>JAZAYU010000005.1:12756759-13956759 GCA_038501625.1 Corbicula japonica
ACCGTCATTTTCACTCCAGTTACCATTATTTACCATTATTTTACCACTATTTTCACTCCAGTTACCATTATTTACCATTATTTTACCGTTATTTTCACTCAAGCTCCAGTTGCCATAATTTCAAATTATTTTCCCGTTATTTTCACTCCACTTTCCTTTTTTTACCATTATTTTACCGTTATTTTTACTCCAGTTGCCATTATTTACCATTATTTTACCGTTTTTTTCAATCCTGTCACCATATTTTACCATCATTTTACCGTTATTTTCACTCCAGTTACCATAATTTACCATTATTTTACCGTTATTTTCACTCCAGTTACCATAATTTACCATTATTTTACCGTTTTTTTACTCCATTTACCATCATTTACCATTATTTTACCGTTATTTTCACTCGAGCTCCAGTTACCATAATTTACCATTATTTTACCGTTATATTCACTCCAGTTACCATAATTTATCATTATTCTTCCTTTATTTTCACTCGTTACCATTATTTACCATTATTTTAACCGTAAATTTCGTTCCAGTTACAATTATTTACCATTTTTTTACCGTTATTTTCACTCCATTTAAAATTATTTGCCATTATTTTACCGTTATATTCACTCCAGTTACCATAATTTAAGGTTATTTTACAGTTACTTTTACTCCATTTACCATAATTTACCACTATTTTGCCGTTATTTTCACTCCAGCTCCAGCTACCATTATTTGCCATTATTTCACCGTTATATTCACTCGTTACTATAATTTACCATTTTTTACCGTTATTTTCACTCCAGTTACCATTATTTACCATTATTTTACCGTTATTTTCACTCCAGTTACCATAATTTACCATTATTTTACCGTTATTTTCCCTCCATTTACAATTATTTACCATTATTTTACCGTTATTTTCACTCCAGCTCCAGTCTCCATAATTTACCATTATTTTACCGTTATTTTCACTCCAGTTACCATTATTTACCATTATCATACAGTTATTTTCACTGCAGCTCCAGTTACCATTATTTACCATTATTTTACCGTTATTTTCACTCCACTTAACATAATTTACCATTATTTTATCGTTATTTTCTCTCCATTTACCATGGTTTTATCGTTATTTCCACTCCAGCTCCAGTTACCATTATTTATCATTATTTTACCTTTATTTTCACTCCAGTTACCGTTATTTACCATTATGTTACCGTTATTTTCACTCCAGTTACCATTATTTACCATTATTTTACCGTTATTTTCACTCCAGTTACCATAATTTACCATTATTTTACCGTTATTTTCCCTCCATTTACAATTATTTACCATTATTTTACCGTTATTTTCACTCCAGCTCCAGTCTCCATAATTTACCATTATTTTACCGTTATTTTCACTCCAGTTACCATTATTTACCATTATCATACAGTTATTTTCACTGCAGCTCCAGTTACCATTATTTACCATTATTTTACCGTTATTTTCACTCCACTTAACATAATTTACCATTATTTTATCGTTATTTTCTCTCCATTTACCATGGTTTTATCGTTATTTCCACTCCAGCTCCAGTTACCATTATTTATCATTATTTTACCTTTATTTTCACTCCAGTTACCGTTATTTACCATTATGTTACCGTTATTTTCACTCCATTTACCATTATTTACCATTATTTTACCGTTATTTCCACTCCAACTCCAGTTACCATAATTTACCATTATTTTACCGTTATTTAAACTCCAGTTCCCATTATTTACCATTATTCTACCGTTAGTTTCACTCCAGCTCCAGTTACCATTATTCACCACTATTTTACCGTTATTTTCACACCAGTAACAATAATTTACCATTATTATACCGTTATTTTCACTCCAGTTACCATAATTAACCATTACTTTACCGTTATTTTTAATCCATTTACCATTATTTACCATTATTTTTCCGTTATTTACACTCCAGCTCCAGTTACCATTATATACCATTATTTTACCGTTATTTTCACACCAGCTCCAGTTACCATTATTCACCATTATTTTACCGTAATTTTCACTCCAGGAACAATAATTTACCATTATTTTACCGTTATTTTCACTCCATTTACCATTATTTACCATTATTTTACCGTTATTTACACTGCAGCTCCAGTTACCATTATTTACCATTATTTTACCGTTATTTTCACTCCAGTTACCATTATTTACCATTATTTTACCGTTATTTTCAATCCATTTTCCATTATTTACCATTACTTTACCGTTATTTTCACTCCAGCTCCAGTTACCTTTATTTACCATTATTTGCCGTTATTTTCACTCCAGTTACGATAACTTACCATTATCTTACCGTTATTTTCACTCCAGTTACCAGTAGTTACCATTATCTTAAAGTTATTTTCACTCTAGCTCCAGTTACCATAATTTACCATTGTTTTACCGTTATTTTTGCTCCAGTAACCATTATTAACCATAATTTTACCGTTATTTTCACTCCATTTACCGTTATTTACCATAATTTTACCGTTATTTTCACTCCAGTTACCATAATTTTTACCATTATTTTAGCGTTTTTTTTTCTCTCCATTTACCATAATTTACCATTATTTTACCGTTATTTTCACTCCAGCTCCAGTTCCCATTATTTACCATTATTTTACCGTTATTTTCACTCCAGTTGCCATTATTTACCATTATTTTACCGTTTTTTTCACTACCGTTACCATTATTTACCATTATTTTACCGTTATAATCACTCCAGTTACCATAATTTACCATTATTTTACCGTTTTTTTCACTCCATTTACCATTATTTACCATTATTTTACCGTTATTTTTACTCCAGCCCCAGTTAACATTATTTACGATTATTTTATTGTTATTTTCACACCAGTTTCCATAATTTACCATTATTTTACAGTTATTTTCACTACATTTATAATTATTTACCATTATTTTACAGTTATTTTCACTCCAGTTGCAGTTCCCATTATTTACCTTTTTTTTACCGTTATTATCACTCCAGTAACCAATATTTGCCATTATTTTACCGCTATTTTCACTACAGCTCCAGTCACCATTATTTACCATTTTTTACCGTTATTTTCACTCCAGTTACAATAATTTACCATTATTTTACCGTTATTTTCACTCCAGTTGCCATAATTTACAATTATTTTACCGTTACTGTCACTCCATTTACCATTATTTACCACTATTTTGCCGTTATTTTCACTCCAGCTTCAGTTACCATTTATTTACCATAATTTGACTGTTATTTTCACTCCAGTTACAATAATTTACCATTATTTTACCGTTATTTTCACTCCAGTTACCATTAGCTACCATTATTTACTGTTATTTTCACACCAGTTACCATAATTTACCATTATTTTACCGTTTTTTTCACTCCATTTGCCATTATTTACCATTATTTTACCGTTATTTTCACTCCAGCTCCAGTTCCCATTATTTACCATTATTTTACCGTTATTTTCACTCCAGTTACCATTATTTACCATTATTTTACCGTTATTTTCACTCCAGTTTCCATAATTTACCATTATTTTATCGTCATTTTCACTCCATTTACCATTATTTACCATTATTTTACCGTTATTTTTACTCCAGATCAGTTACCATTATTTACCATTATTTTACCGTTATTTTCACTACAGTTACTATTATTTACCATTATCATACAGTTATTTTCACGGCAGCTCCAATTACTATTATTTAACATTATTTTACCGTTATTTTCATTCCAGTTACCATTTTTTTCCATTATTTAACCGTTATGTTCACTCCAGTTACCATTATATACCATTATTTTACCGTTATTTTCACCCCAGTTACCATTATTTACCATTATTTTACCGTTTTTTTCACTCCATTTACCATAATTTACCTTTATTTTATCGTTATTTTCTCTCCATTTACCATTGTTTTATCGTTGTTTTCACTCCAGCTCCAGTTACCATTATTTGCCAATATTTTACCTTTATTTTCACTCCAGTTACCGTTATTTACCATTATGTTACCGTTATTTTCACTCCCTTTACCATTATTTACCATTATTTTACCGTTATTTTCACTCCAACTCCAGTTACCATAATTTACCATAATTTTACCGTTATTTTAACTCCATTTACCATTATTTACCATTATTCTACCGTTATTTTCACTCCAGCTTCAGTTACCATTATTCACCATTATTTTACCGTTATTTTCACTCCAGTAACAATAATTTACCATTATTTTACCGTTATTTTCACTTCAGTTACGATAATTTACCATTACTTTACCGTTTTGTTTTACTCCACTTACCATTATTTACCATTATTTTACCGTTATTTACACTCCAGCTCCAGTTACCATTATTCACCATTATTTTACAGTTATTTTCACTCCAGTTACCATTATTTACCGTTATTATACCGTTATTTTCACTCCAGCTCCAGTTACCTTTATTTACCATTTTTTTACCGTTATTTTTACTCCAGTACGATTATTTACCATAATCTTACCGTAATTTTTAATCCAGTTACCATTATTTACCATTATCTTAAAGTAATTTTTATCTAGCTCCAGTTACCATAATTTACCATTATTTTACCGTTATTTTCGCTCCAGTAACCATTATTTACCAATATTTTTATGTTATTTTCACTCCATTTACCGTTATTTCCCATTATTTTACCGTTTTTTCACTCCAGTTACCATTATTTACCATTATCTTATCGTTATTTTCACTCCAGCTCCAGTTACCATAATTTACCATTATTTTAGGGTTATTTTCACTCCAGTTACCATTATTTACCATTATTTTACCGTTATTTTTACTCCAGCCCCAGTTAAAATAATTTTCCATTATTTTACCGTTATTTTCACTCCATTTACCATTATTTACCATTATTGAACCGTTATTTTCACTCCAGTTCCAGTTGCCATTATTTACCATTATCTTACCGTTATATTCACTCCAGTTACCATAATTTGCCATTATTTTACCGTTTTTTTTTCACTCCAGATACAATTAATTACCATTATTTTACCGTTATTTTCACTCCAGTTAGAAATATTTACCATTATTTTACCGCTATTTTCACTCCAGATCCAGTTACCATAATTTACCATTATTTTACCGGTTTTTTCACTCCATTTACCATTATTTAGCATTATTTTACCGTTATTTTCACTCTAGCTCCAGTTACCTTTATTTACCATTTTTTACCGTTATATTCACTCCAGTTACCATTATTTGCCATTATTTTACCGTTATTTTCACTCCTTTTACCATAATTTACCATTATTTTACCGTTATTATCACTCAAGCTCCAGTACCCATTATTTTCCATTTTTTGACCGTTATTTTCACTCTAGTTACCATATTTACCATTATCTTTCCGTTATTTTCACTCCAGCTCCAGTTAACATTATTTACCATTATTTTACCGTTATTTTTACTCCAGTTACCATTATTTGCCATTATTTTATCGTTAATTTAACTCCAGCTCCAGTTACCATAATTTTCCATTATTTTACCGTTATTTCCACTCCATTTACCATTATTTAACACTATTTTGCCGTTATTTTCACTACAACTCCAGTTTCCATTATTTACCATTATTTGACCGTTATTTTCACTCAATTTACCATAATTTACCATTATTTTACCATTATTTTTATTCCAGCTCCAGTTCCCATTATTTACCATTATTTTAACGTTATTTTTACTCCAGCTCCAGTTCCCATTATTTACCATTATTTTACCGTTATTTTCACTCCAGTTGCCATTATTTACCATTATTTTACCGTTTTTTTCACTCCAGTTACCATTATTTACCATTATTTTACCGTTATGTTCACTCCAGTTACCATAATTTACCATTATTTGACCGTTATTTTCACTCAATTTACTATAATTTACCATTATTTTACCGTTATTTTCACTCCAGCTCCAGTTCCCATTATTTACCATTATTTTACCGTTATTTTCACTCCAGTTGCCATTATTTACCATTATTTTACCGTTTTTTTTTCACTCAAGTTACCATTATTTACCATTATTTTACCGTTATGTTCACTCCAGTTACCATAATTTACCATTATTTTACCGTTTTTTTCACTCCATTTACCATTATTTACGATTATTTTACCGTTATTTTTACTCCAGCCCCAGTTAACATTATTTACCATTATTTGATTGTTATTTTCACACCAGTTTCCATAATTTACCATTATTTTACAGTTATTTTCACTCCATTTATAATTATTTACCATTATTTCACAGTTATTTTCACTCCAGTTGCAGTTCCCATTATTTACCATTATTTTACAGTTATTATCACTCCAGTAACCAATATTTGCCATTATTTTACCGATATTTTCACTCCAGCTCCAGTCACCATTATTTACCATTTTTTTACCGTTATTTTCACTCCAGTTACCATAATTTACCATTATTTTACCGTTATTTTCACTCCAGTTGCCATAATTTACCATTATTTTACCGTTACTGTCACTCCATTTACCATTTTTTACCACTATTTTGCCGTTATTTTCACTCCAGCTTCAGTTACCATTTATTTACCATAATTTGACTGTTATTTTCACTCCAGTTACAATAATTTACCATTATTTTACCGTTATTTTCACTTCAGTTACCATTAGTTACTATATTTACTGTTATTTTCACACCAGTTACCATAATTTACCATTATTTTACCGTTTTTTTTTCACTCCATTTGCCATTATTTACCATTATTTTACCGTTATTTTCACTCCAGCTCCAGTTCCCATTATTTACAATTATTTTACCGTTTTTTTAACTCCAGTCACCATATTTTACCATTATTTTACCGTTATTTTCACTCCAGTTACCATTATTTACCATTATTTTACCGTTATTTTCACTCCAGTGTCCATAATTTACCATTATTTTATCGTCATTTTCACTCCATTTACCATTATTTACCATTATTTTACCGTTATTTTAACTCCAGATCCAGTAACCATAATTTACCATTATTTTACCGTTATTTTCACTACAGTTACTATTATTTACCATTATCATACAGTTATTTTCACGGCAGCTCCAGTTACTATTATTTAACATTATTTTACCGTTATTTTCATTCCAGTTACCATTTTTTTCCATTATTTAACCGTTATGTTCACTCCATTTACCATTATATACCATTATTTTGCCGTTATTTTCACTCCAGTTACCATTATTTACCATTATTTTACCGTTTTTTTCACTCCATTTACCATAATTTACCTTTATTTTATCGTTATTTTCTCTCCATCTACCATTGTTTTATCGTTATTTTCACTCCAGCTCCAGTTACCATTATTTGCCATTATTTAACCTTTATTTTCACTCCAGTTACCGTTATTTACCATTATGTTACCGTTATTTTCACTCCCTTTACCATTATTTACCATTATTTTACCGTTATTTTCACTCCAACTCCAGTTACCATAATTTACCATAATTTTACCGTTATTTTAACTCCATTTACCATTATTTACCATTATTCTACCGTTATTTTCACTCCAGCTCCAGTTACCATTATTCACCATTATTTTACCGTTATTTTCACTCCAGTAACAATAATTTACCATTATTTTACCGTTATTTTCACTCCAGTTACGATAATTTACCATTACTTTACCGTTTTGTTTTACTCCATTATTTGATTTGGTGTTCACACCATGCCAGTGTGTTAAGTTCCCGTACCTGTCAGCGAGGATCTGGAGACTACTTGCCTGAGATAATGGTGAAGACCACCCTAAATCTCATTCAACATCAGTATCAAATCTAAATGTAACAAAATAAAACACGAACCAAAGTTAAATGAAATGCCGATTTTTCTCAAATTCATTATAGCTTTATTCAGACATAAAAATTAATAAACCAACAAACAAATGACACGGGAGGCAATAAACAACAACAACAACAAAGAAACGAGTATTTCTTCGTAAAATATTTAATTTCATATCGTTTATTTCGGCTATTACAAGCACTTTAACAAATCTTTGATGAAAGAATAACTTCTTTTGATAAAATAAGCATTAAAAATGTTTACTTTTATTTAAAATATTTTATTAATTACAAGTTTTCATGATCAATAAAATGAAAGTTTCTGATGTATGAATATTAACAGCCATATTGATTACTATGACGCGGTTAGCGATCACGTGACTCGCCGAGATAACGCAGGCCGCGTGCACATGCGAGATAAAGCGAAGACGCTTATCTTTGTATAATATAGGTCTTTGATTAGGATAAAACGTGGATACTATTTATTTTTGTTGAGTATAATTCATTAAAACACGCATATATCTGATTTTTATGAATGACAAAAATATAACACTAACTTTAAAACTACTTAAGTTTTTTTTAATGTGATTTAATGACTGACTAAAATTATAACAAAATTATGAAATTACTCACTAAATACACGTGACTCCTTTTATTCACGAATTGTGAATGACAGAAGTTTGTGTAACGGCTTGTAAAGTTTGAGGGATACATTGCTTTGTGCACGAGAATTTCGGGGTTTTGCAGTCATGTGGTCTAAGTCGGATAGACACCTCGTGGAGCGGCTATGAAAATAGACGCTCGCCGCGCTCGCGTCTATTTTTCAAAGACCACTCCACCCATTGTCTATCCTTTACTTACTAATGAAAGCAAGCACACAAGCACATTTGTTGTACGAGGGTTGTCTCAGATATTCGTAGACTGTGACCATATTTCGATCGATTTGCGCGCAATTGGTAAATCAATTACATAAACATAAACTACAGGATATTTTCTTTATTTTAACTTAGATTTTATGATGTCTTAAACGTTTGTTTTTATTTGTCGATAATTTTTATAACCATGGTAACGCGATATCGCCCCACGTCAAAAACGATTCTCACTTTCCTATTTGTTTAGCTATATTTAACGCATTTTTTCAGCTGAACTTCGTGAAACTACGGGAACGTATAAGGTATCCATTTGGTGACGTTATTACAAAATTTGACGTCAATCGGTAGTTGCGTTTCGAAAACAACAGCGTTTCCGCTAGTCACGGTGTCTTAGATCTAACGTGAAAATGACATCCCATGAACGCATGGAGATTAAAGCAAACATCAAATTTTGCGCTGATTTAGGAAAAACACCGACAGAAACATATAAATTGTTGCAGCAGAAAAAGCGGGAATCCTCTGTAAGTCGGGCTCTTGTGTTCAAATGGCACAAGAGATTTTCAGATGGCCGCACAGACATCAAAGACTATGCGCGACCGGGTCGTAATGCTGTCATCCTTACGACGTCGTCAACGTCAATCAAGAAGGCTCTTGAAGGAGACCGCCGCCTGACAGAGAGATTGCGGAAATCGCCGATGTTAGCCGCGGAACCGTGCATCGGACACTGACGGAAGACCTAAACATGAAAAAGGTATTTTAATTAATTTTACCTGGTATATAGAAAATAGCTATTCATATTTGTTCATGCAATTCTCATATTCAAAATTTATTTAAAAAAGAACAACAACACGACAACGATTCATTGAGTTGATTACGAAAGGAAAATAAAAAGATGATCTAGATAAAGTATTTTATTATTGATAACATTAAAATAAAACATAAATATCTTTATTTCATTTATTACCTTTCCAATATTAGTTCACCCTTTTTTAAATGGATCGAACTGTTGAATATAATATACACTGATTAATTTCAGGTACACGCAAGATGGGTCCCAAAACTCCTCAATGCTGATGAGCGTGAACGGCGTGTGTTCGAATCCGAGAAGTTCTTACGGCGGTGTCGGGTGCAGGGCGATGCCTTCCTTGACAACATTGTGACGATGGATGAAACCTGGTTGTACTTACATGACCCGGAAACACGCGAACAGTCTGCGGTGTGGTGCGAGAGCGGCGCGCCGCCACCGGAAAAGGCACGAGTGGCGCGTTCTGCTGGAAAACAAATGTATGCGATGTTCGCCGATTGTAGGGGGATGATCCTTTGTCATCCGGTTCCAGTTGGTAAAACCATCAACGGGGCCTACTACGCGAAGGTATTTTCATATTTACACATTTTTAATGAAGTCGCATTTTTTAAATTGGCGATTTCGTTACTTTACAGTTAGGTTGGTTAAATTATTAAATTACGCGCAATTTCACATATTATATTTTATCATTTTATCATTTTATCATCTATTTTTTATTTATGGTCGAGATGCAAAGTACACGCAGTTAAATTTCGAACATGTCCACATATTTTACGTCATGTTCATAAATTTAAAAGTAATTATAATATAAACTATTTCAAAGCGTGGCAATGTTCCATTTCTAGGTTTTGGCGCGCGATCTCCAATGGGCGCTGCGGAAGAAACGACCTGATCAGGCAGTTGAGAATATAATTTTACATCAAGATAATGCCTCCCCACACACTGCCGAAGTCACACAACTAGAAATAGATGTACATGTACTTGGTTTCCAACGTCTTAGCCACCCTCCCTATTCCCCAGACCTGGCTTCTTTTGACTTCGCACTATTTCCGGAAATTAAAGCTAAACTGAAGGGACATCGGTTTGAATCTCTAAAACAGTTACACAGTTTTACGCTCAGTGTAATTCGTTCATTCGGGAAGGATTGGTACCAAAATGTTATAAAAAGACAGTGGATAAAACGCCACGAACGATGCCTTTTGCACGCCGGTGCATACTTTGAAAAAAGTGAACGTCAGATAACGTCCGCAAGTGAACGTCGCTTAATTTGATTGACGGCGTGGGGCGATACTGTAAACCATGTATTATAGTTTTTTGCATAACTTTTGTACCATTGCTTATTTTATTGTAATTTTTTGCAAATATATGTAAAATAGATTGAATTTTATGTATATGCAATTTGTTTTCTTATAAAATAATTATCCAAGAAGTTATGAGCACAGTCTACGAAAATCTGGGACAGCCCTCACACACAGTAATCAGTTGTGAATAATGGCAAATACATTTTCGATATGTAAGTATAATAACGCAATATCATTTTTTTCTGGCAATTCCAATCCCTATTTGGATTTACACAGTTAGCACATTAATAACAGTCATATTACACAGAATAAAGGGTTAAACAGATTTATTTATTGGAGGGAACGCGACATAGACCCCTATCACACTGACTGGAGAAGCACGCTTTGATCTGGGTCTACAATGGTCTGATATGTGACAAATGTTGTGATAAGTAATTGAAATCGTTTGTAAGCTGCTTTGTGCTTTAATTAAAAACACAAACATAGCTTTACTTAGCACCTTTTCATACAGTCATTATGCAAATATTTATATTCAACTTTCAATAATTAAAAGCTGATTTATAAGTTATATATGCGTTTTATGAACCACACCATAATGTATAATTTCGATCATTAACACAATTGGTTTACATAAAGTTGTCTTAAACTAAAATAAAAGACCAGGACCACTAACAAAAATTTTCAATTTAATTGTCGAAATTAACAAAAATTTCCTATGTAGAAATACATGTTACTGATATGAAAATGAATAGGTTTTCCCAGTATCAAAGTAAATTGACACTATTAATTGACACAGTCTCTACCCAAATTTTGGCTCTAGTCAAGGAAGTAACTGTCATTAACAAGATTAAGCGTTTATCTACGGATCATAAATTAACTGTAGTATCTGAGAAGATGCAACTGAATTCGAATGTTTCAACATGTACAATGCGTAAATATATAATCTAACTTAAGATCGCAGTACGATCACATAATTTGAGATGATTGCCTGCTCTCCTAACTAAAGCTATTTACTTGAAATGCAATGTATTATGTTTGCAATAAATTTATTTAATTCTTAACTTTATATTTGTTAAACTGTTTTCGTTTCCAATAACTTATTTAGGTGTTCTGTTAACAATTATTTTCTTTTTTTTTGAGCGTGAGTGTATTTTAACAATTTACCAAAGCTTTTTGATGATTTTGTTGGATCATACAATCTTTGAAATTTAAAAGTAAATATAATTAGATATTTTTATTGAGCAAAAGTTTTTTAAAAAAATCATTCAGATAGTGCTTGAATTACGCTCTTGACCTTTCCGCATGAAGGCATAGGGGAGACAAACTGCATTTTTTCTCGTTTACGAGTTAACGAGTTGTCTTTCTTAGAATACAATTTACTCCATAAACCTATCAAATAACGCAGCGTAGTTACATTAAGAAATTTCATGCCTCTCTTCAAACGGCTTGCGTAAAGATTTAATGGTCATGCGTATCGGAAAATATCATTAAACTTGACGCAATACATATCAATTAACCAGAAAAAAATTATGGCATCGCTTGAAAAAATTCTGAGCATGTTTTATAAGCGTTTAAAAACGCGTAATTTGTGAAAAATTGACTTCATTTTTCATAGAAAAATGCGCTTTTCAAAGGTTTTAAGAATAATGAATGAACAGAAAACACGATTTTCAACGAACAACAATCAGAGAGAAAAAAATCACCTCTTTGTTTTCAAAAATATTGCAGAAGACCTCGTAAAACCGAATATATTTGCATCAAAATGTTGACCGCAAATTCGGTTATTTTTTAATCTATAAAAGTTATAAAAAATGTAACTATCGCAAGTTACACCCCTGACTGATTACAGCGGTTTGGCTATGTGATTGTTTTCGTATGTTTTTATTATTTAATCGTAATTGTAACATATAATAGATGACAAGTTTAAAATTTAAATATCCGTATTGTGGGAAATTTGTTGTAGATGAGACAGATGTACTTAATTTGAACAATTCTAAACTTTTTGGAGATCTCTTGGGTGGGGTTTAGGCCTAGTATTCTACCGTACACAGCGTATACAGTCAAACCTGTCTTTAACAACCACCCAAGGGAGTGACAAAAAGTGGCTGCTTAACACAGGTAAAAATTAGAACAAAATGTCAGTTTAGACATATTCAAACTGGCTGTTTGAGACAGGTGGTTGCTCTGCGCAGGTATCTGCTAACGCAGGTTGAACTGTAAAGGTTTATCTGGTCTTTTTAGTAATCAAAATCAAAGGATTATTAAAATAAAATACTTAATACATAAATCCCGCTTTCAGCTTTTAGAATGAAAAACGTAGAGCTCGGAGGTCGCGGTTTACCGAGGAATAAAAGAAAAAAAACTTGACTTTCTCCCTTTTAAAAAAGATTCCGCCTTTAATAGTGTACTGTTTCAAGTGAAGTTAAACAACTATAGCGGTGAAAAAAAAATGGCATTGTTGAATAAAGAAGTGTGGTATTGCCAAACGCGCTACTCTTTTACTTTTATCCACATTTTTGTGAAGGGGGTGGGTGCACGGCCCCCCTTCGAAGAGAGCTCTGGATCCGCCCCTGAATCTCAGAACAAGTTTATAGTTGGACTGATATTCCATAAAAACAGAATCCTCATTAGCTGTGTGGTCTTGAACGTTCCTCAACATAGTATCGTGGACTTCTGGTTCTTCCGGTCGTTGATTCGAATCACGATAAGGTCACAATTTTTCTTTGATCCCAAACGTGCAATTTTCTTCTTTTTTTATCAAAATAAGTTCACAAGAGAGGATCTTTAACACCATAAGTAAAATTTACATAAAACCATTGAAATGGTCATGTTGAACAAACACATCGTCTTTACACATTCAGTAATATGATTCGGACTAATAGAAAATTCAACTGCTTTGAAAATAATTTGCAATTATGAGTTAAAGGTGGTTGATTCTCATTCTCCGTTATAATCACACATACTATAAAACGGAATTTCGTTGGGGGCCATCGTTGTTTCGCGCTGTCGACCTCTTTGGCGAGAATGCGAAAACGCGAAAACGCGATGCGAAACAACGATGCGAAATTGCTAAAACACGATGCGAGGTCGCGCAAGTACGATGCGTGAATGCGATATTAATATCGCGCGATCGCATCGTACTTTTGCGACCTCGCATCGTTGACATCTCGCGTTCTCGCATCGTGTTTTCGCGTTTTCGTGGTCTCGCTCTCGAGATCACGAAAACGCGGAAACACGATGCGAGATCGCGACTGTACGATGCAAGAACGAGATATTAATATTCTCGCATCGTACTTTCGCGACCTCGCATAGTTGTTTTGCCTTCTCGCATCGTGTTTTCGCGTTTGCGTAATCTCGCTCTCGCGAAAACACGATGCGAGATCGCGAACGTACGATGCGAGGGTGCGATATTAATATCGCGCCCTCGCATCGTTGTTTTCGCGATCTAGCATCGTTGTTTCGCGACCTCGCATCGTGTTTTCGCGTTTTCGTGATCTCGCCTTCTAATCAGAGTACACAAAGTAAAAGATATTTTTTCCAGCTTTCAAAGTTCCCTTTTCATCTATTTCAATATCACAGTAGCGTTGTTTGTGCCGTGTGGCGGCTGTAAAAAGTCTCCCCGTACATTCAATTAGTGCTGTTATCAGTTACGTCCTTTGAAGGTCGGCTGAGCACGATACTTATGTACTTATGTGTTTATGGTACTTCTAAAATTCCTTTTGTTTTAATATTTCGGCCAGTTTATAGATAGGTGGTTTCAATATCCCAGCCAATATAGATTTGGATATTGTCCAATCACCCCCAAGAATATACTTCCTGGTTTTTAAATTTTGCCTTTGGCGTAGTCTGTGATATGCAGGATTTATATTCTAAGATCCCCTGTCAAAATTGTATTCTGTTTAGTTCCGCCCATTGTTTTCTCGTTTAGGGCAAACCCATTCTTTTATCTGGGGACCATACGCCGCTGAACATGGAATGGTATTAATCTGAAAATACCTCATTGAAGGTTCCATGTTCACCGCCATATGCATACCATCGTTTGGGATGGATCGAAATTGTACTATTTAATGGTGTAATTACTGAGTTGCGCTCAACCCGGGGCTAGGCGGCGTGGGCAGTAATAATCATTCCCATTACTGCCCATGAACAGGCTCAATCAAACCGAGCCTGCAGTATTTTCATATTTGTCGTGTTCGGTGGCTTTCAAAGTTCCCTTTTCATCTATTTGTTGAACAGTTAGGGATTTAGACCAGGTATGAACATGAGCTGATTGGTCATACAGCTAAAGAAAAAATAATTCCTTTTTTAATATATAAGTTGTTTATTTGTGCTACTGTTAGAACCATTATCTATGGGCATAAAAAATTAAGAAAAATACTTTTAAAACAATCCATAGAAATAATATTGGTTACAATGGTTGGCCTGTGGCTGCTAAAATAACTCGTTAACTTAAGTATTCTCAACCGAATACTTATCATGCAGCAGAGAAAATAAAACTTTAATCAACTTGGTTGAAAATTCTAAATGTTTTTGAACTTTAAAATGTTTGGTTTCCCAATATTTCAAATACAATATAGAAAAAGTTTAGCATCTGACATAGTTAACCATATCCTAAGAGGCACCCGATCACCTGACAGCATAGCATCGTATAAGCTTGAGCATGTTGAAAGTGGAATCAAAATTTTCCTAAATGGGAATACTTCAGGCTGGAGATCCCTATTTAAAGAAATATCTTATTCAAGCCTTTCTACGTCACACATTGAAAATGCGGTACTGTTAGCTTTGTGGGTGCATTTTGTGCCAAATAAATCAAGCTCGTATGCATAACTGAATAAGGAAATTCCGCAATAAATGTGTATGTTACTCTCTTCTTGTTATTCAAATAGTTTAATAACTTAACATGTAACGGTTCATGAAAACTTGGTTTCGATTAATATCAATCCCATCGGAAATTTCATCGAAAGAAAATAACCGTTTTCGAGAAAATCAGTTTACGTTTTGATCGTGCTCCAATCTTTTAGCGTAAAATGCCGACTTTTCCATGTTTGACGTCGTTTTTAATGTCCGCGAAATATAACTTTGAATTTTATAACAAAAAAAACGTAGAAAAATAGTTTCTCTATCGGAAACACTGTAAAAAAAGATTAAACGCCATGGCTTGCAAAGTTATTCAAGTTACAGTGAAACAATAGCATTTAAAGACAGCTTCCGCCAGGTGGCGCATCTACTTCGAAAGCGCGCGATGTCATTCCCAAACTTTAGTAACCAGGCAACGGGAAAATGATCAAATCGAAGTGAACCTGTTGTTTTGCTACTGGCCATGCTATTTAAGTGAGAGGAATGACTCCTTATGTATTTCAATACAATACATTTACTTTGTAACTGTGGGCCACGCGTAACCCAAAAAATATGAGAACCACAATGATTATCATGAAACTTTACAGGTATGTGTACAATCATGTGTAGTTGTGCACCTGGGGGTTTGCTACTAGCCATGGCTTTTAAAACCAGGGTTATGGCCCCATATGTATTTCGGTATGAAACATTGTCAATCAGATGAAAAAAAAATCAGAATCACACTATTATGTTATCATTTCAATATTCTATTAAGGAATAAACACAATCTTTAAAGTGATCCTTAAATTTTGAGTAGTTTTTTTTATTAACGATGTGACATGGGTTAAATACATTATTAGACTCATCCAGCAAGAGGGTTTAAACGGTCGTGTACTGCCGGGACTCTTCTAAGGTAGGTCTTAGCCCTTAGGCCGGGGCTGTTTTAAATTTGATTATTTGTCAGGACCATTGATGTTCCTTTTTCTTGTTGTTTTTAAATGCTTTATCGTGTAATCACTATTAATTTTACTTTCGAAAATTACTTGCTAATAGAAAGGAGGAACTCGTTCCCGAGCTGGTGAACATGTTTTCTTTTTGTTTCGCTTTTCGGGAGACAGAGTAATCAATTATATACAGCACACTCTCATGTTTAGTTCCGGAAATATAGAGGACGCTAACAGGACATTTGTGATTACGTACAGCACATGTCGAATTGCAATACCACATACTGTGGTTTCGGTTGAACCAAAGTAAATCCAATTCCCATAGATCTCAATGTTAAATTCCCAATGTTCAATTTACATTTAACACGATTTCTCAATGTACATTTAACAGGATTTCTATCATCTTAATTTCTAGACAAGTATATATTGCTGTGAAGATCTACATGTCATCTATTAAAAATGCACAGGAAATTGGGGGTAAACTTACTTGTAAGAAAACGGACACACCGGCAATAAAGCAAGCAATTATTTTATCAAGCAACAATCCTTTTCATTATATAATCCAAGTATACCAGTCTATACCTTACAATATGTATACAAATTGGAAACAAAATAGCCCATACAATTTCGTTGCTTAACTGGTCGCCATCTTTGCGGACTGCCACAGGGTACCCACTATTTGGTACAGGGCAGCTGTTACACGACAGTGATGTTATTCTTGCAAACAACTGTTAAGAGGCCCTTGATAAAGAGAAAAAATAGCATATATAAAAACGGACCTCATTCGAATGGACCATGGAGGGATACAGGGTTATTTGGTGTTATTCAACCTATAAGGTTTCATTTTAATACGCGAGAATAAAATTTCGCGCATAAGACATATTTGGCGCGGGCATACATTGTTTCGCGCGGGCACACATCAGCGAACTGATATTATTTTCATAAGAATAGATGATGTCAGTGGTTTGATTTCGTTGGGTTTTATGTCCCGAAATTTCCTTAGCGCGAAATGTGCGAACATTAAAATCCCTCGTGATATAAGTGATTTTATATTAAAATATGGCCAAAGCATTTGTGGGGTAAATCGCCATATAATTCATTGCGAAATTCCGCCATATAATTTATTGCGATTTTCCGCCATAATTAATATGGCGATTTTTCCCAATGGCGATATTTCGCCATATTTAACATGGCGAACAATATAAACTATTTCAGAGGTGGCCGCACTTCAATGTTTTTAACATACATGACACACACATTCTTAAAACGATCAAATTATTAATAATTTATTTTTTCGACGAAATCGCCATGGCGAAATAACGCCATTTCAAATTTATGGCTAAAAATCGCCATGGGGATTTCATGGCGACGAAAAATCGCCATGGCGTTTCCGAAATCGCCATGGCGTTTCCGAAATCGCAATGGCGATTTTGGTCTTTGAGACACGATAGCTCCCTCATTTTTAGAGATATTGGTTCAAAACATAGTAAGTTTTTGTAATTAGACCCCCAACTATATATTAAAGAAAAAACATTTAGTGTAGGACCCTTAAAAATGGTAGCTGAGTTTGCGAATTCACCGGATTCGCAAACATTCACCGGACTCTGTTTTTAGTGAAATCTGTTTCTAACTGACTGAAATTTCATGTTTTTATCATATTTAAAGTGAGCAATTTTCCTACCAGTTAAAACTCCTTAAATGTTTGTGCGAGTTTTGACAACTGACTATTTCTACAATTTTGCGATACCTTTATATTGTCAGAGATTCTAGCCACCATCTGTTCAACATATTCTGCACATTCAAGATACATCTGCTCGTCATATTATTAGAGATCTGAAAATGATAAAAGTTTGAGTTTTGAATGTTAACATACAAGATTTTTAACTGTCATACATGCAATTTGAAAAGATTATTTTCTGGACTTCAAGAATTTACAGTTTCTTGTACTAACATGTCAGTGAAAGCTTAATTTCATCAAGACAACCTTTTTACTGTGAATCAGTGGTACAACACAATTCAGTTAGCAAGGAGCACAGTTATGGGCCATAATCTGGATCAATTCACAGAACATAACAGAATACTAGACCCCAAGTGATGAATCGAACGATTTGTGATCAGACATTTAAACCATATGTTTGATCGGCTGCTTTGGCTATTCATTGGTTTGGAATTGTTATTTCACATGGGAATTGTCTGTTGGTTACCAGTATTAACGTTTGTCACCCATTTTCATGACCTCTATTTGGACATTATACCTTCGGCCTTTTTCTAAATTGTCTGTGCAAACTATCAAATAACATATATTAAACATTCTTAGTGGAAAATTGAAAACAATCACTTTATTGTGTCTAACAGTTACAAATGTACATGCAAACTTCTTCTGGTTGGTGACGACTGACTTGAAAAATAAAAGATTTCGGTGTACAAATGACTTGCATAGCAGTGAATCCCTTGATTTCGTCAGCAATGGTTTGAAATCATTAAAATGGATTAATTTCAAAGAATTATATATAAAGCTAATTAGTTATTTTTTATAGAGGATGGTTTAATAAAGTAATAATTAACAGTTTACACGTGTACTAGTAAACTTGTGATTTTATCCGAGGTACATGTAAAATCGTGTAAATAAACAAAAACATCAATGATTATATTATTTAAATGCTTTTCCCACCCATGTGTCCACAACAAGATAAACTTTGGCAATTAATTTATTTTAAAAAATTGTGTGGCTATTATCTGAAAACAGCTGGGTACTAACTATCTTACCTTTAACAACTCAGTTTGAAGCTGTGATTCACAATCAGGTCTGTAACTGGTGCTCTCTTCCATGATGGTATTGTACAAGATATCCAAAACTGCAACAAAATACACTCGTCAAGGAGTGGATAGAGCCAATTTGGTCCAGACATCCCGAAATTTGCCAGATCGAAGGACCTGACCGGTGAAATTTGAGTCGGTCAGATGTGTTTTCTTATGTTATCAGAACGAATGTCAGACACAAATTTGAACTCCTAATACTTGCTAAAACCTTTTTAACATGTTTCGGTCTGACATAATTTGTTTTGATCAGACAGATTTTCACATCTTGTCTGACAAAATGTCTGACACGTTTTTAAACTTTCGGGAAGTCTTTAAAATTGGTAAGGTTTAGACAATTATAGGGCCATAACTCCAGAATGATGTGGGAGTGGATTGAAGATTGGAGAGGAGTGGTGCAATCTGGCTGGTTCCCAAACATAGTCAAGATCTAATGCCATTCAATGATATTGCCCATAGTTGAAATAGAACCCGTACCTTACGCTGACAGCACCTACAAATGTAACTCTGTACACACTACCGACTAAGCTAGCTCGGACAACCTCGCAAAAAGGTTGTGTGGCTAACTCTGATAAATGTGATCATAATTTCATGACATTAGTAACTAATTACTTACTGATAACAGTACTGACTACATATAAAGATTCCGATTAAGTTTTAGTGATAGTATATAATGGTTTCCATAGTACAGGTATATGTAAAATATTTGCGGTTATTTTCATAAGAGCCAGAAGAGCAATCTAGAAGGTTATCAAATTTAACAACATATATTAAGCAAAGGGCGAAGCAAGGGCTTTTGAAGTTGTACGCAGAATCCTAAGGGAGTTCGGGGAGTGCTCCCTGATCAGTATTCAAAAAAATATTGTATAATTTATTTTCACTATTTTCTAGACCAATGTGTACACAGCTGCGTATTCTGCGTACTGGTAGCTACGCCACTGTAAGCACTCTGACCAAGTTTGGTTGAGATTGGTTATAAAGGTTTTTAAAGAGAGAAAAGTGGTAATCTGTTTAACTATATCATGCCTTAAAGGACCATACCTCTTCTCCCAGGAGCATTTGGCTAATACATGTATCAAACTTATAAAAGCAAGTAACAGGTATTCCATGACGACTACCATGCTGACCATGTTTGACGAAGATTGGATAAGCTTTACTCAAGCTAGAAAGCAGAAAACATAATTTTTCACATAATCTTACGTCCGGTTTCAAATGCGATATATTATATAAACAACATATGAGCACTTCTGATAAAATATCTAATAGTACCAAGGTTAACCAACCTGGATAAGAGATATTATGTATCTTTAAACTAAAGAGGGTTCAGTTTTGCGCTGATCAAAGTGGCAGATTTTACAAACTTCTTTAATTATCCAGAATAAGATTTTAAACAATCTTGTTTGATTTCTTGTCTGCAGCATCGACCATTGCATTAATGATTAAAACCTCTTACCTGTTCAGCTTTTATTCTGAATTTCATATCATCAGCATAGTCAGTGGGACATTGTGTCAGTCTTAAAAAACACCACCTTCGTACAATAGTCATCTCATTTCCAGCCTGAAATGTTGAAGAATTCTATTAACTCTCCTGTTGAAGAATAAAGTAAAACAGATTAAACCACTTAGAAAATTGCTAAAATATTTAAAACCAAACAGTGTAGATCCAGATCAGCGGTCATATCTGTGGATCTAAACTGTTCACTCATTGGTCAGAAATATATAATAATATTACCTAATACATGAATTAAAACAGCGTAGATCCAGAACAGTAAGCATTGCAAGCAGGCTGTTCTGGGTCTACACTGGTCATCCTTGGGATCTGATAAAAGCCATATACCATGAAGGAAAGGGTTAATTTACTAATAGTAATAAATATACTAAGTGCCTTCCTTCCATGCAATAAATCAAATATAATTTATTTAACCATTTCCTCCAAAGAAATAAAATTTTCTAACTTTAAGGTACGAATAAGAAGAAAATTAATTTCCCTTGTTTGTAATGAAGTAACCGCTAGATTGCAGTTTTCGCACGAGAGATTCGTGCTGTATATCGCAGGGTTGTCATTCAGCTTTGGATTACCGAAGTGTACACACTGATTTTTTGTGTTACCTCTATTTTACTCGTAGCGGAAAATTTAACGGCCACGTGGAATCTATTTGAATAAGTCAACAACTGCTGAGGTTCAATCTTTTTGTGAAGAATTTAAAGGCGATTTGGACTGTGTTTGTGAGGTTATTGGTAAGAAATTACCTAATACATTTAAAACCAAACAGTGTAGATCCAGATCAGTAAGCATTATGAGCAGGCTGTTCTGGATCTACACAGGTCATCAAAGGGATCTGATAAAAGCCATATACCATAAAGTAATAACTAAGTGCCTTCCTTTCATGCAATAAATCAAACATCTAAATTATTTAACCATTTCCTCCATAGAATCACCTTTATTGTTTGGGTGAACAGTGTAAATCCAGATCATCTGTGCCGTCTGATCAGGATCTACACTGTTCGCTTTTTTATTAGTTTAACATGTTCTGACCAAAATGCGACCAGTGCTGATTCTGATCAGACGGAACGAATGTGCCGGATGATCTGGATCTACACCAGCCACACATGCGTAAAAATGTGAATATATGGAGTAAAGGGTTAACTACATACTGAATAATACAGTTTCCATCATGTCCATAATCCTTCTGTACAGAACATACACCTGGTGGCTCAAAACTGGTCAACAACCATAGAACTGATGATGCAACATTCAAACACACCTGAAAAATACAAATGTTTCTATTTCATTGATTTGAAATAAAATCACATTAGAAACAGTCCTGCCTCTAATTAGTATGCATGTGTTATGTATGGCAATAAATCACCAGAATCACCAGAGCTAACAGATCAGTTTCTTGAAGGTGACATCTGATGTTTCATATTCTGACATTAATTTACAAAAGATGGAATTCATTCACTGCATACTTGGGGATCTTTTAATTTTTTATTGTAATATTTGCCGGTTTGAGACATTTTTGCGATACCGTATTTAAAATAAAATATTGTCTGTTGGGTTAGGGATCAGTAAATCTTCACACCAATATATGGTTGTCTAGGAATGAAGATGATAGAAATCATGTTTAATGTACATTGAATATTGGGGAATTTAACATTGAGCCCTATGGGCATTAGATTTAGAGTGGTTCAGCCTCTAATACAATGATCTCCCTTGTGAGCCGCTTAAGAAACAGCAAGAAAATTTACTAACGACAATCGATTATTAAACTTCGTATTCGATTATCGCCAACCTCTTCTAGAAACGATCAATTTTCTATTATTATACTCGATCATCTTTAATCCCTATTTAGGATAAAGATAAATGTGTATGTTTGAATCTGAAACTGCTACCAGATTTTTAATAACGCCTGATATTTCTGAATTAAGTAAAATCTGTATTGCTTTGCAAACTGACTTAGCTTTGTACGCAGCTAAGCACTGATAAAATAAAAGTGTTTCTTTAACAACTAGTTAGTTATTTCTAAAAGTTTGATTTTAGGACTATAAAGAATATATAATAGAGTCAAAATTAGTGGTTGTGTGAAATTTGTTTTCAAAATGTCTGAAATTGTATGCACATTGTGCTACTCCAGAAAGGATTGTTTGAATTTTGAAAGCTTAATTTTTCCACAATTTTGTTATACTTGCAGATTTTCGGAAATGTAAGCCACCGTCTATTTGACATCTTCTGTACATTTCATATTCATCTTGTCTGCTAAGCATATTGTTCCAGATCTGAAAATGATAAATGTTTTGAGTTTTTAATGTTACAATATGAATGCAAGCTAGTGAAGTTGAGTGTATGATTAATTAAATGAGCACTGTGCAGTGATAAACAGTACCACATGTGCTAAAGACCACCGGTAAACAAAGACCACCTGTGGATTAAGACAACACTTTATTTGTCTCACTGACTGATTTAAAGAAAACTTCACAGGAGCATTTGGCTAATACATGTATAAAACTTATAAAAGCAAGTAACAGGTATTACATGACGACTACCATGCTGACCATGTTTGACGAAGATTGGATAAGCTTTACTCAAGCTAGAAAGCAGAAAACATAATTTTTCACATAATCTTACGTCCGGTTTCATTTAATTCGTTTGATTTAAAGAAAACTTCACCTGTGAACAAATACCACCTGCCTTAAAGACCATGTTTGGGTTTTCTTCTGAGTGGTCATTGAGGATAGGCTTAACTGCACTACCTCATGCTGTACTAACAGATTTGCACATGCTTTCATCCAGAAATCACATTCAACATGACTGTGCTACAGCAAGTTCATTTGCCCACGATCACAGTTATGGACCAAATGTTTACAGATTTATATATTTGTCTGAAATGAAGACATGATTGTCTAAGACAGATTTCTGAGTGTTCTGTCTTTCTACTACCATTGTCGTATACATTACAGTCCAAAACTGCCACAAAATAAACTCAGAGAGCGGAAATGTGGTAAAGTTTAGATAATTAAAGGGCCATAACTCCAGAGTGATGGGGCGAGAAGCAATTTGGCCGGTTACCAAATTTTGTTGAGATATAACGTCAAAATTCTAATTCCTATTAAGTTTTAGTGTTAGTAGATAACGGCTGTCCAAGATAGAGATAGCTGTTGTAAAGTTAATTTTGCAGTTAAATGGCCATAGCTCAAGAGCGAAAAGATCAATTTGTCCGGCTATTAAACTTAAAAACATATGCAAAAACATGCAAGCGTCATTCAAACCAAGTTTGATAAAGATTGGTTAAAGCCTTTTAAAGAGAGAGGATGGTGCTACTTTAATCAATTATATGCCATAAAGGGCTGTAACTCTACTCCCAGGAGCAATTTTCAAACTTTAGAAGGATGTATGTATTATGACCATTAACATACTGACCAAGTTTGATGAAGATTGGACAAGTTTTACTAAAGTTAGAAAGCAGAAAATTTATGAATAACGCACAGGTGTTTCCATATTACGTCCCATTTTAAATGAGCATACTTAAAACAAGAGAGCATTGAGCACTTGTTACGAAATCTTTAAAAGCACTAATATTAAGCGACTTGGATACAAGAAATTTTCTAGCTTAAGACTGAAGAGTGGTCAGTTTTACCCTAATCAAAGTGACATGCTCTACCAGCTTCTTGGACTATGCAGGGACCAGTATCTCAAAATATGTTCATATCTTAAGGTATGAGTTACGAAATCAATAAGGTAACGTTACACGGGTATCTCAAAACACCACTTAGTGTTATCCTTACGCGCCCGAAGTTACGAATTCGTAAGAGTTACACAAGGCATATGATGTAAATGACGTAATTGACATGTGAAACATCGGTATATAGTAAACCTTTCAGAGCAAAATGTTTATTTATTTAATGTTTATTTATTCAACAATCCTACTTACTGAGCCAAAATTGTCTACTTTGTGGATTATTTGAAGCCAGTGCAAACGACCTACTTTGTGTAAAATGTAATTATTAATTTCAAATCTTTGGTATATTGTAAGACATTGTCTGTTTAAAATTCAATACAAGAAAAAATTTGGTCAAATAAAGTTGAAGTATTGCATAAAGAGACTTATCATCTCTGAGACTAATTGAAAGCGATTAAAAATAGAAAAACGAAGTTAAAAGTTTGAGTCCTATCGACTTTTAGATTGACATTCATGACAAAGGCACTTACTGAAAACAAACAAACACAATACAGTCCAACCTGTACTAAAGACCACCTGTAAACAAAGACCAAATGTCGAGCGTTGGCAATTTATTATTTATATTCTAACAATCGTGATTTTAATCGCCGTTGCTTCAATCCATTATCTTTGGAGAATTTTAGCGGCTGTTTTAGAATCCATGATAATTTTGATCGAGAAGTTTATCAACAGTAAAATACGAGAATTATCAGTAACTGTCATGAAAATTAAGAAGATTCGTGAAGCCTTGTGCCGGTATAAAGCCTCGGTGCGTCCCGGGTCTCCCCGAAATAAGCCGGCATTTGGTTTCGCTCCTCGGGAGTTCCGGTTGTTTTAAAATTTTAAATAACACTGGACCCACTGCTATGTTATCCCTGATTCAACACGATGTATTCCGATCCGAGTTTTACAGCTGTCACTACGGTTGTTCTGCCAGTTGACCCCAAGGACAGTGTTAACCAGGCTATACGAGTACATTGAATATTGGGTTGTGCTCAACCGTGGCAAGACAGCATGGGCAGTAATATGCATTTCCATTACTGCCAATGACCTGGCTCAATCAAACCGAGTCTGCAATGTTTTTCTATTTGTCGTATTTGGTAGCTTTCAAAGTTTCATTTTCATCTATAAAAACCATTTAAAAATAAATTTGATTAAATAAATATTGAGAAAGTACAAAAATTTATACCACTCTCCTGAGAATATGATGAATATGCGCAGTTTATTAAGTTACGAGGACGTTCAGGGGTCGATTTTTTTACCGAATTTTACGACCAAGTTTACGAATCTTCGCAACTTGTGAATTCGAGATACAGGAAAATTTGGCTACGAATGCCGTAAGATCACGTTACGAACAATTTTACACTTATGATAGCTTCGAGATACTGGCCCCTGAATAAGATTTTAACCATTTAATACATATCCATTAATTGTATGGGTGTAGCCGGCACATCTGTGCTGTCTTATCAGGATATACCAACACGATCCTGTGAATTTTCGGAATATTATATTTTCCGAAAACTTTTTTTTTATTTTATCGATTTTCTTGCGGGTTTTTTTATCAGGTGATTACACATGATTTAAATAGAAAAACTGCAATGTTTCAATGCCATATCTTGTTTAGTTTTCGAGAAAATTGGAAAATAAATTCAGTGTCAAACTTCGATTCCGATCGGAATCGACATTTTCCGATCGGAATCCTGAATTTTCCTGTCGGAAAATTTTCCGATCGGAATTTTTCCGGTCGGAATTTTTTCCTATCGGAAAAATTCCGATCGGAAGAGGTGATTCCGATCGGAATGATTCCTGCGTTTATTTAATTCCGATCGGAATGATTCCTGCGTTTATTTAATTCCTATCGGAATTCATGAAGCATTTATCTTTCCGAGCGGAATCAGTCCTGTGGGAAAAGTTATTCGAACATTTAGTTTAATCGCAAACTATGTCGTATTTATAATTTCCAGTCAGTAAAGTCAGTTGTTGTTTTTCTGATGAAAATGAAAAAAAAAAGATTGTGAAAAAAGAAAAAAACAATGTAAACGCACTATTCTGTAAGTAAGTTATTGTTATTATATTTTGTTGACAAAATCTGACTCTCTTGGTCATGATTGACAACTTGACATTATTGTAATCGTCAACATCGTTTACTGTTTTCGTCAAAATGACTCATTACATTAATTTAGATAATTATCCATATATCTCCATTATTTTTACCTTTTAATACGATAGTGCTGATCAAGAAATACAGCAATTAATTTGAAATTATACAATGCAGATTATGGAGTGTTCTTGATTTGAAAATATCGCGTTAAATACTGAGTTAAAGGTTTCATAGTAAGTTTCATCGTTTTATCGGTAAATCATAATGGGTACCTATGTTTACTTACTTGTGTAAATTTTATTCCATGAAAAGGGAACTTTAAGCTCAACTTGGTTCTAATCGTTATGTTTCCGATATTTCGGCTAAAAACCGAGACTGCAATATTTCATGTCAAAAAATAAATATTTCAAAACGTTTTATCCTTTTCTATTTTAATAAGCGATAAGTTGGTTGTTTTTGAATTACATTTGCATGACGCACGGATACATGTATAACTTCTAAATCACCGGCAGAATATGATCTCTTGGGCAGCAGTCCTGAAGTCGGTGGAGAACTCATTTTATAAGAGAACATGTTTAATCGACAATGTAAAAGAAATTCACAAATACAAGTTTTTTAATTCATATAGTTATTGTTGTTATTTCACCTAAATTTTACAATAACTATTGTATTTAAAAAAAAGAGAGAAACATGTAATTCAAGAAAAATCAACATTATCTTTAAACAACAGTACCAAAATGCCACAAAATACGCCCGTCAAAAAGTTTGGCTAATTTGCCACATTTTTCGTATAAATAAAGAGCCAACACTCTTAAGTGCCTGAAGCAACTTGGCTGGTTATCGAACTTGGCAGAGATATTATGCCTACCAACATATTCACCAAGTTTGATAAAGACCGGATGAAAACTCTTTGACTTAGAGAGCGGAAACAGTAATTTTGGACAATTCAAGGGCCATAATTCAGGAGTGCATTGGGGGATTTGGCTGGTTATAGAACTTGGTCGAGACATTATGCACACCAACATATTCACCAAGTTTGATAAAGAACTGATGAAAACTCTTTGACTTAGAGAGCGGAAACCCTGTGGACACCGCCCGCCCCCCGCAGGTGTTGCCATAATACGTCCCGTTTTTCAAACGGGCGCATAAAAATCGTGAACAAGTTATAGTATACAGTAGTGTGTTGTAATTACCATCATCTCAGATTTGATGTAAAAGTTACGTTTTAACTTATATTATTTTGAAGATAATGATTATTAAACAAAAAAGATCGGTTTAATACAAGAATAATAATTCGGTTAAAATCTGTATGAAATTAGGATACCCACATGGTCTCGTACGATCATGGATACGCATAATAGAACTGTTAGTTTGAAAAATTCCGATCGGAATGTTTCCTGTGTTTATTTAATTCCTATCGGAATTCATTTTGTATTTATCTTTCCGAGCAGAATCAGTCCTGTTGGAAAAGTTATTCCGAACATTTATTTTAATCGCAACTTATGTCCTATTTATAATTTCCAGTCAGTAAAGTCAGTTGTTGTGTTTCCTTGTGAAAATGAAAAAAAAACGATTGTGATTAAAGAAAAACAAAATGTAAATAGCAGACTTCCCGAAAGTTGAAAATATGTGTCAGACATTTGGTCAGATGAGATGTGAAAATCTGTCTGACCGAAACAAATTCCGTCAGACCGAAACATGTTATAAGGCTATTTGCAAGTATAAGGAGTTCAAATTTTTGTCTGACATTCGGTCTGATAACATTAGAAATCTTGTCTGACCGGCTCAAATTTTACCAGACAGGTCCTTCGGTCTGGCAACTTTCGGGATGTCTGAAAAAGCATTTTATATATACACTCAATATTCTGTAAGTAAGTTATTTTTATTATATTTTGTTGACAAAATCTGACTCTCGTGGTCAACAACTTGATATTGTTGTAATCGTCAACATCGTTTAATGTTTTCGTCAAAATGACTCATTACATAAATATAGATAATTATCCTTATATCTCTGACTTTTATCGTCATAATACTTGGTTATTGTATTATATTAAAAAACGATTTGTTTAACTGTTGTCTTACTAGAATATTCACCATATTTTCTGATATGATCTATTTTGAATTCCGACAGAATTGAGTATTTCCGATAGGAATGAATCCGACTGGAATATTTTCTTTTGATGAAATTTCCAATGAAAATGATATTGATCAAAACCAAGTTTTCATGAACCGTTAAATGTTAAGTTCTTTAACTGTTTGAATAACAAGAAGAGAGTAACATAAAAACTTATTGCGGCATTTCCTTATTCAGTTGTGTATACGAGTTTGTTTTATTTGGCACAAAAAGCACCCATAAAGCTAACAGTACCGCATTTTCAACGTATAGGCTTGAATGTGGAATAAGATATTTCTTTAAATAAAGGATCTCCAGCTTGAAGTATTCCCCTTAGGAAAATTCTGATTCCACTTTCAGTATGCTTAAGCTTATACGATGCTATGCTGTCAGTATGAACAATAATTGTGCATGTATTTAATACATTTATAAGTGTTCGGTGCGCTATTGATTTTAGATCGAGAATATAATATAATCAAATTAAATGTTTTTACTTCATCCGTCACTGTGTTTCTTATTCTCTGTGGTGGCGATCCTTACTGAATTACGCTTCGTTTCTCCAAGGCTAGAAATGCAATGTATTATTATTTAAGCAAACATAAAAGAAACTCAAGAGTAAACACTGCTAGAAACTGACTGTATTTCACGTTCAGAATTTGTAGAACGTAGTCCTGTTATATTTTTCATAGACGCATATACAATCTCACTAAAGTCAGATCTAACAAAATGTTAGATCTGATGACGGCCCGCAGTCACTGTACATAAGTAATAGCGGTTTTCCCCCGATTACTATTTTTAGAAAATGCCAACACAGGAAGCGTATTTATAACGCTCGCAAAATGATCTGAAGATGTCATTACATTAGAAATGCATGCAATACTACATAAACACATATATTTATATATATATCTCCAGTAAAATATGTCTTACGCAAGCTGTCAACACTTTCCATGAGTTAAAATACTATTTTTACGTTCACTTTTGCGGTTTTATAGGCGACAATCTGATTGGTTCAACGGGTTGTGATAAAAGCATGTTTTAGTTTCTCGTAGTCAGATCCTGATAGCGTAACGGGTTTCAGGAAATGATTTTAATCAGATTGACGCATACAGAGTGTAATTTAATAAGTTACTTTTCTTGCCTTCGATGTATGTTATTAACTTGGTCTTAGTGATACAAACGATTTATTACAATTATAATAGAGTTTATATATTTGGCAAAAATTCTATAAAACACATGTCAGGCACACAGCTTTCTTCAAATCGATAAGTAAAATATTTTTCTATTATACGTATTTTACGATTAGACTACTAGAAAAAAAATTCACATTCTGCACTATACAAGCACATTTATCATGTTCATATCTACAAGTAATCTACAAATCAAATGATAAGTTATAATGAAATGTCCGAAAGAAGTTTTATTTTCGCTTGCATGTTGTTGTATAAAATTTATGTTTAAAACATATGCCTGATCGGAAAATATTAACATAACTATAATATAATTGAATGCGTCATTTTGTTTGAAATACAGTATTCATTCAGTTAAAGTGTGTTATTTATTAATTTATTAGTACTAAATAATGAACAAGATTGGTTTCAAATGTTTCGCATAACTGGTTATATAAATTCTTTCATTTTGCCTGTGTAAAGAAAAAATATTAACATTACGAAAGACAAAAACAATCATAAAACAAACATCAATATTAAAGCGATATTAGACCGGAAGTTGTTGAAATTATTAAACAGGTATTTCAAACGACATTAAGACTGTTTAGATAAAGATTACTGAAAGTTGTTTTAAGTGTTTAGTCACGTATTGGAGTGTACGAGTAGTTAGAAAAATGCACGTGTTTTAATAGGACATAATATCGGCTGTGTTTCGCATGAATGACCGCGCGATTCGTGCAAAAAGTAAAGAAATACCAACTACACAGAAATGTAGTCGTCGGTAAATAGTATTATATTTTGATTGTATCTTAAATTTATGTTAATCAAAGTTAATAATAAATCGTTAACGTGTGTTTGATAACGACGGGGAATGAGAATCAACCACCTTTAACATACTCATAATTGAAAATTATTTTCAAAGCAATTGATTTTTCTATTAATCCGAATCCCATAACTGACTGTGTAAAGACGATGTGTTTTGTTTAACATGATTAATACAATAGTTATATGTAAATTTTAATATTGGGTGTTAAAGATCCTCTCTTGTTAACTTATTTCGATAAAAAAGAAGAAATTTAAAAGTTTGAGATTAAAGAAAAATTATGACGTTTTCGGGATTCGAACCAACGACCTGCAGAACCACGAGTCAAAGATACAATGTTGAGAAACGGTCTAGATCATTAGGCTAATGCGGAATTTGTACGAATGGAATATCATTCCAAATATATACTTGTTCTGGGATTCAGGGATGGATCCAGAGGTCTCTTCGCCGGGGGTTCGGTGCCCCCCTCCCCCGTCACAAAAATGAAAGGAAGTAGCGCGTTTGGTGTTACCGCACTTCTTTACTCAACCATGCCAACTATATAGCTATAGCTGTTTAATTTGACTGAAAACAGTACACTATTAAAGACGGGAATCTCTTTTAAAAGAGAGAAAGTCGGGTTTCTTTTTTCCTCGGTGAAGAGGCGACCGCCACCTCCGAGCTCTACGTTTTACATTCTAAAAGCTGAAAGCGGTATTTGTGTATTTCATTTTAATAATGCATAGATTTTGATTACTAAAATAGACCAGATAATTATACATCTATGCGCTGTCTACGGTAGAATACTAGGCCTAACCCCCGCCCAAGAGATCTCCAAAAGATTAGAATTGTTCAAGTTATGTCACAACTATCTCATCTACAACAAATTTCCCACAGTGCGGATAATTATATTCTTAAGTTGTCATCTATTATATATTACAATTACGATATAAAAATTCACTGCAGTATTTTTGCTAGTCTGGTTCCCATCGTTCTGTTAACTGTGCCGGGCCCGGTCGAGAAGACACTTCCGTGCCGATAACGTAACAAGAATATATATGTGCTCAAACTAAGCTAAACATTAGACGGGTCTCCATTTTTATCGCATGTATTAGTACAGTGGTTTTATCACTTGTACCCGTCCACTGCTGGATGCGAAATAGACGAGTTTATTTTTGAAAATAGGATGTCATTTCTTAAAATGGACCCGTCCATTTCCTGCTGCCAATTGCCGCAGGCTAACGATTGTCACCTGCTGGTGTTGTACAAAAATATACACGATATGGTGTAATGGTCGAAGCAGATTAAGCTGCAGTCATTTTATTAGATGCTTATATTGTCATATTTTCAATATATGTTGCTAATAAAAATGAAATGTCGAGGTTTAAAGCTTAAAATATTTCAGAGCGAACTAAAGAGTATAAGCGATATCAGATATTATTGTGAGAATCACCGAATTAATGCTTATAATGAGACATACCACCAAACTTGTGCCCCTATAATCGGTGTCCGGCGGGGGAGGGGGCATTTAGCTTTTATATGGCCACCAAAACATATTGGTCACCTACCATAAATGCGTATGAAAATGAAAATAGCAATGTAGATGCTATTAAATGCCGGAATTGTAAATACCAAAACAGCTATCATCAGCAGCAGCAGCTGCTGCATCATCATCATCATCATTATTATCATCACCATAATCATCATCATCATCATCACAGTCTGCAGTAGCAGCATCTGCAGAACCTACAATAAACAGTTTATTTAAATTTCAAAGATCCCGTGGTATCCGATGAATTATATTGCAAATCTGCAAGCCAAAAAATAAAAAGAAAAATAACATGTGATGACGAAGTTTGATGATGATGATGATGATGATGATGATGATGATGATGATGATGATGATGTTTGAACACGATGAAACAAATATATCTTATCATTTTACTAAGTTTCTTTTTTAAATTCTGAACTTTTATGTTTAACATTGTTATAATCTCCATGAAACAAGAACCGGGAAGAAAAAGCTACTTAATGCTCCTGACTTGCACGTTCTCCTTTTTGTACTCTATGGTTGCATTAGATCACTTAAAAACGCGATAAAAGATGCGAGTCGGGATTTCGCATCGCGTTTAGACGACCTCCTACCGTGATCTTATCGATTTCGCATAGTGTCTTCATAATTTACCAACCCATAGATCGGCAGAGCGAAACGATTGTCCCCAGAAACATCAACACATATCCTGGTTTGGGAACCCGTCTGATATACTAGTTTCACGCAGTAAATAATCGCAAGATTAAAAATGTCATAATTTATTTAGTGCACGGAACAAATTAAATAGTTAAGATAATGTCATTTTTTACAGAAATAACATTTTGCGGAGTGTATAAGGATATAATGATTATCGCCGTACAAATATATTCGGAAGGTGTAATCGGTGCAAAAATGTATAAATTAAGAAGATCAGTTAAAGAAAATTCACCGAAAAGAAAGCGCCCAATTCCTTTTGAAATAGAGTACAGTTTTAAGTTTGTAACCCGTCTTATATACTATTGTCACACGGGAAATAATCGCAAGATTAAAAGTTTCATACATATTTTATTTATTTAGTGGACTCAACACATTAAAAAATAAAATAAGGAGTTAAATAGTTAAGAAAGTGTCATTTTGTACAACCATAACACTTACGGCGTATATAAGGATATTATTATGATAATTGCTTTACAAATAAAACACGCGAATATTCTTCAAGTATAAACGGTGCTAAAATGTATTCATTAAGAAAAGCAGTTAATGTAAAAAAATGCACGCTTTCTTTTCGGAATAGAGAATACTTTAAAGTTTCTGTTTAATATAAACATAACTTCATAAGAATCCAGCGGAAAAGGGAGGGGGTTATACATGTCGTTAGTGCTATAGTTAAAATGGTTGAACCCAGCGATTCCGAAAGAATCCCGATGTCTCTTATACTCTTATTCATTCTCTATTTAAGCAGAGTTCTGCCTTATTTTATTTATAAGACTCGAAATAAATGTGAATGTGCATCTGAAAAATGCAGGCAATTGAAAAGCTTTATTTATTCCTTAGATTCGTTATTTCGTTAAAATAATATCAAAAAATTAAACTTGCAAAGAAACAATTTGACGACATTCGACATTTATTAGACAAATTCAGAATTCATTCAATCAAAATTTACGTTATATTCCAATTAACAGAAATTCAAAGATATTTAATTATAAGTGATCATCTCAATACATACTGTCATCATAAACTGATAAAACAAAATCATGAGACGCATTAATCATTAACTAAATTCCAGATTTCCACACTCCTGCCATTTTAAGTTCATTACTAAAAACAATGATGATGACGTGTTTGAAACAGCATTAAACACAATATATTTACTTGTACACTTTCATTAACTTATGATATTTAAATCCCGTTTTTAATAATGATGAGTAAACATATACGCCTATATAAATTAATTCTCAATATTTAGAAAGCTTCATCAAAAGTCCAAAATATTAAGTTGTAGATTAATAGCTAATCATTTTGTTAGTTCCCATTTCCCTTTAAACAAGAATTTTCAAAAAAAAATTATGCTAGTGCGCCAAAAGACGGACGTACCGAGGTTAATTCAAACTAATAAAATAATTAAATCACCAAATTCAGTTTTTATGACTTTAGATTCTTATCGCAAATCAATTAATGCGGATATTAAAATGATGAACGCATCATCAATTATTACAACTCCGCCCCACGAATCACGTTATCGCGTTAATGTGTTACTTATTTTCTATTGGTTGATTTTTATAAAAGAGGCGTTCCTTTACAAGAGGCGATCAGGGTGCTATACATTAGATATGATGGTCAGTTTTGGAATCCATACGCTAGTTAACTAATACACTTCTGGAGACCCTTACCATATCGATTGATATGTTCGAACGTTTGTATTAGTATTTTTAAAACCGAAAGCACCACAAGAAGTGAAACCGATTCTTTTATTGATAGTTTCACACGTGATTTTTGTGAAATGACACGAGTCTGTTTCGTGAAATAAATTAAAAATATTACTAAGATTATGTATGTTCAAGTCGGATTTCTAAAAGTCGATTATTTCGAAAACCCAATAATTTCATGTTTCCATTCGCTGAATAAATAGTGTTATAAGTCTTTGAGATGTTTTTCTACACGCCTTGCAATCATCGACATCGAAAAATGGTATTTAATCACATAAGTGTCACCCAAACAGGGTATACATTGTTCACTTCTCAGTCAGAAAAAAACCCAATGTATCGAAAAGCAAACGGTGAAGATCCTGATCAGACGACGCGGATGTGCCGCCTGGTCTGGATGTGCACTGTTTGCTTAAGGATAACAGCCATGTCACATGAAAGAAAGCATTATTTGAAATTTATGTGCGCTGAGAACAGTAGCAATTTTACAACAACAACAATGATATTGGTCAAAATAATAAAAACGCGAGTATATTTCTTTTATAATTTTATTAAACTGTGATTATGCAAGTATTGTTTGATTTATATAAAATTTCCATGTTCATCATGTTTTTATTCACGCGTTAAGATCAATTAAATTCTTGTTATATTATATTTTCGTTATCTAACATTAACAGATTATACATAATAGTTTACATTTCAAAACGTTATAATAGTCGGAATAAAAAAATTTAGTTAGTGCAGATATAGGAAATATTTCAAATAGTCTTAGAAAAATAGAAAAAAAAATTACAGAATCAGAGGGATCGAGTTTTAACAGGTATGGGAGAAATGTAGTTGTGAACACGTGCCAGTAATGACATATTCTCAATTCGGGTTGACACCGATCATTAAATTTGATATGTGAAATGAAATGCGTTTCAAAGCAGAATTAATAATTTTCTATCGTGCTGAAAACGGTAGCTAACAAAAATTATGATGACTATCAGTTATAATTATGCTATAACACATTTATGTAGCTTAACTTTAGCGGATTGGAAGGGTATGCTACTATGCTGAAAAAATGGTAGCTAACACAAAAATGACGATTTTTTGTTGTTTTGTCAAATAACGTGTACTTTAATTTAAATATTCACTGTGTTTCATATTTTTAAAGTATATTATCAATATCAGTTTAAAACTTAGTTTAATAATTAATAATCTTTAATTCTTTGTAAGCGGTTGACACTTTTATTACCAATAAGATGTTGATATCCATTAAAGTTGTCATGGTTATATTGCCCAAGGCAGATAACTTATCGGAATTTTAGGGATTTTACATCCATACGTATAATCAACCGTGACCGCATATTAAGAAACAACTTAATTAAAAATACGAGCAAAGTAATACCATTCATTATTAAAGTTCACCTAAATGCATTTTAGAAATAAAGTTTTATATTGGACACATTTACTTAGCAAATGAAAATCTTGTACGGGAATATCTGACACAAATATTGTTTACAGAATTATTAGTTATTTATTGTTATTAATAATCAAAGTGAACTTAAATTTACATACAGAAACTTTATGTGTGTTAAATAACAACAAAACATCACCATCTACATTAAATACAACAAAACTTTGTTGTGGACACCTTTGCTATTTCCCACGTACAAAACGTCCACAATTGATAAAAGATCTAACTGGTAACGAGTCCTTTATCACAAAAAAATAATACACGTTATGAGGAATGTGTCTTGTTTTCTTGAATTCGCATCTGGTATCATTTTACGGCAAAGGTGAAAATTATTAATTTATTTAGTGCATAATCAAATGTCACATTTTTCACTTCACTAAACCGCGAATGCAAGTTAATGCCCCAGGCCCAAGCAAGTCGATATCGATAAATTGCAATAGCAACGCAACTTCTTTAAACACGAAGTATATTTCGTGTTTAAAGAAGTTATGTTTCTAATTACTTTCAGCAGTTATATTTATCGTCAAATAAATTAGAAGCGCAACTTCATGAAACACAAAATATATAAATCCAGATATATTTCCTGTTTAAAACAGGTGCGTTTCTAATGTAACATACATGTAATTATTATTGGATCAATTTTTGCCTTTACAAAATTCAGTAAAGCATAACTTAAACCTCAAAACAGGATTCGCAATAAAAACAGGATATCGCAATAACTTTTTTTCTATGTGAAGGTTATATAAATCAACAAATTATCTCTCTTCTTTTTTTATTCAGTTTGCACATATTTTTTAAATTAATAAAACGACCATAGTTTAAAAGGGGCGGATCGCTAGTTTTTCAAAACTTTAAGTAGAATATACTGGGGCGAATCCAGAAAGTGTTCAGTGAGGTTGTTTGAACCCTCCTTTTTTAAGAAGTGGGGGGGGGAGCAATGTTTTATGTTCACGGAGATTTTGGTAAGAAAGTTGGATATTATCAATATCATACAACTGTCGCAAACGAACCCCATTTCCAGAAATCCTACATCCGAGCTTGAATATGTATGATGCTGAGGTAGTTAATTTTTAATCTCAAAACAGAATATCGCAGTATACTTCAAAAATGTGTTCTATATTTTAATGCGCGTGTTGTCTGCGTCGTCACAATACTAATTGTCATTGTAATCATAATGATCAAGTTTGGCTTGGTTATTAAATTGCAACTCAATTTCAGCATGATTTTTTAAATTTGTTCCAGAAAAACATAAAATCACATATAGATAAAGCACTTACACTAAAATCTTTAAAAATGCATTCGGAGGCTCAATATGCTTACTGTGATTTAACTTTTAGGACCTGTTCCGCATTCAAAAATAACTTATCATACATGTAACACAAAGCCCCGAATCTAAGAATGGAGACCAGTCTCACAAGCCAGCAATCCGTTGAAACGTTAACCTGTCTCAGAATTGACAATGGAAATTCGCGAGCATAGAGTTGAGATCTCTCCGGAAACGAGCGAGAGCTCGCGCAAATATTATCACGCAAAAATATGTTTTAACTCGACGATTGCTAACCCGGTTACTGAATTTCCAACCTAAAGTAAATTCGATTTTACAAGTAATTTTATGCCGAGTCTTTGTTTTATTAATTCAAGTTTACCACGTTATTCAGAGTAACTATCTCTTAAGCTTACACAATTACGTAATGTAATATACTCAATCAAGCAATTTCTGAACAAATAAAGTCCTATTCCAACTTCAAATAAACACGGTAGGTATTAACAAATCAACGATTGCAATTTATTTAGTATTTATAAGTTTACTTAATACACGTATCCACATAATTCTAAACATCACGATTTGAGGGAATACCGATATACACCGTAATGTGACACTTTAAGAGTCAATTAATTTTAAAGTCAATTTATTTGATTTAAAAACAGGATCTTAAGCCAGTCTACATCCTTCCATACAAACATCACTCTCAATGCAGTACGGCAGAAAATAGACTGGCTATTATAACATTTTGTTAGGATGCATAAAACTATAAAAAGACAAACAAGGCAGATTATAGAAGTGATTAAAAATAATCATAGAAAATAGATAATAAGATAAAAGTATTTAAGAAAAAGAGGGATAGATTTTTAACAGAGGAAGTTATTTGTTCATCATTTCTGGTGGATCTTTCGGGTCTAGATAATGCGTTTTACAAAAAAAAAAAAAAAAAAAAAAAACACGCCAGGAACCGTTCGTTAAGCTGTTGCTCTCTTGCAGTGGGATTCTTGCAACTGGCACCCACACTGGCACCCACACTGGCAATGATCTTTGTAGCCAGGCTTTATGGTTTATTCACGGAGAAGAAGCAGTGATACGAGTATATGTCAGTGACTAAAAAGATATGGAACTATTGACATTTGTAATTAATGATATATTGGCAATTCGGTTTGAAATCGATCAATATTTTACATGTAGATGTGAAAATAAGTATAGGTTATAGTTTATTTGGAGACTTGTATGAAAATTAAACGGTCAGGCCCAGCGCAGCTTGGCGACCGTTTAATTTTTCATACAAGCCTCTAAATAAACTATAACGTATATAATGGTCGAAATTATTTTTGTAACTGACAAAACAGTCGCCGCCTAAATTACCATGTATGGGTGTGCAGACGATCAATAGTCAAACTGAAAGTAGTTTTGTGACGTTCTCATTAAATGACCCGTAAACATGTACTGAGATAATATTATAGAAAGTGAATTATGAAATTTCTTTATCTGAAAACACCATGTGAACAAACTAATTCTTAGGAAAAAAATCTGTGTAGCAATCTGTCCTTGGGATGAGAAACATGGGTTCGTCCGTGCAAGTTCCATTTTACCATTTCCTTCATTAATAAATCATTCATAACATGGAAAAAGAGTTTATATCCAGATCAACGCGCTCATCCGTGTATTCTGATCACGATCGACACTTCTCGCTGTTAGATTCACTAGATTATATAGAGGAAATCGACCTTTATTAAACACATTTCCGACGCGCGACTTAATGAGAATTAAGGTTCATTGACTTAAAAATAATTTCAACCATTATTACCCTTTAAAGGCAGAATAAATTGCTGCACATACTTTGTAAGCGGTTTGATAATTTTATAACTGATAAGATGGCCATATCCCTAAAAGTTGTCATGGTAATGTTTGCTCGAGGCAGATAATTTACCGGAATTTGAGGGATTTTACATGCGTAATAATACATTCAACAACGCTCATCTGAACTGCATTAATAGAGAGGTTGAGATTTAAGACGTGTACGTGTACGGGTACGTGTAGAAGATATTTGTGTGTTTTACGTCATCAATACATGTGTAGATAAAATTTACTACAAGTCCTTTTACACGTTATCTCCGTGTACATAGTGTTCTACACGTACGCCAATTACTTGTAGATTGCTGCTAATTTATTTATTTAAATACCAGGAAATAACTTTGGCCACAGTTAGTATATATCTTTGTAACTTTGTTGCTGTATCAAGATTCAATGAAATCAACGTCGGTTATTTGTGAAAAGTAAAAGCTAAGCTGCCCCTTAGTTTGATCTTATATCAATTTCTTATTCAATAAAAGAAAAAATTATGATATATAACTAATGGTTTCGATAAACATTTATCACATAACAACAACAAAATAGGAAAAAAATCATGCCTAAGAGTTCTTGCTATCTTTGGCGAGAAGTGAGTTTTACTTCACATGCCGTTTGAGATGTTAGACGTGTACGCCTACTGGTACGTGTAGCGAAAATCATTTGGGTACTACCTCATCAAGGTATGCGTTTCTTAAATACAGTACAAGTCATTTTACAAGTTATCAACGTAAAAGGTACCTTCTACACGGATTTGAAAAACGTGTAATATTTACTGCCGTGTAGATCATGACTGCAATACAACGCTGAGTCACCTCCCCTGAATAGTATGATAATTTTAATTTTTGACAACACTTTATTTTAATCACAAAATTTCATATACATCATCCATTTTTTAATTGTAAATTCGATACTTGTTAATTGCATTTATCTAGCTATGTAAGATAATATTAAAAAATTATTATAAAGTAATTGATAAAAATTTATATTTATGAATACATATCCTGTTATTAATATTGAATTATGGAAGTTCGTCTATTGTTAAAACACTTATATATAAGAAGAGATCTGATACCGTATTTTTTCGTCTAATCATATCATGTTATCATTTGATCATAATTTCGTTAAATAATTATTTAATGAAAAGTTAATGAGCAAACCGATACTTTATAAATGTAATTAATAATGACCTTACGTCAGGGAGATGCGAATTCAATAGTTTCTAGTGATCAATAGAACATGGTGAAAACATTTCGCTGAGAAACCATATTCTAATATTCTTGTCTGTCACGTGACTGTGAATGTATCGATAATGAACTATATTTTGAGGACAATAATAGAAGTAAACCGAAACGCATTAAATCTCACTTAGGAAATTTACAAGTACACGTACTATTACAAGTCACTTTTCTCAAACGATTTTCATAAAAACAGTGACGTGTACGTGAACTTGTAGTTTACACGTACCCGTACACGTACACGTATCAAATCTCAACCTCTCTATTATTTTTGGAAATAAAGCTTTATATTGAACATTTACTAAGCATGTGAAAACCCTGACACAAATGTTGTTTACAGAATTAAATAAACTAAGTTATCTATTTTTTTAATAATCAAATTGAACTACAGAAATAAATACAGAAGGTGTATTTGCGTTCTTTACTGTCGACAGAAACCCGACGGATTGAAACCTGTTATAAAATGAATACTAGTATTTTACCAATTATAATTTCAACCACTAAGTCGGTAAGTGCTTATACATGATAGAGCGATCCGAAACTTTAGCTGGTCGCGCGGCTGCGCTGCGCTATGCTGATTATAGTCCGTAAATTCATTAACCTCTATACATATCCGATAGCCTGACGATTATTTTATATGAATGAACATCCGTATTTAAATAAAAATTCTTTGTGGTAATTTATTTTATCATGTCCCATGTATATTATACATAGGCATTTATAAAATTAAATATCAATATGATTTTGACAATAAACTGTAGAATTATGAAACAAAATAGATATTTGAATTTAGCTGTAAGTTGTTTTCTTTTACTTTAATATAAGAACATGTATTCAAAATTTCAGCTAGCTACCTTATTTCAGCATGGTAGCATATTTACTTAGTAATACTGGGAAATCATTCAATGACGCGTTAGTAGAGAAATAAATTTTCCCCAAAATTGAAAAATACTGGATTTCCATTGAACAAAATAATTTTTTAACCTTTAAATTGGCGTGCAAATGACTTATGAGCAGTCTAAATCAAAATAAAATTTGTTCTTCATTGCGCCATGGTAATTTAGAACAGCTCGCATGTTAATCACAAATATATGTCCATTAAAAACCGTTTTAAAATGTAACTTATTTAGAAAGTTAGTGTTTCGAAACACGTTTATAAGTTGACACTTATTACATGTAGCTACATTTGTGCAAATAATCTCTGTATTGTTAGAGACCGCCATTTTTTAAGTTTTATTAGCATAAGTAATATTTTAACCCCAAATAATGGTTTAATGTTGGGTTATATTCTCAATGAAAACATTTTTAATTTTAACGGGGTATCTAATCTGCAGACTAAAATAAACTTATCTACATAATTAAAATAATTAAAAAAAAAAACGCATCATTTTAAAGCGTTATTTTTCTTAATAAGAACATTTAAATTCAAAGAAATGTAAAGATCACCTTCCCAGCGATCGCTTATCAAGCGATAAGTGAAACTCCGCCTGCAACATTTAGTGCGCATGCGTGAAAGATAACGTTCCCAGGTCAGTTCAACGATAATATGCGCTAAATAAAAACATGTTACTGAAAATCTCAAGATTAAAAGGAAGATTTATATACTGAGCGAAAATGTGAAATATGATGATATCAATGCATGGCCGATATAGAATTGTTTTCTGCCGTATCTTCCCAAGGTTATGTTACTTCAGGACCAATTAATTCAAATTTATACATTCGATATGTACATCTCAATGTCTTTTTTTAATGAATGTTATAAGTTTAGTTTATATAAGCAAGCACAACTGCTCCGTGAAGTTTTATTTCTTCACTCGCTTTTATTCAAATGTATGGGATCTGTTTGTTTTGTCAGATATAAGCGTTGAAATGTATTTTTATTCGTTGTATAAAGATTTCATCCAACTATAATACACAGAAAACTAAATCTAAATCACGTTAGGAAAAGCAACCTCAGAAAAAAATGCAGCGAAGTTTTGTTTCAAACAACGTTTGATATTTACAGAAACGTTTTCAGAAAGATTTTTTTATACATTTTACTTTTACATTTTTATTCCTATGTTTAATATTATTTATGTAAAACGGCGCCACCGTATTACATAAAGCGAGCGAAAATCGCTACAATCTTTACTATCAAAACGGAAATTGAACCAATTAAAAATTCACTCGAAATAGCCATGAATACTGAAGTTAGAAGAAGTTAACTTTTCTCATATATGTTATTTACAATGAAAAACACATAATATAATTATAACATTTCTGTCAATCAAAATGTTGTCTCGCATTCTTACAATAATAATTAAACCTAGTTTTTGTTTTAAATTGGCCACTTTATGCCAACAATTGATCATGATTTTAAACACATGCATGTCGCATAACTCTACCATGACCAGTTTCTACAGTTAAGACGTTTCTACTATGAAATCAGTGATAAAAAGTGTTGGTGGGCTCAGCATTATTTTATTTAAAAGTAAAGGTTAGAGTTTGGAAAATCTGAAAATCAACATTTCCCAGAACTATGTACAGCGAAACACCGCTAATACGATTGGAATTGGTACTGGGTAAAATTGGTAAAAGATATTAGGTGGTCTACATTTGTGTTCTCAATTTCTGTGTGATCTTTATGGGACCTTCACTGTAGTGATCATTCAAGCTTTGATAGGGGTACTACAATTGCTGGTCAAAATAAATAACTGCAGTATCATTATATTTCGCGGGGACGAATTTTCGCGCAAATCCCGTAAAAACAAAGTCGCGGGGGCATGAATTCACGCAACTGTGTTTTCCTATAAAGAAACACTGTTACATGGTTTGATTTTGCTGGGGTTGAATTTCGCGCTCTTGTCGCAGCGCGAAATACGCGAAAATTAAACCCGAGCGAAATTGAATGATTTAACTGCACACCACAGCCATAAGTTCAATAACTAATAATTCAGTGAATTCATTTATTTTCTATGGATTCTAAATTTCGTGTGCAGGTCGATCCACATAAGTGTAACTTTACCAAAAACCACGGAAATTTTCTGCCCCCGAAAATAAGGCTTTTACATTAAGTTGAACACAATTTTTATAGCAGAAATTACTGACGAAATTACGGTTAATGTTGACAGACAAATATAGGACTGTCTTTGCTCGATCTTAAATCTTAATAAGTATATGATGTCAAAATAAGCAATGAAAAGGATTAAACTGCTAGCATATTCAGACATGTAGCACTACTTTTAATGCAAATTAGTTGTCGTTAGCATAACAGGTCTCTATTGACCCATAAATGATTTTACTAGCCAAGAATATCAAACAACTTCATGCGCACACCTTTATATCTGAAACTAAACCATGTATCATCCGTTGCGAACAGGTTGCGCACGCTGCCAAGGGACTCCCCAAATTGAGTCGCCCGCTCAGATTTATTTTCATTGTATGAACTGCTATATAGAAATGGATCGTGGTCTTAACGTGGGTGGCAAACATCGATTAAGAGATACAAAAATAGATGTTCATGCAACAACTGCAAATTCTCGTGATAATTGTTGTAATACGGTCTAGTTAAGTTAAACTTCTTGTCACATAAATGGGTTTGAACGGTTGAGAAAGCACATAGCAATAGTTTTGCACACTCTACATGTTACCTATACAGATGCGCCATTTGTATTTGTAAATAAAGTGCTTAAATCTAGTACCATTTAATTGGATCACTCGGAATTTTTGGGTCCGGTAAATAGATGTCAAACTAATACTTAGTAAAAACATTATTATTATTATTATTATTATTATTATTATTATTATTATTATTATGTTTTTGTCAGTATCATATCATATTTTGTGGATTTTTAAATTGAACAGTGCGATGACGATTTCATACGCCCTTATTGAATATTATAATAAAATGAATGTATAATGATGAATGTCAGGTAAGACTAAATGATCGAAAGAAGTCTGCATTGTTTCATAACTTATTAAGTGGAATTTCCGAATGGAATGAGTCCTATCGGAAAATAATCAACAATTCCTTTCGGAATGATTCCGATCGGAATTAGTGTATATAGAAAAATTCCGATCGGAAAATGTATGTCGGAATGTTTCCTATCGGAATTTGCCGACAGGACTGATTCCGATCGGAACCGTGAAATTCCGACGGGAAAAACATGTTTTCCTATCGGAAGAATTTTCGTTCCGATCGGAATCGCATGTTTTTTAACCATGTTTTTTTGCAATATTTCTGTTAATTTCTAAAGTTCCACCATGAAAATTTCCAAATTAAGAGTTGAAGTTACACGCTTTCGAATGATGTATAAGAAAGCTGCCTTGCTTTTAAAATGAAAAAAAAGTTTTCGGAAAATATAATATTCCGAAAATATATTGCTTGATACGTTAGATATCAAAGCAAACACTCGTTATAGACTGCGGAAAAGCTGGATCTGAGCTCTACGTCTGTGTATCCTCAACTAGTTTCATCGAGATATCGGCCACAATCGCCGACATTTAAAAAGTAAACACTACAATGCATAGTTTAGACATTCTAATGTTCCGGGCACAACCTTTTTTGTACAATATACCTAATAGTTGTAACATTTGCGTCTGGAATCTCTGACATATGCTCTCCATCCATTGTTATTAGCAAAGAATAGTCGTTGCCGAAGCAAAGAAACAGCCGATATAGCGAATTTCGCAAAGAAACAGCCGATATGGATAGGCACCGTGATACTGAGAAAAAATATAACTTGGAAATTTGGAAGATTTTAATTGACATTTTTACTACGTAAACAATATTGATAACAAAAAAGTATATAACTGTTTGATGTGTAAAAAGCTTGTGTGCAACAGCGTTTTCATTCTGGGTTATTTACTGTATCGCGCTTAATATTGGCGGTGTCAAATGTTGGCGTATTTTAAAGTGTTTATACTGGTGGTGTCATATATTGGCGCTACATGTAACAAGCCAGACCGCCAAAATAAAACCCTTGATGACAAATGGCGGAAATTGGACACTGGAAGAGAAAGATAAACCTCGCAGTCTGATTAACATATGGGAAACACACGTATTTCCAAATACCAAGTGGCTTAAACTAACAGTCAAACAAAAACTAAAGGATTTATCTATAAACGAATGATTTTCAAATGTAGAAAATTCAAGTAAAGGTCAAACGTATAGAATTTTTTAAGCATAACGTTTCAAACTGAACGATATTTAGCTAATACACCAAAACAATACGTTTATCATATTTTGAAATTTCGAACGCGAAATCATAGATTGTCAGTAGAAACTGGCAGTTTGTCAAGAGTACCAGTAAATCAACGTTTTTGTACGACATGTGAAGGTCAATTAGGAGACAAATTCCATTATCTATTATTCCAATGCCGATTATTCGAACAAGGTAGAAAACTGTACGTTAAGCCGTACTATCGAAGACCTGATACTTTTAAAATGGATCAACTTCTTAACAAAAATAACCAAAAGGAATATAGCAACCTGTGCAAATTTAAAAAAAAATCATTATTAATTATCGCCTTTAAATGTACATTACTTTATACTGGTAAAACATGAGAACGCTTGCATTTTAGTTATATTTCGTTGAATGTTTACATTGAAATTATTGTGATTATACCTGTATTGTGTTTGTTTATAACTAGTTACATGTAATAGTATTTGACTCTCCGTATAAATGTATCTAATAATCTCATAAAAATTTCTGTTAATGTTAATATACTACTTTGTAAGCCTCGAAAATATCAGTCATGTTTATCCTCATTTTGTCATAATTGGCATAAGTGAAATAAAAGGTTTTTGACATGACGTGACTTGACTTCTTATTCTATTGTTAAATTTTAAGAGTGAAAACATTATCGCAGCTTCCTAATACAGTACTTGATTGCTTTGTTTGATATTCCAATTATATTCCTTTTGTTGACGCATTATAAGTTTACCAACTTGATCGATTTAATATTGTTTAATTATTTTAAAGCGGGTTTCTATGAGATATTGAAAAAAACTCTATTTAATTTACTACTTGAACAAAAGCTATAACTATATAATGCTTCTTTTTCAAGTGCCGCTGAAATGAATGGACTACAAGCGCCAAATAACACTCCTTCTGGCTATGTCTAAAGAAAATACTAGAACATAACACATTCATGTACCTTTGTTTCGTGTTGTTTAAGTTTTTATTCCGGTTTCCAAGAATATACATAATTTAGAAACATGCAACAATCTTTCTTAATCAAGGGAGGAAACTTACAAAATATCTAGTTGTGTATCATAGATATCTACCTTCCAGATATTAAATTGGCGGTGTTTTAAATTGACGGGGATTTTTATTGGCGGTGTTTTATATTGGCGCAACTGACCCTGACCGCCAATATCGCCAAAATTAAACCCCCGCCAATATAAGTACTTACACAGTAACAAGTTGAAATTGTGTTTGAAACGTGAAACACGGCAAGGTTGAGAATGTAGTAGTCTCACCGTGAAAATAAGTCATGACAGTCTGTAAATACTTCTTTTAAACCTCTTCACATGTGTATTAACATCATTAGCTTGCAATATGGCTACCGTAAGCCGGTACAGTCTTTACTATTGTATAGTGAAGTAATTAATTATAACAATTGTTGTAGAATCATAGAATGGCAATCTTCTGAAACGCATCCTGTTTAATGTACGGTTAAAATTTATTACGCCGTTTAATTCTACCTTCTGCTATTTTTATCAGCCTTAAACAACAATATTTGAATTTGGTGAGTTTCTACAGAACAAAGTTGCCATCGGGAAAGTATTCCCACCTTCTTTACTATTAAAGACATATCTTCGCCGATTTCTCGTAGAAACAACGCAATCACAAGCTTTTCCGTTCAATGTCGCCGAAGCACTCATATGTCAGCATCTAAGGTTGACATTTCAGTTTCTGAAATATATACTGATATGTGCGAAACTAGCCCAAAAAGTACTAGAAATAACCTAAAGCTAAAGATAGAAACTACAATAAAACAACAACAGTTTCAGCTTTAATCTTTGAAAGGAAATCTGTGGTAGTAGTACAGCATACATGTAACAATTACATCGACATTCGTACATTTCAATTCATAAAATCTTGATATAAAATAGTTTTTTTTTACAGAGTGATCATTTATTTTATAAACCGTTTAAAATTCATGTCTATCGTAAGCATAGTTGATTAAGTGGTAGAATACTCGTCTGCCACGCAGCCGTTCGTGTTCGATTCCCGGCTGAATCTCATCTATTTTCTTTCTTTTTTAACTCAGACCTTTTCATCATGGACTTTTATGTGTCAAAATCTAATGTTGACCTTGAAAATGAAAATCACACTCATTTTCATTTTGAAAATAAAATTAATGTAAACTTCAAAATGTATATGCCTGGTATCAATGGTGGACTTTCTGAACCAATACAGTAAAATCTCGCTATTAAGAACACTCATAGGACTGGCAAAAGTGCTTGTTTTTGTGGGGTAGTCGCAATATTGACGTTTAAAACCACTTTTTACACAATCTGGTTCTTTAAAAACATGCTTTGATTAGTGTGTGTATAGGTGGCGGTTGACTAATATTTAATTCTAGGTGCTTTGGTCTCAGTAAGGTCAATGAGTACCCACCTTTTTGATTGACAACGCTATTACCTTTTTATGTTTTATATATTTGGGTTCTTTTGCATGTAACATTGTCAAGTTGATGGGTGGTTGGAACAAATTCACAAAACAACTTGTACTTGTGTGTTGATATGAGAACCTGTTGGGGCAAGTGTGATATTGTTTCACCCTAAAACCTGGTTCTCTCAGTGGCAAACTGTTTTGCCACTGACAGTTCCAATGCGGCAACCTATCGGGTTCTCATTTTCGTTAATTTTTTGTGGTGTCTATTTTTAAACAGATTATTTCTTACCTACGAGGTCTTTTTCTCTTTGCTTTTTGACTGTGTATTGAGGCTGTGTTGTCTGAAAGTGGCGATATCTGGTATGCATATTTCACATTTTGCATATTGCATTATTTAAACGTGTTAAAAAGATGATTAAAAAAAACGACTACTAACTGTGTATTCTTTATGTACAGCAAATTATAACTACATGTGGTATATTTATTTTTATACAATTGGTAAACCGTCACAAATTAATATAATATCTATTATCAATTATATTCAACAATCAATGATAATTTTAACTAGATACAAATTTTATCTACAGGGCTTGGCTTTTGACAGCTAACCAAGTTACAAAGTCTGCAATACCGACATTTTAACAAACCGTACTGGGACCACAGTGCTATAATAAAATGGGTCAAGTCATAGATGTTGTTTTTTACATTTTAGTTATTACTTTATTTGACAAGAACTGTCAATTAACAAAAATCATGCCGACAATGTGTTTTTTTCCTATCTTTGTTTTAATTTTGAGCTTATGTTTTGCCCTATGCAAGATTCGCCTCCCGTGAATAGCAGCTCAACCATCAAAAATATTTATTGACTAAAATCTTGACTGTGAGTCTAATTAATAATACCTAAAGTAAACAATAAGGCAAGTCTTTCGAAAAGCAGATATCATTTTTGATATATATATTATTTTATTGAAATTGACTTACAACAACAGAAATTTATGATAAAATATATTTCGCATTTGTTAATATGTGATATTCCACAGACAATATATCTTGGGGGTCTTTATTTCACTTGTTCGCGTTTTGCTTTTCTAGAGGTGTTTTAAAGCATAATGTTTGCTGCCTGGAACTTGTTCGAAGAATGCGAGGCTCAGGAACGGGTATCAACTGTCCGCACACAATATTAACTCGACACCAGTAAACAAATTTTCCCGTATTCTAAAACGAATAGTAATACAACAATGTTTTTAATTGAAGTAAATCAAAGAGTGTGTCTGAGGTATAAATCATTATTTGTTTTATGTTCTCCAGTAAAATAAAAGTGGTATTTATACGTTTTCAAACTTTTAGCAATAAACCATCGAAAACAACTCGATGGGGAGAACTACTTATAATTATTATTCTGATTTAAGTTCCTTTGTTCTTACAATACTTCGCTTTATGTTTTTCCCAAATCAAAAACTGTATCCAGTTTGTAATACGCATATGTTTAAGGTAATATTAATTGAAGCACTGTTTAACTCTCCGCCAGTTATTTTCATTGTTTTGTAGACATTAATTTTGAACATTTTACGCTAAAAACAAAAACGCTACATTACGTAGCATTTAATCTGGGTGTTTCCTCTAAATTAGTAAGTATATAATGTTTATCAATGACAGTGATGCATTTGACTAGTTCACGTATCGGATGCACTTAATATTGTATGGGTGTTGTTTTCTTCCGTACATATGTACCCTTCTGTATAAGATCAATTCTTCAATCACGATTGTCATTTTTAGTCGTCTTAAGGCTCTTAAATTTTCGTTAGATTGACGTTATTACATCCTGATTCGTAGAAATGCATTAACGTCCGTGCATTGTTTTCATGCAAGGCACATTTGTCAGTGCAATAAAAGGCTTACACCAGCTGTGATCGGCTTTGATAAGTAAGAATTCAAATTTATCACATTGTTTCTGTTGACATTCTCTACTGTTCCTAAATGGATTAAATCATCATTAATCATGCTGCATTCATTTAGCACATGTTTCTATTAGGTGCCTTGAACTTGTTGTTATTAACGACCACCAATCGCACAATATTATTGCTAAAGCTTTCCCGCTTGAACAGATTACAAGGTGAATAAATTCGATATTTCACTGGTTTGTAATAAGTCTTTTAGCCCAGCCCCTATTCATATCCGGATTTTTACACAAAAAAGGTTTTATTTGGACGACTGTAAACTTGAAGAATTTTAGTCCTGAAGTCAAGTTTTAAAGAATATTAGGCTGATACCGCGCAATAACGAATATATTTAATGGCAGCAGAAAGGTCGATGGGATATCATAACACATGTGTTAGTTTAACTTTATTTTTTTTTTGCTTACATTTTTAATAAAAACAGTTATAATAATTATTAAATAAATACTCATTCAATACGATGCAGAGGCAAACGGCTTTGTAGGTCGTGTAAAATGTCGCTGTGGGATCGTGTGCAAATTCAATGAGAATTAAAAGTGAATGATTATTTTTCTTTTAATTGATGTTACTTTAGTATTGATGTGTTTATTCTTGACCTGATACATGGTATTTCTGCACAAAAAATAAAACATAGAAAAAGTTATACAGCCCTTGTCGACTTCTCTTGTGCACCTCATCTATTTACAATTTTTTAATTCAAGAGATATTTTTAATGATACTAGTCACTAAAACATTTCATCAAACAATTTTAACAGTTACATTTTATCAAGTAATTAGGATCACTTTAATAATAGTTTTTAAGTAGGTGCTTGATTTATTGTGAAATTTCTCTGGGAGACGGTTAATATCATTAAAATAAATAATTCTTGCTTTGATGTTTTTTAACTTATTACAAATGCTACATTAGGCAATTAGTTTTCATAACATTTCCGCTTGTTGACAGTCTGTTTCATTTCTATTTATCATTTGTTTCCACGTTTTAGCAGAGTGTTATCTTAAAAAGGATGTTTAGATATGCTGCCAATAACGAGCCTCTAACTGATGGTGGAAACGTATCGTCTGATAGGTGTCGGCAAGTATTTGTTATAAATAAGACAGAAACACGAATTTTCGGACTCTGAAGGTTGTTTAAGCTCTTGCTAAATGCTGTTGATTGAAAACTTTAAATTCAGTGGTTTGAAAATTGCCGACTTTGATGGTTGTCTATGCTGTTATTAAATGCTGTTGATTGAAAACTTTTTTTTCAAACATTGACAAATTAAAAATGATTATGAACATGCATATTGTGTTGTGTGTGTTGCTCTCTCATAGTGGTGATGTTGTGCCTTCTAATGGCACCATAAGAGAATTGCTACCGGAGCTTATTAGACAGTTTTGTCCCAGGTCAAATGTTTGTCCTGAACATACAGGAATTTCTACTGCGTCTACAACACCCGGGTTAACGTCGTGTTGTACAGGTTAGTATTCGGTAATGTTTTATTGTTGAAGTTGTGTTGTTCAGGTTAGGATTCGGGTTTTACTTGATTTCACAGTGATTTGGTCTTGTACGAGTAAGTTATGATCGAGAGAACCATGACGCTAATGAATGATATTGGCAATGGAAACTTTCCTACTTCTTATTTCTCCAACCGCCATGATTCTATCCTCATGTTCCATTACTGATATATTCAGTGTTTCACCGTTTGTTTGTTTCCTTACTTATAATTTCAACCGTTTTGTCGCTGTTCTTCGGTTTAAGTTACTGATTTAAGTAATCTGATTTATGGTTTAGATACTGATGACTACAACATCCATGAGTAAGTATGACCTTAGCAGCTACAAATTGATCTAAACTATTCCGCCGATTGTTTTCTCGTTTAGGGAAAACCCATTCTTTTATCGGGGGACCATACGCTGCTGAACATGGACTGGTATTAATCTGAAAATACTTCACTGAAGGTTCCATGTTCACCGCCATATGCATACCATCGTTTGGGATGATCAAAATTGTACTATTTAATGGTGTAATTACTGAGTTGCGCTCAACCCGAGGCTAAGCGGCGTGGGCAGTATTATGCATTCCCATTACTGCCCGTGAACAGGCTCAATCAAACCGAGCCTGCAGTATTTTTATATTTGTTCTGTTCGGTGGCTTTCAAAGTTACCTTTTCATCTATTTAGATGAAAAGGGACCTTTAAAGGTTCCAACACGACAGATATAAAATACAAGCATATGCTGCAGGTTAGTTTATATTGAGAATCTTATTTCAACATCAAATGTTAATTCACGAAGTGGATATAAATGAAAATAAAAGCAACTACATAATTTATTACAGCGTCCGCTAATAAACTGAATAAACAGCATGTTCCGAAATTTCCAAAAACTGTGAATCATTATGTGTGTTGTTTTATGTGGTCGATGCGTATATTATGAGTAAGATGCGAGTTATAAAGTAATATGCACACTTTCGAAAAAAATTCAAATAAAGAATATTCAGAATTATTAGCTGGATATAGGGATTATGTTATAATTCGGGTATTAAAACTATTCATAAAATGTGTACGATTTTATTTAAAAGTACTTGTTTTAAACTGAATTCAATTTGTCCTGGTTTGCACTCTTAACTTTTTATGAAGGTTTATTCTTTAAAATGCTGTTCTTAACTAAATTAAATGTAACATCACGAAGCGTAAATAAAATATCATATTTGAACACGATCCTGTGAATTTTCGGAATATTATATTTTCCGAAAACTTTTTTTTCATTTTAAAAGCAAGGCAGCTTTATTATACATCATTCGAAAGCTTGTAACTTCAACTCTTAATTTGGAAATTTTCATTGTGGAAATTTGAAAATTAACAGAAATATTGCCGAAGAACATGGTAAAAAAACAAGCCATGTTTAATTTAAAATTCCAAATAATATAATACTGACAAAAATATAATAATAATAATAATAATAATAATAATAATAATAATAATAATAATAATAATAATAATAATCAGTTTATACTTAGTATTAGTTTAACATCTGTTTACCGGACTAAGAAATTCCAAACCAAACGAACAATTTCAACTATCACATATTTTATAAATTTGTCAGACAAAAGACCTCGCATATTCTTACCATACGTATTATATTGCTAACGTGGACATTTAAATTGATGCTGTGTATGTCGCTTAATTTCGTGTTAAGATATAAATTGCATTTTTAAGGATTTTCAAATCTACGAGTTTTGTTTATTGTTTTAACTTTGCTTAACTTATGAAAAAAAGAAGATATTAATGAAAGCACGTGTACCAAGTTTTTTTAATGTTCATTTTGGCGTTCGAGATTTTCCATCTTTTTTCATCCTGAAACATTCAGTAAGTCGAAATCAACTGATCCAATTAAATGGTACTAGATTTTAGCACTTTTTTACAAATACAAATGGCGCATCAGTATATGTCACATGCAGAGTGCGCAAAACTATTGCCATGTGCTTTCTCAACCGTTAAAACCCACTAATGCGACACGAAGTTTAACTTAACTATACCGTATTACTACAATTATTACGAGAATTTGCAGTTGTTGCATGTACATCTATTTTTTGTATCTCTTAAGCGATGTTTGCCACCCACCCTTAGACCACAATTCATCTCTATATAGCAGTTCATACAAGGAAAATAAATCTGAGCAGGCAACTCAAGTTGGGCAGTCCCTTGGCAGTGTGCGCAACCTGTTCGCAACCGGATGATACATGGTTTAGTTTCCGATAAAGCAGTGTGCGCATGAAGTTGTTTTCATGCGAATTTAAGTTCACAAACCTATATATCTCACCAAGAGAGAAATCGATTCAGGAAAATAGAATTATAGTTTAATAATTTGTTATGGTTCTCTTTTGATTTTGACTCGGAGTAGTCATTTACACCAGTATTGATATTCCTGGCTAGTAAGATCATTACTGGGTCAATAGAGACCTGTTATGCTTACGACAACTTATTTGCATTAAAGTAGTGCTACATGTCCGAATATGCTGATAATTAAATCCTTTTCATTGCTTATTTTGACAACATATATTTATAAAATCGAACAAAGACAGTCCTATAATTGCCCCGTCAATATCAACCGTAATTTCGTCAGTTATGTCTGCTATAAAAATTGTGTTCAACTTAATGAAAAAGCATTACCTTCGGGGGCAGAAAATTCTGGGGTCTTTGGTAAAATTACACTTACGTGGATCGACCTACACACGAAATTTAGAATCCATAGAAAATAAATGAATTCACTGCATTATTAATTATTGAACTTGTAGCTGTGGTGTACAGTTAAATTATTCTATTTCGCGCGGGTTTAATGTTCGCGTATTTCGCGCTTTGGCAAGAGCGCGAATTTGACCCCAGCGAAATCAAACCATTTTAAAGTGTTTCTTTATAGGAAAACACAGTTGCGCGAATTCATGCCCCCGCGAATGTGTTATTAACGGGGTGTGCGTGAAAATTCATCCCCGCGTAATATAATGATACTGCAGTAATTTGTATTGACAGCAATTGTAGTACCAGTATCAAAGCTGTAGCTTGAATTATCACTACAGTGAAAGCTCCCATAAAGATCACACTGAAATTGAGAACAGAAATGTAGACCACCTAATATTTTTTACCTAATAATGCTCAGCCCATCAACACTTTTTATCACTGATTTCATTGTTTATTAGTAGAAACGTCTTAACTGTTGAAACCGGTCATGGTAGTGTTATGGGACATGCATGTGTTTAAACAATTGTTGGCATGTAAGTGGCCAATTTAAAACAAAAACTAGGTTAAATTTTTCTTGTAAGAATGCGAGACAACATTTTCTTGACAGATAGGTTATAAATATATTATGTGTTTTTCATTGTAAATAACATATGAGAAAAGTTAACTACTTCTAACTTCATTATTCATGGCTATTTCGAGTGAATTTTTAATTTGTTCAATATCCGTTTTGATTATGATTGTAGCGATTTTCGCTCGCTTTATGTAATAAGGTGGCACCGTTTTACATTGAAAAATATTAAACATAGGCCTAAAATATAATTATAAGTAAAATGTATAAAAATTTCTTTGTGAAAACGTTTCCGTAAAATATCAAACGTTGTTTGAAATAAAAATTCGCTGCATTTTTTATGAGGTTGGTTTTCTTAATGTGATTTAGATTTAGTTTTCTGTGTATTATAGTTGGATTAAATCTTTTTACCTACTAATAAATTAATAATACATTTCAACGCTTATATCTGACAAAACAATCAGATCCCATACATTTGAATAAAAGCGAGTGAAAAAAAAACCTCACGGTTCAGTTGTGCTGCTTATATAAACTAAACTTATAACATTCATTAAAATATACATTGAAATATACATATCGAATGCATATATTTGAATTAATTGGTCCAGAAGCAACGTAATCTTGGGAAGATACAATTCTATATCGGCCATGCATTGACATCATCCTATTTCACTTTTTCGCTCAGTATATAAATCTTCCTTATAATCTTTCAGCAACACGTTTTTATTTAGCGCGTATTATCGTTTAACTGCCCTGGGAATGTTATCTTTCACGCATGCGCACTCAATGTTGCAGGCGGAGTTTCACTTATCGCTTGATAAGCGATCGCTGGGAAGGTGGCCTTTACCTTTCTTGAATTAAAATATCCTTATTAAGAAAAATAAAGCTTTAAAAATGATGCATTTGTAAATTATTTTAAAGATGTAAATAAGTTTAATTTAGTCTGCAGATTAGATACCCCGTTAACGAGTTAAAAATGTTTTCATGGAGAATATAACCCAACATTAAAAAATTTTTCAGGGCTTAAATATATCTTATATTTTACTTATGCTAATAAAACTTAAAAATGGCGGTCTCAAACAATTCAGAGATTATTTGCACAAATGTAGCATGTACGTGTAAACTTATAAACGTGTTTCGTAAGAGTAACTTTCTAAATAAGTTACATTTAAAACGACTTTTAATGAACATATATGTGTAATGAACATGCGAGCTGTTCTAAATTACCATGGCGCAATGAAGACCAAAATTATTTTTATTTAGACAGCTTATCACTTATTTTAACGCTAATTTAAAGGTTAAAATAATTCAATGGAAATCCAGTATTTTTTCAAATTTTGGGGAAATTTATTTCTATAATTCTCAACTAACGCGTCATTGAATGATTTCCTAGTAAGTGAATTTGCTACCATACTGAAATAAGGTAGCTAGGTGAAATGTTGAATACATAATATTTTCCTTAAGTAAAAGAAAACAATTTACATCTAAATTCAAATATCTATTGTGTTGCATAATTCTACAGTTTATTGTCAAAATTATTTTGATATTTAATTTTATAATTGACTATCTATAATATACATGGGACATGATAAAAATAAATTACTACAAAGATTTCTTTTTATTTAAATACGACTACAGGCTATTTGATATGCATATAGGTTAATGAATTTACAGGCTTAAACCCGCGCAACGTAGCCGCGCGACCGGCTAAAGTTTTAGATTGCTCATGTATAAATACTTACCGACCTAGAGATTGAAATTGTTATTGGTTAAATACTAGTATTCATTTTATAACAGGGTTCAATCCGTCGGGTTTTCGTCGGCAGTAAAGAACGCGAATACACGTTCTGTATTTTTTTCTGTAGTTCAATTAGATTATTAATAACATTTTTTTGTAAAATGCATTATTTTGACCCGAAAAAAGATCCACTAAAATGATGAACAAATAACTTCCTGTGTTAAAACTCGATCATCATTTTCTTAAATATTGTTCATGATTATTTGTAATCACTTCCATATCTGCAATATCCTATTTATTCCGACTATAATGTATAAGGCTAGAATAGACACTGGTCTGATAATAAGTTTGTTAGTCTTCTTATATTTTTACGCATCATAACAAAATGTTATCGTAGCCAGTCTATTTTCTATCCAACTGCATTGAGAGAGATGTATGTAGAGAGGGATGTAGACTGGCTTAAGATCAAAAGTTGGAAATTGAAGAAAACAAAATACTTCATTGCCTGGAATCCAGGCTAAGTAAAGACTAGACATTAGGTATGGCGACCGTCAGTACTTTCAATTCTTTCTTATGATTCTGTTTTTAAATCAAATAAATTGACTTTAAATTGACTCTCCACGTGTCATATTGCGGTATATATCGGTATTCCCTCAATTCATGTTGTCTAGAATTTCGTGGATACGTTTATTTAAAAAAAAACTTAAATGCTAAATTAATTGAACTGTTAAACTTTTAAATGCTGATCGGGTCTATCTGAAGTTGGAATAGGACTTTATTTGTTCAGAAATGTCTTGATGGTGTTTACATGTATTACGTAATTGTGGTAGCTTAAGCGATAGTTAACTTCAACTTAATAAAGTTATCACGTCAGCTGAATAACGTGTTGAAATTTTATGCATAAAACTAAGACTCGGCATAAAATTACTTATAAAATCGAATATACTTAAGGTTGGAAATTCAGCTACCAGGTTAGCAATCGCCTAGTTGAAACATTTTTTCGCGTGATAATATTTATGCGAATTTTCGCTCGTTTCCGGAGAGATCTCAACTCTACGATACCTAAAAATACATATTAATAGAAAGACCCAAAAGGTATAAAACTGATAAAGAAAACCAGTCTATGCTCGCGAATTTCCATTTGTCAATTCTAAGACAAGTTAACTAATTATCGGATTGCTGACATGTGAGACTGGTCTTCATTCTTAGGTTCGGGACTTTATGTTATGATAAGGTTTTCTTGGAAAGCGGAACAGGTCCTGAAAGACAGATCACAGTAAGCATCTTGAGCCTCCCAAGGCATTTTAACGACTTCAGTGTAAGTGCTTTATGTTTATGTGATTTTATGTTTTCTGGAACAAATTAAAATAAATCATGCCTAAATTGAGTTGCAATTTAATAACCAAGCCAAAGTTGATCATTATGATTACAATTACAATAAGTATTGTGACGATGTTGACAACACGCGCATAAAAGAAAAGTATAATTTTTGAAGTATACAGCGATATTCCATTTTGAGATTAAAAGTTAACTACCTCAGCATCCTACATATTCAAGGTCGGATGTAAGCTTTCTGAAATGGGGTTCGTTTGCAATTGTATAGTAGTGATATTTTCCAACTTTCTTACCAAAATCTCCATCACCGAACCCATTCTGGATCCGCCCCGGTATAATCTATTTAAAGTTCTGTAAACCTAGCGATCTGTCCCCTTTAAACTATGGTCATTCTATTAAAATAAAAATTTATGTGCAAACTGATAAAAAAGGATATATTTTTAATTGATGTTACCTTCACATAGGTTCACAAAGTTATTGCGATATCCTATTTTGAGGTTAAAGTTATGCTATTTTGAATTTCGTAAAAGTAAAAATTGGGCCAATATATATTTTAAGTTGAAGAAATTAGAAACGGAACTTCTTTAATCACGAAAAATATCTGGATTTACATATTTCGTGTTTGAAAAAGTTGCGCTTATAATTTCTTGAACGATAAATATAACTGCTTAAAGTAATTAGAAACGCAATTTCTTTAAACACGAAATATACTTTGTGTTTAAAGAAATTGCGTTGCTATTATTATCGATTATCGACTTGTTTGAGCCTGATGCATTAACTTGAATTCGCGCTTGAGTGAAATGAAAAAGGTGACATTTCATCATGCACTAAATGGATTGAAAAAAAAATTCCATCCTTGCTGTAAAATGAAATCAGATGCGAATTCATTAAAACATGACCCCCGTTCCTAATTAACTTGTATTATTTTTTCGGTAAAAGACACGTTACCAATTAGATCTTTTATCAATTGTGGGTGCTATGTAGCAAAGGCGTGTAAATGATAAGTGTCCAAAACAAAGTACTGATGTACAGTGGCGGATCCAGAGGGGGTTCGGACGAACCCCCCTACGTCCGAATCCCCTAATTTCCCCGATTTTTTTTTATTCCGGGTGGTTCGTGGTTCAAGGTTTATGGCTCAGGGTATGAACCAATATAACTGGTTTTCAGAAAATAATCGACAACCAGTTGGGTGCTAAATTGTTTCATTTGGCGACAAGAAATGAGGCCTATGTGGTGGTCATGGCAATCAAAACTTGGACTTCAAACCTGTGTATTGCCAATGAACAACTTCCCACAATTGCACACTTGACAATATATGTAGCCAATCTGCTTTTAATCAAAACAACAAAGTAGGAAATGGTTAATCAAAGAAAACCTTTGTATTGCATGTTTTTGCGTCCCCCAGTCTCTCTTCGCAGGCATTTGATAAATCACAGAAAAGGGGACCGACCTTTTGCAACGTAATAACATTCGAAGTAATAGAGTCTGAGCTATAACATGTTCCATTCATTCAGATGATGATATTCGCAATACAAGAAATAAAGTAATAAAGTTTGCTTAAAAATATACATTCATTTTTTATATCACGTAAGGCGGCGAACCATCAAAGACAAAGAGCACAACTACTGTAAGTTCGCATAGGCATAGAGTATTTTACTGAGATAGAGTCTTGCACTGATCTTATATTTTGAATGGTTTCTCATAGAGAATATAAAAAAATCCCCAAAAAATGCCGGGCGCGCCATGAAGCACGTGCGTATATATTAATCATGGTCGTTCCAGGATTTTAGCGCCAAAATCATTACACAATCGTTTCTGCTTAAATTTATCTCATACATAAAAGTGCGTCAGTTGGGACTGAATTTCATGCCGTACATGAAAATAAAGCATTTAAACGTCGAAAGATCCTCAGAAGTAGCATACTTTATATCCTACAAAGATTGTATTGGTGCCTCTCCACTTTTCCTACCGGTAATTATTTCTAACTAAAACGACATTACTTGATAATGTGACTTATCATACTCTTTTTCAACATTGTTTGCAGAATTTGAGTGTCTTAAAACTGGGAACCCCGAACTATAGTCATTTCGAGCTGTTTTTCTCTAATTAACAATTTCTCGAGTTAAAACATTGTGTTTCGCATATCTAGATTTAAATAATGAGTTACAATATTTGGATCCGAGTGCTTATACGTGTAATTGCATCACTACTGCAGAGAAATAGTTAAAATCAAGTATGAAAAAGTAGTCCAAAACCTGCTATAAGATCCCCACAAAATACCTCAGAATGCGGGATTTGGGTTATAGATTTTCCAAATTTTCCAGGGAAGCAGGCTCCTGACCCCTAGATAAGTGAAGCCTCTTAAAAATTCACTGTCTGGGCCTCTTACAAAATTCATATTATTTATTGGGAACCCTGGAAGTGTCGTAGGGACTGATGTTCAAGCTCAGTTACAAATTAACGCTGTAAAAATATGACTCGCTGAGTTGAACCCCCCTTACTAAAATCCTGGATCCGCCCCTAATTGTATTTATTGTTGACGGTGATGTCTTTTATGTAATTGATCTTTTTTGTATTCATCGAAATATACGATTTTCTTTTCTTATCAAGCTCGTTTTATAAAAAAAAACACAACCAATGCAAATCCGCCGGTTTTCCGTCGGCACGAAAAAACACATATAAAGTTTCTGTATTTATATTTAAGTTCACTTTGAATATTAATAACAATAAATAACTAATAAATTCGGTAAACAATATTTGTGTCAGGTATTCCCGTACAAGGTTTTCACTTGCTCAGTAAATGTCTAATACAAAACTTTATTTCTTAAATGCATTTAATTGATCTTTATTAATGAATGGTAACCCTTCACTCGTATTTAAAGTTAAGTTGTTTCTTAATATGCGGTCTCTGTTAAATATACGTATGTATGTAAAATCGCCAAAATTCCGATAATTTATCTGCCTCGGGCAATATTACCATGGCAACTTTAAGAGATATCTACATCTAATTGGTAATAAAAGTGTCAACCGCTGGTAAAGAATTAAAGATTATCAAATTATTAAACTAAGTATCAAACTGATATGGACAATATACTTTATATATATGTATATAGTTAAGCTCCCTCTTTGCAAAAAAGTGTAATAGTATAATTTTAACAGATAATCATCATTTGGCTACCGTCTTCAGCACGATAGAAAATTATCAATTCTGCCTTTAAAAGGTATTACATTTCACATATGAAATTTAATGATCGGAGTCAAACCGAATTGAGAATATCTCATTAAAGGCACGTGTCCTTAACTCCATATATCTTCTAACTGTTAAAACTTGATCACTCTCCTTAATCTGTAATTTTATTTTTTATTTTCTATCCATTTTTCTATGACTATTTGTAATCTCTCTTATATCTAAAGTATCTGAAATTATTTATTCCGACTATTCTAACGTTTTGAATGTAAATTATTATGTTTAATCTGTTAATGTTAGATAACGACAATATGTAACAATAATCTAATTGATCTTAACGCGTGAATAAAAACATTATTAACATAGAAATTATTATAAATCAAACAATACGCGCACTATCACAGTTAATAAATATATAAAAGAAATATATCAATTAAAGAATCGGTTTTACTCTTTGCGTTGCTTCTGATTTTAAAAATACTAATACAAACCTTCGAACATATCAATCGATATGTTCGGCGCCTCGAGAAAAGAAACGCCTCTTTTATAAACATCGACCAATTGAAAATAAGTAACACAGTAATGCGATAACGCGATTCGTGGGGTGGAGTTGTAATAATTGGCGATTCGTTCATCTTTTTAATACCCGCATTAATTGTTTTGCGATGAGAATCTTAAGTCAGATGACTGAATATGGTGATTTAATCACATATAATTATTTTATTAGTTTGAATAAACCTCGGTACTACCGTCTTTTGACGGACTAGCTGGGTTAAAATTGAATTTACTGTTACAGTAACAGTATAAAGCCCTTGTTCATAATATTTTAACAACATCAACAGCTTTCTAAATATTTAAAATTAAATTTTATCTATTTTCGCTCTTCATAATTACAAACGGGACGTAAATCTCATAACGTAATGAAAGTGTACAAGTCAATAATTTGTGTTTAATGCTTGATACATGTTGCAATCAAATAATCAAGAGATGATGTTGTTTTTAGCAACGAAACTTAAAATGGTATGAATGTGGAAATCTGGAATTTAGTTAGTTGATGATGAATGCGTCTAATGATTTCGTTTTAGCAGTTTATTTTCGACAATACGTATTGGGATGATAACTTATAATTAAATATCTTTGAACTTTTTTAATCGGAACAGAGGGTAAATTTTGAATGAATTCTTAATTAATTTGTCTAATAAATGTCGAATGTCGTCTAATTGTTTCTCTGCATTTTTTGGTCTTCTTATCTTAACAAAAGCTCGTATCTAAAAAGTAAATGAATAAATCAATTACCTGCATTTTTCAGATGTACATTCACATTTTTTCGGGTGTAATAAATAAAATAAGTCAGAACTCTGCTTTTTTATCGAGAATGAATAAGAGTATGAGAGACATCGGGATACTTTCGGAATCGCTGGGTTGAACAGTTTTTAACTATACCACTAACTACGTGTATGACCCCTTCCTTTCCCGCTGGAATCCACCCCTGATGAAGAAATGTTTATATAAAAAGAAACTTAAAACTATACTCTATTCCGAAAAGAAGGCGTGCACTTTTTTTCATTAACTGCTTTTCTTAACGAATACGTTTTTAGCACCGATTACACCTAAAGAATTTTCACTTGTACGTGGATTATCACGATAATATCCTTATATACGCCGCAGAATGTTATGTTTTTAAAAAATGACACTTTCTTATATATTTAACTTCTAATTTTATTTTTTTTAAATGTGTTGTGTCCACTAAATAAATAAATTATGTATGAAATTGTTAATCTTGCGATTATTTACCGTGTGACTCTAGTATATCAGAAGGGTTACAAACTTAAAACTGTCCTCTAGTCCAAAAGGAATTAAGCGCCTTCTTTTTTTCGCTGATTTTTTTTATTAATAGCTGATATTCTTAACAAATACAAATTAGCACCTATTACACCTTAAGAATATATTTGTACGGCGATTATCATTTTAATATCGTTATAATAATTATATTATACAAAATGACATTATCTTAACTATTTAAACTCCTATGTTTTTAAATTTGTTGTGTCCACTAAGTAAATAAATTATGACATTTTCTTAATATTGAGATTATTTACCTTGTGACACTAGTATATCAGACAGGTTACCAAACCAAGATATGTGTTGATGTTTCTGGGGACAATCGTTTCGCCCTGCCGATCTATGGGTTGGTAAGTCGAGATTCGGGGTCCTGCAAACGCGATGCGAAATCCCGACTCGCATCTTTTATCGCGTTTTTAAGTGATTTATTGCGCATTCATAGAGTACAAAATGGAGAACGGGCAAGTCAGGAGTATTAATTAGTTTTTTTCTTCCCGGTTCTTGTTTCATGGCGATTATAACATAAACATGAACATAACAGTTTAGAATTTTAAAAAGAAAGTTATTTAAATGATAAGATATATTCGTTTCACCGTGTTTAAATATCATCATCATCATCATCATCGTCAGCAGCAGCAGCAGCAGCAAACCTCGTCATCACACGTTATTTTTTCTTTTTAATGATTTGACTTGCAGATCTGCATGATAATTAATAAGAGACCAAAGGAAATTTATAATTTAAATAAACTTTATTGCAGAATCTGTAGTTGCTGCTACTGCAGACTTTGACGATGTTGATGATGATGGCAATTTTGGTTCTTACAATTCCGGCATTTAATAGCATATAAGTTGCTATTTTCATTTTTATGCGCATTTTTTGTTTAGTGACCAATATGTTTTGGTGGCCATATAAAAGCTAAATCCAACCGAATATGGCACATTTAATGTTCACATTTCGGCTGAAGAGTGTGCCGTATTGACCGAATATTTCACATGTGCGACATAAACGTTCCGTGGCATATGCGTTCTGTGACATCAGGGTCTATTTAATCAACTACATGTAATTAAATAGACCCTGGTGACATATACGTTCTGTGGCCTGAATATAATCTTGACAAAATATCATCCCTGACTATAATGATTATTCTTGACAAAATGTTATCCGGCCAGGGGCGAATCTAGCGGGGGTGGGGGCACCGGGGGCACGTGCTCCCCTCCCCCGCCGGCCCCGACACGGACACCGATTACAGGGGCACAAGTTTGGTGGTATGTTTTATTATAAGCATTAATTCGGTGATCTCACAATAATATCTGATATCGCTTATACTCTTTAGTTCGCTCTGAAATATTTTAGGCTTTAAACCTCGACATTTTATTTTTATTAGCAACATATATTGAAATGTGTCAATATAAGCATTTAACAAGTTTTAGCTTTCCAAAAAGCTAGTCGGTCATTAGCATGACATTTTAACAGAAGACGGCTCTGAAGTGTAAACTTCTCTAGAAGAATTTCGTTAGAATGTTGGTATTTATTTAGAATTTCCGCCCTGTAATAAATATGCTCGCTCGCTCTCGTCACACGCTTTGGTTTCGATTTTAAATAATGTTAAATTCAGTGTATGACAGTGTTTATCATTGTGTCACCTGCAATAGCAGGTAGACACGTATGGATCCTATTGTCCGGCGGCGGCGGCGGTGTCGTCGTCTGCGGCTGCGTTGTCCTGTAGCCCATTAACTTAAATGTGAAACTTAATGTTGCCTATAAGTTCGTAAGTATTTGACACATTAACTTAATAATTAAAAAATATCTTCTGCATGAATCAAGCCATCTCCGACAACACATAGGCGTAGTCAATGGGGCGGCAGGGGCGGAGTCCGCCACCCCAATATTTCCACAAGCAGCCGTTGTGTTTTACTCTCGCCGCTTCAATTTTTTTTTCATCGTAGGTTTCGGCTTCGCTGATGACAGGCATCAATACTCTCAATTAGCTCGGGATTAACAACTGCAGATGATTGTGTTAATTGCACCATTTGTTTTTGTGTTATGATGCTCAGAATGTCTGGGTTGTACAAATTTAATTTGTTTATTGTATTTATCTGATGTCAATTAAAAGGATGATTGGTGACATGTTACTGATCATACCTCAATTTTTCTGTGTCTAATTTTAACAAGTACTCCATGTATCATAAATGTTGGAAACATTATTCTTAATCCATAATAACATGTTATCAGATATGTATTTTCCTAATCAACCCAGGGTCTTTCAACCTAAGACGCTGATCAACCTAAGAAGTTTGCATTTCTAAAAGCAAAGATCATTCCTGAAGCTGTGTTTAAATAATGAACGATCGAGATTCTGAAATCAGATAATGAGTCCGACGCAGATGACCCGTTTTGACTTTGTATTTGCAGTAAGTCTTGCCATAATATCTTTGGTTGTTTATGTTGGCTACGTTTTCACTACAGATTATGTCAGCTACTGCCTGTTCATGATACCATGTAATAATATATTGATATTTCATAATTATTCATTGATAATTCGAAATGCAAGAACAAAACAATTTATTTTTAATAATATCCTTTGTATTCAATTGTTGTCAAATTGTCAGGTCATAAACAAACAAATAACAATATAATTATGCACCTCAAATTTTATCATTTTAAATTTCACTAATTAAATCTTTTACAAAATTTTTGTCGCCCCAATATCCAGAACTTGCCTACGCCCCTGCAACAATAATGATCATTCTTGTTATATTATTTTTTGTTATGCCCCTATCAAATTACTTCAATATCGAATTTAATGTTGCCTATAACATTGAAAGTCCTTGTCCTATTAACACAATACTCGAAACATATCCTCATTTGCATAAACAAAGCCATTTCTGACAACAAGATCGGTAACCCCTGTTTCAATATTTTTTAGTTATGTCCCTTTTAAAAAGCTTTTGATATGAAACATAATGTTGCCTATAATTTTAAAAGTTCTTGTTCTATTATCTTAATTGTTTAAATACATTACCTGCATGAACAAAGCCATCAGTGACAATAAGAATAATAACTCCTTTTTCGTTATTTTAAGAGTGGTGTTCCTTTCAAATGGCTTTAATTTGGAACTTTATGTAGGTTCAACCAAAGTATTTGTAATTCCCATAGGGCTCAAATTCCCAATATTCAATGTCCATTAAATATGATTTCTCTTATCTTAATTCCTAACAATATATTGGTGCGAAGATCCGCATTCCATCTATTCGAAAACACAAGGGGTTAACTTACTTGTAAGTTAACTTACTTGTAAGAAAAGTAATGATCTCTAACCGAACAGACCATACTTTAAACGCGGAATCGCCACAAATATACATCCGCTGTTCCGGCACTAGTCCACCTCTATCAAACAAGATATAGACTCAAACAATCAAGATATAGAGATGAACTGCTTTCGTTTCCTTTCCTGACATGTAATCCCTGCAGACAAGAGGCCCTTGGATGAGAAGAAAAAGTTTTCATATATTAAAACGGACTATGCGGTGCAATGTATGCAACCTTTAAATGAAAATGTAAGTCTCCATGAAATTGTCCTAAAGTAAGGCGGTTCTCCATGAAATTGTCCTAAAGTGAGACAGTTCTCCATGAAATCGTCTTAAATGTAAAAAAAATGAACACAGAGGCTCCTATTAGCACAGGAAACGTTCTAAAGTGTTAAATAATGTATGCCGCACCCCGCAAACACAGCAAGGCGAAATCTAATTCTCTAAAGCTCCCAAAATCAGTCTGCAGACGTTGCAGAGTTTGGACCCCTATGTCGCTATCCCTTCTTTCACGCTTCAACCACTGCATGGACAGACAAAAACGGACCAGAATCAGATGTCTGAAAGAAGCGGCTAGGTGGTTATCTCATACACAATACCTATAATACAAGAAAATGTACTTACTTTACTGAATTAGTGGTCGATGTAAACAAAACAATGCTGTTTTATCACCAATTGACACCACTCTCCATGAAATGGCCGTCTTAAAGCATCGATCTTCTTACTTTAGGTTAGACCCCTTGATAGCATTGTCTCTCTTCTCAAGCAGGTATATGCAGGTCGACTTTGATTTACCGGTGAGCGGTGCTGACTGGCCAGTCCCGACTCAGCCATAATGTATCTCGACTTTGCCGGTAATTTCTTACAATTGTATCACTCACATGGAATACTTCCAGATTATAACCTTTACATAATTGATAAAGTAGGGAAATTCTGTAGGCTTCGCTTATATGGATTACCGGTGGCGTCGATATATAAACGCAAATAAGACATGCACTTTTTCGCTATTGGTAAAAATTTGTCTGAAATGCAAACTTGCAAAAATAAATGTTTGTTTTTTATCTCCTGTTTCTGATGGAATTATTGTTTCGTCGGATTGTAAATGAAACTCAATCACCTTTATAACTTTAATATTTCGTCTTTTTCCCCTGTTAAAACGAAGCTTACATAGTGTTGTTATTCGTGAATAATTAGATCGTCTATTACTGAGATTTACATGGACGTGCCAAAGAATTAAATCAAAATCGAGCTCAAACGTGCAAAACATACCCGCGAAACCCCTAACCGTAATAAATGTCTGACCCCACATACACACATTATGTCACTGATCTTGTCAATGCTAAAACAATAGCATTATTTTTCAAGTACTGTAAATTAGACAACACAAGCAATCGCCATAACATTTTTATGTAAGTGACGATCTTTAGAATAAACTATAAGACAACCACCTTTTGAAGTAATTTTCTGGCTACTAAGGAATACTTATGAAACACCTTTAAAACAGTGACATAATGCCAATATTTGGTCATAAAATTAATTAAAAACAAATAACTTTTATTGTAACAGTTTCAGAGTAAATCGTCTTTACAATAACAAAATCAATCAATGTGATCAGCACAAAGTTCAAGTGAAATTAATAAATGCACCCGACGTACGAACACATTTCTTTCCGTCTCCTAACGGTCACTGACCTGATTTGACCTGATTTGCGGACCTAACTATGTAAATAAGCATCGCTTGTCTGCTAAGCGTACACATACGCATCGACAGTGGAAAGTTCTTTGGTACCGATATGACCTAGAAGGCATCCAGTTTAACGATACTTAAACAACTGGATTATTTCTACACGTCCTGAATAAAAGTATAAATTAAGTATACAAGAAACATGATTATCTACATAAATGTCTTTTCCGGTAAAGGGCTTCTCTATATATCAAGCAATCAAACATCAGCCTCTACACTATCCTTTTGCATGCGTCTTAGCAACAGGTTGCATAGTCTAAATTATCCGTTCTTGACCGTGAGTCACTGTTAACCGGTGTTCAGGCTAAAGATCTCAAGTTTGGTCAATTATAATATGTCGGTCATCAGGATGACCGACAAAAACGACTGCAGCTTAATCTGCCTCGATCATTACACCATATCGTGTATATTTATGTACAACATCAGCAGGTGACAAGTTAGTCTGCGGCAATGGGCAGCAGGAAATGGACGGGTCCATTTCAAGAAATTACATTCTTTTTTCAAAAATAAACTCGCCCATTTCGCATCCAGCGGTGGACGGGTACAAGTGATAAAACCGCTGTACTAATACATGCGATAAAATCTGAGACCCGTCTAATGTTTCGCTTGGTATGAGCACACATATATTCTTGTTACGTTGTCGGCACGGAAGTGTCTTCTCGACCGGGTCAAGCACAGTTAACAGAACCAGACTATCGAAAATACTGCAGCGAATTGTTTTCGTATTTTTTATTGTTTAATCGTAATTGTAACATATAATAGATGACAACTAAAGAATTTAATTATCCGCATAGTGGGAATTTTTTTGTAGATGATATAGATGTGACATAATTTGAACAATTCTAATCTTTTGGAGATGTCTTGGGCGGGGATTAGGCCTAGTATTCTTCCGCAGACAGCGCATAGATGTATATCGGGTCTATTTAAGTAATCAAAATCTATGCATTATTAAAATGAAATACACAAATCCCGCTTCCAGCTTTTAGAAAACGCAGAGCTCGGATGGGGCGGTCGCGGTTCACCGAGGAAAAAAGAAAAAAGAAACTCGACGTTCTCTCTTTAAAGAAAGATTCCCGTCTTTAATAGTGTACTGTTTTCAGTCAAATTAAACAGCTATAGCTATATAGGTGGCATGGTTGAGTAAAGAAGTGCGGTAACGCCAAACGCGCTACTCCCTTTCTTCCATCCCTCCATGCTTTGTGAAGGGGGTCGGCGCCCCCTCCCCCACCTCCCCTGGATTCGCCCCTGAATCCCAGAGCAAGTTTATATTTGGACTGATATTCGATTCATATATATTCTGCATTAGCAGAGTGGTCTAGACCGATCCTCAACATTTTATCGTTGACTACTGGTTCTGTAGGTCGTTGGTTCGAATCCCGTCACAATTTTTCTTTGATCTCAAACGTGCACATTTCTTCTTTTTTTTATCGAAATAAGTTAACAACAGAGGATCTTTAACACCTAATATTAAAATTTACATATAACCATTAAAATAATCATGTTAAACAAAACACATCGTCTTTACACAGTCAGTTATGGGATTCGGATTAATAGAAAAATCAACTGCTTTGAAAATAATTTTCAATTATGAGTTTGATGAGTAAGATACAATGGAAATATAATATTATTTACCGACGACCACATTTCTGTGTAGTTGGCATTTCTTTACTTTTTGCACGAATCACGGTCAATCACGCGAAACACAGCCGGTATTATGTCATATTAAAACACGTGCATGTTTCTTACTACTCTTATACTCGAATATGCAACTAAACACTTAAAGCAACATTCAATCATCTATATCTATACAGTCTTAATGTCGTTAGAAATACCTATTTAATAATTTCCACAACTTCCGGTCTAATAACGCTTCAATATTCAAACTAAAATTTAAAAAAATATATTACCGAAAAATTATTTGGCTGTGATGTTCCACAAATGATATCATACGGACTTCATAAACCAATTTCTGTAAGGATACAAAAAAAACCCCACAATTTTTCCCAGAACTTTCCACCAATTTAATAAATGCGTCAATCTTCCCGTTAACGACAATATTAATAAAAACTTTTTCAGTCTTTTCATATTTTAAGGTGAAAAATTAATTTATTGTCATTAGTTCATGAAAAGCAATGTCACTCTGACGGTTGAAAACAGAAATATCAAGACAGACTGTGGTTGTGCTCTAGAAGACCAGGTAGACCTGTTACATAGATTTTCCTGACATGTGCAATACATGTAAGTTTATTTGCTTCCTCCATACGTTGTCGTCTTACAACCCGTAAACTTCAAGTTGAGTGCGAACCCGGAGGTGGAAGTGTCATGCAATCTTTGTTGACAACTCTTCCACCAATTGAGTCTGTAATTGCAGAAAAAATGAATTAGTTTACAAAATCTTTGGTGGGTGGGATTGACGTTGAAGAAATACAAAATGGATTTTTTTCGATTAGTTCATTTAGGTTCTGTTGTCAACACCACCAGTGAAAGTTAGATTTGCATCACATCAGTCATACAAACAGGGCTACTCCACAACAAAACGGTGCATTGCCTCCCAGCAACGCCATGCCCTGAAAGTGGCAAGAGCGGGCATAACGTTGCTGGGAGGCAATCCATCGTTTTGTAGTGAAGTGGACAGTAGCACTGTTTGTATAAGACTGTTATGATGAAATATAGCTAACATTGGTGGCGTTTACAGTAGCTGTAGCCAGGCTGCTGATTGGAGACAATTTTGCTTTCAAATTGAAAAAAAGAAAACACAATGACACTGGTGGAAAAACGGGACAATTTAGCATTCATTAGTGAAATGATAAGAAAGTGGAAAAATGCATTTGTGAAAATGCGTTTAACTTGAGAAAATGTAGCTTTCTGTAGTGGAGTTTCAAATGGGAACAAATGGGCCTTTTTTAAGGTAGACCTGCTGTCTAGACAAATGCAGTCATCAATAGGACGGATAATTTCATCCGTGGGCGAACGGTCGCATAGAGATTATAACGCCCTTATTGAAAATGTCGAAGTACAACTGCTGGTATGCAGTTGTATGATAATTAATATTAAAATTGTAGAATTGATATTGGGGCGGTTGGAAAAGCGGTAGTACGGACAATAATGCTATAAGTGACGCTTAGGGCAATAGCAGGATGGGCCATGTATTTTCCGCCGGTTAAGTGAAGCGAATTAGGCGGAAAATATTTTCCTTTGATTGGGTAAGATCTTTTGAATGTACCAATCAAAAGTTGTTTTGTTTACTGGTTCAATGCACGAGTTGTCGTGTGTATTGTCCGTTTATATATGGTCATTCAGCTTTGGACATTCAACGCTTACAGACACATTTTAAGTACGGGGAAACTATACGATATATATAAACAGTATGTATAGGCATTTATGATAAGATTACAGATTGGAATCAATAAATGTTTTATGTTAAAAGTTCCAGTTGTATGACGTATGTTTGATGTTATTTATGTATTGGATATGGTGAAGAACATTCTGTAAGCTTTGACAAAGTGCTCAGTACAATATATACATCATATGAAACAGTAAGTCTTTGTTGTTGGTTACTTGTACAAATATCTATGAGGTCAAAGGAAATCTACTTTTCACAAGCTAGATATTCTAACAAGAAGATGAATTTTATTCAGACCAAAGCTCGGAGTGGTAAAAGTCATTAACCGAAGTCAGTAATGTGATGCCGATGTAAGATATTTTATGTTTACATAAATAATTTTAGAAGAAATGGGGCTCTAAAAACACGGGTAAATACTGACAAGTAAAACAGTTGCCGGTACATGAGACAGTTTTGGGAGAGGAGCACGGGTCCTTGCACTGGTAGCACTGGATTGGTGTTCTCGAGACTGAAATAACAAACTTTGTATTTATGTACTTAAGTTTCATTTAATTTCGCGGGGACAAATTTTCGCGGAAAACCCGCAAATAAAAATAAATAATTTGCGGGGGCATACTGTTAATTTATATAAAATTGTTTGATTTGGCCGGGCTAAAATTTCGCGCAATTGTCATAGCGCGAAATACGTGAAAATTAAAAATTAAACCAGCGCGAAATAAAATAATTTCATGGTATTATGCTTATCAAAAAACGTTTTTTGACATTTATTGAAAAATTAAAAAAAACTTTTTAATAGTTGTCAAACACGTATTAGATTTACAATGCAAACTTACTTAGTGAATAGACAAAGAGAAACTTTGAAATTCACCGAGCACGCAAGTAAAATAAAAAAAAAATGCTGGCCCGGTTTGATTGAGCCTGTTTATGGGCAGTAATGGAAGTGCATATTACTATTCACGCCGTCTTGTCCAGGGCTTAGCGCATTTCAACATTTACACAAATGTATGTATCTTGCTCAATGACTTATGACTCAATGATAGTTGGTAACAACACCGATTGAATATTTGGGGAGACATTTTACAGTAATATAGAGACGTGGTGTTAACAGTTTTTAAATTAAGTTCAAATGGAATAGCATTAAGTGTGATCGAACTATTTTGGTCCAAATAAGCAATTAGTTCGAATTAGTTTAAAGAATAATATTTCTGTAAATGGCCTGGACCATTTTAAAATCGTTTATTTACAAATGAACGGGTTTGACAGGGGTTTTATACAAATAAAGATGTGTGAAATAACAGCTTCAGTTTAAAACAAGTTTGATTATTCTTCTTTTAAACCATAGCTTTAAGATAGTGGGTAGTAAGAAAGTGATTTTCAAAAATAAAGCTTTAATTCCAGTAATATTGTGGCGTAAGAACTTAACAGGAATTGAAATATACACCTAAACTGAAACATTGAAATCAAGGTTACTAAAATTAAAACAATAAAAAAGTGAAATATATCAGGAATTGCGACAACCAGAAAAACACAGCCTCCCCACGCAGCCATGTAGTAGAGAGGAAAAAAGAGCATGGGTTTATGCAAATGTCAAGTTTAAATTACGAGATAGATACGACCGAACATTAAGGATTTAAAAATCTTTGAGTTACAGTTATGGACGCCACAAACAATTAAAGAAAGTGAGAACGCGAGGATATCGCCTTAAAACGGTCAGTGGCCAAACAATTTGCCACTGAGGGTTTAAACCAGGTTCTAGGATGAACCAACCTCACACACTTGCTCCCATCAGGTTCTGATATGTACAAACAAGTATAAGTTGTCTTGGTGAAATAACAGCAACCCACTCCTCAACTCAACAATGTTGCATGCAAACGCACACAAACATATAAATCGAATGAAGTAAACATCCTATAATTTTAGAATTTTATTCTATCAATGTCCACCTTTTTCGGGACAGCCATAATTATAATATACATTATACATATTTACACAGTCAAATAATTCTTTGTGCAAAAAGCGACATTTGCTACGTGACGTCATTTCACGTTATTTAACGACGCCAATTGTAATTCACATAGAGAAGAGGCAAAATTAAACTCAAAATACACAGTGAAAAAAGGGGGTTCGTCTTTTGTAATATCTAAATAATCTACCCCTAAACTTATCATGCGAAAAATATTGCGACCAATCAAAATACGAACGATTCAGATTGTAAAACATGTGAACGCTGGTAAGAGCTAAATAAACCTATTGAAATTAAGGTTGATATAAATCGTTCTTAATGTAATCCAGCCTCAGATTGTGAAATAATAAATATTGTTAGATATATCGCAAAATGCCTGATAAGCATCGTCGTCCGTTTCAGTTTATAAGTTCATTTCAAGCACTGACGTAAGTTTTTCGAAGGCACATTTTGCCGTGATGTGTTCCTTTTTTCAACCTTTGCTCAAACTTAAGGGGAATTCCTAATTTTAAAAGCTGTACAGAGATCGCTTGATAACTTTATAATTAATGTAATCTAGATGTCGAAACGACTTTTATTTCTTGTTTACCGCTGTTGATGCGTTGATAAAAACCAGTTCTTTAGCTAAAACACGTATTTCGACATTATCAGATGATCTTGTTGATAAGTCTGAATTCCATTTCCAAAAATTGTCAAAGTTTAAAAAATAATGTCCTTAAATTGTTATTAACATAAAACAGATTTGCGAGCGTTGAAATGCTAGTTTCTTTCTTTTGAATTTCTCAACACCCATAATAAATGTCCTTTATAATTGTTTGAACTTAAGTGGTTCCAACACAGAAATAAGCTTTAAAGACAATTTTAAATTGGACTGTAGTAGTGCACTGATTAAGACACTCGAGAAAGTATCCCGGACTTGGTTATATTGAGTTTGTTTAAAGGCAGACGTATAGGACAGCTGCAACATTCAAAGCCCCCCATCAAAAATATATTTCTGGGTCTCAAATTTTACGGTAGGAATACATCTGCACTTCCACGTGAAAATAACTGCATAAAGAACTGTTCAGGAAAACTGTCCATTAATACTGTAGAGAGAAAGTGTTGTCTGTAATACACTCGATAGTACTGTGATATATACCGAACAAAAATGAAAACCTACCAGTTTTTAAATTCAAATATTTTGTTAAGTGATGCTATATTTAATCTTTCATTCAATTTGTGATATTTGCACGTATGTGGACATTTGATAAAGCTGGAAGATGGTGTTATTTTTTCACCGAGCTCATGGTTATCTCCTCTTTTCTAAATAATGATAGATCGATAATTTTTAAAGTCTAGAATAGACTACTTGACTGTCAAATTAAAAAATTAATGGCATGTACAGAAGGAAAACACAATCTTTGAAACCCACTGATAAAAAGGAATAATATACAATGACTTAAATATCCTTTTTTGCAAATTACCTCCCTTTTAATAGACTAAAGAACAAAATCTAACGCTTAATAATCCGCAACTACGTAATTCTTTTTCTTTGTTATTTAAACTGATAGATACTGAACCGACAACTTCCAAAATAAACATATTGGTGGTCAAATTTCTACAGATATTTGTATTTACTGACATCCTTAACGTACTAGGAGTTTTACATGTTATTTTTGTCAAGTTTCATTTTGGCTCAGTATATTTATTCAAATGTAAATGTATACACACCCGTGTTGGTACTGTTGATGATCTTATTATTGCAGAGATCTGAAGAGCAGTAACACTGGCGACCATTCCCAGTAACTGAAAAAGGTTAAAGACAATTAGTGGATTGGGATAAAATAAATATTAAAATAAATAATATACTTCTTAAAGTTTGCTTAGCACCAACAATATTTTGGTACATAATCTTTTTCTGTGCCAGTTATTAGCATTATTTTTCATGCTTCTCATTGATGAGTTATGTGTACACTGGGGACCTGTACCCAAGATCATTAAAATAAATCTGGAGATCAGTCTCAAATCTCAAAGCATCTGATTGGCTGAAATGGAAACCAGTACTGACTATGTACGGGGAGACTTTCTATAGCCGCCACACTGTACTATAACTGTAGTAGTGCACTGATCAAGACACTCGAGAAAGTATATTTATAAAAATGTAAATGTACTTAGCACTAACAATATTTGGTGCATAATCATTTTCTGTGCCAGTTATTAGCGGGTTTTTTTTTCATGCTTCTCATTGGTGAGTTATGTGTACACTGGGGACCTGTGCCCAAGATCACTAAATAGCTATGTTGTGAATTTCAAATGATTTTGCGCTTAGTTAGACGACCCCGTGCCGTACATGAATTGTACGCTTTATTTTGTCAATAAAAGTAACTTACCTCCAGGAAACTGTGCTTGTTGTATCTTGACACCCATCCATTTGGATATTTGACATTGGAATACATTCTCGCATGTACACTATTGAGTTAACTGGCACAAATTGAAAGAAAATATATAAGTTTTGTTAGTGTGGCTGTTATTTAAATGGCTAGAGAGAATGCGTGTTGAATTTGGCGATACATGTCAAAATATTGAAGAAATTTCGTTACTGCGTTTGTTTTCAATATCACAAAGTATTCACTAATAAGGCATTGCTCCGTTTGTCATTGCTTTGTCATAGACAAAAAGGAGAATATCAAAATCTCTCAAAAGGCACAATGCATCAAACTTTGCAAAAAAATTGCAATAAGTGTATATTATTTTACTTACATTGCATGTAAGAAAGGTTAAAACCGTAAAGAAAATAGTTAGACCCAAAAAAATCCCTAAAAGTATATTTGCAATTTATAAAAAAGGAAGCAACACAAAACAACAGTTAACATGCCAACATGAGTGAAATGATACTTACAGCATGATCTAAGGTCCTAAAATAGAACTATGAAGAGAGAAATCAACATTTTTATTTTTCGGTCATCTATTTTCGCGACCAGGAAATTGAAGGTCTAGCACACGTTTACAAATAACTCACATTGTATACATTTTTAGACCAAAGGATCTTAGATATTGTTGTCAGATACTCATTACTCATAAAGACATTTTAATTGATGTTTAGTGTTACTTAGTTTTTGTGATAAATTGCTTATAGAATTTAGCGATTTTAGGTCTAACTATTTTTGTTTATTGTTCTAATTTTCTAAGCGTACGTTAATTAAACATATATTAATAACAAAGTGCAAAGTTTTATTGTCCAAATATTTTATCATTTGTGGAGTTAACTTCTCTCCGAGAATAAACCGACTTACAACTTAGTGTGAGAGAAGAAATACAGTTTCCGTCGCAATTGACCGTTTTGGTTAGATAACAGCTGCTGGGACCATACCCTGTAGAACTATAGCATTCTAAGGCGGAAGTGTCTGAAAATTGAAAACAAATTACATAAGACATTGAAAAGAAGTGAAATATATGCGTATCAAAAATAGCCACATGCATAATTCAAAGCATTCCCTTTCAGGCAATACGCAGAGAGGAAAAGAGAGCAAGTCTTTACAAAATGATTAATTTTAATCGATTACCGAAAATAAGAACCTGGAAGGTTTAATGTCAAATGACGCTGGATTTAGACTTTAAGTTTAAATTCATTTCCTTTAAATATGCTTGGTTTACCTTCGTTTTTGGAGTACCAGAAATACCTTGATTATTATCGCTTTTATGCATTACGATCAAAAGCCCCTATACTAAAACATCAACAAAATGATTGATAATACCTTATTACCAACAGCAGAACGATAGTGCTTTATCGTTAGATCTTTGAACACTAGATTGTTGAAGTGTTACGTTGTAGGTTGGTCAAGTTTTTATTAACCTATGAAACGAATGTTACCTGCCATATTATGTTACCGACCAGATACCACATTAATGGCCTTTCTGGTGCGTTCTGAACATTTATTTAGATTCAAAGAAACAAGGTCTTAAGAAAAATTACCCTTACTCTGCGAAATATTCAAATGTGTAAATCTTTCTCTCATTATTTTTTGATAAACATTTCTATGAAAACAAAGCATTAAAATGAATTATTAAGGATCATCAAGATAACATCTGGCATAACTTTATGACACGGCTTTCATACAATATTACTAAATGAATGTATAATTTTCAAAATCATTAAAGTTACAAAATGTTGATTCTCATAATGCACTACAAACACTGACAAAAATGAGGGAAAAACATAGCTAACAGAAATTCCAAACCAAAGAGAACAGCAACCAAAACTCCAACGACAAACTCCATTATATTGTTAACTTGATGCAAGGGACCAAAGTGGTTTAAAATAGCAGATAGGCTTAATAAATACTCCGTTTTGTTAATTTCGGTTGACAAAACAAAGTAACTATTCTTACAATAAGTTAAACATTGGCGAAAATTAAAACAGTTCGACTTAAACTAGCAAAAATGGTACAAACTCGCTATTTCGGATACTAGTAATGTATAGTCTAATTAGGCTATTTCTATACCTAGTTATACCAAAGATCTTCACTACCACAAGCAAGTTACCAGAAAACTGCATTAAAGACTACGGGTTAAATGTCGATGAAAATGCTTTTTAACAGGAGTATGGTTCTCTTTATCTGATCGAAATCGGTCCAGCAATTATTGAGAAATAAGCAAAAACCTACCTGAAGCGAGTGATTTTGTGTGTGCACGACATCCAAAAAGTCACGTAGTACACCCACCCCGTATCTCGGTCAGTTATCAGTTTAAGTAAACATATTGAGCAGATGACAGTGTTTTTCTTCTTATATATATATCGGGGGTTGCATGCAAGACTGTTTAACAACATTGCAATAAGAAAGAGGTTACTACAGTCTTGCATGAAATACTCGATGAAGTTTATGAATTTTGAAGTTTAAAATTTAAGGTCTATTCAAATAAAAAGGAGATATACCTGTTTTTGCATTAAGGCATTGCCCCGTTCATATTTGCTTTGTCATAGACAAAAAAGAAAAATATCAAAATCTCTCGAACGGCAAAATGAAGTTCAATAAAACTTTGCACAAACCAATGTTATTACCAATGTTAAACTAGTTTTAAGTTTAATTTACATATGCTAAGAAAATTAAGAACAGTAAAGAAAAAAAGTTAGACCTGAAAAATTCCTTAAAGTTTATTTGAAATTTATCACAAAAACGAAGCAACACTAAAAATCAGTTAATATGGTTACACGAGTACCGTGTTACTAACAACAATATCTAAGGTCCTTTGGTATAACAAATGTATATAATACGAGTTATTTGTAAAAGTATTTTTGACCTTCAATTTCCTGGTCGCGAAAATGGATGACCAAAAAATAAAAATGATGTTTTCTCTCTTCATTTTTGAAAGTTCTTTTCAGGAACCTTAGAAAATATTGTCAGTATCATTTCACTCATGTTGGCATTTGATTTTTTGTTTGTTGTTGCTTCGTTTTTGTGATAAATTGCAAATAGAATTTAGGGATTTTTTTAGGTCTGACAACTTTTCTTTACTTTTTGAACTTATCTTAACATATGTAAAATCATCATACACTTATATCATTGATTTGTTTAAAGTTTGATGGAACTGCATTGTTCCGTTTGAGAGATTTTGATATTCTTCTTTTTTGGCTATAACAAAGCAATGACGAACGGAGTAATGCTTTAAGGAAACTATTTTATCACCCGGAAAGTAATCACATGAGGCTATTGACGTTGTTCGTATTAACTACGGTCGTTTGTTTTCAACATGGAGGACCCGCAGATAAACTGCATAAGTACAAAAGTTTCTTTTTCATCAAATTGAATTAGGTCCATTAACTAGAAGCAGCATAATGCTGCAATCTGCTTAGACACCGGATTTATAGATTCAGTACAGATTTAAACAAGACGTAACAAAATACTTAGAAATGTATGAACATGTATTTATATAAATTCGTTTTTGCGACATTTAAAAGAAGTCTGCTGTTGCATTCATGTCCTGAGTTTAATAAATGATGAGAATAAAATATGAAATAAAAAAGCACTTTAAAAGTCACAAACCACGGAAAACAGGAAGTTTTTGCTATTATGTGTGGTTACATGTATCGCAATGTAAACTGGTCGTCAATAGAAAGTTACCACTTTTACTATAGCTTTAACATTGATGAAACTGAAACCACTCGGTATGGCATAATAGCACTAGTACATTCTTGCAATTTAGGGTATCATTCTATCTTATCAGGTTTGTGTCTGCTGCCAAAAAAGTAAAAGTTCAATGTATGATGGTAGCAAAATTGCATAACAGCCAACTAGAAAACGTGTTAAAAATTATCTTTTTCGTCGAGTCAATCAAAATTTGTTTTACTAAGAAATTGTAAGATTTTAATGATTTCTTCATAAAAAAGAAGTGAAGAATGCATATCAGGAATGGCCACATCCTGCAGACACAGCCTACCCACATAGCGAAAAAAGAAGAGAGGAAAAGAGAGCATAGTTTTACAAGATTAAGTTTCAAAATTGACGCCAAAAACAGTGAGAACCAGAAGGCTTACCGCCTTGGAACGGTCAGTGGCAAAACCAATTTCCACTGGGGGTTTAAACCAGGTTCTAGGGTGCACCAACCTCACACTTGCCCCAACAGGTTCTCATATAAGCAAACAAGTACAAGTTATCTTGGTGAAATAAATCCAACCCACCATCAGATCAACAATGTTGCATGCAAAAGCACACAAATATATGTTCTTAAAACATGAGAAGCTAATAGCATTGCAAAGCCAAATGGACGGGTAAACAATGATCTTACCGGGACAAGAGCACTTGAAATCAATTCGATGACAGGGATAAAAGAAACAAATCGAGCTTCTTTGTTCATTTAAAAAAGATTTCCCCATAAACCATCATAAACTCTTAAACCCCTGTCACCGTAAAGACACCATTGTTTAGTTCATCACTGTTTGAGAATGTTTTAGCAGAGAGCAGTCTGGAAATTTGCAGAAATATTTTAAATGGTGGCAAGCACCAGAAATGTGTTGCTGATCTTGATCCTAGAAATTGTTCCAAATTCCGTCATAAGTAAACTTTAAATTCACGTAAAGCAATTCATATTTCGTCAATCAATTACAGCTGGTAATAATTTCTTAAGTGGTAACTTTCTATTGACGGGGAGTATAAATTACTTCCCACGCCGCCTAGTCTCGGGGTTTTTCAAGAATTGTCTAATTGATATAGCAAAATTAACACTAAATTGTATCATGCATTAAGATGTTAAATAAATGGCGTAAGGGCTTGCCACACTCCTCCCAAGTTTGTTCATGGTTAAAAAGAAAAATATCAAAATCTCAATAACGGCAAAATGCCGTTAAATGAAACTTTGCACAAATTAGTGTTACTAATGTATCTTTATTTTGCATTTGGTAAGACATGTTAGAACAGTAAATAAAAATAGCGAGGTCTAATAATTCTCTAAACTTTTATTTACATAAATTCTCAGAAACTAAACAATACAAATCATCATTTTAAATGCCCGCATGAGTAATATGATACTGACAACTCTGTCTTGTGTCCTCGTGACTTACATATGTAAACTTAATGAGATATTAGTAAAAGTGTGTTTGACCTTCAATTTCCTGGTCGCGTAAACGGATGACAATTATTGATTTCTCTTGTAGTAGTTGAAAGATCTTTACAAAGTACACAATATTTTCTTGTCAGTATCATTATACTTACGTGGGAATTTGAAATTATGTTTTGTATTGCTTAGTTTTTGTGACTTTATGTAAATAGAATTTGAGTAATTTTTAGGTCTTACTTTTTTTCTTTACTTTTCTAATGTGTCTTACTGTATGCAAAATAAAGATACATTAGTATTATTCATTTGTGCATTGTTTCATTGAATTTTGAAATTTTTGCATTTTGCCGTTATTGAGATTTTGATAATTTTCTTTTTATCTTTGAACATGCTGGGGAGGAGTATGGTAATGCCTTAAAAGTACCAAGACAGAAGTTTGCTCACGACATCTATAACTTCAAGGTTAAGATCACTGTAAGTTACAAATGACAGACATTTTAGAACTATGATTCTGGTCATGCCTGGGGATATTTTAAATGACTTTGCACAAATATGCCCCTAAATCAAGATCATGTATCACATTACAAATCCAAGTTTCTGTGTAACTTCGACTGTAAATAACCCAGAACGTTTTGAGTTTCGACTAAACTTTTGTCAAGTATATTATTACATTTCAACATAAAATGGTACAAAATTGAACCATTTTAAGACTATGTGTCAACTATTACATTAAATCATAATAAGTCTATAATATTATCGTGCGCAATATAATATTTCAATTTAGATTGATCTTTATTTTATTGAGTTCACTGAGGTAAGAAGAAGTGGGTTTTTTCCTTTAAGAATGAAGCCGTTGTGTTTCATCATTTTCATAATAGCCTTAGATTCGAAGCAAAAGTCAAATTGAGTACTTTATTTGTGAAGCTTAACTCAGACGAAAATGATGTATATTAAAATTATTATTTAAAATTATCATTATAGATGACAACAGAAAACATTATCCGGTTATATTCAATCTCGGATATGAGTGCATTAGTTGACATTAGTTTGCGATTTTAGTACAATATGTACGCTTGTTTCGATTTAGATTTATTATTATCAAATTGTCATACCTTCATCCTCGCACATACTACTTACTTAAGTTTGAGTAAAGGCTCAACAATAGAATATTGTAAGATGACATGGTTCTGTGTCATAGGATAAGATATTTTTGCAAATAAAGTATATTAAGAGTGGGTGTTAGTTGTTTTTACTTGGTAAAGCCCTTTAACACATGTATATAAAAGCTCTTTAAAAACGCCTATATTCACATAATATAAATCCAATATATCGCTTATAATAATCCTTTACCCTGTTTTATTTGTTATACTAACAATAACTGACCAATCACTTTTTGTCCGAGTCATTTAAAGTATAGGTTTTGTGCAACGGTTCATTGCACTTTTAGACATATTTTGTTTATGGCCGATTTACATGGGAGAACGGGTATACCTATCGCTCATCATCATCAACAGCTGATCAGAATCGAATATAATTAACTAGGCCTACAACGCTGGATAAAGTTTCTGAACGGATCAAGACTATGTCTTCTTAGTGTTGGATGTGACTTGTGATTTTTTTTCTTTCTTTAAATTAGTGAATTTGGATAAGTGTATTTTAAGTGTTATAAAATAGGATTTAGGATATTTGGGTGAGTGTATTTTATTGTTTAACTTAATATTTTTGTTGTTGTTGATTAGTTTAATGCTACCCTGTAGCTTATTATTTTTGTACAAGATTATTTTTATTATTATTAAGTGTGTGTAGGTCGTTCTCGTATTTTTTTCAGCAGTAAAAATTTTGATTTTTGCGCATTTTTGAACACTTATGGACAATCAATTAATCCATTAAACTTGCACAGTTTGTCCCGTTCACGCCAGTTAATTGTGATAACTATTGCCTATAACACCCATATCTTAAATGCCCGGCTAGCTCAATTGGTTAAGGCGTTCGTTTGTGATCAAAGAGGAAGGTTTAGGAGTTGGTTCGAGACCAGTTGGCGAGATTTTTTTTTGAAAGTTTTTTTTTCTCTTCTCTCTACACCTTGTTTGAAAAAGGTTTTATAATAAAGAGAAAAGGCAAGAGAAAGCAGAATAAATCTTAAACTTCGGAGTTAAAAAAAAACAAAACATACATTGAAAATTAGAAAAAAAAAACGTATGCTAAGCGCTGTTATCGTGTGCGAAAATAAAACGAGGTCGACCTTCGCTTTCGATGATTTTTTTTATAGGTGAAATGTATAACAACGTTTCACCAGAAAGTGTATGAGTTTGCACGAATAGTTTCACAAGTTGACTCTATAGCCGAGTGGTTAGAGTCACGAGCTCAGAATCAGGAGAGTGTGGGTTCAAAACCTATGACAGACACTTTATTCAACATTGTTTCTTTGGAAATATTGTTGAAAGTTCGCGAAGTTGACTCTATAGCCGAGTGGTTAGAGTCACGAGTTCAGAATCAGGAGATTGTGGGTTCGAGACCTATGACGCACAGCTGATTCAATATTGATTCTTTGAAAATATTGCTGAATAATAATATGGTTGATTTGGGTTTGTTTTTTTCTCAAAAAAATGAACTTATGTGTTTGGAGAACGATAATAGTGTAGTTTATGTTGAATAAAGTATTGTGGATGAATTGTCAATAGTGTTCTTATGCGAAAGAAATCACATAATTGAAACAACAAGAAATAATATATATTTCTGAATGTTTAGAAAGGAAGAAAAATTTTAGAGAACGCAAATTGTGAAATATATGAATATTATTAATGTGTGAATGAACTGAGAATTGTGAAATATATGCATATAATTATTAATTGAATGAAATGTGAATTGATAAAATATATGCATATTATAAGTGTGTGAATGTACTGTGAATTGATAAAATATATGCTTATTATAAGTGTGTGAATGTACTGTGAATTGATTAAATATATGCAGTAATAATGGCGCATTACATGAGTGGAAGAGAATTGAGAAGAATGCGGCGAAGTGCAGATAAGGAAGAACAGGAAAGAGTTCACGAACTTAGGACACTGTCAAACACAGTTGCGAATTTGAGAAAGGAAAGGAAAGAGAAAAAAAGTGAAAACTTTAGTGTCGAAAAGAGAAAAGAATTTGAAGAAAATGAAGAAGAAAGAGTGGGTGAAGACTATAGCGAAGGAAGAAAAAGAAGTGAGATTAGTGAAATAACACAACCAAGCAAAAGGGATAGTGTTAAGGAAATAATAGAAAAAGAGCAGAAGAAGCTCTTAGATAAGTTCAACTATACCCAAGAAATGGAGATATTAGAAAGGAGGTTAAATTCATTGCGAAGTGCTTTGGATGAATATGAGGAACCTTTAGAAGTAGAAACAGTTCAAGATATTGAAGACAAAGATTTAACGAGTGTGAAAAAAGTAGTAAGTGTTTCGAAAAATCAATCTGAAGAAAAGAATTATGACGAAATGGAAGAGTTATACGAGAACGGGATTAGAAATATAGAAAGAAATGAAGGAAATAAAGTGAACATGAAGAGAGAAATTGAAACAGAATGTGGTAGTACTGAAAGGAGATATGAGATTAGACCGAGAACATCTTCTGTACAACATTATGAAAAGAAATCGAACGTGTTGAGTATGAAAGAAAAATGTGGAGAACATAAGACGGGTTTAATAGGAAAGGACAAGGAAATTGATTATGGTGAAGTTTACTATTCAGATAAGAAAGAAATGAATGAAAGCGAAAGGAAAAGGGAAAGTGAAGTATTCGATACGGGCATGGCACTACGTAACAAAACGTATGGAAATGAGAAGGGACAAGATAGTGTATTAATGACGTCATCATATGAAGAAGAAATTCAAAGAGAGGGAATAAGAAGAGCTCCTCCATATTCTTTTATTAATAAAAGGGAGGAGAAAGACGCTGAAAGTAAGCTTTACGACAAAGAAAAAGTTAAACATGAACTCGACGAGGATGAGGACTACATCAACAAAGAGTTAGAGAAAGAAGAAGTAATGATAGAAAAACTTCATGCGCAGTACAAAGAATTAGAAAGTAAACGTGTACTGTGGGAACAAGACGAATACAGAATGCAGAGAAGAATAAGAGAACTTGAGGTTAAAGAAAGTGAATTGGAAAAGAAACGGAAGATTCGTGAACGTCTTCAGAAAGAGATTGAAATTAGAGAAGAAGTAGAGAAATTGAAAATGTCGAGAATGGCAGAAATGAAAAGGAAAGAAGCAGAACTGCTGGAAACACTAAATTACCTAGATTGGAATCGTGGAGATCTGGAGAGAGAGGAATTACCGAGCAAAGACCGATTAATAGAAGGCGAACAAGAAACAAAGAATGATTACATAAGAGAAAATTATAGAGAAAAAGAAAAACAGATAGACAAAGAGTTTGGAAGAGAACGTTATAGTTTTGGTAAACCAACAATACCTACATTTGATGGATCTGAATTTAAGGTATGGAAAATTGAGGTAGAATGCATAATAAAATCACAAATGTATCCAGAATATTTAGTGGCACAAGCTATAAGAAACTCACTAAAGGGACAGACAAGAAAAGTTTTGCTCACCGTAAATCCAATGGCAAAATCGACAGAGCTACTTAAGAAACTAGAAGATATTTACGGCAACACACAGACGGAGGATACGATTATGCAGGATTTCTTTAATGCAGTACAACACGAATCTGAGACAACATCGGATTGGGGCCTGCGCTTAGAAAGCATTATGCAAATGGCGATCGAAACTGGGGAAATACCAGAAACTAAGAAGAATAGTTTTATGAAGCACAGGTTTTGGAAAGGATTGAATAATGAAACACTCAGAAATAATACAAGGGTAACATTTGAGTCATCAGCTACATTCGAGGATCTGCGCAAGAAGGCAAGGCAGGAAGAGGAAAAGTTGAAGCGGGTAGGAAGAGGATATATTCCAAGATTGTGCGAAAAGGAAGCAAATTCTGAAGAAATAGAAAAAGAAGGAGAAGAAGTTTGATACTTCTGAGGAACAGCTTAATCTGCTTAAGAATATTGTAAAGAAAATGGAGGATATGCAAAGACAGATAACTGAAATAAAAAGAGTAAAATGCGAAGCAGACGGAGAAAAAGATAATATTCAAAAGCAAAATAGAGATGATGGCAACTGGAATAGGGGATACAGGAACAGATCCTACAGAGATAACTTCGATAAAAGCTCTCACAAATACTCTCCAGAAATGAAGAGAGATGACAGGAAAGATACTGAAACTGGTCAAAAGGAGATGAAGAAAGAAGAAGGGAAAGGAAAAACTGAGAGTACAAATATGTCAACCAACAAAAACAGTACTTTAAACAAGTAGATGCTCTTATCGATGGGCTGGATAAGAGCAGTGGTTGTGTAAATAAGAGCCCATATCAAGATATTATGAAGAGGATGATAGGATGTGCTAATAAAACGGAAATATTCTTCGAAGGAATGCAGACAAAAGCTCTAATAGATAGCGGGTCAATGGTTAGTTCTGTGTCAGAGAATTTCTTAAACAGTCTCCCATAGAAACCAACATTGCACAGCATGACTGATTTTGAGCTTGAACTGAAGAGTGCTAATGGAACAGACATACCTTTTCTAGGTTATGTAGAGTCAACCATCAGCGCACGATTTCTCACAGGAAGACCTATTTCCACCGTTTTTCCTGAGTACCTTTGACGGATTATCACTCTTCCACACCGGTTCTTATTGGGACAAATGTCATACGGGAAATGAAAGAACAATTACCTCAAGGCATTGCCTATCCCGACGAGTGGAGAACTGCATTTATTTCCTTATCTCAGGCAAATGTAGGAACAGTGATTTCAACAAAACCTATTTCACTAAAACCACATGAGATTCGTACCATTACGGGATTTGTGAGGAAAGTCAGAAATGCTGAGGCAGCTGTTACAGAAGAAATAGAAGGAGAACAAAGGTTTAATGCGCTTATATGTCCTCGAGTTGTTAAAATGACTAACCCTGGTAAAACTGCTAGAGTTCCTGTACGCATCTGTAATATCTCTGCGAAAGTTGTGAAAATACCTGCAAAATCTGGCTTGTGTAATTTGCAAGAAGTCCATGTCTTGAGAGAAGCACCATTGTTTCAAAACAAAGAGTTAAGACATGAATATAGTAAGTCCGGATCATCAAATGTAAACAGCGTTCATCCAGATGACTTACCTGTATTGTCGGCGGATTGTAGCAACTTACCCTTTCCATCCAGCAACTGCAGTCAACAAACGGTATCTGAAAAAGAAAGTGAAGAAGTTAATATTAATAAAAAGATCAATGAAGAATTTGGAGTAGTTATCGAAGATACAAACCTAACGGAGAAAGACAAACTGAAAGTGTATCAACTCTTTAAGAAATGGCATCAAATATTTCCAGATGGACCGAATGATTTAGGACATACAGCAGCAGTCAAACATAAGATTGTTCTTACAAATGAAACGCCGTTTAAAGAACCGTATCGGAGAGTACCACCTGCAGTTTTTAATGAGGTAAAAGAACATCTTCAGGAAATGCTAGAGATGGGAGCAATTAGAGAGTCAATTAGCCCATGGTCGTCAAATGTAGTGATAGTCAGAAAAAAGGACGGTACTATACGATTCTGTATCGATTTTAGAAAACTGAATCAACGAACCAAAAAAGATGCGTATGCCATTCCCAGAATTGACGACACTTTACACCTTTTAGCTGGATCTCGATACTTCTCCAAACTTGATCTTAAGTCGGGCTACTGGCAAGTCGAAGTAGAGGAAGCAGACAAGGAGAAAACAGCTTTTCAAGTGTGGGGATTAGGTTTCTATGAGTGCAATCGTATGCCCTTCGGATTGGTTAATGCGCCGGCGACTTTTCAACGGTTGATGGAGCGCTGTATGGGAGACCTTAAATTGAAAGATTGCCTGATATATTTGGACGATATTATCATTTTCAGTAAAAATATTCAAGAACATATAGACAGATTAGATTCAGTTTTTGAGCGTCTAGCATCATTCAATTTGAAAATTAAACCTTCAAAATGTGAATTCTTCAAAATATCAGTAACATATTTAGGCCATTTGGTATCATCAGAAGGTATACATACGGATCCCCAGAAAACAGATGTCATTAAGACCTGGCCGAAACCAACTTTAGTGAAGGAGGTGAGAAAGTTTTTGGGATTTATTGGATACTACAGGAGATTCATTAAGGGATTTGCGGAAATCGCCCGACCCTTAAATGATCTACTTGTTGGTCATCCTACTAAATCTGATAAATCCACAACTAAGAATAAGCAGAAGAAATTGCACAGAAAGGAACCATTTAAGTGGGAAAAAGAACAAGAGAAAGCATTTGAAGAACTGAAGAACAGACTTGTTGAACCACCAATTCTGGGATATGCTGACTACAGCCTGCCATTCAAACTTCATACTGATGCCTCTTCAGTTGGGTTGACGCAGTACTATTCCAGAAACAAGAGGGGAAGGACCGGGTTATTGCATATGCTAGTAGGAGCCTTAATAGAGCTAAAAGAAATTATGCAGCACACAAGCTCGAATTCCTCGCCCTTAAGTGGGCAATCACAGAAAAGTTCCACGATTACTTATATGGAACGGAATTCGAGCTCGTGACAGACAATAACCCACTAACGTATGTCAATACCACTGCAAAACTAGATGCCACAGGGCAAAGATGGATGGCCGCTCTTGCAAATTATAACTTTAAACCAGTTTATAGAAGCGGTAAACAGAACAGGGATGCCGATGGACTATCTAGAATTCCTCAACGGAACTCAACTGAAGCACGCCTTTTTTCGGCTTCTATTGCAGCAGCATGCTCGAACACCACAGAGGCACCATTCATCTTTTCCCTAGTAACTCCGGACAAGCACTCAATGCTCAGTAAAAGTGTATCCGATGAAATTCCTCAGAAGATACTGGACACTTACTCCCTAGGTTCAAAGGATTGGAAGCTAGCTCAGCAGCAGGATCCTATTGTCTGAAGTTATTCGGCATGTAAAGGCGGGTACAAGACCTTTCGCGAAACTTGAACAATTTCAGTTCTTTACAAGGATATCTTCGGGAATGGGACAGTCTTGAGCTGAAGGACGGAGTCCTGTATAAACTGGGAACTTTAAATGACCACTTATATTGGCAGCTAGTTCTACCAGAACATCTCCGGGAGGAGATCTTCCATGCCCTTCATACAGATCTGGGTCACCAAGGCCGTGACAGAACAACTTCCTTGTTTAAACAAAGATTCTACTGGCCTGGTATGGACACCTTCATACAGAAAATGGTTAAGTCGTGCCCAAGATGTATTCGGCGGAAAAGTCCAGTTGGAGTTGCTTCACTAGTGAGAATTGAATCCACATATCCATTATATCTTATTTGCCTTGACTACCTCGCTCTTGAAACTTCAAAAGGTGGTTTCGAGCACATACTGGTCATTACTGATCATTTCTCAAGATATGCTCAGGCATTTCCTACCACTAATGAAACAGCAAGAACAACAGCTCGGGTTCTGTTTGAAAAATTCATTGTACACTACGGATTTCCATCCAGGATACACAGTGATCAAGGTCCCTGTTTTGAATCTCAGATCATAAAAGAGCTTTGTCAGCTCGCGGGGATTGATAAATCTCGCACTACGCCTTATCATCCGATGGGCAACGGTCAATGCGAGAGATTTAATCAGACTCTTATTGGCATGCTCGGAACTCTCCAGGATGACCAAAAATCTGATTGGAAATCTCACGTGCCAGCTCTCGTCCACGCATACAATGTGACGCCACATACCAGTACCGGCTACTCACCGTACTATTTAATGTTTGGTAGGCGACCAAAGCTCGCTGTTAATGCCTTGCTTGGACTTTCCAATAACGAGGAAAATTACAGGACCAAGCATGAATATGTACGGAAGCTTCATGAGCGCCTTTCCAACGCGTACAGGAAAGCAAAGGCGAACGCGGATCAAGCAGCTGCGTCAGATGAAAGATATTACGACATGAAAGCTCATGCATCATATCTTAAGCCTGGTGACTTAGTTCTGGTCCGTAATGTGTCGCAACGTGGTAAACGCAAAAGTGCGGACAGGTGGGAAGACGACCCATATATCATTGTGGCACAACCTGATGTCAATGTCCCTGTTTTTGATGTTAAGAAGAATGATCCGAGGGCAAAGAAAACTCTAATACTTCATCGGAATCTTCTTCTTCCGTTGGATGTGGCATACCTAAAACCTGAAAAAGAAAACAAATACATAATACCACAAAGAAGGGAAGAAACCCAACAACATAATTATGCATTCGTGAGTGGTAACCGCTTGAAGATCATAAATGCTAATCTTAAATGTACCGAACCAGAAAAGCAATCCTTGTTATGCATAGAGATGTTTTATTTCACGTTTTATAAGATAAAAATACAACATTATAAATAGGTTCTGACGACCCATGATTAAAAAGTAACATGCACTATATCATGCACACCATCGTTTGCGATGGTCAAAATTGTACTGTTTATTGGTGTAAATATTGAATTGCGCTCAACCCGGAGCTAGACGGCGTGGGCAGTAATATGCATTAAATTTTTCATTACTGTCCAAGAACAGGCTCAATCAAACCAAGCCTACAATATTTTCATATTTGTCGTGTTCGGTGGCTTTCAAAGTTCCCTTTTCTTCTATTTTTACATGACAATGGCGGCATGGTGGGTGAGCTAAAACCCAATTAAGTACAGTGATTACTAATGCATACTTTAAATAGCTCGAATTTGTCATACAAGTATGAAGCTGAATACTCCACGGGAAAATCTACTTCATATAGTCTGTTTAAGTATTTATAAACATTTTCAAAAGAAATAATTCCAGACCGGGGTATAATCTGCAGCTATGGTTAGAAAGCAACAACAACTACAAAAAGGAACAAACAAAAACAAACCAAAACTCGCATACACACAAAACATCATTCGTTAACAGTGCTGGATGGTTGTGCCCTTTGATCTCTTTGTTTATGAATTACAAAAGCATTATAAACAAATAAAGCTAAATTTATAACTAATTTAGGATTGTCCGATGATAAATATTCAATTAATTTGTACATGATAGGTCTGGTGTAATAATAGGTCGGTATGAATTTCTTTCTAATGTTATTGTATAAATAACATTCAGACATAAAGTGAAATTCGTCTTCCAATTTTTGACAATATAAACATTTTGTTACATTAATAGGAACACTGACAGGTCGGTCGGTGCCTCTTCCAACTTCAATTTTTAATCGATGAGAAGCAACTCTAAATTTTGTTAATGCATACCTGTATTTTGGTATATGTATAATATTCAAGTATTGTTTAAAACATTAAGTGTTAAAATTTCTGTAAAATATAACTCTACTAGAATCTGTCAACCTTGCATTCCAATAGTGTATGAATGTGTTACTTAGACGTTGTTTGAGAATAGATAAGAATAAAACTTGATCGCCAACAGTTTGTGATAGCCATATTTTGTTGAAACTCAATTCGTACAAAGTGTTTCTTACCAGTGCAGCCCAATTAATTTTGTTTGGTCAAGCCTCAATATCACTCACAAAAAGGATTAGTATGGATACGTGAAAGATTGCTTTGAACACGTTTTTCGTTTAAAATGCATGTTCAAGTCATTCTTTTTAAAATGTATTTCCAGGTCTACATTGATCATATATTATCGTAATGTACATGTTCGTTAAATGTACATTACCAACCCGTGTCATTTTATCGTCATCTTAAGTAAGCTTTTTAATTATATATGTTTTGTTATGAAAACTAGTACATACATCTTTGCTATTTTTTATGTACTCGAAATGTGTCTTATCTCCTTAACAAACTTAAAATGTAGATATAAACTATCTTTAACTTTTAAGTGGTAGAATAATATAATAAAAGGTGAAAATTTATATGCATCTTTGATTCATGTAATCATATTTCACACATGTCATTTTGAACGTAATTAAATAATTTTTAAATAGATGCGTAAGAAACTTTGAAAGCCACACCAAAATTTTGCAGCAGGCTTGGTTTCATCGAGCCTGTTCATGGGTAATGAACCTGGTTTAAAACCGTCGTAGCAATTTGTTTTATCACCGACTGTTCAAAGGCGATAACCCCACATGTTCTCATTTTCGTTGATTGTTTATAGGAGTTTGTCTATTCCTGATATGCATTTTCGTAAAAGACTGATGTGTGTGTTTTATATTCATTTTTACTATTCAAATGATTGTATATACTTTAGGAGGGAATGCGTGTCCCGGCTTTCCATTTCCGAATCTGCCGAAACAAAGATCACAAGACTATAGCCCATCGTGTGACTTGTAATAAAGACTTCCGGTACTCATTTTTGTTGGTTAATTCGTACTGGTATTTGCAAATGGCGAAAAATAAGTGATTCTTTCAGGGGCGGATCCAGCGGGGGCGGGGGGCTCCGGGGACACGCCCCACCCCCCCCCCCTGGCAAGGACACCGATTATATGGGCACAGGTTTAGTGGTATGGTCCATTACAAACAGAAATTCAATGATTCTTAGTCTCTTGAGGTCTGATTTCGCTCATACTCTAATTCATTCGATCTGAAATTCTTTGCCGGCTTTTAACCTCGAAATTTAATATTTCTTAGCAACAAATATGGAAAATGTTACAATATAGGCATGTAATAAAAAAAAACGACTGTAGCCTAATCTGCCCGTGATCATTACACAATATCCTGTTTATTCATGTACGACATCAGCAGGTGACACGCCGTTTGCCTGTGGCAATGCTTGAGCAGGAAATGGACAGGTCCATTTTAAGAAATGATATCCTATTTTAAAATAAACTCATCCGGGGCCAGTACCTCGAAAAAATGTTCGTATCGTAAGTTAAGGTATGAGTTACGAAATCGCTACGAAGGCGCTAATGTTACGTTACACAGGTATCTCAAAACACCACTTAGCGTTCTCGTAACGCGTCCCGAAGTTACGAATTCGTAAGAATTACACAAGGCATATAATGACGTAACTGACATGTGAAATATCGGCATATAGTTAACCTTTCAGAGCAAAATGTTTATTTATTCAACGATCCTACTTACTGAGCCAAACCACCTACTTTGTGCAGATTTTCATTAATATTTTAAATCTAAGGTATATTGTAAGACATTGTCTGTTTCAAATTCAATACATGAAAAAATTTATCAAATAAAGTGGGTGTATTTCATAAAGACACTTATCATCTCTGAGACTAATTAAAAGCGATTAAAAATAGAATCAAAGGACTGGAGGTACTGATGAGTCGGCCATCAAAACACAATTGAAAAGCAATGGATTTTTGGGTTTGATTAAGTTGGACCAGAAATTAACTTTCGCCTCAAGAACGGGGAACAATTTACTTTATGTCCTCCGAGACATAGATCTTCGACCCCAAAAACAATTAATGTCCAATTAACAAGTCAAGACAAATACTGTTATCAAGTTTGCAGACGTGGTGACATGGAAAGCGAACCTGGTGGTAGGACAATATGTCTAAAGGCAGAATTTGAATATGATTGGACTTGTAGACAATAAAATGAAATTGACCAATCACAATTAAATGAAGGCCATCATACTTCATAGGTCATATGGTCAACAGTGAAACAACGCTGGTCAGTTCTCAAACAAAACGCTTTATTTAAAGGTATTACTCCTTTCGTCCTTGCATTTTGCATTTAGAGAGACTTTTTAATTTTTCATTTTATCAATGAGAGTGCAATGACGAATGGAATATTACCTTAATGGCGTGAATACTTTTGTAAGTGTGGAAGAATCCTGTGAGCAGTTGTTTGCAAGCGCAGTATCATTAGACAGCACCTAAAATTCTGAGTTGAGATACGGTGACACCAATGACAGAAAAAAGTAGCTAAGCTAGTCATAATCTTTGAATATTCAAACTTGAAATCGACAAACAGAATTGGGTCACATGATTTAAAATAATACTACAAGTTACACTATGGTTTTTTTCAATGGTTCTATTATTCAGCAAATAATGTTCAAACACACAATTACACTGATGCTTTTTTGTCAACTGATGTTTTTTTAATGAGGTGCACATTAAAACGTTTTGGTTATATTTTATATAACTTGTCTCCATTTCACATCCACTATTTGTATCGACATTTGTGATTTTTTTATTCTTGTCCATTATAAAAGCAGCATGCTCCATTGCAGGAATTAGTGGCAATCTAAAGGCTGTATGCTCCCTCAGACAGTCATAGACAGAATTGTCAAACTGGTCTCCTCACAGCATTCCATGTAGAGCTGTTATCCTGAAATATTAATTTCAACAAATAACCTATTTATATTGAAGTTGTAATGATTTTAGCTGAAGTGTCTTTGTTTTCTTTAAATTAAGGGTAATTTTGGTTATTAATTGCCGGAATCCACCAAAAAGTTACATTAGATGGGTGTTCACTTGTGTCGCCCTGGGAACTAGATCAAGTTAAAAATGCAAGAACAAACAAGAAGCTGTGTTCGGAAAACACATATGCCCCCGGTAGCGAAGTTTGTAACGATACAAATTTTAAATGATAGCACAGTGTTAAAACTGCAACTAAAATCAACAAGTTAGTTCTAAATAATGAAAATAACCGTCTGGTGCCAGAACCTGTACATGAAAAGAATTTATCATAACAAGAGCCAGTCGGAAACGACTGCATGCTCGACTATTTGAAGTCAGACATATTTAAGCACATTTAAAACTGGGCTTCATTTAAACTGGGGAGTGATTCAGGAGTTTATGACACCCAACACACATACATGAACAAAAGTTTCTTAATCCAAGTTAGGAAATCAATAAATTACAGTTACTTTATTATTGTAGTTTTTTTTAGAGGGTTTACACAACCCAGTCCATACACCCCTGATCCCACACCCATCAACCCACTATCCCTGCCCACCTATAGTGATGTGGTGAGGTGTGGTGTAGTATAGTAAGGTATGGTATGCTGGTTGCTGTTGTTGGTGGTGTGGGTGTTGTTGCTGTTGTTGGTATTGTTGTTGGTGTTGGTAATGTTGGTGTTGTTGGTGTTGTTGTTGGTGTAGTTGTCAGTGTTGTTGTTGGTGTTGTCAGTTGTTGGTGTTGTTGATGCTATTGTTGTTGGTTGTTGGTGTTGTTGATGCTATTCTTGTTGGTGGTGGTGTTGTTGTTGGTGGTGTTGTTGACGGTGTTCTTGGTGGTGTTGTTGACGGAGTTGTTGGTGGTGTTGTTGACGGTGTTGTTGGTGGTGTTTTTGACATTGTTGTTGACAGTATTATTGTTGGTGGTGTGGTGGGGTGGTGGTGGTGTGGTGTGAGATGGGGTGGTGTGGTGGGGGTGTTCGGGGGTGGTGGTGGTGTGGGGGTGGTGGTGGTGTGGTGGTGGTGGTGGTGGGGGTGGTGGTGGGGTGTGGTGTGGTGTGGTGTGGTGTGGTGTGGTGTGGTGTGGTATGGTATGGTATGGTATGGTATGGTATGGTATGGTATGGTATAGTATAGTATAGTATAGTATAGTATAGTATAGTATAGTATAGTATAGTATAGTATAGTATAGTATAGTATAGTATAGTATAGTATAGTAACCACTAGGCACTTCATCTGTTTTAAACCTTTTCTATAGATTACCTTAGAAAAACACTAACATTGAAACTTTAACCATAATTTCTAAGTCTTAATTCTAATTTCTAAGCGAAAAAGGGCAAAAATCAAATAAAACAAGTTAACCATTTATATCCAAGTATAAAATGGGGAGATAATCCCAGAAAAAAGGTAGCCAGACTTACGTAACTTGTAAGGTTCATCATCTGTGCACTGTTAAGTATGTGTGTAAAATTTAATGCCAGATCTCTTTGTGGATATTGCGAAATATCCATCATGCCGAAATAAGTTAACCATTTTCTAAGTACAAAAAGGGGAGATAACACCAGAAATAAGGTACCCAGAGTTATGTAACTTGTTAGTGTCATGACCTGTGAACTGTTAAGTAAGTGTGTAAACTTTCATGCCAATGCTCTTTGTAGAAATTGAGAAATATCGAACTTGCCGAAAAATGTTAACCATTTATCTCTAAGTACAAATTGGGGAGAAAACTCCGAATTAAGATAGCCAGAGTTATGTAACTTGTCAGAGTCATACCCTGTGCACTGTATATTAAGTTTGTAAACTTTCATGCTAATGATCTTTGTAGAAATGGAAAAATATCCAACTTGCGGAAACAGGTTAACCATTTTTCTAAGTACAAAAAGGGGAGATAACACCAGAAATAAGGTACCCAGAGTTTTGTAACTTGTCAGGGTCATGACCTGTGAACTGTTAAGTAAGTGTCTAAACTTTCATGCCAATGCTCTTTGTAGAAATTCAGAAATATCCAACTTGCCGAAAAATGTTAACCATTTATCTCTAAGTACAAATATGGGAGAAAAAACCCCGAATTAAGATAGCCAGAGTTATGTAACTTGTTAAGAGTCATACCCTGTGCACTGTATATTAAGTTTGTAAACTTTCATGCTAATGATCTTTGTAGAAACGGAAAAATATCCAACTTGCCGAAACAGGTTAACTATTTTTTTAAGTACAAAAAGGGGAGATAACACCAGAAATAAGGTACCCAGAGTTATGTAACTTGTCAGGGTCATGACCTGTGAACTGTTAAGTAAGTGTGTAAACTTTCATGCCTATGCTCTTTGTAGAAATTCAGAAATATCCAACTTCCCGAAAAATGTTAACCGGACGGACGGACGTACGGACGGACGGTTCAATCACTAGATGCAGGGGGCATAAAAAGGGAATAACCCCATCTTGACATAAAGAACTTGGAGTCATGATGAGTATGTTGTCATGAGCAATATAATTTGAAAGTTTGATGTAGAAATATTAAGAAAAGTCAAAGTTAAAGTCAACATTAAGTTTTTCTGTTAAAAAAAGTACAAAAAGGGATTAACTCCATCAAATGTGACCTTGACTTGAAAATTAATATCAGCTCAAGCATGTTGTCACAAACAATATAATTTGAAAATTTCATGAAGAAATATTAAGAAATGGCAAAGTTATAACCAACATTAAGTTTTTGGGACAGATGGACGGACAGACAAAGCGATCCCTATGTATTGCCTTTTCTTTGAAAGGGCGACACAAAAAATGACCCTTTAGATTAAGCAGCTAGTGGACACCTGGAAAACAATACATCAGTACATGTATCAGCAAGAACAACTTTGATGTCTGACCTGGATCTGATTGGAATCTTCACTGTTTGCATATTTGTAAGAAATAGCCTCATGAAGCTTATTATGAACCGTGTAGATCCTGTTAAGACTGCACAGATATGCCTGCTGATCTGGATATACACTGGTCACTCATGTCATGTATTCATGGAAGAAAGGGGCAAAAACAACACAGTAATTTTATATAGGATGATTAATTTTCTTGTGAACTGAGGTCTCACAAGTCAACACATACATATAAACACAATTTTATGTTTTCTTGTTACAAGATACAAAAATACAAATACCAACATATACAGATAGATTTAGTGTGTCTCAATCATACATTCATGCAGCTTTAATAAATGAAAATAAAAAATGCAAACCTTGTCTTCATTTTCTACAGTAACATTCATATTCTGCTCCCTTATGTTCTACCAATTCTGCAGACATTTCAAGTCCACAGCTTTCACAAGACTGATGATACACATGGCTGAAAATAAATGTTGTATTTTAATCATAACAAATAACCAAAACCAATTTCACTGTACTTTTTGTTGCTTATGAAGTTGTACATAATTTGATGTTGCAGGTTAGTTAACAGATTACAATGTTGTCATAATTCATCTATTTTTATAAATATCACAAAAAAGAGGTATTTCTGGTGTAAGCTTCAAGCCATCTTCAGTTCCTATAGGCTCATACACAATTTATCCCATTTAACCTTTACCTCCATATGCCTTTATGGCATGGGAAATCAGTGTAGATCTAGATCAGCCGACACATCCATACTGCCTGATTAGGATCTAAACCGTTACGGCGTTAGCTTTTTTATTCAAATTTCAATAGGTTATTTCTGACCACAATGTGACCTGTGCAGATCCAGATCAGATCATGAAAAGGCATGAAAATGTGTATAATATTATAGTAAAGGGTTAATTACTACAAAAAAACACCTGCATTTTGATACTTCATTTTATTCGTTGGATACACCTTTTAACACATGAGCATCTATTGTAAATCTAGGTGCTGAAACATTTCCTTCCTGTTAATTAGAGCTTTAAATGTATCTAATGAACAGAGTAGATACAGAATGATGAGACCTCAAAATGTCTGATGTGCCAGCTGGTCTGGAGCTACATTTGTGCTATCTCTATCTGATGTGGATTTACACTGGTTACCCATGTGGTAAAATGGCGTGTAAATGGAGTAAAGGGTCAAGTTATTAACCATGAAAGTTGAAACAGCATTGGATTTTTGAGACACATTTATATGAGATTACCCAACTTAAAAAACAAATAAGCAACCCATAGTGTTAGTTCAAGGTGGCCCACAGATGAATATTGTTATATATAATGTTAATAATCAAGTGAATTCAAGTTGACCTTGTTATTGGGTCAAAGGTAGTCATATATGCCTGAGGCAGAAGGCCGAGGGTAAATATGACAGCCCGAGGCCCAATAACATGTTCAAATTCATATGAAGACTAAACTGGGCCAATACAGGTGTTCTGGACCAATATGAGAATTGCTGGGCCATTATACAATACTTAAGTATTGATGTGGTGTCAGGTAATGACATGCCTCGAGATTTTGCCACACTGCAGTCATGTAAAAGAAAAGGGCAAAGTATGCAATGCCTTTACTGTATATTAATACAGGGCTCTCACTAGAGAGAGACTTGAAGGAATTAGTCTCATCAAAAGTGACCAGACTTCTCTCTTTGTTGACTTGAGCTTTGTTAGAAGTCATTTTGTATTTACGATGTAGGGAAAGAAAGCTGTTGACTGCAAACTTCTCCATAATGCAGTAAATTATAACAAAACTCTCCCTGATTTGCAAGTCTGGTGAGAGCCCTATTAATAGTCAATTAATAAAATTTAATATACCATTATCCTTCTTCCACTCCTCTTCCAATTTCATGCTTTTTGAACCAGAGATGGCACATTTCTTTCATTTCATTTTATCACTGAAATTAACAAACACAAAATTGCAAGAGTGCAAGTTAGGATTTTTAAAAAACCTGAAATCCTGAAAATTTATTTAGGGTAAATGAAGAAAATCAATCATTTTTAGACACACAAAAACCTGATTTTCAGGCAGATGCACCAATGAAATAATAACAATTATTTTGATCTTTGCTCAAATTACAAATATTCGTTATAATACCTTATTTTATTTTTTAAGTGAGTGATCATAACAATTAGTTTACTCTCATTTTGTACTTTGCTAGAATGGTCTTTCTTCAGATTGTTTCTATTCTGCATTGAAATCCATTCAGTCTGAGGTGTGAGGTGTATCTACAAAAAGTCACCCACAATCTTTTGGACTGTGAAAAATGTTTTTCCTTTAGTTGCTGTGAAAAAGAGTGCTGTCATTTGTTTTGTAGTTAAAATGCCTGTTCCAACAGCCGTTCAAGAAAATTTCATAAAGTTATATTGATTAACTGTTGATTAACTGAATTAAGTATCCATATTGTTTCATCACTTCCAGAGTTATTATGTGTTTCCTTCTTTCGAAAAAAATAAAATATGGATCCAGGCATGTCACTTTAAAATTAACCAGAAAGTATCAGCCTGCAAAAAGTCAAAAATGTGTTGACTGCTCTTATAAACTGGTCAAATTGGGTTATCACTAAAATTCACAAAGTGGGTTCCTTTTCAAATAACTACCGGTAATTTATTTTACATTGCTGATCAGAATTCAAGTCTGGGTAAAAATCATAGAATGAAATAGACATAAAATTAATGTCTTAAGTAGTTTTGGTTTATTTTACCTAAAAACAATTTGTAATGGAAGGCTAATAAATGAATACTTGTTACATCAAAATTATTGAACTGAAACACTGTGTAAACCTAGGTTCACTTCAATACTTAATACTGGTGTAACATCAAAAGGGAGACAATATATTCATTTTTATAATTTGGCACATGTTTGTAGTGAACAAAATGTATATCTTTGGTTTTCATTTCATAATTTATTGTCACTTTGTTAGGCAATTCTACTATTAACAAGACTTAATTTAACACTATGAAACTAATTTGAGTTATTTATCAAATTACAGGAACCTGAATTTCCATCAGAAAATATTCAGATAGGAAAAAATATTACATTTTCCCAATGCAACGGATTTGTACCCCACCCATTAACATGTTAAAATAATTTACCAGTTGCAATGTTGACAGCGTTATCACAGCTCAAGCATTACAAAGAAACTAAAATATACTGTTTAAAATAATTACATCTCCTAAACAGTCATTCTGGATTTAACTCAAACATTATTTTCTACCTTCACTTTTGTTGTCCACTTCATTGCATGACGTCAAACAGTTCTATACCGCTTCAAATGGTTCAAATGGTTGATACATGTCTGACCAGAACCAAAAATCATCTAAACCTGTTTATGAATAATTAAATCAATTAATAAATACTTCATTCTTTCTTCCGGGATGCAAAATTTACCTGAAATGCATTTAAGAGATACTATTAAATAAATATTGTGAAGTTCCCATTTCTGTATAAACTTGGTGAATCCCTGAGGTGCTACTCTTTTTCTTCTTATGGTTTTCCCTGGGTTATTAATTTTGAGAATATCTGTTCTGATTAAATGACCTGTGAAACATATGGAATGGAGTGTAAGACAAAACTGAAAGTAGGAAAAACTTCTGATAGCGGATTTCATAAGGTCTACATATAACACGCAATTATTGAAAACATTAGATTTTCATTTCTTTGAAATTTTATACTTCAGAAAATCTTGTGTCAACTATGTAGCTGGTTACAGTTTGGAAATGGGTTAGATCTGGATATTTTCTGATGGAAATTCAGGCTCTTATGATCAAATGCATAAAATGCATTTATTAATATATCTGTTAAATCAATTCATGTATGAATTTTAAATTACTTTAAACATAATTTTCAATAGATCAAAATGTTATAAAAAATCATTGTGAATCAGATGCTTTATGTTTTACTTTAAAGCATTCAATAATTCTTACACGAGTGACGATATTTTACCAAGTAATTCGTTAATCGTTCAAAATCCAACTTTTTTCAATGCAATACATTGAAATAATTTGATTACTTACATCTCTACACGGTTCCACAATTAATATTCACAATGATTAGGGCCCTAAATTAAAAAAGTTTCGCTTAGCCCTACGGTCGATTTTGAGACTCCTACTTTCATTTTGGAGAGTGCATTAATTAATTAAATGACGTAACCGTTCAATAAAACCCAAAGAGCCAAAATCACGTTTACTGCGGTGTAGTCTTTCGAATCTAAAATTTCAAGTTTTACAATGATTTTGTAACGTAGGCTACCATTCGAAAACCACCAAATCCACCTCCATTTCCATATGAATAATTCTATTTACAAAGAGAACTTCTATTGTCAATATACATTCAAATATAACCTGGGTGTTATAAAAACATTGCATCACGAAAATAACTCGATAAATAGTCATTGTTCATTTGATTACGATGGATTTTTCGTCTTCACCGAACGTTGTCGAATCCAATATGGCGTTCCGCCATCAGGTATTCATGCGCGTTCATGACTCGAAATCTTGTCGAACGTTCCACGAGTTAAATTTCTTCAAATATTGATTGATTCCATATTTTTTAATATAAATTTTATCGTTTTGCACAGAATTACAAAATTGACCGCTTTGTAGCATTGACTTACTTTTTGAAACTAAGAACTATATTCTAGGGTAGCAAGCATACATTCTATTCTCGATTTCGAAATTACCATTTTAGCCCGTTTTCCGGTACCGATCGTACTTTGGTCAGGGGGGTTGCCGATAATGGCGATATATAGAGCGTATTGAGAAAAACATGTTTTACAACGGTTAAATGTTGAAATTTGGCGAAAACATTTACACATTTTATTTGGTTTAACTATAAATTGTAACTTGCCACAAAAATTATCTAATGTAGGTACTTAAATATAAATTTTCTCATTCTTTATCAACATTCACGGACGAAGCTAACATCGCTATCCCAATTTTTAACTGAGAGAACTGATAAAGTTACATAAAACGAAATTATTTTTCGTGTCATTTAGTATATTTTAACATATTCAGTAACTGTCTAGTAAAAAGATTGTTGATTTCAATAACAAAATTTAAATATGATTAATTTTACGCATAGCTGCAATTTCGTCATACATACGCGTACCCCCCTGACCGATTGTACGGAAATACCGACTTCCGTAGTTTAGACACTAATTTCGAAATGGTCAATGGTAGCATGCAAGTACTGTCGTTACTACATTGAAATAAAGAAGGAGTTAGGACAGTATTGCATGCAACCCTCAAATTGTTAGGTTCATAGTAAAGCAAAAACGATTGTCGAAAATTGGTTTTCACTGAGTCTGCCGACTCAAAAACGACCCGAAGTCAAAAGTTGGAGTCCCGTCGACTTTTAGATTGACATTCATGACATAGGCAAACTTACTGAAAACAAACAAACACAATACAGTCCAACCTCTGCTAACGACCACCTGTAAACAAAGACCAAATGTGGACCGTCGGCAATTTATTACTTCTATTCTAACAACAATCGTGAATTTAATTGCCGTTGCTTTAATCCATTATCTTTAGAGAGTTTTAGCGGTCGTGTAGGAATCCATGATAATTTTGATTGAGATATTTATCAACAGTTAAAAAACGAGAATTATCAATAACTGTCATGAAAATTCATCACGAGTGTATAAGATAACAGTTTTATTGTGTTAATCTAGGTTTTACTAATTGTTAAAATTTGTTGTTGTTGTTTTTCAATTGATACCAATAACAATAATTTTAAAAGATTGGCAAGTCATCAATACAGACGACCATTATATTTATTCTGCGTAGGTTTGCACCGCACAAAGACCATTTTCAAAAAAAGTAGATATACCGTGTATCGTAATATGTCATAAACGTATATCGCTTATCGTGCATCTTCTACGTATATCGTACGTCCGTCTATTATCTATCGTGCGTCCGTATATCACTTGTCTTGTGTATCGTTTGTAACTATACGTTCATGGTACTCTGCCCGCTTCACATTGTCTCAATGCGTGACACGGTTCATGCCGGTAATTTGAAGCAGGTGGACCAGGATGAACCGAGAAGATTCGTGAAGCCTTGTGCCTTACGCGGGGAAAACCCGCAATGAATCGGGATGAATGAATTTCAAATATAAAATCATGGTTTAAATACGGCTTCCGCAGTTGAATCGGCATCCACCGGCTTTCAACGTAGCCATATCCAGACTCCATCGTCACTTTATCGTAATTTACCCGCTGCTATCGTGCCAAACCGTAGTTCGACTAGCACGAGTTTTGGCTATGTCGGCTCTCCTCAGAGACACCGTTGCCAAACCGGGAGTCACCGTTTCTCCAACTTGGACAGAGGACATGCCGGTTTAATACAGTTTGACCCTGTGGATTTTGGATGGAGAGACGGATCATGCCGTAAGAGCTTCGGTAATGCACCGGATCTCCCCGAAATAAGCCAGCATTTGGTTTCGCTCCCGGGGAGTCCCGGTTGTATTTAAATTTTAAACAACACAGGGCCCACTGCCCGGTTATCGCTGGTTCAATACGGTTTATTCCGATTCAATACGAGTTTTACCGTTGTCATTAAAGAAACAAATAATGGGAACAATTTGACCCCGGTGTCCGAACCGGGACGCATCGGGGCTGTATAAAGGGATAGAGTTAACCAGGCTATACGAGTACATTGAATATTGAGTTGTGCTCAACCCGTGGCTAGACAGCATGGGCAGTAATATACATTTCCATTACTGCAAATGAACTGGCTCAATCAAACCGAGTTTGCAATATTTTCATATTAATTTTGTCGTATTTGAAGGCTTTCAAAGTTTCATTTTTATCTATATGGAACATTTAAAAAATAAATTCGATTAAATAAATATTGAGAAAGTACAAAAAGGTGAAATATGCATATCAGGAATCGCCACATTCAGAAAAAACAGCCTCCCCACACAGTCAAGAAGAAGAGAGGGAGAGAGCATGGTTAATAAAATGATCAGTTTCAAAAGAGACACCACTAACAATTAACAAAAATGAGAACCCGAGGGGTTACCGCCTTGGAACGGTCAGTGGCAAATCAAATTGCCACTGGGGGTTTAAACCAGGTTCTAGGGTGCACCAACCTCACACTTGCCCCAACAGGTTCTCATATCACAAAACAAATACAAGTTGTCTTGGTGAAACAACTCCAACCCACTTATTGGCTCAACAATGTTGCATGCAAAAGCACACAAACATATAAAGTTTAGACCACTCTCCTGAGAATATGATGAATCTGCTCATTTTATTAAGTTACGAGAACGTTAAAGGGTCGATTTTTTTACCGTATGTTACGACCAAGTTTACGAATCATCGCAACTTGCGAATTCTTCGAGATATAGGAAAATTTATTAGGCTACGAATGTCGTAAGATGACGTTAAGAACAATTTTACACTTATGATAGCTTCGAGATACTAGCCCCCGTTTCGCATCCCGCAGCTGACGAGTATAAGTGATAAAATCCAGTGGACTGGTATATGTGATAAAATCAGAGACCCGTCTAATGTTTTGCTAGGTTCGGGCGCAAATTTAGTCTGGACAAGGATAGCGTTTGAAAAAGCTAGTAGACGGCTCGCTTAGCATATTGAATTGAAGTGGACGAGACTATGTTAATGCATTTAAATTTTTGCATGGAAAATGAAATAATTTTTGTGGCCAAAATACTACTGTACTGTACACAAGCGAAACCGAAATAGAATGTTTTACAATAAAATCTAATGTGATATGCGTTGTGAACGAGAATGTGTGACATTTAACTGAAGAATGGTAATGACCGAAATATTTTGAAATAAATGAGTTTAAATAGACCTGTTTACACGCATACAAGCCCTACAAAAATTAATATTTAGCAGTTTTACTAAGGAATATAATAATACTAATATTAAAACAGAAATGTTCAATCTCCTAAACTATTTCGGTTCCTTCTAGATTTATTATAGGCCCAGGCATATCACGAGACTCGGCATCACTTTTCCACATTACAGTAGAAATTCCTCGTTTATAGTTCCATAGAGACTGTTCAATATCGATTGATAATCATCACATTGTACACAATGCTATCGGACTGATGTTGTTAAACACTGGTATACAACCTGAGATCCACATATGATGTCTTCATTTACACCCATAGACATTTAAAAAAGTTTTATTTATACACACAACGAGAAAACAGTAACATCAATGCAAACATACAACGAAAATTTACAGACATAATATATGTTTTTAACTTAGATACCATTTTATTATTTCAGATTCCAGGAAATATTTAGCTTAAATTTTTAATTTTCTTAAATCTTTTTGACGGCATATTTTTAATATAATTGACTGTCGTCGTTAAATATTTATCAGTGGTGCGTAGACTATTGTGTGTGGGTCTAAAATTAGGATCGAAACATTCTTGGGACGAATATCCCATGAAACGTTTGACTGTTTTACCTTGCATGTCTCTATTTCAGTAGAAAAGTGACAGTAGTTAACTCTCTCTGGCATCTATATCCGTCAGACAAAAAGAGTTAACTACTGTGACTCCTTAGCGAGTTTAAGCTATCTTTCCTTGGGGTTTAAGTATAGGCAGGGTCTATTTAATTAGTAAATTGATAAAATAGACCCTAGTATAGGTGGTGTTCCGCGCGTTTACAGGTAAAGTACAGAATTATTAAAAAATACAATAGATATAAAAATTCTGTCATATTATAAGATGCCTGTTACCTCAACAGGGTTGCTAAAAGCAGTTTGGTGCAACTTAACCTGGTCGCTGATTAACTGCCGTACATTATGTTTGTAATAGCTACTATACTAAAATTTGTGAAAATGTGAGTTGAAAAGGTTCCAAACAATATTTACCATATCCTGTCCTTTAGTGCGTAGTTTACACATTCTAGTTGCTTTGTTTTAATAAATTATAAGCTGTACCTTTTTTTGTTTTTCACAAACAATAAATATCATGTTTTCACGATGAGGGATAAGCCTAGGAAGGAAATGTTTAAGTCGATACAGGCAGAAATTTAAACATTTGCCAATGAAATGCCTATAGGTTTGGTTTACAACAGTCGTTTATTTACTGATAACGACTGAGTAAGAGTCTAGGGACATGTCTGGTCAGTAATTATTAGTCGGCGGCATGAGCCGCCGACAATATTTGTGCTTACTTTGGGAATTTAATGTGGGAGGATCCTAGCATAATTTCAGAAATGTTTGTATTTTTGTTCAGATATATATTAATGAGAGTTATTTTGCAAAAAAAGTATTAACAAATGTTTAACGAATTGTACTATTGGAACTGGTTGACATCGCTTTGTAGGATTTCTTTGATTTAAAAAAAAATTAAATAATAAGTTCTCCTGAGCACGTGACTATTTTTGAGGGGATACTAGCATAATTTCAGAAATGTTTGTATTTTTGTTCTGATATATATTAATGAGAGTTGTTTTGCAAAAAAAAAACGTATTAACAAATTTTTAAGGAATTGTACCATGGGAACTGGTTGACATCGCTTTTTAAGAGTTATTTTATTTTTTTTTTAAATAATAAGTTCTCCTAAGAACGTGACTTTTTTTAAAACAACGGTAGCCGTTCCTTCCGTATAATCGGTAAGAGATGTTGACTGTGACACTGTTTTGTAGTTGTGGTCCAAAATAACTCTTGAGAGTTTTTTTGGAAAGAAACGTTTAAATAAATGTAAAATTATTATGCTGTTCATACATTGTTTTACATCATACATTGCAAGCGTACTTTTCGTACAATCGGTCAGGGATGTAGACTGTTGCACCGCCTTTGTAGCTATATTTGTGGCTGTGGAACGTAATTGGCGAAAATATTTGTTCTGGACAAAACGTAAATACATTTTGTTATATAGAATTCAATAAAAGCAACAAAGGCACACTAATATTAGAGATATAATGATTAAATAAAACCGGGTATGTGCAAGAAAATCGCAATGACGTCAAATGGGATATGTATATTCTGACCGCAGACACGGTGCAAGAATTTTGAAGTATTTCAGTTTTTTGGAGTTATTTTTGCTTTATTTAAAATATATACCGTGTCGATTGTTTTACGGGTTTGTTACGTAACACGGACGGGGTTTAGCTCAAACTACACACAACTCCAGTGATCTCCCCTTGATTGTGTTTCCTTAAAATATAGAACACTGAAATTTGAACAAATTTCTAATGTTTTGTGCGAATTTAAATTGTGAAAGTCATGAATATGATTCGGAAGTGGAATTAACGTGACAGATAGTACGTGAAATCCTGAAAGGATTACAAATAAACACAGACATGGACAAAAATTACAGTGTAATTTCGAAAGGTCAGGACATAAGGATTTTAAGAACTATGTTATTCATGAATTCTCATCATGGCTTCAAGATAAGTCTGGATATATAAAAATGAAAATTACAAGTAATTTATAGTAATTTGAGCTTTTCCTTATGTCAAAATAAAAGATAAGAGTAAGTGCTACAAAGAAATGAGAAAAATATTTAACAAAATCTATTTATTTTATGAAAAAAGGACTTTGGTCACCGTTATTTTCCATGCAAGTTTTCATATATTCTACAAAATGCAATTAAAAATAAATATGAAAGTAAGATAGTGCAGACATCCTTACAGATAAACTGACAGTTAAAATTTTAATTTAATTCTTATCTTGACTGAAATCCTCCCATTAAAATATCCATGTTTACTAAAATTCAGAAATCCACCATTTACAACTTTACACAAGAAAGTAGTGCAAACAGTAAGTATGGTGTCAATACTGGACACAGCTAATGCAAAGTACACTAAGCATTAAATATAGTAATTTAAATTTAAAGTTTCAGTATGAAAGTGTGTGATAACTGATAACGTTCTGTCTCAATTTTATATTATGAGTTGCATAAATAAAATACTATTATGCAAATAAAAAACATATTCAAGCTGTAGCATGTGTTTATGCTTATATTTAATAAAACAAAAAGGTAGTAACTGTGCTACTAATACCATTAATTTTATTGCCTAATAGTGAAAACATATTTCTGTAGTATTAAATGTTGTAAAAACGAAACATGTCATTGATTATGTTTCTGATATGCTGCCATAAGCAAAACAATATACAACTTAACTGCAAGTTTTTGATATACAAGTGTTATGAAGTTGCAATTATTTCATAACATTAAAAGCCTATTGCAATCATGGGATAGGATTCTTAATTAAGTTTTGTCAAATAAAGATTTTCCACTTCATATGAACAGTACTCCCCTTCGTAAAGCACATGGTAAACTTCATTTAGTGAATGGTCTTGTCCTTTTTTTATATCATGAATAGTGCCTACAAAGATGTTTTTGTAGGTCAAATACTTTATGAATAAAAATTACTAACATCATATTTTTAATGTGTAATCTTTAAGACATAATTTAATTAAGTATACATAATCACAAGCTTATTTGATCATTGCATGAAATGGAAACACGGAGCTCAATCGAAGTATAATAATATTAAACGTGGTCCGTTCAGGGACACCATACTTTCATATCACCAGAAAATCATAGGTAATTTTGTGTACACTAAGAATGTAAACAACGGTGACCCTCACTAGAAAATGGTAATAAATTATGTTGACGTTTATGTTGACGTACACAATCGCACGGTATTTGCAAAGAAATGTGCATTTATTACATAAACGAACTTTCTTTGCAACAATAAACTCACCTAAAGTTTAAAAACAGCCTTTTTTTCCTACTTTCACTTTACTTCCACGACCGGACGTTCAGAAAACGGAAGTCAAAGGGGATTAACACTGAAGAAAATAGTTCGCACGTGGCAACAAAATATTTCACATTTACATAAAAAGGTGAAATATGCATATCAGGAATTGCCACATTCAGAAAACAACAGCCTCCCCACACAGTCAAGAAGAAGAGAGGGGGAGAGAGCATGGTTAATAAAATAATCAGTTTCAAAAAGGACGCCACTAACAAAAAACAAAAATGAGAACCCGAGGGGTTACCGCCTTGGAACGGTCAGTGGCAAATCAAATTGCCACTGGGGGTTTAAACCAGGTTCTAGGGTGCACCAACCTCACACTTGCCCCAACAGGTTCTCGTATCACAAGACAAGTACAAATTGTAACAAATTAAACAATCAAAATGACTAACAGAAAAAATACAGTTAATATTAGAAATACATAAGTTATCAGTAAGTTCGCCAAAAAATGCGATATTTTAAATGAAGTTCGTTTTGCGCATGAACACATATATTGGTGATTAGTCCCTTACTTCCGCAAAGCTGTGTTGATGAAAATGTTTTATTTACACGTCTGAAATTAAAGGCAGATTATGAATGATCGACGGAAGATCAAGACGATCAATTGGTAAGGAACAAAATTTTAACCATTGTTCTTTATGATGGATTGTGTTTTTGGGGATGTCATGTTGTATTAACAACCCAGAACGCGATTATTTTCGTCGGTGTAAAAAAAACAAAGATGGACGCCCTAGTTTTTCTTGCAGTTTAGTGGGTTCGTTTATGGGATATAAGATATTTCAAATATATATTTAAATATAAGACTCAGTGCATCTACAGTAATATCGTGGCATTCCAAGTATGCTTTTACTTTCAGAAAATATTGGTCAGAGTAAAAGAAAACTTGCACAGAAAATTGCATATTTATTTCTGTATTCACATGTCATGTGCTACACCAATGCTAATATGCCTATGCTTAAAGATTACTGGCAGGAAGATTTATAAAATATTATAACATTTTTCAACAATGCCCTTTTATATCTCAAGATTATATGCATTGGTGCCAACAGTACCATTTTCTTATTTCAACAATTACATAGTCCTTAAAACTGTATCAACTGTATCCAAAATATTGCATGTGTACAGTCATTGTATGCTTAAATGTGAAATCAACTTTACTAAAACAGTTTGGCATATTTTGCATATAATGATTTGTATAAACCCAGCTGCATGAATACACTTCTGATTATTTCTGGTGAGGTTGTAGTCTTACTAAATATAGACACTTCAAGCACTTTGGAAAACAAAGTTCTGTAGCACACTGGCAGTAATACACCGTCCAGGTTTACAAGTCTTAACAAGGTAAATAGATTGGTTTTTTTACTAGAATAGCTTAAACAAGCTTGCTTAGTCTCAATGATATACAGACAATATGGCCAGGAGATTCTGCCCAGATTAATGAACTGAACAGCCCAGGACATGCAGATTTTTTTCAGCCCATAGTCAGAGACAATATGGCCAAGCTTAAAGATGTTTTTATTTTTTGCAATGAAATAAAATAATGCAGCATCTTTTGGAAAAGCTATCATTTTTGTTGCTCAAAAATTGTTAAAATATACTTAAAGAAATTAGAAATGCAACTTCTTAAAACAAGAAATACATTTCATATTTAAAAAGTTGCATTTTTAATTTCTTCAAATACATATTTTATAGTAAATGAAATTAAAAACGCAACTTCTTTAATCACGAAACATATTTTGTGTTAAAAAGTTGCATTTCTAATTTCTTTAAGTATATATTTGTTTACTCAATATGACCCCTTCAAACATAGATAAAAGAAACTGGTATTTTAATTTTTAAATTATCTAGTTTTCGCTAGGTAATTATCGCAATTACAGGAAAAATTTATGACGATCAGTTTGGATTAAACTTGAAAATTAACCATGTCTGACTTAATTTTTTCCCGTCTCAGGGATTTCAATAGATGCTGATTCTTGCATTTTGATGCAAGCAAATTAGTTTTTTCTACATTTGACTGTTCCTGATTTTGAGTCTGGGTTCTTTTGATGAAGGAAACATGGTTGAATTTTGCAAGAATAAAGATAAATATTGTGTCTATTGCATTTTAATTATGAAATAAATACTTATTAGACCACTGAATATATATTAAAATGAAGTTAAAGCACTTTTATAAGTAGTTAAGTTCAATGAACACAAGATATGACTTGCAACTATTTGATTTATAATGAACCCTTAAACTCTCTCAACAGGGACAAACGACTCCAGGTTTTCAAAAGCTATTGAAATCCCTGCACCTCTGAAAAGACTTTCACAAGCAAAGAACAGTCCCCAGCTTATTACTTAGATGTGATAAATTTGTGAAGAAAAAACATATTTAAAAGAACATTTTAAACTTAATGTAACCAGGGGTCCAAAAGTAAAAAAAATCAAATATGCTTGCATCAAAATGCAAGAACCTGCATCTATTGAAATCCCTGAATGATATCTTCTAATAAAATAATTTGTGATAGATGAAAAGGGAACTTTGAAAGCCATCGAACACAACAAATATGAAAATATTGCAGGCTCGGTTTGATTGAGCCTGTTCATGGACTGTAATGGAAATGCAAATTACTGCCCACGCCCCCTAGCCCCGGGTTGAGCGCAACTCAATATTTACATGAATAAACAGTACAATTATGTCAATTATGAGTTAAATGGCATTGAAAGAACAAAGATATATTAATATTTCTGACGACAAACTAGGAATAATTATATTATATGCATTGACTTAGTAATAGTAACTGAAATAGATTTATGATGTAGAGTTAAATTTCTGAAAGTTGAAGATGATAATATTCATTAACAAAGATTGTCATTCTAAGGGGCATAACTAAAAATGATTGATCAAGAGCACCTTTCTGCTATATAAATGTGCCTTTCATCGCATGTGCTTCTAGTGTAGATCCAGATCAGACTGAACATCTGTGCCATCTGATCAGATCTACGTTGTTCACGTCTTGTTCAGAAATAACTTTATGAATCTAAAAGTGAATAATGCAGATCCTGACCAAACAGCAAAGAGATGCAGGGTGATCTAGATCTACACTGTTTGCCCATGCCATAAATGTGTATATACGCCGTTAAAGGTTGAACTTAGAAATGGATTTTCTGTGCAAAACTCAAGTATTCCATATTTTATGTCTACTTTTTCCATACAGCTTGTATTCCATGTGTGACAAGGTTAGACCATATCAACTTGCATATCAGTTTGGCTAATCAGAGTCTGTTAATGTTTAGATCTTTCAGGTACATGTACTTCCTGATCAAGATTCAAAGAGTGTAGATATAGATCAGATTGATGCGTTGCATGCATTAAAAGGGTCTAAATAGATAACAGTGGGGAAAGGGTGTCTGTTAAAGGCTCTAGCTAATGAAATGAATATAAAGAGCCCCTTTATCTGATTTATAAGATTGGACACTTCCTTAAAATATGGTTACATTAACATAATGCTGGCTCGGACACATTGTTATACACAAAACCAAGATCAAACAGCCTTTCACGGAGTCCCTGTGTATTTACTCTGAATGTGGAAATAATCAAGAGAAATACAAGGTAAAGTAATAAGATATAATAATATAAGAAATAAATATAATGTTGCTAATCCAACAATTTCCATACTATATGACTAACACATAAAATTTGTTGTGCCTCTTTCATTTACTAAATGACATTTATAAGGCCATTGGCATTGCTTTAAGTTGTGATGTATTGCTATAAAGCATGAATATAAATTATCATCATCAAGTTCAACTACTGTTAAGCAACCTGACCTGCACAACATTGTTTGGAATGAATAAGTACTTGTGTAAATATTGAGTTGCATACACTCAGGGCTAGGCAATGTATTTTGATCCTGGTATTGCTCGATCAAACTTACATGTATCCTGTAATGTTTTTGTATTTGTCCTGTTCAATTGCTTTTAATGTTCCCTTTCTCATTTATTAAAAAAAGTTCTCCAAAATGATGTTTGTGTTAATATTTTGACCAGTTTTATTTTGGGTGGTCTGAATATTCCTATTTCTAGCAACTATTAAATTGAATAATTTTCAATGATTGTTCTATCTGAGTTATTGTTGTTTTTATGCCCCCGGCATCTAGTGATTGAACCATCTGTCTGTCCATCCGCCCGTACGTACGTCCGTCCGGTTAACCTTTTCAGCAAGATGGATATTTCTCAATTTCTACAAAGAGCATTGGCATGAAAGTTTATACACCTACTTAACAGTTCACAGGTCATGACCCTGACAAGTTCCATAACTCTAGCTACCTATTTTTCTGGGATTATCTCCCCTTTTTGTACTTAGATAAATATTTAAACTGTTTTTGGCAAGTTAGATATTTCTCATTTCCTCACAAAGAATTGGCATAAAAAGTAAACACACTTCCTTAGGAGTGCATAGATCTTGACCCTTACAAATTATATTACTCTGGCTATCTTATTTCTGGTTTTATCTCCCCATTTTGTACTTGGAGATAAATGGTTAACCTGTTTTGGTAAGTTAGATATTACTTAGTTTCTACAAAGAGCATTTGCATGAAAGTTTACACACTTACTTTGCTGTGCACAGATCATGACCCTTACAAAAAACATAACTCTATGTACCTTTTTTCTGGGATTATCTCCCCATTTTGTATTTGGAGATAAACGGTTAACCCGTTTTGGAAAGTTGGATATTTCTCAATTTCTACTAAGGGCATTGGGCATTGGCATGAAAGTTCTTACACTCACTTAACAGTGAATAGGTTATGACGCTTACAAGTCACATAACTCTGGCTATCTTATTCCCAGGGTTATCTCCCCTGAGATAAATGGTTAACATGCTTTTGCAAGTTGGATATTTATCATTTTCTGCAAAGAACAGTAAAATGAATTTAACACACTTACTTAACACAGGTATTGACCCTGACAAGTTACATAACTCTAGCTATCTTATTTCTGGGGTTATCTCCCCAGTTTGTACTTAGAAAAATGGTTTATATGTTTCAGCAAGTTGGATATTTCTCAATTTCAATCATGTGCCTCTAATAAATGCCCACCCTCCCAATACTTGGATCATCAGTGTTTGTTCTAAATGCCTAGGCATTTATTACTGTAACATTAAATTCTGTCACTTTCCCAATTTTGTCATGAATAATCTGTACTTTATAAAACTTTCCCAATTTTGTAATGAATAATCTGTACTTTATAATCTTAGATTACATGTTACATTAATTGATTTTATGTAAACTCCTTTTTTTGCACAGGTTCTGGCACCAGAATGTTTTTTTCCATTTTTTAGAACTAACTTGTGATTTTTTGCTGTTTTAACATTGTGCTATCATTTTAATTTTGTATCATGACATACTTCACTACCGCATATGTGTTGTCCAAACACAGCTTCTTGTTTTGTTTTTTTTTTGTTTTTTTTTATTTACAGTGAAAATTTTAATGCAATTTAACTAATATTACATATTTATATGCTATTCAACATAGGCAACCCACATTTTTGCAAGCATATAACATGTCTTCCATAGGAGTTTCTTCATTCTGTTTAGTTTTAATAAATCTTTATAACTTAAATAAAACTGGAATTCCTCTTACTTTGAACATTATGTGTTTGTTTTATTTTGATTATGTTTACGCTCCGCTGGCTCGCAGCACTTTCAGTGCTTTGATTTTTTTTCATGTGACGATTTTTTAAAACAACAGAAGCCCGTACTATTGGCCAGGGATGTTCACTGTTTCACTGCGTACATACATATGTTCCGATTTTTGTAGTTGTAGAACGTAAAAGTCTCAGATTTCGTCAGAGCAGTGTGATTACGAATGTTGTAATTACATGGAAATCCTTCTCCCGCCGACTTGATGCCTTGCATCAAAATTTTTCTTGTCACGGTCGTAATATCCCGAAATCAGAGCGTCTACCAGTCGAAGCGTCTAGATAACCCAGCCCATGGAAACTCCGCGTTTTGCCTAGACCCATTTGAAACAACGACTTTGATTGGCTGCTATTTAATAATCCAATTATAATAAAGGATTGAAAGGGGGTATTCCCATACTGATGTCCTTCATTAATTAAAGAGTCTATAGAGAAAGCGAGAACCACGAACTTCCGTTCAAACGGCTTTACTTGGTTTTCTTCGCTGTTTCATATTAAATTCCTACCATATATCCGGCCGCCCGTGGGCGAGTCGGAATAACCAATCTCCTTCGCAGAGTTGTCGTTCCTTACACTCACTTAACATGAATGTAATGAGCCGGTAGTGTTAGTACAGAGTGCTGGATAACATGCCAATAGCACTACGTTATCGGCACTGTTAGCAGTACGATGGGAAATATAGTTCTCCGCGTTACAACGTATAGCGGAGAACGGTTGTCTCAAAATAGCCTGACCAAAAACTAGTTTGGTCAGTTGGATAGGGGGCGCTGTTTAGCGCGGGAAAATGACGTGTTTTGGCGGGGTCAAAACAGAGGTGGTCAATTCTACCGAGACTTCTCAACAAGCAACATCGAATTTAATTTTCGTGATGGCATTTTATACATTCAGTGTATTTATTTGTAATGGACGAACACAAATAATTTGTATTTGTTAAAATTGGATTTGTATTTGTTTAAGGGAGCATGTTGGGATATGTTCGTTGTCTCATATTTGAAGGGTTAGTCTAAGAAACACTTTACGTGCTTCGCGCATGTTACGAACACAGGTTTCCTGCGTATTTTAAACAAGAAATATCTTTAAAAAAGATAAACGGCGTTGATGGAAAAAAATTTATATATATAAGAAAGAAAGAAATACAGAGAGGCAAAGCAGACACAGTTTAGTTATTTTATTTTATTTGTTATAGCTGTTGACGAACCCTCCCTGCCTTCTTAGTATGACTTAGAGATTAAGCGACCGAATCATGACAACTCATAAGTTTATTGTAAGTGTCTTTCAAAAAAAATGTTGAAGCTGTTGCAACAATTTCATACAGTGATAACAAGTCGATTAAAGAAGCAATTTATTCAGTTTCAATAAAATACCTCGTGTAGAGTGAGAATTCAAGATGAATAAATGTCCTTGAAATTTAATAAATATAAATAATAACAGCCTGTTACAAGAGCGAAATCTACCAACTTTTACGTATATTAACTTTAAAAAATGTGTCCATCCTGAGTATTGAACCCGGGGCCTCCGCTTGAGAGGCGAGAGTGTTAGCCACTACACTACAATGATCTTGTATTTCGTACTTGAAATTAACAATCATTATCAAAGGAACTAGAAAGGAACCAGTAAGAACTAGAAATATCTACACTTCTCTTTCGTTTTACACGGTGTATTGTATGCAAGTGTTTACCTGACACCCAAGAATATTCCATATAATATTGTATTTAAACCATCAATATTGACTTAACTGGTTACTTAAATCGTAAATATGTTTTTCCTTCAATACAACACTCACTAACAACCAATCGAATAAATCTATTTGATTTTTCCGCTGCATAATAATAAAAATCCCACTAGATACCTCTCCACCCTGCTAGATGCCTCTCTGGTGTAAATAGCTACCAATCGAAATAGTTTATTTCATTTTCCCTCTGCATAATAAGAGAATACAAGTATTATTTACAACATTTCATTGGTCGAAAAACTAGGTCAAAAGTGAGCTTAGACAGCTAACGCCGAAAAAGAAAATATTAATAAAGAAAAGAAAAAGATATACGAGTTTTTTCCTGGACGGCTAGTAACCCTGTGAAAAATATTCGATCTTATCTTATTCATGGTATTCGTAATACTTAGGATTCAGGAGTTTACAGATAAGATTGTGACACGCTCAGTTGGGGGTGAAAATTATTTTTTCTTATTGGAATTGTATGTTATATTCGGATATTTGTAAATTGTAGTGAAGTATTATCACTGTAAATGTTGTGGCATGTATTGGATTGGTTTGGTTTGGTATGTTTTTCACCCCCAAGTATCTGTTGTTGCTCAAAATAAACTAGTCTCGTCAGCACAAACGGAGTTGTTTGTTTTCGTAGGGGTGTGTTGAGACCCAGACTAACGCACATACTGCGGGTTGACGTTGTAAAAAATTTTTTTCTTATTTTTTGGTTGTTTTATATATAATTGTAACATATAAAACTAATGATGTCTTAGGAATTTAATTATCCGCAATATGGGAAATTTGTTAAAGATGTGACAGATGTGACAGATTTGAACATTTTAAAACTTATTTGAGAGCTCTGGGGCGGGGGTTTGGCCCAGTTTTCAAGCGTAGACAGCGTTTAGATGTTTCTCTGGTCAATTAAAGTCATCAAAATCAATGCATTATTAAAACAAATCCCGCTTTCAGCTTTTACAATAAAAAGCGTTGATCTCTGAGGGGCGAGTTCTCCGAGGAAAAAAGCTAAAGAGAACTTGATTTACTCCCTTTACAAATCTATTTCAATCTTAAATAGTGTACTGTTTTAAGTCAAATGAAACAACTAAAACGGTGATAAAAATTGGCGGCGTTGAGGAAAGAAGTGCGGTAACGCGAAACACGCTTCACTATTTCTTTCATCCCTCCTTTTTGTGAAAAGGGGTAGGCAACATGTGTGCCCCCCCCCCCCCCCCGCCTCCCCGCGGCCATGAGACCTCTGGATCCGACACTGTATTTATCCAATAATTTCACATCGTAACGCATTTGAGAAAAAAAGATTTATTTTCATTCCTTAAATAACCTTATGTGTGCGCAGAAAATAAGGTGCTGACAGTACAACTGTTACATTTTATATGATAATGAAACAGTTTTGATGTTATATTATAATGTATTTTTGTGGTAAGTTTACATACCACGTGCACCATTTCCCACAGCAAAAGTATTGCTATGAAAATTGTACTACGTAATTTTGTTGTTAGGTAATCTTTATTTCAGATGGGTTGGACAGAGAAAAAAGTTGTGTACTCATGAAATTTTTTATAGTATAAGACAAGACAGCGGATGTTTAAAATTATTTAAAGTAATATAACTGCGTATCTCCAAAAAGGATAGTTCAAGTACGCCTATATATTGTCACCCACAATGCTTGACATTTTGCATTGTCTGAAATTAGTATATTAGTACCAAGGGAGTTGATTGAAACTGATAATTAAGTATTATTTTGAACAATAAATGAAAAAAGATTGTGTTGTTAACAACTTTCATGGTAAACCCGCTCTTCTGCTCACAAATTACCTACAATAATTGAGAAATGTTGTTTTAGAAATATTGCTAGACAAAATGTAATTTGCGGTAGTGCAATTTAAATCAGGCTGTATCTGAATATCACTGTTTACAAGTTTCTCCTTATTAATATGAACTTAGATGAAATCCTTTATGTTATGCTACTATACCTTCTATTAAGAAATGTGTAACCTTAAAGTTTGTGAAATCTAACTACATTAATTTTGAAAGCAATAAGCAACATTTATATATTTGGATACAGAAAAGAGGAAGGGTATCATTATTTATGCTTTGTTTTTCTCCTGTTGGCACTAAATTTTAATATCAATTCTCTTATTTGCACTAGTCTAACGTTTGGTTCAGTTTTTGACCTCGATATGATTTTTAAATGTATTTTCGACCTTGAAAGAAATCGCACATGTTTGACCTTTGGCACGTTTCCTGACATTTTCATGTATTTTATTATTACCCGAACCAATGACCGTAATAAAAATGCACCCCAGATAATAATTAACAGGAATAAAAATCTGTTACTCGGCTATAGACAAACATTATAATTATTCTTAAATTAAATTTTTTTGTACTTAAACTGGAACCTAAACTTGAATTTGAAAGATTCAAGATTTTTATTTAAACAATAACTGCATGTACACATGTACATAAAGGGATACATAATTTTATAAAAAGAAATTCAAAACAGAACCAATAAAAAGGGCATGCGTTCTCTCACTTCCAAATTCCAAAGTAATTTTCAAGATGAAATATTTGGTATTTTTAAAGATTGTGTGCAGGCTTTAAGTGAGATCTTTTTGTTTGTATTACAGATGAATATAAAGTTAGTTCCCGTTTCCCGGTTCCTTATTCCTTTTCCAGCGTTAAGTTGGTTCCTGTTTCCCGTTTCCTTTTTCCTTTTTCGAAAAAGGAATAGGGAACTGATACATGCAGTTCCCGTTTCCCGGTTCCTTATTCCTTTTTCAGCGTTAAGTTGGTTCCTGTTTCCCGTTTCCTTTTTCGAAAAAGGAATAGGGAACTGATACATACAGTTCCCGTTTCCCGGTTCCTTATTCCTTTTTCACCGTTAAGTTGGTTCCTGTTTCCCGTTTCCTTTTTCCTTTTTCGCTCAAAATCCACAAGTGATTATTGTGAACGGGCATACATTCGCGCTATTATATTTTTCTATCTAGAAATAATATAACATGGTGCAATTCCGCCGAGTCTTAAATTCGCGCATTTTTCCTAGCGCGAAAAACCCGAATGTATGTATAGTAAACATTTACTTTTTCCAAGAATTCTCCAGAAACTCCCTTTTCGAACCTGAATAAGGAATAAGGAACCAGTTCCCGTTTCCTTATTCGTATCTGAATAAGGAATAAGGAACCAGTTCCCGTTTCCTTATTCGAGCGAATAAGGAACTGGCAAATATAATGAAATATAGTTGATTGTTTGTTTTCTACGAACAGTTTCTAGATAAAACCCGTTGTTATGAACAAGGGGGAGATAACTTTAACAATGATTGATAATGTGTGTAAGAAATCTGTACAAAAAACTTCAGTTCCTTTTTCGAATCTGAATAAGAAATAAGGAACCAGTTCCCGTTTCCTTATTCGAATCTGAATAAGGAATAAGGAACCAGTTCCTGTTTCCTTATTCGAGCGAATAAGGAACTGGCAAATATAATGAAATGTAGTTGATTGTTTGTTTTCTCCGAACAGTTTCTAGATAAAACCCGTTGTTATGAACCAGGGGGAGATAACTTCAACAATGATTTATAATGTGTGTATGAAATCTGTACAAAAACTTCAGTACCTTATTCGAGCGAATAAGGAACTGGGAAATATAATGAAATGTAGGTGAAAATTTGTTTTCAACGAGCAGTTTCTAGATAAAACCCGTTGTTTTGAACAAGGTGGAGTTAACTTCAACGATGATTGATAATGTGTGTATGAAATCTGTACAAAAACTTCAGTTCCTTTTTCGAATCTGAATACGGAATAAGGAACCAGTTCCCGTTTCCTTATTCGAGCAAATAAGGAACTGGCAAATAAAATGAAATGTAGTGGATTGTTTGTTTTCGCCGAAGAGTTTCTAGATAAAACCCGTTGTTATGAACCGGCGGGAGATAACTTCAACAATGAATTATAATGTGTGTAGGAAATCTGTACAAAAACTTCAGTTCCTTTTTCGAATCTGAATAAGGAATAAGGAACCAGTTCCCGTTTCCTTATTCGAGCGAATAAGGAACTGGCAAATATAATGAAATGTAGTTGATTGTTTTCTCCGAACAGTTTCTAGATAAAACCCGTTGTTATGAACAAGGGGGAGATAACTTTAACAATGATTGATAATGTGTGTAAGAAATCTGTACAAAAACTTCAGTTCCTTTTTCGAATCTGAATAAGGAATAAGGAACCAGTTCCCGTTTCCTTATTCGAATCTGAATAAGGAATAAGGAACCAGTTCCCGTTTCCTTATTCGAGCGAATAAGGAACTGGCAAATATAATGAAATGTAGTTGATTGTTTGTTTTCTCCGAACAGTTTCTAGATAAAACCCGTTGTTATGAACCAGGGGGAGATAACTTCAACAATGATTTATAATGTGTGTATGAAATCTGTACAAAAACTTCAGTTCCTTATTCGAGCGAATAAGGAACTGGGAAATATAATGAAATGTAGGTGAATATTTGTTTTCTACGAGCAGTTTCTAGATAAAACCCGTTGTTTTGAACAAGGTGGAGATAACTTCAACGATGATTGATAATGTGTGTATGAAATCTGTACAAAAACTTCAGTTCCTTTTTCGAATCTGAATAAGGAATAAGGAACCAGTTCCCGTTTCCTTATTCGAGCAAATAAGGAACTGGCAAATAAAATGAAATGTAGTGGATTGTTTGTTTTCGCCGAAGAGTTTCTAGATAAAACCCGTTGTTATGAACCGGCGAAAGATAACTTCAACAATGATTGATAATGTGTGTATGAAATCTGTACAAAAACTTCAGTTCCTTTTTCGAATCTGAATAAGGAATAAGGAACCAGTTCCCGTTTCCTTATTCGAGCAAATAAGGAACTGGCAAATAAAATGAAATGTAGTGGATTGTTTGTTTTCGCCGAAGAGTTTCTAGATAAAACCCGTTGTTATGAACCGGCGAAAGATAACTTCAACAATGAATTATAATGTGTGTAGGAAATCTGTACAAAAACTTCAGTTCCTTTTTCGAATCTGAATAAGGAATAAGGAACCAGTTCCCGTTTCCTTATTCGAGCGAATAAGGAACTGGCAAATATAATGAAATGTAGTTGATTGTTTTCTCCGAACAGTTTCTAGCTAAAACCCGTTGTTATGAACCAGGGGGAGATAACTTCAACAATGATTGATAATGTGTGTATGAAATCTGTACAAAAACTTCTGTTCCTTTTTCGAATCTGAATAAGGAATAGGAACCAGTTCCCGTTTCCTTATTCGAATCTGAATAAGGAATAAGGAACCAGTTCCCGTTCCTAATTCGAGCGAATAAGGAACTGGCAAATATAATGAAATGTAGTTGATTGTTTGTTTTCTCCGAACAGTTTCTAGATAAAACCAGTTGTTATGAACAAGTGGGAGATAACTTCAATAATGATTGATAATGTGTGTATGAAATCTGTACAAAAACTTCTGTTCCTTTTTCGAATCTGAATAAGGAATAAGGAACCAGTTCCCGTTTCCTTATTCGAATCTGAATAAGGAACCAGTTCCCGTTTCCTTATTCGAGCGAATAAGGAACTGGCAAATAAAATGAAATGTAGTTGATTGTTTGTTTTCTCCGAACCCTTTCTAGATAAAACCCGTTGTTATGAACCAGGGGTAGATACCTTCAGCAATGATTTATAATGTGTGTATGAAATCTGTACAAAAACTTCAGTTCTTTTTTCGAATCTGAATATGGAATAAGGAACCAGTTCCCGTTTCCTTATTCGAATCTGAATAAGGAATAAGGAACCAGTTCCCGTTTCCTTATTCGAGCGAATAAGGAACTGGCAAATATAATGAAATGTAATTGATTGTTTGTTTTCTCCGAACAGTTTCTAGATAAAACCCGTTGTTATGAACGAGGGGTAGATCACTTCAACAATGATTGATAATGTGTGTAAGAAATCTGTACAAAAACTTCAGTTCCTTTTTCGAATCTGAATAAGGAATAAGGAACCAGTTCCCGTTTCCTTATTCGAATCTGAATAAGGAATAAGGAACCAGTTCCTGTTTCCTTATTCGAGCGAATAAGGAACTGGCAAATATAATGAAATGTAGTTGATTGTTTGTTTTCTCCGAACAGTTTCTAGATAAAACCCGTTGTTATGAACCAGGGGGAGATAACTTCAACAATGATTTATAATGTGTGTATGAAATCTGTACAAAAACTTCAGTACCTTATTCGAGCGAATAAGGAACTGGGAAATATAATGAAATGTAGGTGAAAATTTGTTTTCTACGAGCAGTTTCTAGATAAAACCCGTTGTTTTGAACAAGGTGGAGTTAACTTCAACGATGATTGATAATGTGTGTATGAAATCTGTACAAAAACTTCAGTTCCTTTTTCGAATCTGAATAAGGAATAAGGAACCAGTTCCCGTTTCCTTATTCGAGCGAATAAGGAACTGGCAAATAAAATGAAATGTAGTGGATTGTTTGTTTTCGCCGAAGAGTTTCTAGATAAAACCCGTTGTTATGAACCGGCGGGAGATAACTTCAACAATGAATTATAATGTGTGTAGGAAATCTGTACAAAAACTTCAGTTCCTTTTTCGAATCTGAATAAGGAATAAGGAACCAGTTCCCGTTTCCTTATTCGAGCGAATAAGGAACTGGCAAATATAATGAAATGTAGTTGATTGTTTTCTCCGAACAGTTTCTAGATAAAACCCGTTGTTATGAACAAGGGGGAGATAACTTTAACAATGATTGATAATGTGTGTAAGAAATCTGTACAAAAACTTCAGTTCCTTTTTCGAATCTGAATAAGGAATAAGGAACCAGTTCCCGTTTCCTTATTCGAATCTGAATAAGGAATAAGGAACCAGTTCCCGTTTCCTTATTCGAGCGAATAAGGAACTGGCAAATATAATGAAATGTAGTTGATTGTTTGTTTTCTCCGAACAGTTTCTAGATAAAACCCGTTGTTATGAACCAGGGGGAGATAACTTCAACAATGATTTATAATGTGTGTATGAAATCTGTACAAAAACTTCAGTTCCTTATTCGAGCGAATAAGGAACTGGGAAATATAATGAAATGTAGGTGAATATTTGTTTTCTACGAGCAGTTTCTAGATAAAACCCGTTGTTTTGAACAAGGTGGAGATAACTTCAACGATGATTGATAATGTGTGTATGAAATCTGTACAAAAACTTCAGTTCCTTTTTCGAATCTGAATAAGGAATAAGGAACCAGTTCCCGTTTCCTTATTCGAGCAAATAAGGAACTGGCAAATAAAATGAAATGTAGTGGATTGTTTGTTTTCGCCGAAGAGTTTCTAGATAAAACCCGTTGTTATGAACCGGCGAAAGATAACTTCAACAATGAATTATAATGTGTGTAGGAAATCTGTACAAAAACTTCAGTTCCTTTTTCGAATCTGAATAAGGAATAAGGAACCAGTTCCCGTTTCCTTATTCGAGCGAATAAGGAACTGGCAAATATAATGAAATGTAGTTGATTGTTTTCTCCGAACAGTTTCTAGATAAAACCCGTTGTTATGAACCAGGGGGAGATAACTTCAACAATGATTGATAATGTGTGTATGAAATCTGTACAAAAACTTCTGTTCCTTTTTCGAATCTGAATAAGGAATAGGAACCAGTTCCCGTTTCCTTATTCGAATCTGAATAAGGAATAAGGAACCAGTTCCCGTTTCCTTATTCGAGCGAATAAGGAACTGGCAAATATAATGAAATGTAGTTGATTGTTTGTTTTCTCCGAACAGTTTCTAGATAAAACCAGTTGTTATGAACAAGTGGGAGATAACTTCAATAATGATTGATAATGTGTGTATGAAATCTGTACAAAAACTTCTGTTCCTTTTTCGAATCTGAATAAGGAATAAGGAACCAGTTCCCGTTTCCTTATTCGAATCTGAATAAGGAACCAGTTCCCGTTTCCTTATTCGAGCGAATAAGGAACTGGCAAATAAAATGAAATGTAGTTGATTGTTTGTTTTCTCCGAACCCTTTCTAGATAAAACCCGTTGTTATGAACCAGGGGGAGATAACTTCAGCAATGATTTATAATGTGTGTATGAAATCTGTACAAAAACTTCAGTTCTTTTTTCGAATCTGAATAAGGAATAAGGAACCAGTTCCCGTTTCCTTATTCGAATCTGAATAAGGAATAAGGAACCAGTTCCCGTTTCCTTATTCGAGCGAATAAGGAACTGGCAAATATAATGAAATGTAATTGATTGTTTGTTTTCTCCGAACAGTTTCTAGATAAAACCCGTTGTTATGAACGAGGGGTAGATCACTTCAACAATGATTTATAATGTGTGTATAAAATCTGTACAAAATCTTCAGTTCCTTTTTCGAATCTGAATAAGGAATAAGGAACCAGTTCCCGTTTCCTTATTCGAATCTGAATAAGGAATAAGGAACCAGTTCCCGTTTCCTTATTCGAGCGAATAAGGAACTGGCAAATATAACGAAATGTAGTTGATTGTTTGTTTTCTCCGAACAGTTTCAATATAAAACCCGTTGTTATGAACAAGGGGGAGATACTTTAACAATGATTGATAATGTGTGTATGAAATCTGTACAAAAACTTCAGTTCCTTTTTCGAATCTGAATAAGGAATAAGGAACCAGTTCCCGTTTCCTTATTCGAGCGAATAAGGAACTGGCAAATATAATGAAATGTAGTTGATTGTTTGTTTTCTCCGAACAGTTTCTAGATAAAACCCGTTGTTATGAACCAGGGGGAGATAACTTCAACAATGATTTATAATGTGTGTATGAAATCTGTACAAAAACTTCAGTTCCTTATTCGAGCGAATAAGGAACTGGGAAATATAATGAAATGTAGGTGAATATTTGTTTTCTACGAGCAGTTTCTAGATAAAACCCGTTGTTTTGAACAAGGTGGAGATAACTTCAACGATGATTGATAATGTGTGTATGAAATCTGTACAAAAACTTCAGTTCCTTTTTCGAATCTGAATAAGGAATAAGGAACCAGTTCCCGTTTCCCTATTCGAATCTGAATAAGGAATAAGGAACCAGTTCCCGTTTCCTTATTCGAGCGAATAAGGAACTGGCAAATATAATGAAATGTAGTTGATTGTTTGTTTTCTCCGAACAGTTTCTAGATAAAACCCGTTGTTATGAACCAGGGGGAGATAACTTCAACAATGATTGATAATGTGTGTATGAAATCTGTACAAAAACTTCTGTTCCTTTTTCGAATCTGAATAAGGAATAAGGAACCAGTTCCCGTTTCCTTATTCGAATCTGAATAAGGAATAAGGAACCAGTTCCCGTTTCCTTATTCGAGCGAATAAGGAACTGGCAAATATAATGAAATGTAGTTGATTGTTTGTTTTCTCCGAACAGTTTCTAGATAAAACCAGTTGTTATGAACAAGGGGGAGATAACTTCAATAATGATTGATAATGTGTGTATGAAATCTGTACAAAAACTTCTGTTCCTTTTTCGAATCTGAATAAGGAATAAGGAACCAGTTCCCGTTTCCTTATTCGAATCTGAATAAGGAACCAGTTCCCGTTTCCTTATTCGAGCGAATAAGGAACTGGCAAATATAATGAAATGTAGTTGATTGTTTGTTTTCTCCGAACCCTTTCTAGATAAAACCCGTTGTTATGAACGAGGGGTAGATCACTTCAACAATGATTTATAATGTGTGTATAAAATCTGTACAAAATCTTCAGTTCCTTTTTCGAATCTGAATAAGGAATAAGGAACCAGTTCCCGTTTCCTTATTCGAATCTGAATAAGGAATAAGGAACCAGTTCCCGTTTCCTTATTCGAGCGAATAAGGAACTGGCAAATATAACGAAATGTAGTTGATTGTTTGTTTTCTCCGAACAGTTTCAATATAAAACCCGTTGTTATGAACAAGGGGGAGATACTTTAACAATGATTGATAATGTGTGTATGAAATCTGTACAAAAACTTCAGTTCCTTTTTCGAATCTGAATAAGGAATAAGGAACCAGTTCCCGTTTCCTTATTCGAATCTGAATAAGGAATAAGGAACCAGTTCCCGTTTCCTTATTCGAGCGAATAAGGAACTGGCAAATATAATGAAATGTAGTTGATTGTTTGTTTTCTCCGAACAGTTTCTAGATAAAACCCGTTGTTATGAACCAGGGGGAGATAACTTCAACAATGATTTATAATGTGTGTAGGAAATCTGTACAAAAAATTCAGTTCCTTTTTCGAATCTGAATAAGGAATAAGGAACCAGTTCCCGTTTCCTTATTCTAGCAATTAAGGAATAAGGAACCAGTTCCCGTTTCCTTATTCGAGCGAATAAGGAACTGGCAAATATAATGAAATGCAGATGATTGTTTGTTTTCTCCGGACCCTTTCTAGATAAAACCCGTTGTTATGAACAAGGGGGAGATAACTTCAACAATGATTGAAAATGTGTGTAAGAAATCTGTACAAAAACTTCAGTTCCTTTTTCAAATCTGAATAAGGAATAAGGAACCAGTTCCCGTTTCCCTATTCGAATCTGAATAAGGAATAAGGAACCAGTTCCCGTTTCCTTATTCGAGCGAATAAGGAACTGGCAAATATAATGAAATGTAGTTGATTGTTTGTTTTCTCCGAACAGTTTCTAGATAAAACCCGTTGTTATGAACCAGGGGGAGATAACTTCAACAATGATTTATAATGTGTGTATGAAATCTGTACAAAAACTTCAGTTCATTTTTCGAATCTGAATAAGGAATAAGGAACCAGTTCCCGTTTCCTTATTCGAATCTGAATAAGGAATAAGGAACCAGTTCCCGTTTCCTTATTCGAGCGAATAAGGAACTGGCAAATATAATGAAATGTAGTTGATTGTTTGTTTTCTCCGAACAGTTTCTAGATAAAACCAGTTGTTATGAACAAGGGGGAGATAACTTCAATAATGATTGATAATGTGTGTATGAAATCTGTACAAAAACTTCTGTTCCTTTTTCGAATCTGAATAAGGAATAAGACCCAGTTCCCGTTTCCTTATTCGAATCTGAATAAGGAATAAGGAACCAGTTCCCGTTTCCTTATTCGAGCGAATAAGGAACTGGCAAATATAATGAAATGTAGTTGATTGTTTGTTTTCTCCGAACAGTTTCTAGATAAAACCCGTTGTTATGAACAAGTGGGAGATAACTTCAACAATGATTGATAATGTGTGTATGAAATCTGTACAAAAACTTCTGTTCCTTTTTCGAATCTGAATAAGGAATAAGGAACCAGTTCCCGTTTCCTTATTCGAATCTGAATAAGGAACCAGTTCCCGTTTCCTTATTCGAGCGAATAAGGAACTGGCAAATATAATGAAATGTAGTTGATTGTTTGTTTTCTCCGAACCCTTTCTAGATAAAACCCGTTGTTATGAACCAGGGGGAGATACCTTCAGCAATGATTTATAATGTGTGTATGAAATCTGTACAAAAACTTCAGTTCTTTTTTCGAATCTGAATAAGGAATAAGGAACCAGTTCCCGTTTCCTTATTCGAATCTGAATAAGGAATAAGGAACCAGTTCCCGTTTCCTTATTCGAGCGAATAAGGAACTGGCAAATATAATGAAATGTAATTGATTGTTTGTTTTCTCCGAACAGTTTCTAGATAAAACCCGTTGTTATGAACAAGGGGGAGATAACTTCAACAATGATTTATAATGTGTGTATAAAATCTGTACAAAATCTTCAGTTCCTTTTTCGAATCTGAATAAGGAATAAGGAACCAGTTCCCGTTTCCTTATTCGAATCTGAATAAGGAATAAGGAACCAGTTCCCGTTTCCTTATTCGAGCGAATAAGGAACTGGCAAATATAACGAAATGTAGTTGATTGTTTGTTTTCTCCGAACAGTTTCTAGATAAAACCCGTTGTTATGAACAAGGGGGAGATAACTTCAACAATGATTGATAATGTGTGTATGAAATCTGTACAAAAACTTCAGTTCCTTTTTCGAATCTGAATAAGGAATAAGGAACCAGTTCCCGTTTCCTTATTCGAATCTGAATAAGGAATAAGGAACCAGTTCCCGTTTCCTTATTCGAGCGAATAAGGAACTGGCAAATATAATGAAATGTAGTTGATTGTTTGTTTTCTCCGAACAGTTTCTAGATAAAACCCGTTGTTATGAACCAGGGGGAGATAACTTCAACAATGATTTATAATGTGTGTATGAAATCTGTACAAAAAATTCAGTTCCTTTTTCGAATCTGAATAAGGAATAAGGAACCAGTTCCCGTTTCCTTATTCTAGCAATTAAGGAATAAGGAACCAGTTCCCGTTTCCTTATTCGAGCGAATAAGGAACTGGCAAATATAATGAAATGCAGATGATTGTTTGTTTTCTCCGGACCCTTTCTAGATAAAACCCGTTGTTATGAACAAGGGGGAGATAACTTCAACAATGATTGAAAATGTGTGTAAGAAATCTGTACAAAAACTTCAGTTCCTTTTTCAAATCTGAATAAGGAATAAGGAACCAGTTCCCGTTTCCTCATTCGAGCGAATAAAGAACTGGCAAATATAATGAAATGCAGTTGATTGTTTGTTTTCCCTGAGCAGTTTCTAGATAAAACCCGTTGTTCTGAACAAGGGGGAGATAACTTCAACAATGATTGGTAATGTGTGTATAAAATCTGTGTAAAAACATCAGTTCCTTTTTCGAATCTGAATAAGGAATAAGGAACCAGTTCCCGTTTCCTTATTCGAATCTGAATAAGGAATAAGTTCCCGTTTCCTTATTCGAGCAAATAAGGAACTGGCAAATATAATGAAATATAGTTGATTGTTTGTTTTCTCCGAACAGTTTCTAGATAAAACCCGTTGTTCTGAACAAGGGGGAGATAACTTCAACAATTATTGATAATGTGTATATGAAATCTGTACAAAAACTTCAGTTCCTTTTTCGAATCTGAATAAGGAATAAGGAACCAGTTCCCGTTTCCTTATTCGAGCGAATAAGGATCTGGAAAATATAATGAAATGTAGTTGATTGTTTGTTTTCTCCGAGCAGTTTCTAGATAAAAGCCGTTGTTCTGAACAAGGGGGAGATAACTTCAACAATGATTGATAATGTGTGTATGAAATCTGTACAAAAACTTCAGTTCCTTTTTCGAATCTGAATAAGGAACCAGTTCCCGTTTCCTTATTCGAATTTGAATAAGGAATAAGGAACCAGTTCCCGTTTCCTTATTCGAGCGAATAAGGAACTGGCAAATATAATGAGATTTAGTTGATTGTTTGTTTTCTCCGAACAGTTTCTAGATAAAAGCCGTTGTTATGAACAAGGGGGAGATAACTTCAACAATAATTGATAATGTGTGTATGAAATCTGTACAAAAACTTCAGTTCCTTTTTCATATCTGAATAAGGAATAAGGAACCAGTTCCCGTTTCCTTATTCGAATCTAAATTGGCAAATATAATGAAATGTAGTTGATTGTTTGTTTTCTCAAAACAGTTTGTAGATAAAACCCGTTGTTCTGAACAATGTGGAGAAAAGTTGTATGAACAGTTCCTGTTTCCTTATTTGAGCGAATAAGGAACTGGGAAATATGTTCAATTTTAGTTGAATTTTTTATTACCAAATCGGCTTTAAGGTAAATCCGTTGATCTGACTATAGGTGATATAGCTTCAACAATGATAGTTTTATGTGTGAGAAAGCTGTTCTGATTCTGATACCTCAGGTCCTTTTTGGAATCTTTATAAGAAATATGGAACTAGTTCCCGTTTACTTACTCTGTCATATAAGGAACTTAAGGAACTGACAAATATTGGCTGCGTTTCATTAAGAATTTACGATAGTGTCGTATCGTAAACTGCGATACCCATTTACGAAAGAATTTACGAATGTGACAAACGCGTTTCATAAAGACCTAGGTCCCGATCAGTCTAAAAACAGCCGTTTCCGGGCGCGAGGTTTTTAGCGCGCACCTGTCAAACACAAAATATGGCGACTTCCATGAAACTGAAATTTCTTTAATTTAGCTATTTTGATTAAACTTCCGTCGTTTTCTACATGTAGATAATATAATAATAGAGGACAATGATCATTAAACTTCATTCCTCCTGGGTTCAAGACCCTGCTGTCCGAGAAAACACGTGAAATAACCGGTAAGTTAAAGTACAACACTGAAAACAAGGTATATAACAAATAGCCTGAATAGGATTATAAGTGTTTACATAATTTGAAAATCGGTCTTGTAAACAATAAATTGTTATAATTGGCTTTTTCAAACATAATTTTATCTGGCAATGTCAAAAATTATAATGTGAGCAGTGCAATTGATCAGCCTGATAGGGGTGGGGTCAATGGGTTAAATGATCGTTCTGAATAATGAATTGTACACCATAGTGTTATGAAGGTGATGAGGTGTGAAAAGAAAATAATCGTCTTAAAGCGTGGTAATATGTTCATCGCTAGGTTGTAGCAGAACATTCTGACCTGACAATAGGTTGTCCCGGAGAAATATTCATCATTCAGCATTTCGTCTGATCAGGATCTGCACTGGTCCCGTTAACTATGCAATCTTAACTATGAAACTATGTATAATATTGCGAAGTTTATTTTTTCAGCTGTAAAAGAAAGACAATAATATTTTGAAAATTAAATTGTTAACATTTAGTTTAATTATGCCTCTCAGATAAATGTCTACCACTTAATATGTATGTGTTTGCTATAAGCACTTTGTGTTTAATGCAATAAATGTGATTGTTGTTGTTGTTGTTGTTGCTTAAAGCCAACAGTGCAGATCCTGATCAGACGGCATGGATGTGCCAGCTTACACATACAGTTGACAGTTCTAATCTTCTGTTCACTGATTTAAAAATAATCTAGAAACAACAGCAGCAAGCAGTAAAATTATAATAATTATTTCATAATAATCAGTTTGTCTGATCAATTCAAATGGTCTTTGGAAACTAACTATGAAACCTGTCATGAAACTGATGTCTTTAATTTTCCTTACATCTTTGTTGTGTCAAAAACAAGTTTAGGATTGGAAGATTGGAATCACATAATAGCATACCTGAAACTTTTAATTGCAATGACTGGTGGTTTTATTAACACCTATATAGTATATGTATCTTGTATTTAAATTTTTACTTCAGTTAAGAAGAAAAGACAGTTGGAAGGATGACTCCCTGCAGCTGACCTTATTATAGTTGCTGTTTAATTCACAAGATCTGGTTATGTACATGGACGAACATTTTATTGACTCCAAGGTATTTCTGATGATCATTTATGTTTCTAAAACTTAAGTGACCTCAATACCGTAAATTGGGATATTTTGGCGTCGCGATATTTTGTCCATTTTGCCCCATAATACCTGTGTTTTATTTTGGGCAGTTTAATTTTGGCCATTTATCATGGTGTGGCAAAAAATAAACACAGATACGTTTTTTTGTCACGTGTAATGCATAAAATATTTTAAGATCGACATTTTCAGAACATTTATTGCAGCACACAATAATCCAACAAACTGAATGAAATACAGTAATTAAATTAAAAATTATGAGATTTATCTGGTTGGTTTGATAAGCGATAAATAGTGGTCAGCGTCGATGACGTGTGAAAGTCAATCTGTATTGTTGTTGTGTTTGCACTAAATGGGCTGAATTTTCACCTGTGACATATTTTAGTGTGTTTAATTTTGGCCTTTTTATCATGGTGGCCAATTAGGCAAATTATTAAACAAGGCCAAAATAAACCAATTTACGGTATGTGGTTGATATTTCTCAAAAATATATGATTCATTGTAAAATTATTAATTAAGTTTGATTGATTGAAATTTTCAGTAATTCAACAGTACTGTTATTTATTTAATTTTTAACAGTCACTTACATGTATGTCTAGAAATTCTAAAAAAAAACGCACATTATAACACTTTACTCATTATATACAGGTTTTGTCGCATGTTCATACAGTGTACGAGGGTTGTCCCAATAAATCGTAGACTTTTTGAATAAAAAGAAAACTACTGAACACATCTTTAAGCAAATTTCACAGTTAGTTAAGACATCATTTGGTAACAGGTATGCTGAATTTCAACGAAAAATCTTTTAAAATAAAGAAATTACACACACTTTATTAAACCGAGCTAGCGATTGGCGACGCACGTCAAAAAGCGCCATGATTTTGAATTCAATAATTTACTTTAAACAGTTAATACATTACACAGTGCCATTTTAGCGGCTAATTGTTAATGTTGCCTTAACTGGTGATAATTCTGAAATCAATATGCAAAGTTTCAAAAAGTTGCCATAATTTGTATAAGAGTAGTGCTGGTTTCATGCTAATGAGTAAATATTAACTTCTAATAAAAATCGCGACGTTTGAAGAAGCTGCGGCGCACATTTCGATCATCCAATATTGTGATAAAAGCGAATTGACGCCAAAAGACACGATTAAGGAATAAAAACAAGTTAAAAAGCATTCTCATTTCTAGAGCGTTAGTATACAAAAGTGGCACAGAAAGTTTTCGCATGGCGAAACGGAAATAATACTCGGAATCAGTCATCCCCCGTACTCACTAGACCTTGCTCTGGTAGACGTTGTGTACTTTCAGGCTCATAGGTCGCAAATCTCAGATCTCTGACAAGATCAGAAAGCTTGGCCTTCAACAAAATTCTTGAAATAATGTAACAGAGTGTTACATTAATTTATTTAATAGTCCGGTGATCAGACACAGTGAGTTTATCAAAATGCTGAAGAGTACTTCAGGAAGGAGTAACGGTATGCTGTGTGAGCATTTTAATGACGTTGCGATGTGCGCCGCTGGTCGACAGGTCGAATTGTTAAAATGTTTCCAATTTCTTTATGGTAGTCTATTTTTCTTTGATATTTCATCTACAAATTACCAATTAATGTTTTAACTAACTGTGAAAGTTGCATAAATATGTGTTCAGTAGTTTTCTTTTCATTCAGATAGTCTACGATTTATTGGGACAACCTTCGTATATCCAGATCAGCTGGCACATCTGTAGCTTCTGATCAGGATCTAAACTGTTCGCATTTCAATCAGAAACAACCTAATGAATTAAACAGCAAACAAAGTAAATCATGATCAGACAATTTCTATATGTATCGGCTGATCTTGATCTACACTGTCCATCTGTGAATAACAACAGCCAGATCGCATGGAGTAAAGGGTTAAATTTCATTATTAATACTCTTTTGTTAATTGTCATTCCTTCAATATAAATAATGAATGTAATACATGAAAAATCTCTCATGTGCAATATTTATTTATTTAACTTGTATAATAATTCTTATAGAAATGTGTTACAGAGTCATCAAACCATTTGCCTCCATTAAATTTTGGCAATAATAGTAAAGCCACGTGTATTTCACTATTTGGAATAGCCCTGAGCTTAATGATTTAACTCTGTTAACAACGTTAAACTGCTAAGTAATGCCAGTGCTTATTTATAATTTATATAGTGAATGGGTTTTTTAAATTTATGATGTATTTTTAAATGTTAATCTATAAATGCCAACTGAAACAGTTATTCTCTTCCAAAAAAATTTTATTGTTAACCCCCTTTTCAGTTTAATAAATATGGTACATTAAGGAATTAACAGGGTTATTTGAAATAATTTTCCTCTCATCATTTACTTGATAATGTAGATGTATATCAGTATTGGTTTATCTTCAAACTGAAGTTAATACAATTTGAAGACTGGCTCATATGTACTGACATTATTTCCTTATTATTAATTTAAATGTTTTCATTTTCAGATTTATGAATTGTGAGAAGGAAAGAGCAGCTAGAAACAGACTGTTAAAACATTCCCCTTGACATGGATGACTGTATTTAATTGTAAAATGTTACTGAGAATAAAGAATTATGAAAACAAGTTCAAATTGAATTTCTAGACAAAAAAAGGGATACACAGTATAGCCATGTGGTTTCTCTATTAACTGTAACCGGGTGACATTAATGCCTCTAGTCTGAATGATACATGATTATCTGTCAGATGCTAGTTTTCACTTTCTCATATTAATTGGATAACAGTAACTGTCCCTGGTATTACAGTCACTTTTAAGTGTTTGTGCGCTGTTCCTGCATGTCTGCAAAGGCTTTAATGAAACTTGGCAAACTAATGTAACAAAGGGCTTCTGGCCATGTAACAGGAATGTTGTGGTTGGCCTAAATTTGCATGAGTTATGGCTGATGTGCTATTTTTATATATACAATTTATATTGTACAGAGTGCATCTTAAGATGGGACGCATTAAGTTAGGGCATTGTCCATCCATCCAGGTGTCTGTTGTTTTCAGGATGACAGCAGCTGTCCTAAAGTCAGCGATACTTGGGTAATGTGATTAAGTCGATGGTCTAGGTCACATGATCAAATATGACAAATGGCAAAGTTTGTCTGGACAATAGCTGGACATTGTTTATGCCTACAGTCAACACTCCTCGTGTGTTGAAAGCCCTTGATTGGAGAATGATTCCTACTGATATTGAGATCACTACGTTAAAGGTCATGATAACCAAATCAAATCAAAGTTATGATTTTTCACCAAAGCTCATTTTTTGTGTCGCCCTTTCAAAGAAATGACGATACATAGGAATCGCTTTGTCTGTTCGTTCAGACTGTCTGTACATCTATCCATCACGAAAACTTAACATTCGCTATAACTTTGCCATTTCTTAATATTTCTTTATGAAACATTCAAATTATATCGCTTATGAAAACACACTCATGATGATGCCAAATTCTTTAGGTCAAGGTCACATTTGATGGAGTTATGCCCCTTTTTGTACTTGGATTTTGACCTGAAAACATAACATTGACTAAAACTTTGCCATTTTTCAATATTTCTTCATGAAACTTTCAAATGATATTGTTTATGACAACATGCTCATGGTGATGCTGAATTCTTTAGGTCAAGTTCACATTTGATGGAGTTATGCCCCTTTTTGTACTTGGATTTTTACATGAAAACTTAACGTTTGCAATAACCTTGCCATTTCTTATCATTTCTTAAATTAAATAAATTATATTGCATATGACAAAAAGCTCATGATAGTGCCATATTCTTTAGGTCAAGGTCACATTTGTTGGAGTTATGCCCCTTTTTGTACTTGTATGTTGGCATGAAAACTTAATGTTGGCTATAATCTTGCCATTTCTCAACATTTCTTCATGAAACTTTTAAATTATTTTGCTCAAAACGACATACTTGTGATGATGACAAGTTGTTTTGGCCAAAAAGGAGTTATGCCCCGTTTTGAACTTGCATTTTTTTCCGACATTGTACCAGAGGGCGATACAAGTGTTCAACTGAACACCCATCTAGTTATATACCAGTATTCTATAACAGAAATGGGGTTTATACTTTAAATATGTCTTATCATCAACTGTTTGGACTTAAACCTCTGCTGTTCCTTATAATTTTTAACTTCTCTTTTCGATATATTCTTGACGAGAGCATAACTCGTAACATGTAATATGATCTTAGTTGAACTTGACTAAAGGCATTCCAAATTGGTAGCCGAAATTGGGAAATCTAAACAAGATAAAAGCCAGTATGCGATCTTTTAAATTTCATGACAATTAACTGTTTACTCCCTCAATATACATATGGGTTTATTGCATATATGCAACAGTGTTTATCCAGATCAGCTTGCAAATTTGTGCGATCTGATGTCTACACTGTTCACTTCTTGTTCAGAAATAACCCAATGTATCACAAAATGCAAAGTGTAGATCCAGACCAGATGGCAAGTGTACATCTTGATCAGATGGCAAATGTAGACCTAGATTAGATGGTGCTGATGACAGCAATATCCAATGGTTAATATCTTCTTTAAACTTAAATTGGTTCATTAAGTGAAATATGAATATCAGTAATTAACAGTATTTTGATAACATGAACAAAACATCTTTTTGTTAAATTTCTGGTTCTTTTAAATATAATTTATTTAGCATGTTTCGTTCCAACATCTTTTGGAGGTAGCCTTGATTCTGAGACAGAATTTAAAAAAAGAACAATGATGTAGAAAAAACCTAACTTAATATTGTACAGTGCAAAACAGTTGTAGCTGTATAAAAAAATGCAGTTTAACTGTTTTGCACTCGACTCACAATTTGTTTACTTTGTGTTTTACTAAAGTTTAGCCAGAGTGGTTCAGGTGGGATAGTTCAATAAAAATTACAAGAAAACATGGTTAAGCTTTTCATGTTTGTCATTCTAAGAAATAAAAAAGATTAAAAATATTTATTACTGAACATATATATTACTAAACCAAATCTTCTACAGTAAGCCTTTTTTGCTATGAAAATGAATTCACACATAACTGTCATTATACATGTATATATTACATGTATCAATAATCAACCGTATACAAATGGTTATGTGTTTTGACAATTGTTGATTTGTGTAAGAGTGTTGATTATTCACTCCTCCTTATGTCAAATGCATGTGAAGGTTGTTACAGTTGATTCTACTTTGATAGCTGCATGTTGCAATGTTCATTCTTCTTTGTTTTTGTTTTTGGAAAAGAAATAAACTTGATGTTATATTTTGCTTTAAATTTCGATATCACAACATATCTTCAGCATTTCAATATAAGTTTAGGCTTAAAAGAACAAAAGCAAAATAACCAAATGCACCATCGTTGGGTCCCAAGCCCTGTGTGAGAAAGCAGGAGCGACTTTTTTGTCTACATATTAATAGTTATAATAATATCTCCCTGATCTTTCATTTTAAAAAGAATTCTTTGAAATCCGCCCTCCTTTTAAAAAAAAGATTACTACTTATTGCAGTTATTTCTTCTTTTCGGTGGTCAAGTCAAAATAACGACCACGTTAATAAATCACAATATCAATTTTATTCATATATTTATTAATAATTTCATTCATTTATGATTGATACATAAGCCATTTTTCTTATCAAAATACATTTTGACTTATTTTCCAAAAAATGCCTAACTGCAGAGTAATTCACACTTTTTCCCTATATATTCTATGCGTAAAAGCTGCGTATTTTCTATATGTTTATATTGGCTGGGTTAAAAGCTGCGTTTTATACAGGCCCCTTTATTACTAGCTGTTTTAGTGTTGTACCTTTTTTTCTTAACGTATCCGAAATAACTGTTGAAAGAAATTATATCTCCTTTGTTGATTGTTTAGCGATAATGAGACAAATCAAGAAGAGAAGGCGAATGTGCTCTATATAAGATAATAGTTGTCAGTTCCTTATACGACAGAGTAAGTAAACTAGTTCCATAATTATTTCTTATTAAAATTCCAAAAAGGAACTGAGGTACATTGTATCAGAATCAGAACAGCTTTCTCAAACATATAACTATCATTGTTGAAGTCATATAACCAATATTCAGATCAACGGATTATACCTAAAAGCCGATCTGGTAATAACAAATTCAACTACAATTGATCATACTTGCCAGTTCCTTATTCGCTCGAATAAGGAAACGGGAACTGGTTCCTTATTCCTTATTCAGATTCGAATAAGGAAACGGGAACTGGTTCCTTTTTCCTTATTCAGATTCGAAAAAGGAACTGAAGTTTTTGTACAGATTTCATACACACATTATCAATCATTGTCGACGTTATCTCCCCCTTGTTCAGAAAAACGGGTTTTATCTAGAAACTGCTCGGAGAAAACAAGCAATCTACTACATTTCATTATATTTGCCAGTTCCTTATTCGCTCGAATAAGGAAACGGGAACTGGTTACTTATTCCTTATTCAGATTCGAAAAAGGAAACGCGAACTGGTTCCTAATTCCTTATTCAGATTCGAAAAAGGAACTAAAGTTTGTGTACAGATTTCATACACACATCATCAATCATTGTCGAAGCTATCTCCCCTTGTTCAGAACAACGGTTTTCTTTCTAGAAACTGCTCAGGGAAAACAAACACTCAACTTCATTTCATTATATTTGCCAGTTCCTTATTCGCTCGAATAAGGAAACGGGAACTGGTTCCTTATTCCTTATTCAGATTCGAATAAGGAAACGGGAACTGGTTCCTTATTCCTTATTCAGATTCGAAAAAGGAACTGAAGTTTTTTGTTCAGATCTCATACAAACATTATAAATCAGTGTTAAAGTTATCTCCCCCTTGTTAAGAACAATGGCTTTTATCTAGAAACTGCTCGGAGAAAACAAACAATCAACCATATTTCATTATATTTGCCAGTTCCTTATTCGCTCGAATAAGGAAACGGGAACTGGTTCCTTATTCCTTATTCAGATTCGAATAAGGAAACGGGAACTGGTTCCTTATTCCTTATTCAGATTCGAAAAAGGAACTGAAGTTTTTTGTTCAGAACTCATACACACATTATCAATCAGTGTTAAAGTTATCTCCCCCTTGTTAAGAACAATGGCTTTTATCTAGAAACTGCTCGGAGGAAACAAACAATCAACTACATTTCATTATATTTGCCAGTTCCTTATTCGCGCGAATAAGGAAACGGGAACTGGTTCCTTATTCCTTATTCAGATTCGAATAAGGAAACGGGAACTGGTTCCTTATTCCTTATTCAGATCCGAAAAAGGAACTGAAGTTTTTTGTTCAGATCTCATACAAACATTATAAATCAGTGTTATAGTTATCTCCCCCTTGTTAAGAACAATGGCTTTTATCTAGAAACTGCTCGGAGAAAACAAACAATCAACCATATTTCATTATATTTGCCAGTTCCTTATTCGCGCGAATAAGGAAACGGGAACTGGTTCCTTATTCCTTATTCAGATTCGAATAAGGAAACGGGAACTGGTTCCTTATTCCTTATACAGATCCGAAAAAGGAACTGAAGTTTTTTGTTCAGATCTCATACAAACATTACAAATCAGTGTTAAAGTTATCTCCCCCTTGTTAAAAACAATGGCTTTAATCTAGAAACTGCTCGGAGAAAACAAACAATCAACCATATTTCATTATATTTGCCAGTTCCTTATTCGCGCGAATAAGGAAACGGGAACTGGTTCCTTATTCCTTATTCAGATTCGAATAAGGAAACGGGAACTGGTTCCTTATTCCTTATTCAGATTTGAAAAAGGAACTGAAGTTTTGTACAGATTTCATACACACATTATTAATCATTGTTGAAGTTATCTCCCCCTTGTTCATAACAGCAGCTCTTATCTAGAAACTGCTCACGGAAAGCAAACAATCAACTTCATTTCATTATATTTGCCAGTTCCTTATTCGCTCGAATAAGGAAACGGGAACTGGTTCCTTATTCAGATTCGAATAAGGAAACGGGAACTGGTTCCTTATTCCTTATTCAGATTCGAAAAAGGAACTGAAGTTTTTTGTTTAGAACTCATACACACATTATCAATCAGTGTTAAAGTTATCTCCCCCTTGTTAAGAACACTGGCTTTTATCTAGAAACTGCTCGGAGGAAACAAACAATCAACTACATTTCATTATATTTGCCAGTTCCTTATTCGCACGAATAGGGAAACGGGAACTGGTTCCTTATTCCTTATTCAGATTCGAATAAGGAAACGGGAACTGGTTCCTTATTCCTTATTCAGATTCGAATAAGGAAACGGGAACTGGTTCCTTTTTCCTTATTCAGATTCGTAAAGGAACTGAAGTTTTTTGTTCAGATCTCATACACACATTATCAATCAGTGTTAAAGTTATCTCCCCCTTGTTAAGAATAATGGCTTTTATCTAGAAACTGCTCGCAGAAAACAAACAATCAACTACATTTCATTATATTTGCCAGTTCCTTTTTCGCGCGAATAAAGAAACGGGAACTGGTTCCTTATTCCTTATTCAGATTCGAAAATGGAACTGGAGATTATAGTAACGATTTTCTTAACGCAGATCAAATCATCTTCCCTTTCTCTTTCACACAGAAAATTCTTGGAAAAAGTTTATGTTTACTTTTCATAAATTTCGCGCTAGGAAAAATGCACGAATTCAAAACTCGGCGGAATAGCACCATGTAATCTGATGTCTGATGTCTGGATAGAACGAATGTATGCCCGTTCGCAATTATCATTTGTGAATTTTGAGCAAAAATTCGTCCCCGCGAAATGCAATTATTTCATGTTTTATTCAAAATTCTTATCATGAGCTTAACTGTACAAACAGGTTATATCTGCATATCAGAAAAAGGACAGCCTAAACACAGTAAGAGCCCTTGAAAAAGATATCAAAATTATGGAATTACAAAAAAAAGTTTTGTAAAAGCCAATAAGGTCGTATATTTCGAACAGTTTATAGTGTAAAACTGCCACGCTAGCCGAAAACGAAGCCATCAATCACTGAACCAATGTTCGCTTTCATCAAATTAACCAAGTAGTATGTAGCCTGTCTATACAGAACATTATGAGGACAGATAAGTAAGCAGAAACAACAACAACAACAACAACAGTAGCAGCAGCAGCAAAACAACTGTATGTATCAGTTCCTATTCCTTTTTCGAAAAAGGAAAAAGGAAACGGGAAACAGGAACTAACTTAACGCTGAAAAAGGAATAAGGAACCGGGAACCGGGAACTGTATGTATCAGTTCCCTATTCCTTTTTCGAAAAAGGAAAAAGGAAACGGGAAACAGGAACTAACTTAACGCTGAAAAAGGAATAAGGAACCGGGAAACGGGAACTGTATGTCTCAGTTCCCTATTCCTTTTTCGAAAAAGGAAAAAGGAAACGGGAAACAGGAACCAACTTAACGCTGAAAAAGGAATAAGGAACCGGGAAACGGGAACTAACTTTATATTCATCCGATGGGAGAGTACCGGTGTTTTTTGCTTCTATTATAATATGTAAGCGATGTAAAAAAGATGCCGGTGTTTTGCGTAAAAATGTAAGCGATGTTGAAAGATACCAATGTTTGCTTCGTGTTTAGAATGTTAGTTTTGTAGGTGTTTTGCGGCTGTTTTAGAACGCTACCACCATTTGGATAAGCCAGATAATTATGGCAAGTACCATATTCATTTGACAAAAAATGTTGAATTTTAATTTGATTCTGCTAAGGATACAGATAAATGCTCCCTAGCAAAGTTTGAGCATTATTGTTTTATCCTCTAGAAACATTAGCACGGAGTTTCGATATGTTACATATACCAGTTAAACAGTTTAATAAAACTTAAAGGTAAATAAATTTTAATCAAGATCAAAATTTGAATATTTCTCAGAAAACTGCGAATGCCTTGGACGTTGCCGACGCCATTAGAATCCGTTATGTGGCCATTGTGGTATGCGATAGGTGGCTATCGTGGACTTCGAACCGGAAACACGTGACCAGGCCTCGATAACGATGGTGAGTTTAATAAATCGAATCTAAAAAAGTTATACAGTATTAAGTAGTTTGTGTTAGAAGAAGTTTTTGTCATTCTGATTGGTTTTTATATGTTGACACAATAAGTCAATGGGCACTAAAACTGTACAGTGTTTAGGTTACAAGATCAGTGTTCAACGTTATAAAACTGAGCATGGAAACCAGTCTCAAATCTCAAGCATCTGATTGACTGAAATGGCGACCAGTCGCCATTTCATCCAATCAGATGCTTGAGATTTGAGACTGGTTTCCATGCTCAGTTTTATAACATTCAGCCCTGTTTCTCATGTTAATGATTATCGCCTTATTTTTTAAAAAAAATATCCAACTATGTGAAATAAATGGTAAACTTTCGTAAGACGTTTTATCAAACGAGTCAACGTTGCGAAAAAATGACGGCATTTTTCGAGGTTTTGTTTCGCAAGCCAACTTGTATTTTTCCAATAAAGGAGATGAACGGTGTTTTCTGCGTATCAATATTTTTACACCCTTTACTCAATGGCTACGCCTATAATCATATGGCTACGACCAGTGTAGAACCGTATCTGCACGTCTGTACAGTCTGAGCTGAATTTACACTGTTTGTTGGTCACAAATTACCTTCTAAACCTAAACGCGAATGTTATTCATCCTAATATAACAAACCGATGTGCAGGCTGATCTGGTATATTTGGGGGAACGTGAAGTTAGCAGTGAGCAGTGACAGCAGTGACAGCAGTGGTCGCCCATGGGATGAAGGTCATGTCCCATTGAGTAGGGGTTCGTTTTAAAATAAACGGCTATTTATTCGTCCTCCAAACAAGACGTAGAAGACTGGCTTTCTCGGACGTTTGAACAAATGTAAGTGTACCACTTGGCATTGGCACTGGATCCCTAAAAATAGTAAAAAATAATTTTTGAGCATTGGAGTATGTACATTTTATAAAAACTCTTTTGCAAAAAAATAAAGAAAGTGATCACTGACATTCTTTTTCCTCTATATAATATAACTTATTTTTAAAACACATTTTAAATCTTAGTTATAAAATGTGCGCAATGCACTAGTCTTCTATGATTTGATCTTGGTATAATTTATATTTGAATGTATCGGGCTCTTTTTTGTAAGAAAATTAATGACCTAGTAATTTTTCGAGTTACCCCATACATTCATGAAAGTAGATATTGTTTTGTTGTTTCAGAGCACTGTAAAATACAACTATAGATGTGAGCATTTGAAGTAGGACCAAATGGAAACAAGATCCAGATAATAATGGTGAGAATCTTAATTAACTTTACTGTACAGTTTTTGTCAACTGTTTTGCTCTACATTTACTCTATCATTGGGTAACCTAGCACACTAGCTTATGATATTGTAGTTTTACAATAAAATTTGGGTCGAGAAAAAGTTGGTTTCCGTTTAGGGTGGTCTTATTTACAGGGTTTACTTAATGTACTTAATGGGTGGATTTAAAGTAAATGTATAACAATAAAATGACACTAGAACTGTGCAGCGAGGTTTTTTTGTCTGCAATATACTCAGTACATGTAAAGCTGAAGAAGCTAGAAGTGGAAATATTTTACTTTCGGGATATATACTGTACAGAAACTGGAAAACAAATGTCTAATAGCAATATTTGAGATCCGGGTAGACAATGAAATTTATGTATAAAAAAGTGCAAAAATACAATAACCAACAACTGAAAAAACCACTTGCACAACTGCTTTTTCTGGGTATATTAATAACATGTTTGCCCCATCCGTTTAGGAAGGAGGTGGGGTATATAGATTTGCACTCGTTCGTACGAACGTCCATCCAATCTTGTTTGTTAATTGTTAATACTTATTTTTCATGGCATATATTTAAACTTAGTCGTTAAAAGGAAAATATGATAAGCTTAAACCCAATAAATAAGGTCATAAATATAATGCTAGGGTTATATTATACTGTTAATATAAGGTCAATTTAAAGAGGGTTGAGGAAACAGTCGCGTTAATTTTTCAAAATTCAGCTTTTAAAATAATTTAAAAAATCATTACAACATAAAAATGAAAAAGAACTAAAATAATTCTGGTTTTCTAAGCGTTTTCTTAACACTGCTTATGATTTTCAGACATGTAAACGGCAAGATTTAATAGAAAACAAACGATCGATGATTTACGGACAGTCGATGATTTTCGGACATTTTGAAGTCACTATCGTTTCGACTGAAAAACGGTCGATTATTATGGGATATCTAAGGACACTTTGTTTCGACAGGAAAAAAACGGACGATTATTAAAGTCAAATTGTTTCGACAGCAAGATGGACGATTTTTTTTTCAGACGTTTGGAAGACCAGTTTTGTTTCGAGTGGGAAAAGGTGATTATTTTCGGAAATTTTGAAAACAAATTTAGCCTCGACGGAGTTGTTACGGTGTTTAAATCCTCTCGAAAGCTGGAATAAATGTGTATTTCGGATTAGACGGTAAGTATTAGTTTACCATCAGTTAATAGTAATATGTATAAAATAGTTTAAATGACTTAATAATCATTAAAACGTAGACGAATGTGATAATATTGTTGATTAAACCTTTCGTAAATTCTAGTAGCGAATACAAAAGTATCGCGCAATCATATTAAGAAATAGCATGTTCAGTATTAATCTCTTTTCCAGATTTGTACGAACGAGGGAAAATATTACAACTATGTTGTACAGCAGATTCTAAAATATCTAATATATCCTTTAAGTCTAAATAAGTGTACCTATCCGGTGTATCCTTTTGTGGTTATGACTTGGAAAGGATTTTTTATTCATAATTTGTCATTTTTGCTGTTTGATGCTGTGCTTAATTCAGATTGCCGACTGTGTAAATCTACGGAGTGTACCGACTTCGTAAGTCTACGAGATATTACTGACTGCGTAAAGCTACGAGAGATTGCCAACTGCGTAACTGAACTGCGTTACTCTACTGGAGATTGCCGACTGGCCAAGTCTACGAGGTATTTCAACAGCGTAAATCTATGTGTAAATAAAAGGTATGTAGTAATTGTCATGGTCAGTTAATTGGAACAGAACAGAACAGAACAGAACATAACTTTATTCGCTCAAATCATAAATACATGATGTACGGTTGTACAAATACATTATTCTGAAAATACATATTCTTTATCACGTGACATGATACAATATTGTAATATTTTGGAGATTTAACAGTGAATAAGAAAGTAGTAGATAGGGGAAGCAAAAACAATCATGAATCAAAGGACTGGAAGTACTGATGGGTCGGCCATCAAAACACAATTGAAAAGCGATGGATCTTTGGCAAAGAGTTTGTGTTTGATTAAGTTGGACCAGAAACAAACTTTCGCCTCAATGACGGGGACCAATTTACTTTATGACCTGTGAGACATAGATCTTCGACCCCAAAACAATTAAGGTCCAATTAACAAGTCAAGGCAAATACTGTTATCAAGTTTGCAGACGCAGTGACACGGAGAGAGTAAACCTGGTGGAAGGACAATATGTCTAAAGATATAATTAGAATATGATTGGACTTGTAGACGATAATATGAAATAAGACAATGCCTCTCTCGGAACTGACCAATCAAAATTAAGTGAAGGATATCATACTACATAGGTCATATGGTCAACAGTGAAACAAAGCTGGTCACAGTCCTCAGACACTACACTTATTTAAAGGTATTACTCCTTTCGTCCTTGCATTTTGCATTTAGACAGACTTTTTAATTTTTCATTTTATCAATGAGAGTTCAATGACAAATGAAATATTACCTTAATGGCGTGAATACTTTTGTAAAGTTTGGAAGAATCCTGTGAGCAGTTGTTTGCAAGCACAGTATCAATAGATAGCACCTAAAATTCTGAGTTGAGATACGGTGACACATATGACAGAACTAGATGGGTTTTCAGATGAACTCTTGTGTCGCCTTCTGGTACAATGTCGGAAATAATGCAAGTTCAACCAAATGTGACCTTAACCTTAAGAATTGGGCATCATCATGAGCGTGTTGTCATAAGTAATATAATTTGAAAGTTTCATGAAGAAATATTGAGGAATGGCAAAGTTATAGTCAACGTTGAGTTTTCATGTCAAAATCAAAGTACAAAAATGGGCATAACTCCATCAAATGTGACCTTGACCTAAAGAATTTGGCATTATCATGAGCCTGTGGTCATAAGCAAAATAAATTGAAACTTTCAAAGTTTCATGAAGAAATATTAAGAAATGGCAAAGTTATAGCCAACTTTAAGTTTTCGTGACGGACGGGCGCTCCCACAGATGGGCATTTGTTGGGTATTTCTTTTGTTTAAAACTACCCAACAAGCGAAAAAACTACCCAATAACAGACTAACGGAATGAATGGAAAGTTCTCACAGATGGGCATTTGTTGGGTATTTTGGTACCCAACAAGTGCCATCGGTGGGCCCGGATGGACCGAAGGACAAAGCGATCCCTATGAATTGCCATTTCTTCAAAAAGGGCGACACAAAAAGTAGCTAAGTTTGTCATTGTCTTTAAATATTCAAACTTGAAATCAACAAACAGATTTGGGTCACATGATTTAAAATAAAACTACAAGTGACACTATGGTTTTTTTCTCCAATAGTTTTATTATTCAGCAAATAATGTTCAAACACACAATTACACTGATGCTTTTTTGTCAACTGATGTTTTTTCAATGTGGTGCACATTCTAACGTTTTGTTATATTTCATATAAATTGTCTCATTTTCGCACCCACTATTTGTATCGACATTTGTGATTTTTTTTATTCTTGTCCGTTACAAAAGCAGCATGTTCCAATGCAGGAATTAGTGGCAATATAAAGGCTGTAGGCTGCCTCAGACAGTCATAGAGAGAATTTCAAACTGGTCTCCTCACAGCATTCCATGTGAAGCTGTTATCCCGAAATATTAATTTCAACAAATTACCTATTTATATTGAAGTTCAAGCATAATTTATGGTCTGTGCTTTTTTTTATTTATTTGTTGAAATTAGAAACTGACAAATATTTGACAATAAATTAGTTTTGTCCAATACTATTAATTTTCTTGCCCTGGCAATACTACATTTATCCTGACTCTTGACATGGTAACCCTTGGGTTCTCATTTTTGTTCATTGGTTGTTGTGTATGTTTTGAAACTGACCATATTTTTCTCATTTCTTTTGATGAACCTTAACTCCTTGGAATTGCCTTAATCATATAGACATTTGACCCAGGAAATAACCTTTTGACTTTTGAAAATTAGAAAAAAAAAATAAAAAAATCATTCTGACCCTTGCGATTTTACCTGAAGTGTCTTTGTTTTCCTTAAATTAAGGGTAATTTTGGTTATAAATTTCCAGAATCCACCAAAAAGTTACACTAGGTGGGTGTTCACTTATGTCTCCCTGGGAGCTATGTAAGGTTATAAAATGCAAGAACAAGAGGGGGAAAAACCCATCTTGACATAAAGAACTTGGAGTCATGATGAGTGTGTTGTCATCAGCAATATAATTTGAAAGTTTGATGTATAAATATTAAGAAAAGGCAAAGTTATAGTCAACATTAAGTTTTCCTGTTAAAATAAAATTACAGAAAGGGATTAACTCCATCAAATGTGACCTTGACCTGAAAATTTACATCAGCTCAAGCATGTTGTCACAAACAATATAATTCTGGTGTCTGATCTGGATTGATTGGAATCTACACTGTTTGCATGTTTGTAAAGAAATAGCCTCGTGGATCTTATTATGAACCATGTAGATCCTATTAAGACTGCACAGATATGCCTGCTGATCTGGATATACACTGGTCACTCATGTATTCGTGGAAGAAATGGTCAAAAACAACACAGTAACTTTTTTATAGGTTGATTAATTTTCTTGTGAACTGAGGTCTTACAAGTCTTCACATACATACAAACACAATTTTATGTTTTCTAGTTACAAGATACAAATACCAACATTAACAGATATATTAAGTGTCTCTATCATACAGCCATGCAGCTCTTATACATGGAAATAAAAAAATGCAAACCTTGTCTCCATTTTTTACAGTAACATTCATATTCTGCTCCCTAGTTTTCTAACAATTCCGCAAACATTTCAAGTCCACAGCTTTTACTAGACTGATGGTACACATGGCTGAAAATAAATGTTGTATTTTAAATCATAACAAATAACCCAAGTCAATTTCACTGTACTTTTTATTGCTTATGAATATGTACATAAATAGCTGTTGCAGTTAAACAGTTAACAGATTACACTGTTGTCATAATTTGTTTTTAAGGTATTTTTTTAATAAATATCACACAAAAGAGGTTTTTCTGATGTAAGCTTTGTGCCATCTTCAATTCCTATAGGCTCCTACACAATTTATCACATGTAACCTTTTCGTCCATGTATATGCCTTTGTGGCATGGGTAATGCCTTTGTGGCATGGGTGATCAGTGTAGATCTAGATCAGCCGACACATCCATACTGCCTGATTAGGATCTGAACTGTTAGCTTTTTTTATTCAATAGGTTATTTCTGACCACAATGTGACCAGTGCAGATCCAGATCAGATCTGCCATCTGATCTGTATCTCTACACTGGTTGCACACGCATGAAAATGTGTAAATATGTAGTAAAGGGTTAATTATTACAATAACACACTTGCATTTTGATACTCCATTTTACTCGTAGGATACACCTTTTAACACATGACCATCTATTGTAGATCTAGGTTAGGTGCTGACACATCTGCTTCCAATTTAAAGTCTTAAAGAGCTTTAGTTTAAATGTATCTAATCAACAGAGTAGATACAGATCAGACCACAAAAATGTCTGATGTGCAAGCTGATCTGGAGCTACATCTGTGCTATCTCTATCTGATCTGGATTTATACTGGTTGCCCATGTGGTGAAATGGCGTGTAAATGGAGTAAAGGGTCAAGTTATTAACCGAGAAAACAGAAACAGCATTGGATTTTTGAGACACATTCCTATGATTATGAGATTACCCTACTTAATAAATGAATAAGCAACCACAAGAACACATCGTGTTTGTGCAAGGTGGCCCACAGATGAATATTATTTAATGTAATTATTCAAGTGAATTCTTGTTGGCCATGTTGTTAGGCCAAGGGTAGTCATATATGCCTTAGGCAGAAGGCCGAGGGTATATATGACAGCCCGAGGCCAAATAACATGGTCAATAGGAATATACTTGAGTGATAATTTTTTTAATTAACAGAATAAAAACATCAAATTCATATGTAGACAAAAAGTACTGGGCCAATACAGGGGTTCTGAGCAAATATTGTAATTGCTGGGCCATCATTAAATAGTTAAGTATGAATGTGATATACAATGTAGTGTCTGCCAGGATTATGGCATGATCAGGTCTGGTGATGACATGCCTCGAGATTTCGCTACACTGCAGTCATGTGAAAAGGACAAAGTATGGAATACCTGTACAGTATATTCATACAGGGCTCTCACTAGAGAGAGACTTGAATGAAGTAGTCCCATCAAAAGTGACCAGACTTCTCTCTTCGTTGAGCTTTGGAGAAGTCTTTTTGTATTTAATATATAGGGGAAGAATGCCTTTGATTGCAAACTTCTCCTTAATTCAGTAAATTATGACAAAACTTCTCCCTGATAGGTGAGAGCCCTGTTAATAATCAACTAATAAAATTAAATATACCATTAGCCTTCTTCCTCTGCTCTTCCAATTCCATGTTTTTGTACCAGAGATTTCACATTTCTTTCATTTGATTATAACACTGAAATACATATTTAACAAACACAAAATAATAACAATTATTTTGATATTTGCTCAAATTACAAATATTCTTTATAATAAATGATTTTATTTTTTAAGTTAGTGATCATAAAAATATTAATTTACTCTCATTTTGTACTTTGCTATAATCACTTTCTTCAGATTGTTTCTATTCTGCATTGGAATTCATTCAGTCAGAGGTGTGTCTACAAAAAGTCACAAACAATCTTTTGGACTGTGCAAAATGTTGTTCCTTGTGACATCAACAAGCATGCTCGACATTTAACTTGCTAATTCATTTTTGATTCATTTACACTATCATATCAGCATAGTAATTACTGTTGCACTGTTGAAACAGAATATAAGTATCATGCATGAGTGTGAGGTGAAGATGGAAAAATCTGTCACCGAGGGTTAACTGTTTTGCGGGAACGAGGCTCTGCCGAGTTCCCGCCAAAACAGTTCACCCGAGGTGACAGATTTTTCTATCGTTACCGAATGTCTCATGCAAGATACTTTTTCTTGCATACCTTTTATTATTTATAACATTTCTATGTATGTATACAAACTTTTTTATTTTCCTTATGCTGAAATATTGACATTACCGCTAACCTTTTTTATAAATGACGTCAGTAACTTGAATATATGACGTCACTCACGTGACTCATTCTACACGGGGGGTGTCAATCTGATTAAAATCATCTCCTGAAAACCGCTACACTATCAGGATCTGACGACGAGTAACTACAACGTGCTTTTATCACTAACCCTTTGAACCAATCAGATTGTCGCCTACAAAATCGCAAAAGTGAAAGTAAAAATAGTGTTTCAAACCATGGAAAGTGTTGACAGCCTGCTTAAGACATATTTTTCTGCAAATGATTGTATTTATGTAGTATTGCATTCATTTCGATCTAATGACATCTTCAGATCATTTTGCGAATTATATAAATCATGTTTCCTATGTCGACAATTTCTAAAAATAGTAATCGGGGAAAACCGCTATTACTTATGTATGTTGTCTGCGGGTCGTCATCAGATCTAACATTTTGTTAGATATGACTTTAGTGAGATTGGGGGGGTGTAGGATCGAAATTTCCTACACGGGTGAAAACACCGGATGACCTGATCTGGTATGCAAGAACACAGAATAAATAACATCAAATTGCTTTAAGTCCATTCTTACTGTATTTTTGTGCCCAGAGCATGAACCTTGTGGGTAGTAGTCGCCCCACCTAAACCAGTCTGGCTAAACCTTGTGGGTAGTACTAGTTGTCGCCCCACCTAAACCAGTCTGGCTGCATGTCAATATAAAGAACGCTGATTATTCATCAGATTACAATTTACAGGAACCTGAATTTCCATCTGAAAATATCCAGATCCGGAAAAATATTACATTTTCCGAATGCAATGGATTTGTACCCCACCCACTTACATGTTACAAGAATTTACCAATTGCAATGTTGACACAGTGTTATTGAAGCTCAAGCATTACAAATAAACTAAAATATACTGTTTACAAAAATTACATCTCCTAAAACAGTCATTGTGGATTAAACTCAAACATTTTTATTTTACCTTCACTTTTGTTGTCCACTTCATTGCATGATGTCAAACAGTTCTGTACAGCTTCAAATGGGGTATTATGTCAAACTTAGTTGATACGGGTCTGACCAGATCCAAAGATCATCTAAACCTGTTTATGAATAATTACATAAACAATTTACATATAATAAATAAATAAATGATTATTCTTTCTTCCAGGATGCTAAATTCACCCGAAATGCATTTAAGAGATACTATTAAATAAATTCATATAATTTGTGAATTTCCTGTTCTGTATACTCAGTGAATCCCTGAGGTTCTACTCTTCTTCTTTTGGTTTTCCCTGGGTTATTTTGAGAATATCTGTTCTGATTAAAATGACCTGTGAGACATCATTGAATGGAGTGCAAGACAAAATTGAAAGTAGTACAAACTTCTGATAGCGGATTTCACTGACTGTTCCAAGGCGGTAACCACTAGGGTTCTCATTTTTGTTCATTGTTAGTGGCGTCCCTTTTGAAACTGATCATTTTATTAACAATGCTCTCTCCCTCTCTTCTCTTGACTGTGTGGTGAGGCTGTTTTTTCTGAATGTGGCGATTCCCAATATGCATTTTAGAAGGTCTATATTTAAGGTGCAATTATTCAGAAAACTCTGTGTCAACTATGCAGCCGGTTATGATTTGGGAATGGGTTATGATATGGAAAAATTTTATTCATGTCAGATTTGGATATTATCTGATGCCAATGGAAATTCAGGTTCTTTTGATCAAATTTATGCATAAAAGGCATTCATTAATATATCTGTTAAATCAATTCATGTATGATTTTTAACTTACTTTAAACACAATTTTCAACAGATCTAAATGTGTTAAAAATAAATCATTGTGAATCAGATGCTTTATGTTTGAAGCATTCAAATGGAAATGTTTATAAAAATCTTACAAGATATTCGTTTAAACTTAATGATCGTACAAAATCCGACTTCTTTCAATGCAATACATTGAAATGATTTTATTACTTACATCGCTACAATGTTCCACAATAAATAGCCACAATGATAAGGGCCCTAAATTAAAAAAAAGTTTTGCCTTGTCCTACTCAGCGGAAACTCCTACTTTCATTTTGCAGAGTGCATTAAATGACGTAACGGGACGTAACGTTCAATAAAACCAAAAGAGCCAAAATCTTGTTTACTGCGGTATAGTCTTTCGAATCTAAACATGTTAAACTTTAGTCAGTTGAAGACGGTCAGTATTCTGGAAGAAGAATATAAAATTTCAGTTTTACAAAGATTTTGTAACGTTACAATACGTAAACCACCAAATCCACCTCCATTTTCCATATGAAAAATTCTATTTACAAAGAGAAATGCTATTGTCAATATACATTAAAATGTAACCTGGGTGTTATAAAACATTGTATCACGAAAATAACTTGATAAATACTCCCTATTCAGTTGATTGCGCTGGATTTTTCGTCTAAACCGAACGTTGTCGAATCCAATATAATGGCAATCCGCCATTAGGTATTCATGCGCGTTCATGTCTCAAAATCTTGTCTGACGTTCCACGAGTTAAATTTCTTCAAATATTGATTGATTCCATATGTTTAAATATAACTTTAATCTTTTTGCACAGCATTACAAAATTTACAGCTCTGCAGCATTGACTTACTTTTTGAAACTCAGAACTATATTCTAGGGTAGCACGCAAGACTGTCGTAACAACATTGAAATAAAGAAGGAGGTACGACAGTCTTGCATGCAACCCTAAATTGTTAGGTTTGCAGTAATTCAAAAAGATTGTCGAAAACCGGCTAAACTGGGTCGTGCCGACCCAAAAATGAGAGGGAAAATTAGCAGAAAGGTAATTGGATGTTCGACTGCGTGGCTGGTATATCAATGGATCAATAGATTTCTCTTTAGACCTTTCAGATGGGCGGACAACGTGGCATTTAGTCTGATACGAATAATGAAGCTATTGATATTCATGGCTGCTGTTCATTTTTACAGTAATATACTTAGGGAAATAAAACTGACATGTGCATATTTGAAATAGCCACATCCAGAAAGCACAGCCTCGCCACAAAAGGCTGCGAATGAAAGCGAGGATGGGTTTCTAAAATGATTAATTTCAAGTAAGACACCACAAACAATTAACGAAAAAGAGAACTTGAGGGGTGGAAGCCTTGGAACGGTCAGAGGCAAAACAATTTGCCACTGGTGGTTTGAACCAAAAGAGATTATAACTTGAGGTAAATATCTGATGTGCTTGTATTTTTAATGTTCTAAAATGCTCAATAATAGTTACGTGATATATACAAATTAACTTGTATCTTAAAACACATCTTCTAAAATAACAAAGCAATTTCCAGTAGCAACAAGATCAAAATACACTTAACAACAACAACAACAACAACAACACCAGCAGCAGCAGTATCCAACTGTATTTGAAGCAACAACAATAGCAACAACATTTGTTATGGTGGTTCGGTGAAGATCACTGTGGAGTTGGCGTGAAATTGGTGATGAACGTTTAGTGAGTATTGTTTGGAAATTTGGTGAATATTCTGTGCAAGTCAAGAAAATGATCGGCAATTTTTAAGATTACAAGTTTCGTTTGATATTGATTTTTTAAAAATAATGTCGACTTATTATAGACGTTACTATTATATAGTAATATAAAACGGTTTTTTTTTTGCTTTCAATATAAACATTAATACCTACCTGAATAAAATGTAATCGACCAACCGCTTCCCTAATTTGCGTTCAGTCTCCAGTCCAGGAGAGCAGATGTCCTGCCAGGAAAGGGGATCGAACCCTGGAATACTGGTTTTGTGGCCTTATGCTCTGTAGACCGAGCAGCCTAAGGAATACTTGTTTGAGTTATAAAGAAAAATATTTTTGAAGCAATGATACTGGTATAATTAACAAGAAACCTGGTTACGTAGCCTAATGATATATGCATGTTTTCTGAAAACGTTCTTTTACAGTACCCAAGGTTATAAAACTGAGCATGGAAACCAGTCTCAAATCTCAAGCATCTGATTGACTGAAATGGCGACCAGTCGCCATTTCAGCCAATCAGATCCTTGAGATTTGAGACTGGTTTCCAATCTCAGCTTTATAACCTTCAGCCCAGGACTCTGAAGAATACCAATCACTTCTTTAGTATCTGTGGTGGAGTAATACAATTGGCAACGACGGCACTTGTGGCATCGGCGCATTTATTCCCAACTTTGAGCAGAATGACTAGATGTAACTAACGAAAGGACCATCAATAACAGAGCAATAGTGTTTCGGTCAATCCAATCAATCAGTTGCCAAGGTCATAAAACTGAGCATGGAAACCAGTCTCAAATCTCAAGCATCTGATTGGCTGAAATGGCGACTGGTCATGCCAGCGAATCAGATACTTGAGATTTGAGACTGGTTTCCAATCTCAGCTTTATATCCTTTAGCCCTGGTATATAAAGTGATAGCCTTATCTGAAAGTGTGTCTGAAAAATCATATCTTGTACAAAGAGTGCAATACTTTTGTCGCCATCTTTATATAGTTTCCGCCCTCTTTTACATGTTAACGCAATGTGGTTCCTTTGATTGCCCTACGTTTCATTTCCAAATGAACAAGCATACATTATTTTAGTGACACACTGTTGACTTTTAAAATTGTCAAAAGATTGTTAAAAATTCAGTCGTATTTAATTTGGTATTTTTATAATTGCAGTTTAAAATATTTCATAAAAACAATTAAACAAAGTGTCGACATTTGGTTAAACAGATTTAAATTAAGTTATATAATAATATGTCATTAATTAAAGGCTCACAACCTGGCTACAATGAGTTACTGGTGGCCAATGACACCCAAACAAAAAGTGGACATTTATTCCTACTTGCAAAGACAAACATGCTATAGTTGATTAGATATTTTTTAAATCTAATAATACGTATATATAAAATTGAAAAGTTTACCCTGTATTAACCAGGCATAATATATCAAAAAGTGAAATATGCCTTACAGGAAAAAACAACATCCAAAAGACACAGCATCTCCACACAGCCAACAGGTATAGAGGAAAAGAGTGTATGGTTGATAAAATAATCGATTTGAAAATAGACACCACAAACAATTTACGAATATGTAGTTAAGCAATTTTATGAACCGTAGGCTTTGTAAGGAGTTTGTGTGATAATAAGCCTTACATACTGTACATTGTATTTTACAATGCTTATATACTCTATTACGTAACATTTTGGTGTGTTTCTTTTTCAGACCAAACGCAGTAGCCTCGTGCAAGATGATTGCCTAAAAGAACAACATTGGTAAAGGTTCCTCCAAGAAATGATCTAGTGAAATAGTTTTAAAATCCGGCTGGCGTTTTTAAGGTGAAGATTTTAGAGATTGTGCTTATTATCCCCATGGCGGGGAAAGAGTTGACTCCAGGGTTATTATTTGAAGAACTTTAGAAGAGGTCAATGCTAAGATGCTTCACGTAAAAATTGGTTACACTCTATTTAGAGGTTACTGAGGAGTTGTTGTTGTTGTTGTGAAGCAAATTGTTGACAGACTCCACGCAAGAGAAGACAACAGATTCCGGACAAAGAACGCTCACAATAGCTCGGAGGCTCATGTTTAGCTAAAATAGGCATAACACTGTCAAATCTAACCAGACCTTGGTCCAGTTATACTTGTAATTTTATTAATTATCATTTCTTTTTATTCAAGTAAGTTAATTTATTGAGGAAAAGTTAATTATATTTACTGCCTGAAAAATCATTCAAACTTTGAAGCTCTCACGTTTTAGCTCGACTATTCTGAGAATATAAGAGCTATCCTACTAACTCCGGCGTCGGCGTCAACGACCTCGTCCATCAGACATACTATGCACTAACTTTGAAACTAATTGCAATATCTACTTAAAACTTGGAATATATATTAAACACCATAATGTTCATCATTATCAAAATTTCTGCACCTTTTTCTCAGTATTCCCTCCTGTTCACTTAGATTTTGCGAGAGACATAAAATGTACTTCGGCCCAAAACTTTGAAACTTCTTGAGATATCTACCTGTCACTTTGATTATATATTCACCACCAAAATCTACACCATTAACCAGCAAGATCTATAATTCTGCTTCAATTACATTTCAAAATATTTTAGTATACCCTTTTTACATAGATTTTGCTTCAAGCAAAATATGCACATTTTTCATAGCTTTGAAGCTACTTGGAATATCAACTTGAAACTTCAAATATATATTAATCACCAATTTCTACACCATTACCAATAAGACCCATAACTCTGCTCTAGTTAATTTTTTTTCATTATGACCACTTTTCACTTTGATTTTGTGTCAAACAAAATATGCACTTCATTACTTAAACCCACTTCCAGTGGAATGGCTTCCAAGTTCCAATTTCATCTATTGAAATATCTACTCGAAACTTGGAATATATATTCACTATCAAACATATAATCTACATCATGACCAGCATGGCTCATAACTTTTTTCAATAAATGCCACTTATTAGTTAGATTGTGCATTAAAGTGTTTAGGCACTTCTACCATAATTTTGAAATTACTAACGATATCCACTTCTCACTTGAAATATTTACATTTTTAAGATCATAATCCACATAACTCTTACACAGATCTATTACACATGTTTTTGCAGGTTATGCCTCTTTTCACTTAACAGTTTTCGTAAACGTTTTTTATTCAGTTCGTCAATGACTTTAACATCAGGCAGATGATTGATATGAAACAAAAAATAAATGTCGCCAGTCATGACCTACTTTGTTTCCATTAACATCCTAAACTCTTCCAAAAATATTTCACAATTATGCCTCTTTTGACACTAAAAATTTACTTTATAGTTTTTACGCAGTTGGACGATCTTTATTTTATTCCCCTATTAATATTTTAATATTGATATGGAACTTAAAATAGATGTCAGACATTATGACTTACTTCATATCCTAAACTAACCTTAAAACTCTTTCAAAATAACTGCAAAGTCATGCCCCTTGTAACTCAGTATATTTTTATGTTTTCGATTTGTTTCTTTTATCCCTGTCATCGTGTTCTTGCTGATTTTACTCCAGGTGCTCTGGTCTCGGAAAGATCATTGAGTACCCGCCCTTTGGCTTTGCAATGCTATTAAATTCTTATGTTTATATGTTTGTATGCTTTTGCATGCAACATTGTTGAGCTGATGGGTGGATTGGAGTTATTTCACCAAGACAATTTGTACTTGTTTTGTGATACGAGAACCTGTTGGGGCAAGTGTGAGGTTGGTGCACCCTAGAACCTGGTTTAAACCCCCAGTGGCAATTTGTTTTGCCACTGACCGTTCCAAGGCGGTATCCCCAAAGGTTCTCTTGTTTATTAATTGTTTGTGGCGTCCTATTTGAATTGACATACATATATAAAACATGAGCTCTCTCTCTCTCTCTCTCTCTCTCTCTCTTCCTCTCTTCTTTTTCGCTGCGTGGGGAGGCTGTGTTTTTTTGAGTGTGGCGATTCCTGATATGCATATGTTGCTTTTTTATGCATATAGCCTATTTCTTTAATATTGCTTTAATATTAATTGTTTGTGGCGTCCTATTTGAATTGACATACATATATAAAACATGAGCTCTCTCTCTCTCTCTCTCTCTCTCTTCCTCTCTTCTTTTTCGCTGCGTGGGGAGGCTGTGTTTTTTGAGTGTGGCGATTCCTGATATGCATATGTTGCTTTTTTATGCATATAGCCTATTTCTTTAATATAGGAATATATGGAAAATAGAACGAAAGTCATCCATGATGACCTGCCTTATTTTCAATTTCAATATTTTGATCAGTTATGTCCCTTTTTTTACTTAGAATACTCTGTAAAGATTTTATTTAGTTGGAATCTATCTTTAACATTACACGGGTGAGTGATATGAATCTTAAAATAAATACCCAACACCATGATCTTCTTCATTTACAACAAGCTCCACAACTATTTTTCAGTTTTTGGTACATTAAGGAATTTATTCTGTTATTTAAATTAGTTTCTTCTTTATAATGGACTTGTTAATATTAGTCCTCTTTGGACCTGAGTGTTTGGCAATAGTTGTTTGAGTTTACTCTAAAAATAAATTAACTGCTACCTACTATTTTAAATGAAAATACACATTTATATCAAATAATAATCTTTTTCAAAATTACATTTATTTCAAATGAAATGTCGAGCGTGCTGTCTTCTCTGACAGCTTTTATTGCAATTGCAATATGGCTGTGTGAACCATGATGGTCAACCTGTAACTCATAATTAAGCTATGACCTGTACTGATAATGTGAATTGTATAACAAAAATACTTCTAAGTGATGAAATGACAGAATAGTGTTTGAAAATGCCATCGTAATAAATTGATTTAAATAAACGCATTCTTGTGAAGCTTTGTAATAATAAAGTAGCTGAACATAAATTTGAGTTATTAAAAATAAATACTTATTTTTCCGCAGTAGTTGTAATTCAATTTATAATGTTAGAAAATCTCAGTAATTAAATTGTAATTTCACTGAAAATGTTTTAGGGCAATGCAAAATAGATATAGATGTTCCAGCAAAACATATCAATAGTACAACATTATGTCTTAAAATACTAATCGTATATGCTTGGTTCAGATTAGAAACTCCGGCCATCATGAAAATGTTTGTGGGCGGTTACTTGGCGGAGCTTCTGTTTCTTCTAGCCGGGCTATCTCCTCAGAACCTTGCTTCTGTACAAGAGATTCGTACACTGGCATCGGAAATGCTACATGCACTGTTAAAAGTAAAATATGTGTAAAATGCAAATGCATATGAAAGCCAAAAAACTGTTATATCAAAGTTTTAATAAAAGACAAAATAATGCTTCAGATTTTTTGTGCAATTAAAATTATCAGGTGGGCATTTAACCATTCACTTCATGGGATGTAGCTTACATCTTTTGTGTTGCCAGTGAAGATCCATGCAGTCTGATCAGAATCTAGAATGTTAAATATTTAATTACCAGTTAATTTCTGACCGAGAAGTGTACAGGTTGAAATTATAAAACTGTGATTGGAGACCAGTCATAGATCACAAGAATCTGATTGGCTGAAAATGGAGACCTATCTCCCAATCAGCCAATCAGATACATAAGACCAGTCTCAAGGCACAAGCATCTGAATCACTGAAATGAAGACAAGTCTCCAGCCAATTAGATTCTTGTGGTTTACGACTCGTCTCCAGTTCTCTTCTCTTCTCAGTTTTATAATCTTGGAGCCTGTTCGTAGATCCTGATCAGACTGCACAAAAAAATAGACAATAAAACACGTCACAAGTCTGATTTTCATAAAAAGTGTAGATATATACTTTTAAAACAAGGCTGTCAATAACTTACATCATCCCTAGCATCCGCATGCTCCTATGTTGAGCCGTGTAATGATCTTGACTGCCACATGAGTACCAAGAAGTGTCACTGTAAGGGAGCATACAACCCCAGTCAGGTTTTGATTTAAAAAAAGCCTGGCCCTAAAATCAGAAACAATATTTACAACATAATTTATTCATGTGTATGTGCTAACTGAAAGGTGCATTTGATGTTTAATTTGAGCATTCCTTTTCTTCCGATATTGTATGTTTGTTTACTCTTTTCTTCCGATATTATATGTTTGTTTACTCTTTTCTTCCGATATTGTATGTTTGTTTACTCTTTTCTTCCGATATAGTATGTTTGTTTACTCTCCATTCTTTTGGACAGCCATTAACGGTAATAAACATATTGTCTCTCTATTTGAACACTTGTACTCTAAGGCGAATACATATTCAATACCACCACACAAACAACACAGAGACCCCAAATTATTTTCTCCTGTGAAATGGAAAGTAAAGATTGCTGCATAAAAATTACTCTGTTTCAAACCCAAGTATTGCAACCACTATATTTTGACATATTTTTAGTGAGCTCCGGTTAATATTTTGTACGTTTTCCTACAGACTGTTGCAATTCCTGAGTTATATAATCCCTCGTTACTGTTACAAAGCATTCTTTTTGTATGTTTTGGTGGGGTGTGTGTGATTTTTTACCCACCAAGAACAAGAGACGAAGACTATATCTATTAACATTGTCTACCCAGATTACGTGTGTTTTACAATTTTTATAACACTATTTCTAAGGCTGTCGCAACAGAGCATAGAACAGAAACCATGACAATGACACAATGTTGTCCTCGTTTGTCCGCCTTATCTTAGACTATTTACAGCGTGTTTTGGGGATAACAGCCTTTATTGCACTTCAGGATCGAATAAAAACTCAGTTAATGTCCTGTATCTAAAAACAAGATTGTTTATCTGATCACGACCGGATAATTAAAATAAGAACGTAATATTGGACTCTACGAATCGCCGAGGCATTAGTACTGTTTCACAACTCTGTAAATTGTCATATCGAGACGGAATGATTGTACATTTTATATTGAATTATGGAAAAATGAAGGAATGTAGATCTATATCAGAAATAGTCACAAAAAGACAAAAAAAGAAAAAAACTGCAAGAGTGGAAAATTTCTACTGAAACATTATTCATTTTATTTAGAACCTGTTTGGCTAGTGGCTGAATGTCCTGTCCAAACACTTAACCTGGAGACCAATCTCAATATTCCCAATGTGGCCATTTCATTGTTTACATATGTGCCTTAACATTCCAATAATGAAATGAAAAATATAGCTTTGAAGCATATCATTGATAACTGCGCATTGAAGAGGATATAAGTAAATAGTTCAACTAAAATGACACTACAGGTGATTACCTTGGAAAAGAACTCGAGCGGTTCCCGCCTCTGTTTCGTCAGTGGCCATGAATATTTCAATCGAAACAAGGCGCTTATCGTCTGTTGATGTAGTCTGTTGTCTTGGTTAAATTGTGAAATTGAATCATTGGCAATATAATCGTGTGTAAATATGTCTGTCACCTTAAATACAGTCCCCTGTGGATATATTACATGTCATAGATATTCGGTTCGTCTACTGTTATGATTGCACGGAATCAATGAGTTGCTGCTTCTTTGAATATTTTTCTGTTTCTCCAATATATATTTTGTGTTTAAAGATGTTGCGTTTCTAATTTCTTTAGTTTATTATATATAGTTAAAGAAAATTTATTTCGTGTTTAATGAAGTTGCGTTTCTTATTTCTTTAAGTATATATTTATCTGTCTGTTTGTTCTTTTATGTATGCGTTTATATCTTTTATAGCTAAAACAAAACAAATTACCGATTATGTAGTGGTAGTTATAAAAAAAAGGCAAAACAAAAGAATAAAACAAAACGAAAACACAAGAACACAAATGCCATTAATACTAACTTATGGCCCGAGGTGATAAAATTTGACATAGAAATCATGCTAAAAACATAGTTTCAATCTGAAAGCCTTGGAGTGTAAAAACTGATTTACACTTCGTTAAAAACTTGATTTGAATTTCTCAAATGTAAAAAAATGTTGTACCGAAACAGCAAATAACATAGAAGTTTCTTTTTCTTTGAGTTTTGATCACAAAGTTCAAACTCAAATGTCCTGAAAATGTGTTGGGAAAGTTAATCAAGAAAAAACAACAACACATATTTCTAATTGAATAATTTTAATGATTAATAATTATTTTTTGTTTAAGAAATTTGCAAAAACGAAGAAACTTTTGATTGATTGGGCGATAAGGCACCATATATCTATAAACAAACCATAATGATAATGCATGAGTATCAATTTTTACAATGTCAGGAAAAAATCGTATGGAACCTAATTTTCTTCTCTAAAATTACTTATCGCACAGTTTGCTTTTGTGCTTTATCAGCATGTTGCACTGAAAATCCTAATTTATCTGTGGCCTGTTGCGTTTCGTTAGAAAATAACGAGTTTCTAGCGAAGAAGGTGCATCGGGAACAAAACGACATACATCCTAGCATCTGATCTATTGCTTACAAAAAATCTAAAATAAGAAAAGTGGTCTAAGAATAAACTGTAACATTAAGTAACTATTTGGTATTTTTAAAAATAGAAAAGTTGAAAGCCGCGTCAAAAACCGCACATTAATTTTAAAGAGGTAAGGAATAATCTACTTATTTAAATGAAAATTATAGAAAAAAAACCATCGAAAAACTTGTTTAATCGGTAGGTTATACAAAATATATTCCCCAGTACATATACAAAAGTGTACCAACCGCACACTGTTTATTAAATTATGCATTGCATTATTTTGTTAGCAACCGACAGTCTTGCGTGCTAAAGCAAGCAGTCTGAACTTGCACGCTTTTGCGTGCTTTACTTGTTTACTAATTTTATTTTCTTTGGTATAATTATTAGATTTGTTTTTTTCTAGCGTGTGGATTCTTATAATGCAATTATTAAGGAACGAAGATTTTAGAAAGTTGGAATGTTGCCTAATACAAGATTTTTTGTGGGGCGTCTCTATTGTAAATATTTTACTGTGTATTGCTACAATAAAGCATATTCGGCATATTTTATTGCTTGACATTGCCTTTGGTTACTTTTATTTAATGTGTTTGCATGTTTGAAGAGGCTTAATTATTTATCGGATGAGATGGAAATGTATATAAAAAATATTCAAAGCGTAGAGAGGGAAAGAAAGAGAGGGAAAGTGTGTATAAACTGTTTTTAATATGGATTTTTTCTGATAGCATTCTTTTATGTGACTGAATACCTTTTATCCAATCAATTTCTCATGGAGACTGCTCCTGATACCCTTTCTATAATGACATGATAGATGACTTATCTTGTTAATGTATGTCAAAATAATCGCATTTAAGAATTGATTCAGACGGTGTTATGAGATTAGGTCTGTAGCAAATTTAGCTTTCCTAGATTCCTAGATTCTAACCTCGTATTTATTGACATGTTAATATTCTTATTGGAAAATGTGAAAAATTATAAACCATTTAGACAACAGATGTAAAAAAATGATACAAAAGTGGTCTCGCAGTTTACCATCCTATTTTTTCAATGATCAGTGTTGTTTTGGATCACAACACGATTACGTAATTTCAACTAATTTGGTTGCCCTAAATTATATGTGGTATATTCAAATTATAAGTAACAATTCACGATCTAATATAAAAATGGTACAGTCGAGTCGGGTAATTCTGCGCGTCGGCTAATTCTGCGCATTTAATTTGCATACTTCCGTAAACATATCTGACGTCACACCTCGTCTGCATATTATTTAACAAGACGCTTTCTTAATTAAAACAAGAAATGTCACCTACAAAATAGAGCAAAGTAAGTATTAAATAGTTATAAAATATCCAATAATCATAGAAAACAAAAAATAGTAAATGTACAGATTTCTGAACCTACTTTCATTTTCATCCATTTAGTTTTGACAGCTGCGAATCAGTCATCCGAATCCAGGTCAAACAGTCAGCTAATCTTAGTATTTTACACAATTTGCTATTCAACACTATTTTGATAAATAAATAATATCCTCCAAATACAGTATCTATCTGTTGTAATCCTCAAATAACAAACAAACGAAAGAAAAATCGATCGCAAGTCTTGGTTGCAAACATGGCCGAGGCAGACTGTTTTCCCTAATAATGACATCACCAGTACTCTATTTTTAACATGTGCTATAGTCTGTTTTCAATATGTTCATAAGCTAATCAGTTCTAATTTCCTGAAAGCTAGACGTTGTCATCGAGATTCTTAAAAATACACTGCATTTTAGGTTGACTATGACAAGATCAAAACATCAAAAGCCTGGTGCAGACAGCAGAAAACTAGCTGTGAAAAATGCCTATGAACATTTCATAAGAACTGGTGACCCTATTAGACAATCAGCTAGACTTTATTCTGTTCCTGAGTCAACATTAAGAAGTCATGTTAACAATCCAGGGTTATTGAATTGTAATGTTGGGCATCCAACCCTTTTCACACCTGCAGAGGAGCAGCAGTTGTCTGTCCACATTCAAAAAATGGCTAAGCTGGGCTATGGGTATACTCGGTGGCAGGTATGCCAGCTTGCAGAGAATATGCTCCAGACCAAAGGACTTAACATGGTAACTCCCCACAAAGACTGGTACTATGGCTTTGTTAGTCGCATGGATTTGAAAATACAAAAGCCAAAGAAACGGGAACTAGCACGTGTTTTTGGTGGTTCTCAGACAAATATCAGGAACTACTTCCATGAGCTTGAATCAGTACTCTGTAAATATGACCTAATGAACAAACCTGCTGCCTTGTGGAATGTAGATGAAACAGGTATTACTCTGGATTTCCCCCCTCCCAAAATAGTGTCAGGTAAAGGAGAACAGCCCTATATTATAACTTCAAAGCGTAAGGCTACAACAACTGTTATTGCAGCTGGGAATGCACTTGGGGAGACTCTACCTCCATATGTAATCTATAAGGGCCAGAGGCTCACAGCTGATCTCACTACTGGCTGTTTACCTCAATCAAAATTTACAATGACACAGAATGGATGGTCTACCTCAAATACCTTCTCAGACTTTATCCAGAACCACTTCCTTGTCCATGTCACTACCAGGCCTTGTTTGTTATTGTATGATGGACATGCCACTCATATAACTACAGATGTCATTGAATTGGCTCGTAAAGAAAACCTGCATTTATTTGTACTACCCCCACATTCAAGTCACATTGTTCAACCCTTGGATGTTGGTATTTTTGGACCCTTCAAAGCTGCTCTCTCCACTGCTTTTTACAAGCTCTGCCATTCTGAAATTGGCCGTCAGGTGACACGCAGTGATCTACCGAGCTTGATAGCTGCTGCCTACAAGTCTGCAATGACAGTACCAAATCTCATGTCAGCCTTCCGCAAAACAGGAATTGTGCCCTTCAACCCTGACATTGTTCTTGACCCTGTGCCAGTTAAGCCCTGTAGTGAGATCAAACCTAAATCTAGAAAAGAGAGAGTAAATGCAAGAAACATTAAACTGTTGTTAACAGAAATTGATTCTAAAGTGGAAAAACAGCTACAAGAAATTCCAACAGGCAAAGTCAGGCAGTATATTGTGCCAAACCATGGCGCAGCTGTAACTGAAATTGAATTTGTTGAAAAACTTAAACGCAAAACTGAATCTGAATCAAAACCTAAAGCAAAAAAATCAAAGATCTGTAAGGAGAAGGAAACGAATCAGGTTGAAAAGAAAAAAATGTCAACAGAAAACAAATCTAAAACACCTGAAATTATTGACAGCCAAGAAGCTGGTCCAAGCAGCAGTAGTAAAAAGGAATGGCTTACCTTCTATGACAAGAATGATACAGAGAGTGAAGTTGAGGATGATGAGGCTGTCTGTGTCATCTGTGGACGATTTTCGCCCGTTGATTTTGGTAAAAGGGGACAGCTTGAGATCTTAAACTGGGCAAAATGTGTTAGTTGTTCTGGATGGGTGCACCTTAAATACTGCAGCTTAGTGTCCAGAATCAGTAATGAAGAGTTTAAATGCTCTAAATGTTCATAACTGCGAGTGATTTTGGAGGGGTGTGATATTTGTCATTAGTATTAGTGTAATATATGTGATATTTGTCATTAGTATTCATTTCCACTGAGTTCTTTGAATAGTGGATTTTGAAATAAATTAAATTGTACCCCAAATATAAAATCTCATGTACAGTATACATACTGTCCCCTCTGTATAGTTACAAATCAACAGTTCACTACTGAAAGCTGTTTTCTAGAACTGTATAATAACTTTGTTGTCAAATATGAAAAATAAATGTCTGAATAATTACATGTTTTATTTGCTTCTCTTAGAATACATGAACAAAAACTACTGTTTTGCATTCTTGAAACAGACTATATATTAACAACCAGTTCAACTGCGCAGAATTAGCCGACAGAAATGACGTCATGTTTACATGGTAGGGAGGTTAAAAGGTAAGGCGATTTATCTAGATTTTTTTCAATGTGACAATTGTTGCAGGTTGAAACATGTCAAATGATGTTTAAATTATCAGAAAACAACAACAGATTATTAATATATGAATATTTATCTTCCACATTTTCAAAAATTGATCTTAGGTGCGCAGAATTACCCGACAGCACTGTATGTCCCTAACGAGAAAAAGTTGAACTGTTTACCTTTTCGTGCCTATTAGGTAAAAACAATTTTTTTTAAAAAGATTAAACATTGGCGCAACCCAAGCTTATTTTAGATTTACTTGTCTGTCACGTGACTGTCAAGTTACTGATAATTTAATATATGTGTGCGTTTTCTTTACCGTATTAATTTCCTTCTTTTTTTAAATACAAATGTTAAGTCATTGATTCTAATGTACTTTTAACTTGATTGTTTTTAACGATCCAGTGTTATGAGATCAACATGGCAGTAAATAATAATTACTAGAGTTGTAAAACGGTGCTTAACAATTTGTACAACAATAAAAGCTGAAGTACAGGTTTTGTAACTTGACCATTAAAGCGTAATTTTAACACATGCGTAATAACTACACATTTTTAAGGTTTGGGTTATCTTGTTTAAAACTGTATAGTGTTATTACTGGAAGGTAAATCTGCATGAAAATATGTTAATTACAGTTAAAATGTTATATTTAAGTTTCCAAAATTCTTTTTTTTTTTCAAAATATTTGTTTCTTTGAAATATCTTGGTGTAAAGTTCGGGAATATCCGCAATTTTGCGTTCAAAAACGGGCTCTAAATACTACCGGGCCTAAATTGTGCCCCAAGTAATAACTTGTATGACGTAATGTCCGCTAATCACGTAGACAATATTATAATATATCGCGTTGAAAAATTAAAGATAATTTTATACCTTCATTTTGTAATTAATAATTTTAATATTTACTACAACTGTCAACAAAAGCCACAATCAATACAACACCCGACAGAAGAAAAAAGGCAAAGCCATAATCCGCCAATAATGGAATGCTATTCATTTTTCAAAATCATACAAAGTTTCCATGATCGCTGACATTTCCAGTCAACAATGAAGAATTGCTTAGCATTAAACGCGGAAAAAAGCAGAATGAGTAGTAATTTAACGTTCCATTAATTACATTTAACAGGCTCAATCAGAACAAGTCTGTGTATATAATCATTCGAACTTGAAGATTTTTCAGCGCAGATTCCATCTGTTTTATCATTTTCATTTTTATAAATGTTTAAGAGTGGAAAAGAATATTATGATCGAGTTCATAAAAGACACCAGAAACAATTAACGAAAATAAGAACTTGAGGGGTACCAGTGGAAAAAAAACACTTTTTTTCCACTGGGGGCTTAAACAGGCGCTAGGATATTCCAACCCACATTTGCCCCCCAACATAATTCTATATGAACAAATAAGTAAACATGTCTATGTGAATCAACTCCCGCACCCCCATCATCACGACAGTTTTGCACGCAAAAGCGTACAAATAGACTATACTCCTATGAACTGATCAGAGCACTTAAAATCAGAAAAAAACAAGATTGCTGGATAAAAGAATGAACACGTAATAAACATTGCAACTTTAATTTTACGGAAATAATTTTTCTGGAATATAGAAAATGTATTGATATCCAAATTACTTTATTTTTAGCCAGTTCTTTTCCAGTTCTTAAATATCATTTGCTTATAAAACTAGCAGAATTAAACTTACTACAACAGAATCTTAAGAAACTCAACAGAATATCAGACATTTAAAGTTGAATGAGAGGAGATAAAATTAAAATGTACCATTTATCCAGACTTAAAAATATATTTCCTTAGATTATGATCGAAATCTTTCCAACACGAACTTAACATGCATAGGACACGCGCATGACTGGAACAAATGACACTCTTTTAGACTGATCTTTCAAAGTTTATTAACGTCATCATTAAGGAACGATGTCGAATTTTCTTTGAGGAGGACATAACGGTCACTATGCGTGCACTTTTAATATAGAGGTTTAAACTTTATTTACCATCGATGAAAATGCATGCCAGGGTTTATTTGCACTCTTCGCAGTCTTCAATGATACATTGAAAATTTAAATAGATTTAAGCACCATACACCATCATTAAAAGCAGCAAACAATTTCACGATCATTTTGCTTTTCAATTGTATTATATCTAAAAAAAACTCAGATCTGACATTATTTGAAACAGGAAGAACACGGAATTGTTTTCAACGAATTTTTTTAAAAGAAGATTTTCTTTAAAAAAAGATGATGGCAAATTACATGTAATTATAAATGTGTATTATCTAAACTCTGGATCACCTGAAAATGTGTCTTTCGTGAAATTTCCCTCGTTTGTTTTGCTTTAGAATGGACATCATTTCTCTATAATTTTTTAATATGCGTTTAGTAATCTTATAACATATTGTGTCCAGAACATTTTTGTATTAGAAAAGGCCACAGGTTAATGTTAAGCTATTCCAGTGAACTCATTTCTAATACCGAGAAAAGTTTAACTCTAATACATTTTTTTTAAATATTTAGACAACGCTTCACATACAAGTACGCAGTATTTTTTGCAGACGGATTAAGTACTTTTTACAAATTGAACAAAAATATTGGTTATATTATGTTCACTTTATGGTAATCGATTTAATTTGTTCAATTCATTGATCATTATTTTGACCAATTCATTGATCATTATTTTGACGCAGATATCAGTTTGAAGAGAGCTCCATGTAAAAGTTTCTAGATTCCTGTTTGGAGGCAAGCTTTATTCCCAGTTGTAAACCTAAGGATCATCATGTTTATTGGGTTGGTTTGATTAATGACATATTGTAGCGCAAAAATTGAATACTACTAGTAGCAAGGACATAAAAGTTTGGAAAGGCGATCGTTTCGTGTTTTAGAAAACAAATTAACTTTTAATCGAAAAGATCTTTAAAACTAAATTTCTAGGAAAATTTTATGTGTGTGACAGCAACAGTTTTCTTCACCTCAAATAAGACAGTAATTTTATTGAAACCTTTAAAAGACTGCTTGATAAAGATGACATGATAGTTTATAAGGAATCGCGGATAACGCTTATTTAAATTTTAATTTTCTAATTGCGTCAGTTCACATTTTGTTGTCTATTTATTGGCTGGAAGGGGAGGCTGTATTCCACAAAAATAGTTCTACTGGTAAAACTATTTGTTTTGTATTTCTATGGTATCACTTTATATTTCGCGTGAGTTTAAATTTTGCTAATATAAATTTCTCATAATGGCACCCAGCAAAATTTAACCATTTAATAGCGTCTTACAAAAATTACAACTGCATGATGTTTTCCCCGCTTAAAATGTTATTTGCGGACTCCATGTTTTTTTGCTTTCTTCGAATTTCTTATTAAAATAGATGAAAAGGGAACTTTGAAGCCAACGAACACGACAGTAACGAAATATTTTCAGGCTCGGTTTGATTGAGCCTGTTCATCGGCAGTAGTGAAAATTCATAATTTATTACTGCCCACATTGTTGTGATATCCCCTGATACTGACAAGAATGATCTTTTGATTTGACGGATAGGCCTACAAAGAAATATTATATTGTAAGCTAAGGTACATGTAACAATCTAAAGTTCACGAATTAGCTTCAATTCAAATAAGGGTACTTCTGACTTTATTCCCTGTTTTGCCACTGACCGTTCCAAGGCGGTAACACCTCTGGTTCTCATTTTTGCTAATTTTTTGTGGTGTCTGTTTCCAAACGGATCATTTTTTAACCATGCTTGCTCGTTCTCTTCTTTTTCTTCTTCTTGACTGTGTGGAGAGGCTGTGTCTTCTGAATGTGGCAATTCCTGATATGCATATTTTACTTTTTTATGCCTCGATGAAACAACGTAACGTCGCAATAAGCACGGTAAAAAGTACATGTCTGTTTTTTTCTATCTCTACAGATTTATTACTGCTTGAATAACAAAACTAATGCCCAATCGTTGTATCGTGTGTCTAATGACCTTTCGAAACAAGAGAAAGCTGAAAATAATAAGAGGCAGTTGTTTAAACAAGAAATAAGATAATTATTTACTATGGGCTTGTTAATAATAGAAACAAGAAAATGTTCGAGAAGTTAAATTAAGGATTAGTTTTGCAAAGCCGTCCTGTCACATACAATTTTCTCCAATACAAAAAAACCAACAAATATCGAATATCGTCGCAATACATGATGACATGCAATGAAATAGAAAATTATAATGCTTTTCCTGTGGCATTGTAATTAAAACTCTCTACACAGGAAGTCGAAATTGTACAGAAGCATTTATAAACACTCTGATGTTTACACTCATCTTGTACTTCGCTGTGATAAAATTCTTTCTTCAGACTGTTTCCATTTTTATATGTTAAACATTTAGTCCGGATCTTAGCTACAACAAAGCGGCTGGCTGACAAACTATTTGACTGTACAGAACGTTTTGTTTTGAACCTAGGCGAGCATGCACTTTTTAACACGAGTCGTTTCGAAACAGCGTGCCGTCACTCGCTGTTTCGTCAATTTGGTTGTTCCAACAACCATTTAACGGGCCGTGATATAATAAATTTTCCTCAATATTTTGGTTAGTAATGAGAACATTTAGTAGTGTAAAAATAAGAATTAAATTCAAATTTGTATCGCGTTCAACGGAATATGAAAACCATTTGGGTTGTTTAAAGTTAACGTGAAGCTTTACACACGTTAAGCAATCCAAATGTTTCCATACCCCGATGAAAGCGATAAAATATCAATTCAACTGTTGAATAACTTCGTTAAGTACCGATGACTGTTTTACCAGCAGAACAAAGATATTTTTCATCATGTGATTGTCATATATTTAATTAAAGTTGAATGCGCAGTTATTTTCCTATTTTAATTGTCTAAGATACATATATTGAAGAATAAGAGGTTTCTCTCACGGATGCTAAATAAGGAAGTAAAAATCACGATTTAAAGGTAGAAATGAGGATAAAAATTGCCAGAAACAATTTAAATCGGTCGCCTGAATAAAACAACAAACAAACCAACAAAATTAAGGCTGACGTTTGAGAGTAAATCAAGTTTTATCCGGAAATCGAGAGATAGATCAAACACTTTTCCTTTCTGACCTCCTCTTTAATGTGACATAATCGTTACTTTTCATCTGACAGGCCATGCTTATAATGGATAATTGTATGTTGCTGTATTAGTCTACTTTTTATCAGTCTGAATGAACGAGACTGAGGTTTCCAAGTGAAGTTTGATACTTGATAAATTTAAATTCTCAAACGCATTTGACCATAAAAAAGGCACTTTGATTTTCCAATTGGCAGTTACATTGTAAGAAGTCTTAAAAATGGAAAATACACCTTATTTTCAGTATAATTACATATAACATAGTTCTGTTTCATTATTTTGATATTGGACGTATGATAACATGCTTCTTACCCACCCACTGCATCATAATATTGGTTTCGTTAATTTCTATTTTATAATTATTATGTAATTACTTAGTTTAAAGTTGTGTTTTTGTTTGTTTTTGTACTGGTTCATATAAAAACAGTTTCCAATCTATCCGGAAGTTAGCATTAAACTGATATTTCTAACATTTGTGTAATGCTTTTGTATTTTATCTTTTGAAATTAATTTCATTTGATGTGTTATTTTGCTCACTGAGTAAATACAAATATGTTCACAGTGAAACACCTTTATTATGACCATCTCCGGGACGGGACTGAAGTGGTCTTTATAATGGGATGGTCTTCATTCTGTGATAGATTATTGTGCTAAACTGTTACTGTTGTATCATTATATTTCGCGGTGGTTTAATTTTCGCGTATTTCGCGCTAGGGTAAATGCGCGAAATCAAACCCTAGCGAAATCAAACCTTGAATATCTAGTCCTGCTACAAAAATACAAGTGCGCGAATTTAAGCCCTCGCGAAAATGTCACTTATGTCATTTGCGCGAAATTTGATCCCCGCGAAATTAAATGATACAACAGTAAAAGAGCCACTGAAAATAGTGGTCTTCATTTTAAAGAGATCATCATTTTAAGTTTTTTTTTCATATGAGGGGCTTTACATTACTACTGAAATAATTTAATCCTGTATGGTGTTTTTTTTTTGGTGTCATCCACCATCTATAAAAAACAATTCATCAGTCTATAATGGTAATACTTAACATTAAGATGTCTATCATGCATTATAATTAAATTTAATTTTTTAGAAATAACAAATTGTAAACACTTATTAGTAAACCATCCTTCCATTGTAATTCCGCTGGTCATTCCGCAATTATTTTTGCTTCCTAACACGCAGATCGGTATTTTCTTTTCATGTTTTTAAGACTTAAGACATGGTGCATATTGTATAATATTTCACTGTTACAATAAATGTATGCTGAATTATTCCGTCAAAGGAGTTTGCTGATGAGTAAAGTTAACAAGTTATCAATGTGCTTTGACTGTTAAAATTGGATTTATTTCACCAAGACAACTTGTGCTTGTTTGTTCATATGAGATCCTGTTGGGGCAAGTGTGCCATTCACTGATCGTTCCAATACCGTAACCACTCGGGTTCTCGTTTTCGTTAATTGTCCCGTCTATTTTGTAACAGATCATTTTATAGCCATGCAACCTCTCTCTAGCTACTTTTTGGCCGTGTCTTTCGGATATGGTCACTCTTGATGCCTATTTCACTTTTTTTTTAAATTTACAAAGAAACCAAACTCAATTTTTTTCGTAATATTAGAACTTTATTTTGATATATCCCAATTAAAATGTGCAAATTATTATCTGAACTAAAGCTTCCGACCGTTCTGAGTAGTTACCGTTTTTATCAGCAATTTACCCTTTACGGATGAGGATATAAAAAGGTGAAATATGCATATAAGGAATCGCCACATTCAGAAAAAACAGCCTCCCCACACAGTCAAGAAGAAGAGAGGGAGAGAGCATGGTTAATTAAATGATCAGTTTCAAAAGAGACACCACCAACAATTAACAAAAATGAGAACCCGAGGGGTTACCGCCTTGAAACGGTCAGTGGCAAATGAAATTGCCACTGGGGGTTTAAACCAGGTTCTAGGGTGCACCAACCTCACACTTGCCCCAACAGATTCTCATATCACAAAACAAATACAAGTTGTCTTGGTGAAACAACTCCAACCCACTTATTGGCTCAACAATGTTGCATGCAAAAGCACACAAACATATAAAACATAAGAATTTAATAGCGTTGCAAAGCCAAACGGCGGGTATCAATGATCTTACCGAGACCAGAGCTCCTGGAGTAAAATCAGCTAGAACACGATGACAGGGATAAAAGAAACAAATCGAGCTTCTAGGTTCTTTTAAGAAAAGATTTCCCCATAAACCTTCATAAACTCTTAAACCCCTGCCACCGTCGTGCAACCAAAGAGGTAAGCATAATGATCAACTGTAGAAGGGTTAATCACCAGGCATGCAGAGCGCTGTAAAATATCATGTTGGTAACCTTTCTTTTTAAATTTACAGATGTTTTTTACGAATAACCGGGAGAAATTAACATTGCCCTTTATCTTCTTAAGTTTATAAGTTAAATCTCCATAAAAAAAACTGGCTGTGAAATACCTTGTTGCAATAGTGATTTTAAACTGCACCTGTATTTATGAATTAGATCTGGGTATCGACGATAAAACTTGCAAAATGTTTTCCTTAATTTGTGATACCGATAACCTTGTTTTAAAAGTTTTTCTTTAATGCAAAGATTACGTTCATTGAAATCATTAATATCGTTGCAAGCTCTTGAAAAGCGAACAAGCTGTGAAATATAAACCCCGTAAGATGTTGCACGGGGAACATCGCCGTCTAAAAACGGAAAATTTACTATTTAAAATTAAAATAATCTCTTTTATCATATATTTTAGTAGTGACATAACCATTTTCAATTGACAGATTTAGATCGAGAAAGGTTGCTTTCTGTTCTGAAGTGTTCGCTTTATTAAGTTGTAGTTCTTTAGGGTAGATCTTATTAACCAGTAATGGAAAATGGTTATTATCTATATTTAATAAATCATCAAGGTACCTCGAGGTGTTGTTAAAAGCTGTAATAATATCATCTTGATGTTCAGTAGAAAGAGATAACATAAAGTCTCTTTCATAACAGTATAAAACAGATCAGCAACAAGGGGTGCACAATTAGTACCCATTGGGATGCCTATTACTTGTTTATAAATAGAGGTACCGAATCTAACATAAATATTATCCAGTAAGAAAGTTAGCGACTCTATTAGTTCTTGACAAGTCCATAAAGTATAATTATCATAAGAACCATCTGTAAAAAATGCCCTATGTTCATTACAAGCGATGAAGGTTTTATTTTCTCTAGCAAACGTTTTTTCAATGAGGCTGTTATCATAAAATACTCAAACGTTTAGATATAACGATTCTAATCCAATAAAAATGCTTTTAACTGGACTTGTTATTACGTTGTCTGCACTCGTGTAATCTGTTCAGGAAATAGCTTTAACATAGTGGTTTAAAATACAAAACAACCGATAGAATGATTGACAGTAATTCTTGTAGATATCCTAACATTATCAGGGAAATAATTTCACGCACAAATAAATTCCTGTAGTAATAAAAAGCTATTTATCCAATACTTTTTGATGCTTCATTATAACCAAATCACTGTTGCGAATAAATTGCATAATATTTCAAAATTAATGTTCTAGAGTGTAGTGGGTCGGTTGGGGTTAGTTTAAGGCAAGTTTTCCTGTTTGTTCTTTGAAGGGGCAAGTAAGAGGTTGCTCAGGTTGGTGCACCATTTAAACTTGTTTAAATCCTAGTGACAATATACTTTGCCTTTGACCGTTTAATGTGGGTAACTCCTCGTTTTCTCTGTGTTGTTTAATGTTTGTCGTTTCATTCTGAATTTCATTATTTTTTCCTTTTCATATTTGGTTGTATGAGGAGGCTCGATTGGTTTCTGAATGTGGCCCAATTTCTGAAATGCCTATTTCACTTTTTAGAATAGTTTAAACAGTTTGTAATAATTAATTCATGAGCATTGTTATCCGTGCCAAATATAGATATTAACTTTAATCAGTGTTTTGAACAGTATGTCAGGGAATATGTGTGTTGTGTCATCTTCTCTCAGTCTATGTAAGGACATTCTTGAAGACATATTGCACAATCTTGATTTAAGCCTTTTAGTGAACTTTCTGAACGTTTTAATCTCACGTAACGTAACCTGATTTAGGCTATTTAATTCAAATTTATGTCCAATTTTTGTCTGCAAATTCAAATAAAGATTTTGTTGTTACTGACGAAAAACACGGTAAATATAAAATAGGGTTTAGAAATAAACCTACAAGTGGGCGAAAACTCAAGGCTGACCTTTTGAAGATTTTTAACTAATCTCTAACCTTATCTCTAGCCTTCTACCATAGTTCAATTTGTTTTGTCGGTGTCACACTAATGTTTCATCGGTACGTTGCAAACCTGATTTCGTGAAATATCCATCTTTCTCGTCTGATACCTAGCATTGAAGTTTTCAAAATAATAGTCTTGTTCTTAAACAACATATACTGAACAAAAATAAAAAGTATCCACTTTTTATGCTTATATTCTCATTAAAATATTTACATTTAATCAGGTACGCTTTGAATGGTGTTTAATTGGTTAATCTCAGTTGTTTTTAATTTCAATTGTTCATAAACATAATCTTTCACACCAAGACCTAAGCAACGGCCAGTCGAATAACAATTAATAATGGATTACAAAACACTACATATTCAATTTAAAGGGAGGTAATTGGTAATGGTTGGACTTTCTAGCGTAGTTTATCGAGTACTAATTCCTTTATTGATGAATGTTTTGTGATTTTATTGATCACAAGAGGTGGAAAGATTGATTTAATTGAAGTTAATGTGAATACTTCAAAGAATCAATGACTTTTTCCTGGAACCCTCATTCCAACAAAGGGAAAGATAACTAAGTTGTGGCTGCAGATTTTAAAGAACACTTTTTCTCTTTGCAATGATAACAGAAATGCAAAGTTGTCCACATACAGAATTCTAAGTTTTTGTTTTCAAATTTTACAAAATTTAAGATAGGAAAGTGGATACTTTTTATTTTTGTTGAGTATATTTTGCCTCTCTTAAAATATTTGGTTTTCTCACTCTGGCTATTTTTTATCATAATTAGTTTTATGAGAAATAAATGCAGCAAAGCAGTATAATGAACAGTGGTTGGTGTGTCTGACCTTATATAAAGATTGAGCTAGTCATAACATTTATTATGCCCCCCTTCGAAGAAGCGGGGGTATATTGCTTTGCACATGTCGGTCGGTCGGTAGGTCGGTCGGTCGGTCGGTCCGTAGACCACATCTTGTCCGATCAATAACTAGACAACGCTTTGTGATACAGTCCTTATATTTGGTGTGGAGGTTGGTCATGACCAGTAGAAGACCCCTATTGATTTTGGGGTCAGTAGGTCAAAGGTCAAGGTCACAGTGGCCTTGACCACAAAAACCTTGTCCGATCAATAACTAGACAACGCTTTGTGATACAGTCCTCATATTTGGTGTGGAGGTTGGTCATGACCAGTAGAAGACCCCTATTGATTTTGGGGTCAGTAGGTCAAAGGTCAAGGTCACAGTGGCCTTGACCACAAAAACCTTGTCCGATCAATAACTAGACAACGCTTTGTGATACAGTCCTCATATTTGGTGTGGAGGTTGGTCATGACCAGTAGAAGACCCCTATTGATTTTGGGGTCAGTAGGTCAAAGGTCAAGGTCACAGTGGCCTTGACCACAAAAACCTTGTCCGATCAATAACTAGACAACGCTTTGTGATACAGTCCTCATATTTGGTGTGGAGGTTGGTCATGACCAATAGAAGAACCGTGATATTTAAAATACAATAATCTACAGATTTAAATTACAATAAAATCCTTTGTGTTAGACTAGGTTAATCTACACGCGCTTATGTTTGTCGAGGTAAATGTAATCCTCTCATTGGATGACCTGGTTATTGATATATAGGAGTTCCACCGTCTTGTAAATTGCTTTCATGACTGGTACCCTTCATTGCTAAAGCTTACAAAAGTCTCTAAATTTCCAAAAATTTAAATTCAATGCTAATAGATATCACTTGCACGTCAGGGGGGGCATTTGTGTTTGACAAACACCTCTTGTTAACCTTCATCTGGCATTTATTGTGACATTCATTATTGTTATTAATTAATTATCTAGACGATATTTTGAATACAATAACCTTTAAAATCTAATAATCGATTTAAAGATATTAGGGTGAACGCGGAAAGGTTATAAATGATATGAAAGACAGAATTAGTTAGAATCGTTTTGCTTCCAACCCCGAACAATAGAATAGACAGACAGCGTGATGTTCTTATAAAAGATATCAGATATTCAGTAGACTCTTTTTGATGTTCTGCAAGTGGAGAATGATTATTTTTATTACTTTTTTTATAAACAAGGTCTATTTATTGATTTACATGTACTAGCAATTTAACTTATTCAGAATATCATTCGCTTTGTCATATAGACTTCTTTCAAGAAGAAAGGTTCGGCAAACCATAGAAATACGTTTCGGACTCTTAATGTCACTAAAATTTTAAAACAAAAACTGATCACATGAACGTATCTCTGTTATATTGTTTTTGTTTTCTGCTTTGAAATTGATCATTTTATTACTTGTGCTCTTTACTATCAATTATAATAGGACTCTATTTTGTTTTAAATTAAGCATGCAACATGCATTTCGTTATTCTAAACGCTCAAAACGTCTATAAATTGCAAAATGAGAACAGCTCTCCTATTTTTTCTATATAAAGTATATACTTTCGTAATAACTCTTAAAATTTTCCTTTCATGGCAAAATGTTATCATTACTAGACGATCCGGCATCTCTGTCATCATTTATCAGTTTTATTAGCATCATTACTGCTAAACAGATGTAACCTAGCAGGTGTATGAAAGCAGCAGTAATTAAGGAAGATATTATTTTAAAAGATATATTTCGTTTATCAAATGATTTTCAGATTCATGAAATCAAAACAGAATGTAGCACAGTTAAGCAGATCCTGTTTTGTAATAATAAAGTATATATAAGTAGCGAACGTCGTAAACCTTATCCTTACCATTTTTTTTATTCACCGCCATATTCATTCCATCGTTTGGAATGGATCGAAATTGTACCGTGTATTAGTGTTAATATTAAGTTTTGCTCAAACCGGTGCATGGCGGCGTTCGTAGTAATATGTATTCCCATTACTGCCCATGAACTGGCTCAATCAAACCGAGCCTACAATATTTTCCTATTTGTCGTGTTCGGCGGCTTTCAAAGTTCCCTTTTCATTTATTACACACAGTATGGAAATCGATAGAATTGCAAAATGACCAAAATAAATAAATTTGTATAAAGTTTGCTTGCTCGGTGATCAATCAACCTAAAGTTGATAGCACGGCTTACCTCTTTGTTAAGACGACTTTGGCAAGAGTATATGATGGTCTTTACGGTAATTATGAAAAAAAGAACGAACGAAAAAGCTCGATCTGTTTCTTTATTCCTGCCATCATTTTTTCCAATGATTTAAATTCAGGTGCTCCTCTGGTGTCAATAAGGCTATTAAATACCATTATTTTCGATAGTGCCATTCTTATGTTTAATATGTTGGTGTGCTTTTGTATGCAACATTGTCGAGTTGATGGTAGGGTTGAAGCTTACTCACCTAGCCAACTTGTAATTGTTGATTCGTTTGAGAATTTTCTGTGGCAAGTTTGAAGTTAGGACCTTATTTAGACCCTCAGTTACAAATTGTTTTGTTACTTACCGCTCTAAGGCGGTAACCACTCACTGAAGGCAGCGGTGGTCCAGTGCTTCATAAACCTTGGTGGAGCGAACACATTTAAAATTAAATTCATCGCTATTATCCAAATACTTTTAAGAACTTTTTATTTTTAAACATGATTTAGATTTTATCTTTGCTCGTCATTTTTATGTGTTATTCAAATTAATTTTTAAGTTAATTTAATAGATTGATTTCTTCAAATTGGAAATATTCAAATTTTCCAATAAATGTCTGTGTCATTGCCCTGTGATAGTTGTAAAGTTTGCCACGTGATTTTCCGAAAACAATCATTACAACACGTGATCTAACTGTAATTAAATGGTGTCATCGATGGCATTTCAGATTTCAGACAATGTCATACAACTTAATAAAGGCTGTTTCTAATTGCATTTCTCCTATAAAATAAGATGTTCTTACCACAACCTGTCATTGTGATGCGAGTTACGACGTATCGCACATTTCCAGGACACTTAATTAACGAAGTATTTATAATAAACAACACGTACAATTATTTTCCATAAGTAAATGATAGCAAGAAATTACTTTTTTTCGTCATCATTAGGTTTTATTTAAAGCCAGTATTGTCTGGAAAAAATGGTCCTTTCATAGCAGAATGGTATTTTCCAACGGTGCTCGAAAATTCATCTTACAACCACCATACTCTGATTATATATGCCGCTTTTGTTAAAAAAATCAAATTTATTGGTAAATTGGTTAATGTGATTTTTATTATCTCTTCAAACCAACACCACTGCCGACAAAATTAAAAGAACATTTCAGACTATAAGCTTTCACAATAAAAGGTTGTCACATACTCTTCATCTTCATTAATACGATTTTATCGTAAAGATTCGCATTCCAGTTGTCGAACACGGTCTTATCACATGAAATGTTATATGAATTTTTTTAGGATATTTCATAAAATTTCAAAGAAATGACAGACCAATCATTACAGCGAACGTAAACTATATCCGGCGCTGTCTTGGTGAAGACACGAAGTCTTTGATCGATTTCATAATTAAAATGATAGACAAATAGTGTGGGTTGTAAAATGACCTGATACCCTAGTTATATGCGAGGAGTGTTCAAAAACTTCGTTGAAAAGTGCTTCATTTCATTTTTTAAAATGTACGAACGCAGTGAAACTTTCCAATGGGGTCCTACCGATATACAGAGTTATCTCAATATTCTGTCTAAATTTACCTCCCTTTTTAACGCGCACCTGTCACTGGGTAGTTCCGGTCTGAGATTTATAATTAAAACAGACCTGCAGTAATTATCCGTTGTCCTTTCAAACACGTTTTAATAGGGTCTGGTTGGTAAGAGATCAACATAATGCATAAAAACGTTTTATTATAATCATTGAATGGAAAAATAGATAGTTTTTATAGTACAACGCATAATTTTTATAGTACAGCGCATAATATTTAAATTTTCTCTTCTAACCATTTTAATACGTTTTTAGAAGTTTTTGTTAAACATCGTTGTGTTCGACCCCTTCAGTAACTAATAAAAAGTAAAAAATACGCATTCCTTATGCTTAAAAATTGCAGATTCGAGGAAAAGAAAAGTAAGAAAACCTTAAAAAGGGGTAGTAAACTTTAAAACACATGATATAAAATAAAGTTTGACGTCTGTCAATGAAACGCCCGTTCACTATTTTAAATGTTCTTTCATGCCGATGCAACATTTTTGCCAGAAATTTAATAGATTTTTTAAATAACTGAACCTTATCCTACAAATTGAATGCACACAGGAATCTAGAACTAGTTAGTTCAACATTCCTGATGCACACCATTCGGTTAATAGATTTGTGCCATGTTCGTATTGACGTATTTTTCAATATACTGCTCTTTTTTCTCCAAAAAGTTCTTTCCTATTCTTATACAATTAAGAACATATTCAAGCATTGTTTCATAATGTTTTCGCGTTTATCTATTTATTTCTGAAAATGTTTAGTTCATTTAGTTTGACAATCAATTCTGTAACAATAAATAAAGATATGTTTGGGTAAAACGTCCCGTGTTTTATTTAATTCAGTTCGGAGCGCTTCAAGTTGCCAATATCATATAATCAATGTCTCGGGTCTCAAACAAACATTAATTTGACAGTTAATTAGAATATTTAATCTCTAGTCAGTTTCCTAAAACAACAATTTTACTCCCAAAAGCAAATCTACAACTGAACTTCAAAAGGCCTTTATCACACCTCTAGCTGGTAAAACCCAGTCTTGCTAATTAGATTACGTAACATGGTCATAAAACACCAGGCCCTTTTCTTAAGAATTGTTTGGATGACTTAACGGTAATTGGCTGAAGGTGTGTGAAGTTGGCAATGGGTAATGAGTAGGGAATTGGATATTCAACATCCAGCTGAAATCGAATCCACTGCCAGCAGTGAGTTGGGTATTCGTTCTACACTGACAACGAATACCCTAATGAGATCGAATCCACTGCCAGCAGTGAGTTGGGTATTCGCTTTACACACACATCGAATACCCTAATGAGATCGAATCCACAGCCAGCAGTGAGTTGGGTATTCGCTTTACACACACAGCGAATACCCTAATGAGATCGAATCTACTGCCAGCTGTGAGTTGGGTATTCGCTTTGCACAAACAGCGAATACCTTAATGAGATCGAATCCACAGCCAGCTGTGAGTTGGGTATTCGTTCTACACTGACAGCGAATACCCTAATGAGATCGAACCCACAGCCAGCTGTGAGTTGGGTATTCGTGCTACACAGACAGCGAATACCCTAATGAGATCGAATCCACAGCCAGCTGTGAGTTGGGTTTTCGCTTTACACACACAGCGATTACCTTAATGAGATCGAATCGACAGCCAGCAGTGACGTGGGTATTCGCTTTGCACAAACAGCTAATACCTTAATGAGATTGAATCCACAGCCAGCTGTGAGTTGGCTATTCGTTCTACACTGACAGCGAATACCCTAATGAGATCGAATCCACAGCCAGCTGTGAGTTGGGTATTCGTTCTACCATGACAACGAATACCCTAATGAGATCGAATCCACTGCCAGCAGTGAGTTGGGTATTCGCTTTTCACTGACAGCGAATACCCTAATGAAATCGATTCCACTGCCAGCAGTGAGTTGGGTATTCGCTTTACACAAACAGCGAATACCTTAATGAGATCGAATCCACTACCAGCTGTGAGTTGGGTATTCGCTTTACACAAACAGCGAATACCCTAATGAGATCGAATCCACAGCCAGCTGTGAGTTGGGTATTCGCTTTACACACACAGCGAATACCCTAATGAGATCGAATCCACAGCCAGCTGTGAGTTGGGTATTCGCTTTGCATAAGCAGCGAATACCATAATGAGATCGAATCCACAGCCAGCTGTGAGTTGGGCATTCTTTCTACACTGACAGCGAATACCCTAATGAGATCGAATCCACAGCCAGCTGTGAGTTGGGTATTTCGTTCTACACTGACAGTGAATACCCTAATGAGATCGAATCCACTGACAGCAGTGTTGGGTATTCGCTTTACGCACACAGCGAATACCCCAATGAGATCGAATCCACAGCCAGCAGTGACTTGGGTATTCGTTTTACACAAACAGGGAATACCCTAATGAGATCGAATCCACTGCCAGCTGTGAGTTGGGTATTCGCTTTACACAAACAGCGAATACCCTAATGAGATCGAATCCACAGCCAGCTGTGAGTTAGGTATTCGCTATACACTGACAGCGAATACCCTAATGAGATCGAATCCACAGCCAGCTGTGAGTTGGGTATTCGTTCTACCATGACAGCGAATACCCTAATGAGATCGAATCCACTGCCAGCAGTGAGTTGGGTATTCGCTTTACACAAACAGCGAATACCCTAATGAGATCGAATCCACTGCGAGCTGTGAGTTGGGTATTCGCTTTACACAAACAGCGAATACCCTAATGAGATCGAATCCACAGCCAGCTGTGAGTTGGGTATTCGTTCTACACTGACAGCGAATACCCTAATGAGATCGAATCCACTGACAGCAGTGAGTTGGGTATTCGCTATACGCACACAGCGAATACCCTAATGAGATCGAATCGACAGCCAGCAGTGACTTGGGTATTCGCTTTACACAAACAGCGAATACCCTATGAGATCGAATACACAGCCAGCTGTGAGTTGGGTATTTGCTCTACACTGACAGCGAATACCCTAATGAGATCGAATCCACAGCCAGCTGTGAGTTGGGTATTCGTTCTACACTGACAGCGAATACCCTAATGAGATCGAATCCACTGCCAGCAGTGAGTTGGGTTTTCGCATTACACACACAACGAATACCTTAATGAAATCGAATCCACTGCCAGCAGTAATTAGGTATTCGCTTTACACAATCAGCGAATACCCTTATGAGATCGAATCCACAGCCAGCTGTTAGTTGGGTATTCGTTCTACACTGACAGCGAATACCCTAATGAGATCGAATCCACAGCCAGCTGTGAGTTGGGTATTCGTTCTACCATGACAGCGAATACCCTAATGAGATCGAATCCACTGCCAGCAGTGAGTTGGGTATTCGCTTTACACTGACAGCGAATACCCTAATGAGATCGAATCCACTGCCAGCTGTGAGTTGGGTTTTCGCGTTACACAAACAGCGAATGCCCTAGTGAGATCTAATCCACAGTCAGCTGTGAGTTGGGTATTTGTTCTTTACGGACAGCGAATACCCTAATGAGATCGAATCCACAGCCAGCTGTGAGTTGGGTATTCGTTCTACACTGTCAGCGAATACCCTAATGAGATCGAATCCACTGCCAGCAGTGAGTTGGGTATTCGCTTTACACACACAACGAATACCCTAATGAGATCGAATCCACAGCCAGCAATGAGTTGGATATTCGCTTTACACAGACAGCGAATACCCTAATGAGATCGAATCCACTGCAAGCTGTGAGTTGGGTATTCGCTTTGAACAAGCAGCGAATACCCTATTGAGATCGAATCCACTACCAGCTGTGAGTTGGTTATTCGTTCCACACTGACAGAGAATACCTTAATGAGATCGAATCCACAGCCAGCTGTGAGTTGGCTATTCGTTCTACACTGACAGCGAATAACCTAATGAGATCGAACCCACAGCCAGCTGTGAGTTGGGTATTCGTTCTACACTGACAGCGAATACCCTAATGAGATCGAATCCACTGCCAGCAGTGAGTTGGGTTTTCGCATTACACACACAGCGATTACCCTAATGAGATCGAATCCACAGCAAGCAGTGAGTTGGGTATTCGCTTTACACAAACAGCGAATACCTTAATGAGATCGAATCCACAGCTAGCTGTGAGTTGGGTATTCGTTCTACACTGACAGCGAATATCTTAATGAGATCGAACCCACAGCCAGCTGTGAGTTGGGTATTTGTTCTACACTGACAGCGAATACCCTAATGAGATCGAATCCACTGCCAGCAGTGAGTTGGGTTTCCGCATTACACACACAGCGATTACCCTAATGAGATCGAATCCACAGCCAGCAGTGAGTTTGGTATTCGCTTTACACAAACAGCGAATACCCTAATAAGATCGAATCCACTACCAGCTGTGAGTTGGGTTTTCGCTTTACACAAACAGCGAATACCCTAATGAGATCGAATCCACAGCCAGCTGTGAGTTGGGTATCCGTTCTACAATGACGGCGAATACCCTAATGAGATCGAATCCACAGCCAGCTGTGAGTTGGGTATTCGCTTTACACACACAACGAATATCCTAATGAGATCGAATCCACAGCCAGCAGTGAGTTGGGTATTCTCTTTACACAAACAGCGAATACCCTAATAAGATCGAAACCCCTGTCAGCTGTGAGTTGGGTATTCGCTTTGCATAAGTAGCGAATACCTTAATGAGATCGAATCCACAGCCAGCTGTGAGTTGGGCATTCGTTCTACACTGACAGCGAATACCCTAATGAGATCGAATCCACAGCCAGCTGTGAGTTGGGTATTCGTTCTACACTGACAGCGAATACCCTAATGAGATCGAATCCACTGACAGCAGTGAGTTGGGTATTCGCTTTACGCACACAGCGAATACCCTAATGAGATCAAATCCACTGCCAGCAGTGACTTGAGTATTCGCTTTACACAAACAGCGAATACCCTAATGAGATCGAATCCACTGCCAGCTGTGAGTTGGGTATTCGCTTTACACAAACAGCGAATACCCTAATGAGATCGAATTTACAGCCAGCTGTGAGTTGGGTATTCGCTCTACACTGACAGCCAATACCCTAATGAGATCGAATCCACAGCCAGCTGTGAGTTGGGTATTCGTTCTACCATGACAGCGAATACCCTAATGAGATCGAATCCACTGCCAGCTGTGAGTTGGGTTTTCGCTTTACACTGACAGCGAATACCCTAATGAAATCGAATCCACTGCCAGCTGTGAGTTGGGTTTTTGCTTTACACAAACAGCGAATGCCCTAGTGAGATCGAATCCACAGTCAGCTGTGAGTTGGGTATTTGTTCTTTACTGACAGCGAATACCCTTATGAGATCGAATCCACAGCCAGCTGTGAGTTGGGTATTCGTTCTACACTGTCAGCGAATACCCTAATGAGATCGAATCCACTGCCAGCAGTGAGTTGGGTATTCGCTTTACACACACAGCGAATACCCTAATGAGATCGAATCCCCAGCCAGCAATGAGTTGGATATTCGCTTTACACAGACAGCGAATACCCTAATGAGATCGAATCCACTGCCAGCTGTGAGTTGGGTATTCGCTTTGCACAAGCAGCGAATACCCTATTGAGATCGAATCCACTACCAGCTGTGAGTTGGTTATTCGTTCTACACTGACAGCGAATACCCTAATGAGATCGAATCCACAGCTAGCTGTGAGTTGGGTATTCGTTCTACACTGACAGCGAATACCCTAATGAGATCGAATCCATTGCCAGCAGTGAGTTGGGTATTCGCTTTACACACACAGCGAATACCCTGATGAGATCGAATCCACAGCCAGCAGTGAGTTGGGTATTCGCTTTACACAAACAGCGAATACCCTTATGAGATCGAATCCACAGCCAGCTGTGAATTGGTTATTCGTTCTACACTGACAGCGAACACCATAATGAGATCAAATCCACAGCCAGCTGTGAGTTGGGTATTCGTTTTACACTGACAGCGAATACCCTAATGAGATCGAATCCACTGCCAGCAGTGAGTTGGGTATTCGCTTTACACTAACACCGAATACCCTATGGAAGTGGGCCGGAATAAACTATGATAGGGTGATCCGGATCTGCCATTTTTTATGATGAAGTGTCATTTCTTTATTTACTTACTCTTATTTTTAGTAACTTATTCGTACCTTTACTCCGAATGGAAGTGACTGTTTTTTTAACCATTTTGAATAAATATCTTGCAGTTGCTTAAGAAGGCAGAATTTTATTTTGAAAATTCTTGGTTAACTTTTAGTGACCGGAAATTATTCAGACTTTTTTTTTGGACCCTGGAAGTTATTTCCAGGCGATAACCGGAAGTGATCCGGAATAGACCATGTTGGGGTGATCCGGAACTACCCGTTTTTAGTATTTTTATTGAAATAAACGCAATGAGCAGCATTGCAGTGTGTTTGTTCAGTGAGCAGGGTATTCGCTCAAAACTAACAGCCCATACTGTAATGTGCCCGAATCCACTGCCAGCAGTGAGTTTGTTATTCAATTTACACAAAAGGGGAATACCAAAATGGTACATGTATCAAATCCACTGCCATTAGTGACTTGGGTATTCGTTCTACACTGACAGCGAATACCCTAATGAGATCGAATCCACTGCCAGCAATAAGTTGGGTATTCGCTGCAAACAAACAGTGAAAACCGTAATGAGATCGAATCCACTGCCAACAGTGAGTTGAGTATTCGCTTTACACGCACTGCGAATACCGTAATGAGATCGAATCCACTGCCAGCAGTGAGTTTGGTATTCGTTCTACACTGACAGCGAATACCCTAATGAGATCGAATCCACTGCCAGCTGTGAGTTGGTTATTCGTTCTACACTGCCACCGAATACCCTAATAAAATCGAATCCACTGCCAGCAGTGAGTTGGGTATTCGCTTTACACAAACAGCGAATACCCTAATAAGATCGAATCCACTGCCAGTTATTGGTTAACATTACGTCCTGCAGGCCTGAGGAAATTTAACTTAAGCGATGCAAATAAATAAAAAACGTGGGGCTCGAAACCGAGTCTGGTTTCGATTTCTGATTTTTCTTTTATTTCAAATAGGTACAGATCACTATGGTAGGCATACATATTTGCGAGGGTTGAAATTCTGGTTCCAACCATGTATGAATTGTTTGGCCAGATCAGAAGACTCTACAGATCCGAGCCTCCTTAATTGCGATTATATGCAGAATATGGATTTGTTCTATTGTTAAACGTTACGTCGTCCTAAATCTCCACCATTTAATGAACAGTTTTTATGTTTTATATACCATTTTAATCGCAAGAACGAGATCTTAAAATTATTCAGCATGCCGGAAGAGATCGCAACAAAGAATCCAGGTTAAAGCGAAAGAAGGAGGGTTTTAATCTGAGGTTGGTCTCGGTTTCTGATATATTTTTTCTTTATAAAGGAACATATCGTAAAGATAAACATACATATTTTCGAAGGTTTAAATTCCGGTTCCAACCATGTATGGATTGTTTGGCTAGTTTAGAAGACTCTCCAAATCCGAGCCTCCGTAATTGCGATTATATGCAGAATATGGCATTTTTTCTCTTGGTAAAGATTACGTCGTCCTAAATCTCCGCCATTTCATGAACAGTTGTCATGTTTTATATACCATTTTACTCGCTATAAAGAAATCTGAAAATTATTCTACAGGACTGAAGAGACCGCAGTAATTCAAACCAGGTTAAAGCGAAAGAAGTAGGGATCGAATCCGAGGCTGGTCTCGGTTTCTGATATTTATTTCATGGAAAGAGTGACATATCGTAACGGTAAACATACATGTTTGTGAGGGTTTAAATTCTGGTTCCAACCATATATAGATTGTTTATCCAGCTTAGAAGACTGTACAGATCCGTGCCTCCGTAATTGCAATTATGTGCAGAATATATGCGAATAACCAACTCACTGCTGGCTGTGGATTCGATCTCATTAGGGTATTCGCTGTGTGTGTAAAGCGAATACCCAACTCACTGCTGACAGTGGATTTGATCTTATTAGGGTATTCGCTGTCAGTGTAGAACGAATACCCGACTCACAGCTGGCTGTGGATTCGATCTCATTAGGGTATTCGCTGCTAGTGTAGATCGAATATCCAAGTCACAGATGGCTGTGGATTCGATCTTACTATGGTATTCGCTGAATGTGTAAAGCAAATACCCAACTCATTGCTGGCAGCGGATTCGATCTCATTAGGGTATTCGCTGTCAGTGTAGAACGAATACCCAACTCACACCTGGCTGTGGATTCGATCTCATTAGGGTATTCGCTGTGTATGTAAAGCGAATACCCAAACTCACTGCTGGCTGTGGATTCGATCTCATTAGGGTATTCGCCGCTAGTGTAGATCGAATACCCAACTCACGGCTGGCTGTGGATTCGATCTCATTAGGGTATTCGCTGTCAGTGTAGAACAATTACCCAACTCACAGCTGGCTGTGGATTCGATCTCATTGGGTATTCTCTGTTTGTGTAAAGCGAATACCCAACTCACAGCTCGCAGTGGATTCGATCAATTAGGGTATTCGCTGTTTGTGTAAAGCGAATACCCAACACACTGCTGGCAGTGGATTCGATCTCATTAGGGTATTCGCTGTCAGTGTAAAGCGAATACCCAACTCACTGCTGGCAGTGGATTCGATCTCATTAGGGTATTCGCTGTCATGGTAGAACGAATACCCAACTCACAGCTGGCTGTGGATTCGATCTTATTAATGTATTCGCTGAATGTGTAAAGCGAATACCAAACTCACTGCTGGCAGTGGATTCGTTCTCATTAGGGTATTCGCTGTCAGTGTAGAACGAATACCCAACTCACAGCTGGCTGTGGATTCGATCTCATTAGGGTATTCGCTGTATGTGTAAAGCGAATACCCAACTCACTGCTGGCTATGGATTCAATCCCAATAGGTTATTCGCTGTCAGTTTAGAACGAATACCCAACTCACAGCTGGCTGTGGATTCGATCTCATTAGGGTATTCGCTGTCAGTGTAGAACGAATACCCAGCTGGCAGTGGATTCGATATCATTAGGGTATTTCCTGTGTGTGTACAGCGAATACCCAACTCACAGCTGGCTGTGGATTCGATCTCATTAGGGTATTCGCTTAATGTTTAAAGCTAATACCCTACTCACTGCTGGCAGTGGATTCGATCTCATTAGGGTATTCGCTGTCAGTGTAGAACGAATATCCAACTCACAGCTGGCTGTAGATTCGATCTCATTAGGGTATTCGCTGAATGTGTAAAGCGAATACCCAACTCACTGCTGGCAGTGGATTCGATCTCATTGGGGTATTCGCCTTCATTGTAGAAGGAATACCCAACTCACAGCTGGCTGTGGATTCGATCTCATTAGGGTATTCGGTGTCAGTGTAGAACGAATACCCAACTCACAGCTGGCTGTGGATTCGATCTCATTAGGGTATTCGCTGTTTGTGTAAAGCGAATACCCAACTCACTGCTGGCTGTGGATTCGATCTCATTAGGGTATTCCTTGTGTGTGTAAAACGAATACCCAACTCACTGCTGGCAGTGGTTTCGATCTCATTAGGGTATTCGCTGTCAGTGTAGAACGAATACCCAACTCACAGCTGGCTGTGGATTCGATCTCATTAGTGTATTCGCTGTGTGTGTAAAGCGAATACCTAACTCACTGCTGGCAGTGGATTCGATCTCATTAGGGTATTCGCTGTCAGTGTAGAACGAATACCCAACTCACAGCTGGCTGTGGATTTGATCTCATTAGGGTATTCGCTGTCAGTGTAGAACGAATACCCAACTCACAGCTGGCTGTGGATTCGATCTCATTAGGGTATTCGCTGTGTGTGTAAAGCGAATACCCAACTCACTGCTGGCAGTGGATTCGATCTCATTAGGGTATTCGCTGTCAGTGTAGAACGAATACCCAACTCACAGCTGGCTGTGGATTCGATCTCATTAGGGTATTCGCTGTGTGTGTAAAGCGAATACCCAACTCACTGCTGGCAGTGGATTCAATTTCAGCTGGATATTGAATATCCAATTCCCTACTCATTACTCACTGCAAACTTCACACACCTATTGGCTGAATACTTAAGCTAAAGTTTTAAAAAGCTATTATAATTTCCATGCGAGCCAAAAACAATTCATAAAAGATCCGTGAAGTAACGTAGGTAATGTTGCATTTAGTTATTAACTTAATATCAATTTACAAAGATGATGGTTATTCTTTATATGTCTTTTAACTTTTTTTGGTTAATTCGACAATGCATTTTAACTTCAAAAGCACTTCGAGACTTTTTTTAACACTTTTAACGCTACGCTTTATTACCGCTTCTAAACCGGAACTACCCAATCACCAAGGGAAACCACTCTCAATGGGAGGTAACTCAGTATATCGGTAGGCCCCCATTATGCAGATTTGACTATATTACATTTATTTTAAAAAATTTGTTTCTATTCATATATTTATAAGAAAATGACAGTCTCATTACAGAATTCAATCAGCGTAAACTGGTCCAAAGTTTAAATAATTCTAATGGGATTTCGTATGAAAAATGACGTCCTATTGCGTTGTTTGTAAGGCAACTGATATCAAATTTCAGATGTATTAGAACCAGCACCTGATGTCGCAGATTATTCTAATGGAAGTGCATAACCAACGTTCTTGACAGGAATTGTCGTCAACGTCAACAAAACAACAATGAAACTTTGTTAATATTTTCGAACAAAACCTATTTTCTGAATATGAATCATATGGTACTTCGGGTATCTTTGACGTTTGCGAGATATTAATGGCAAAACTCGACCCAATGTTCGTAAAGATAATGCGGTGTGGATTGTTCCGAACCGAACCTACATCATAAAAACTTCTTTCTTGAATACAATATCGTACACGGTATAGTGTGATTATATTAACCTGCCCATTTTGCATACATTACACAGTGGTTGAACGTGCTATTTTGAGACGGGTGTTTTCCTTGCTATTTTGGACTGGTCTTTTGCATGTGTATGTATATCTTTTAAACTGCCTTCACTTCCATATGCGTCTATAGCGCAGTTGGTACGAAGGCAGAAAATAGCAAAACGACAATTATTTTGCCGCTTGTCGCGGGTTCGAGTCGTACTTAGACCTATAACATTTTTCGTGGCGTTTTAAATTGTAGATGTTTCTTGTTTATTTGTTTGTTTTTAAATATTATGTGGTTTTTTTTTGCTTTATTGATTTATTTTTATGGACTTTTTATTGTAATATTGATATTTCCATGTCACAAACTATATCTGTACAAAATATTTCAAACATATCACAGCAGTTCTGTTTCACGTATAGAAATTAACAACGGTTTCCGCGTGGAAAATAACAAAAAACGTGAATTTTTATATAAAAACCGCTTTAAAAAGTATAAAACAAAAATGGCTCTAGCAGGACTCGAACCACATACCTTTAACGTTTGAATGCTGCACTTTACCACTGAGCCATTCCGCTTTCATACCTGCCTAGAGGAAAGAAAACATATATATACTGTATAAGTAATGGATTTCCCGTTGAGGTTATGACGATTTTCACGCTTTGGTGATGAAGTTAAAAATATCACAACCAACAACCGAATAATGTATGCAAAATGGGCAGGTTAATATAATCTCACTATAATGTTTCATGACCTGCATCTTTATAACGTGACTGCATAGGCTTGATTCTAGTTATTGTTTTTCTTTTTCATCTTAAAACTGTTTTTTTGTTTTTCACAACATACAATGAAAACATTTTATAAAGTGAAAAAAATTGCTAGTGGCTATTGATTTACTTGGAAATGTGCAGGCTTAAGGAATGTTCATCAGTCTTAGCAAACCACTGAAAACCGAAAACAATTCATTGACCAGAATACTTATCGAGTATTATTGAAAACACATGTAATGTTATTTGACGAGATGAAAATGAAAATCTTCTTAATGCATTTTTCGATGGAGATCATTTTGAGAGAAAGAAATGAAATTTTACATAATCCAAGAAGATTGTTTAAAATAAAGCCCATAGACTTAATAATTTACCAATACCGACGTAATTTAGAATTGTATAAACCTGAAAACTACCGCATATAAGGTTCCATGTTCGCATTCATTTGCACACTATCATTTGGTATAGATCAAAATTGGGGCTGCTTAATTGTGTATTTATTGTGCTCAGCTCGGTCAGCAAAATTTGCCTTCCATTACTGCCTATGAACCCACTCTTTCATACCAGGATTAAGGTTAAATATTTTTCTAGATAAGTGGAAGTGGCTTCAAATAACATTTTCATCTTTTCCAAGCACCCTGCTTACATGCAGCCACCAAACAGTTAACTTTTAAGGTTTTTATAGCTTACATTTCCCGAAAACTATGTTATACATGTAGTAACTCTTAAATTAAATAGGGACGCACTACAAATGTTCAAATACAATTCATGGTGTGATGAAGATGTCCTGAAAGAGCAAACGTTTGGGGCTAAAATCCCCATTTAAATTATCAATTATTTCTATATAAAAGCATGTTCGAGCAATTCCACTGAAACATCTCTGGAATCACCCCTGCAATCGTTATCAAAATATGATTTATATTTCTGCAACGACTGCATGTCACTATAAACATACACTGTATTTTTCTATCATTGTTATTATGAAACCGTTTTGGCGTGTTGTTCCTGGCAAAGAAAATTACGTCCGTGTATTTTGTTCCGATGGCTAAAGTGAAATTTCTAATGTCCTGTAACCATATATAAATCTTGCGTGCCGCCTAGACTCCAGACGATGAAATCTACCTTAATTACTTGTCTTTTTAAAAATATTTTATCATGAGCTGTTCTGCATCTCTCACTGAACTTCATAATCAGATCCAATTTGTTTAGAAAATAGTGTTTGGATACAACGAAAATTTTGTCATGATTTATACGATTACTATGAATAGTAGGTTAAAAGCAAACTTCTAATCATAGTTTTTTTCTGAATGTGGCGATTCCTGATATGCATATTTCACCTTTTTTCTAATCATAGTAGTTTATCTTGCAAAATATAATATTACTTTGCAATGATATTAGCTTCTCATGTTTTATATGATTGTGTGCTTTTGCATGCAACATTGTTGAGCCGATGGGTGGGTTGGAGTTATTTCACCAAGACAAATTGTACTTGTTTTGTGAGAACCTGTTTGGGCAAGTGTGAGGTTGGTGCACCCTAGAACCTGGTTTAAACCTGGTTTAAACCCCGAACCTGGTTTAAACCCCCAAGGCGGTATCCCCGAAGGTTATCTTTTTCGTTAATTGTTTGTGGCGTCCTATTTGAATTGACATACTTATAATAAATATGATCTCTCTCTCTCTCTCTCTCTCTCTCTCTTTCTCTCTCTCTCTTTTCTCTCTCTCACTCTCTCTCTCTCTCTCTCTCTCTCTCTCTCTCTCTCTCTCTCTCTATCTCTTCCTCTCTTCTTCTTTCGCTGCGTGGAGAGGCTGTGTTTTGTGAGTGTGGCGATTCCTGATATGCATATATAATTTTATTTAATAAGTTAGGTTTCTGTTGGTCGAGGAAAATGAAGTGTTAAAACTAAATTCAAATTAACGACTGCACATGAGCTGTGATCTGTTATAATGTTTATTTAATACTATTGTCAGGCTTTATATATTTCTTCTCTAATGAAGCGTAAGCCATTGCGTTGATTCACAATAAGAATGAAAAAAAAACTGAAGTTTGGTATTGAAACATTGTTTTTATTTATACAAATTCAACATATCAAAGTTATCCAACACTAGAAAATTGGATCTGCCCGGTACACATAACAAATATGGGTAAAGACGTCTTCAAGTCATAACATATACGTAAACAAACGACTTTGACAAACGACTTTGAAATGATGTACGAAAAGACGAGTGACTGGAGATAACGAGTTTAAATAAGACTTGAAATATATGTTTATGTTATCATTCTTAAGAAAACAAAAGCCTTTAGAATAACTGTTTATATTTTATTTCAAACACGTACACGCGAAGCGACTTTAGCACGTAAAACATTGCTCTGTAATGTCCAAGGTAATTATATTTCTAATATCCTGTATGATTTGTCTGAAATGGCCATATTTTTCTGTCTTCCTTTGCGTGTCTGTGGTTTATTTTATCGCGCGTGTCCAAGGCATAAAAATGGCATTGGAAGAACATTTGTAGATCTTAATTTGTTTGGTATGTTTTCTGTTTTCTGCAAAATGTATTTATGTAATATGAACTTTTGTATAACCAATTGAATTAATGATCCAATTATATGACTTTCAGCAAACATTTCAATCAGAGAAAAAAGGGGACTTTGAAAACCATCTAACACAACAAATATCAAAATATTGCAAGCTCGTTTTAAATAAGCATATTTATGAGCTGTAATGGAAGTCTATATAATTGTTTACGCCGCCTAGCAACGGATTGAGCGCAACTTAATATTTACACAAATATAAGTATCATGCTTAACGACCTTTAAAAGGCTATATAATTGATATCGCCACTAATTAAATGTAAGGCGAGATTAAGATCATCGAACATTGCTTAATAGTCCCTTGGATTAGAGTAATTGTGAAAGTCATACTTACAAAGATTTTTAACAAGAACTATCTTTAAAAAAAGATAAACGGCGTTGATGGAAAAGATTTATATATACATGTATATAAGAAAGAAAGAAAGAAAGAAAGAAAGAAAGAAAGAAAGAAAGGCGAAGCAGACACAGTTTAGTTATTTAAATTTACTTGTTATAGCTGTTGACGAACCGTCCTGCCTTCTTAGTATGACCTAGAGATAAAGCGACCGAATCATGACAACTCATAAATTCATTGAAAGTGTCTTTCAAAAAAATGTTGAAGCTGTTGCAACAATTTCAAACGGTGATAATAAGTCGAATAAAGAAGCAATGTCTTACATTAAGTCTTGATCTACATGAATTCAGTTTCAATAAAATACCTCTTGTAGAGTTAGAACTCAAGATGAATAAATGTCCTTGAAATTTAATAAATATTAATAACACCTTGTTACAAGAGCGAAATCTACCAACTTTTACGTCAATTAACTTTAAAAATAGTGTCCCTCATGATGATTGAACCCGGGGCATCCGCTTTGGAGGCGACAGAGGTATCCACTACACTACAAAGAACTTGTATTCTGGATTTAAAATTAACAATCAGTATCAAAGAAACTAGAAAGGAAACCGTAAAAACTAGAAATATCTGCTCTTCTCTTTCGTTTAACACTGTGAATTGTACGCAAGTGTTTACCTGACAACCAAGAATATTTCATATAAAATTGTATTTAAGCCATCAATATTGACTTAACAGTTTACTGGTTATTTAAATCGTAAAATGTTTTTCTCCAATACAATTATCGCTTTTAAAAACAAAAATGCTCGAACATGCAAGTGCCAGGTAGAAATACTTACACAAAATATAAAAATCTTCACGGTAATCGTAAATACCACCCACTAACAACTAATCGAAATAATCTATTTGATTTTCCCGCTTCATGATAATAAAAATCCCACTAGATACCTCTCCACCCTGCTAGATGCCTCTCTGGTGTAAAAAGCTACCAATCGAAATTGTTTATTTCATTTTCCCGCTACATAATAATAGAAAACGAGTATTATTTACAACATTTCATTGGTCGAAAAACTAGGTCAAAAGTGAGCTTAGACAGCTAACGCCGAAAAATGAGCAAGACGGAAACGACAGCTTGCTCGACTACTCGAAGATGAAATGAAGCAAGAAAAGATATTAAAGCAAATTTGGAATTTGGAAAACATTTCAACTGGGAGGAGAGTCAGGAGTTGTTAAAACAGAGAGCACCACATCACTTTGCAGAGCCATGTGTATGTTTAATTACGACATCTTACTGATTAATTTGATAGAATCTGAAATAAATTATGACCAGGGGTTAATTTTAAACTAGTCCTTGCATGATGCTATTCTAGGTTACTTCTGTGCCAGCTGATTAAGTGATTTCTAACCTATCGGAAAGCACTTAATCTAACATTGGTTGGTACATTTTCAGACATTATATCTTCAAGTCGTAACGCCGAGGGATATAAATGGTGTACAAGTGCCATAATGCTACAGACACATTCCGCTGTAACTAGTACAATATGGCTATAAGTCCGCACTCGTTCGAATCAGAGAAGGAACCGAGTAAAAAATGATGCAATCAAAACATTGTTCACCTCATTCTTATGAATGAGGAGTGTCATTATTTTTAGTTGATTATACGTTATCTGAAAAGGATTGTTGTTTTTTTACCAGAAAATCACCCTATCATCGTTCGATCTAAAAGATCTGAATACGCATGTCAGGAAAAGCCTCAGGTAGAATATATTTTGCCTCCCTACTCAGCCAGAAATAGAAAAAATAGATGAAAGTGAAGCTTTAAAAGCCTCCGAACACGATGGGACTCATTTTGAGCGTGAGAAAGCGAGTGCATGAAATTAAAACACAATTTATTTCAAAACTAAAAAATCGTAAACAATTGACACAATAATAATCTGAAAGGTTAATGAATTTTATCAGGAAATAACAATTTCTGTTGTATTATTTTTATTTATTCCTTCATAGACGTCATCAATGTATTGATCCGGGTTAGTCGTTTTCACACTGCCTGGTACAAGATTATACATTCAGAAATAATCGGACGTTTTCAAGTGTCTTAGTTATTTCACTTCAGTTAATTGACTTAAGCAACGTGTACATGTTTATTCATATTAGAACCTGACGGGGTAAATGCGAGTTTGGTGCAACTGATTCCTCGGTTTGAGCCTATGTGACAATTGTAGTTGGGTTATTTCCGATGCGGCAACTCTTCCGGTTATTTTTTTTGTTATTAGTTATTTCCGGTGTCATATTTTAAGTTTATTTTATTATAAGTATATGATGTCTTTTTCTCTGTATATTTGTCGTCAAATATATTAATATATCAGTATTATCAATATTATTAATTGATCGTTTTTATCTTGGATTCAGATAAAAGATATGTCTAATTGTTTTGTTTTTTAATATAAAAATTACAGAGATGCTTCAAAATTTACCTGTTTTTATAAAACAGAATCATATTATTGACAAACATTGCCTCAGCAATGTTACTACATGTAATTGATCATGAAACCTAAACGGAATATCAAACAACAAGATAAAAGATAAAAATAAAAACTTTATACGTTTATTATAAATAACAGAAAGGGACTTATGACAAAATGTGGTACCCGTTCCTCTGCGTGTTGCTGATTGTCGGTTCTAAGAAAACAGGTAATTAAAAATGTTTTCATACAATCCTCGTCAAACGCTAGGATAAATTGATTTTGGTCGTCGAGAAAATGTTCTGTTTATAAAAGGCATTGGATTTAATTCGTTTTCAAATGCATTTGAACACATACAATGATCATTGTACTACATGTATAAAGACGGATGGTATTTACCAAATACCAAAAAATACCCATACACATTTCTAATCAAGACCAAACTTGGGTCGTTCAATGTCATTTTCAAATTCATCACTTTCATTTACGTTCGTGTATAGTTTGTTAACACTTGAAATATTTGTCATTTCGATGCAAGACTGAGTACTTGTCACGGCTATAATTAGATCTGAGCCATCACGTGACACTAGGTCGCTGTTACAAGTCAACGCTCGTGAAATTCTTCGTAAGTCGGCTGAAGTAGATTGTGATTCCACTGTTTTCAAGCCTAATACAGAATGTTTGCGTTTGACCACGTGTTTGACGATTCTGAAGTCTTTATAGTTATGGCGAACACTTGAGCATTGATCCTTAAAACTTCTATATAAAGAATAGATTCTTGGAATAAAAAGACTTGTTACTGTAACTGATGCGTTCAGTAAAAGAGAAATGGCTAAGATTGTCGTTTTCGCTGCCGCTCTGGTAGCGGTGAAATAGGTAGGAACAAAAGTAATCCAAATGAGCAAAGTTGTGTCAACACAGAACGCGATATAGCGCGATTCTTTATAGTTGTCTGGTAGTTTTCTTGTTTTGAAAGCGTAAAATGTGCATATCACAACAAGAACGAGATTAAAAGAAAGTGAAGAAAGTAGTCCTGCTTGCGGAAGATTACAAAACAACTCGACGAACATCTCATTGCGCCGTGGCATATGCAATGAAACCTCTGGAGGTTCGATGCTTGTTGAAACAATCACTATCGCGACCTGAATATACAAAAACATATTTACATTACGTTAGACACATAAAATAAGAAATAAAGAAATTAAACATGAGGGACATATAAATTACTCCATTTTCAGTTCAAAAGCCAACAAGTGCTGCTATTGCATTCTCTTCAACCATCCAAGAGTTCAGAAAAAAAAACAATTTCTAGAAGAGTAGTTGCGAAAATGTGAACTCTTGTAGGACGGTTAGGGCTAAACGTTTCCGTTATATAATTGAAAAAAGGATCATTGAACGCCACCGGACACACATATATTACACTAGTGTTTAGGCTCGGATTTATTGAGCCCGTTTATAGGCCGTAATGGTAGTGCATCTTTCTGTCCACGCCGCCTAGTCCCAGGTTAAGCGAAACTTAAAATTTAAACATATCGTGCTCTAAGGCATTCAAAGATGTTCACTGATAACAGCACTTATTGAATGTACGGAGATATGTTTTACAGCCACCTGAAAACAAAAAAGTCGTGTATTACCTGACAGAATACAAGGACGACTGAGAAAAACACTTGTGAACTGGTACTGATCAGGCAGGGCTTTCTTGTAGTCCGTCTTCCAGCGTTAAATATGCGGTATATTCGGTTAGTCTTCACAAGCAAAGGAGCGTAAATCATGGTGTATGTGAGACTAAAACCCACGTGATTCACGTAACATTTCCAACTGTTAGGCCTGGTAAGAAAACTAGCCACCAGACCGTACGTTAATAATGTCCCAAGCAGTATGATACCGCTAAGTTCTATACTGAAACATTTAATCACGTGTTCATCTCTGTATTTGACCAGAATGACTATAATTGTAAAGCAGGTTAACGCCCCAAGAATCGCTATCACACATAGCCCAATAGAAACAGCGTTTTGAAGTCCAAAATAAAATGGCTGGATGTCTACGCATTTAGTTTGTGTCTCGGCGTCCGGCCAGGTGAGTTCAGGACATATTTCACATCTTGTTGCGTTAGCAGCTACTATCTCGTTGACTTTGCAAGTTTCACAAACATGGCAACATGTTTTCTGCAGGTAATAGTAAATTGTTCCCATAGTCTCGGTACAAGGTCTCGGACAAGACGACAACGGTATATTGTTCTTATTCCAAAACAGATCTTTTTTATTTATAGATAAGTGTTCACCTTTCATATCCCAAATGCCAACTGCACGAAGTTGTGCAAGATTTTCAGATGTTCTGGGAATACACTGATGAACGTCATACTTAGTAACAACATCGCCATCTTCATTAAATTCTAGTTCTCCATGCAACCCGTTGAATCGAATTTTCTTAAGTTCTTTAAATATACCAACTTTTGAAACGCATTGTGTTACATTTGCGAGCCCTATTTCTAGCGGATTGCAGCTAGATTTTACAACATTGTCGAGAGCATACGCTAGAGCGTAAACACTGTCAATTAAAAAGGAATCGACAAAACTGGATTTAAGTCTGTGGTGTACATGGTCCATAGGACATTTTGGTTTTCTTAACTTAAATTGATTATTATCATTTACTATGTTGTGATAGTTTTGTAACTCATTGATCCAAGGATTTTTACTTATGCGGCTAGCATTGTTGGTGTTGAATAGTTCCTGTAAGTGAACACTAAATCTTTCTGTGCTCATATTCAAAGCGTGTGGATGAACTATCATTGAACCTGGTAGAAAATCACAAAGCTCGGGATTTTCTTGAAGAATTAAGCTAACACTATCACTTCCTACCCAAATAAAACGATTTACTAAGCCAGCTGCTCCAACTCCTTTGCTAATAAATAAGGCATGTTCCACTTCAACAAACGCTACAACAACTTTTGTATCAACATGTGCATTTAAACGCTTTAAAATATCCAAAAAGTCTTCTTCTGTTGATCCATCAGCAATTTCAATTGCTTCTTCAATACATACAAAATTTTCCATTGCTTCGAGTATGCTCTGTAGCTCTTTGACACCATCTCTGCCGTAACTTCCTTCAGAGTATACAATAGACAAGTGGCTCCACCGGAAGTGACTTAACAAACTCGCTATTGCCTTCACTTGGTACCTGTCTGGAGGAACCATACGAAAGAAATATGGAAATCTAGTTTTATCGCTGAGAACATTGCTTGTTGCTGTGTGGCTGATTTGTGGTAATTGAAACAGATTTAAAACGTTGGCGACAACGATACTCAGTTTACTAGTGTATGTGCCGATTACTCCAACAACGTCATAAAATACTCTGAATTCCCCATTTTCGTGATCCTGACTATTTATAGTTAATTCCTTTCTTTGTGATCGTATTTCACTTGGCATAAACTGAATGGCTCTGGCTAATGCAATAGATGGTGAGTGACAGTCATCAAGCACAACAAAACCTAAAGTCAAGTTCGGAAGAATGTCGTTGTCTTTGTTGATTTCCCGAACGGCAAAACTTAACGCCTCGACGTTTTGTACATTACGAACATCCTGGATGTTGTATGTGCAGTTGAATAAAGTGTTCGATGAGTGAATTGACAGAATAACGCCGATGTTTATGTCACCTTCCTCTATCCAACGATTTTCTTTTTTGTTAACATCTGGCGGAAATCCATGCACACAACACAGAGCCAGGAACCATGTAGATACAGCAGATTTACAGCACATTGTCCTGAAAAAATTAAAACGACATCTATTAATACAGCTTATTAAAGTAGTAAAAGGAGACGTATATCGATCCAATATGAATTAAATTAACTCATGATATATGAAATTAATTCAGTGAAAACCGCATATCAGAATTAGCAACTCATACCCGTACCCGAAATTAAGGAGGATGAGTGCATGGGTTTATAAAATGATAAATTTCAAGACACCACATCAGAAAATGAGAACCTGATGGGTTACCACCTTTACCTGTCAGTTGCAAAACGTTTTTCAATCTCAGAACACAAGAACCAATAAAATATCGAACTGGGTTTATTTATGTCCATTTACTAGACTAAGGGTTTATTTTAACTGCCGTATCCTACAGACAGTTTCTGAGCACCTGGCCACAGCGACATTAAAACTCTTCGAGCCCAAGGAAGAAGCTCCTTAGGGGATAACAGAAAGCTACACCAATTCAAAGTACTAGTCTACTATTTTTGCGACCGCTACAGACAACTGAATGAAAGTTGTTGTGAATTTAATTTAAAATTAGTCTACTTAGGAAATATGAATTCGCATTACACAAAATAACAAACCCAGAACTACTGAGTTCTTTTCTATTCGTTCCTCTTACAGCGTTGATAAATAACTATTCAATTTTGGATTATTTAACACTTGTCAGAGTTGTTATAAGTCATAAAAATCCATTCAATTATTTAGATGCGGTCTTAAAATAATACTCTTTTTCAAATCCACAAGACTCACTTTATAAACATTAACTTTAAGTTTAAGGATCATCAATGCTATCAAAATGTTTAAGCTCAAAGCCAATTTCCACCAAAAGATAATTAAAATAAGTTTATTTTTACTGAATGCTGATATACATCACAAGTTGTATTATGCTACGCGACATCTGCTGGGACGCGATAAGAAGGTTCTCTCAAATCGCAAAAGAGTAATATCGGATTTAAGTTTTCGTGGATGTTTTCCAATACCATCAACTCTGCCGCGATTTATTCCTAAATTATGTACTGTGAAACATTTGAAATATGACAAATGTAGTGAAGAAATATATCCCCCTCTACCATCTTCCCGCTCTTTTGGTAAGCTGGAAAAGCATATGATCTTGTTTAATTAATTGGTAACAATATTACAATATTACAATATTACAAGATTTTATATAGGAAATTCATTAATTGTTTTAATCTACATCTTCCATTTGTTTTGTTGTGTGTGTTTATTTTTAAAATTTTAGTTGCTTTTTTTATTTCTATTTGTTGCACAAAATAATGCTTCCATAGTCTAAAGATATATTTTATATCCATCGCTCAAGACGTGTAATTATGTGTATGTTCATGTAGCGGGTACTTTAACATTTTAGTAATCTCTTAGTGATAAATGTTATGTTTTACTGTTTGAAAAATAACATTGAATGGTATAAATCTAAAATTACCGCATTGAAGGTTCCATGTCCACCGCCATATGCACACCATCGTTTGGGATCGTCAAAATTGTACTGTTTATTGGTGTAAATATTGAGTTGCGCTCAACATGGGGCTAGGCGGCGTGAACAGTAATATGCATCTCCAATACTGTCCATGAACAGGCTTAATCAAACCGAGCCTGCAATGTTTTCATATGTGTCGTGTTCGATGGCTTTCAAAGTTCCCTTTTCATCTATTTCTATACCACAGTGTTACAAATAAACCGCTACTTGTTTTAAATTTAGCATGTGTGCTGCTTTACTATTATACAATAGTGTGAATGTATTTATGTTGTTGTTGGTTTTTGCTTTACTCGAACTTACTTATTTATTATTTGTTTTCAAAGTGATACATTGTCCTTTATTAATAGCTCCATTAAATTCCATAGCAAATTCCTTATGTGTTTTTAGTGGATTCCTCCTAAAATATATTTTAAACTCCATGATACATATATATTTCTATTAAATGATATATGAGGTGTTACCTTATAAATTGTTAACTTCGAGATTAAATTACTTTTTTCAGTCCATATTATTTAAGGCGTTTCCTCCCTTATATCTCGACAAGCACAGTTGTGTCTCATTCTTAGGCAATAAAGTTTATTTTTTTATTCCGTATTCTGGAATAAATTGTAACGGTTGCAATTATAAAGACTATTTGTTTTTAATTTCCAGAAATTATGCATATCGTAAACTTGACCTCAAAGACCAAAGTTTACATAAATTATCCATTTTGTGTGTTAGTTGCAAAGGGTACAATGTAGGAAATGATAGCACTGCACTATCTCGAGCTTGTTCAAAAAAGATTCTCTACAACTGAAAAATAACCTGACGCATGCATATTATAACCTATATGCAATTTCATATTCCGCCGCATTACGAAACAGATTTGCTATGCCAAGGAACAGTATTTCAAAGTCCTATTTTATCATCATTTTGTCTTCAGCATAAGCTATTAAATAGAAAGTTACCTCGAAAATTCGAACTCGACACTAGTTTCTGTCTCTAACAGCATAAACCTTTAAGAAAATATTATGTAATATGCGATAATTAACAATAGTAAAGTAATTTAGAGAAAGCTCACAAGAGTTTGTCAGTTACCTAACTTATTATCGATCTGGAATGAAATGGGTAAAACTAATTTGTGATTTTGGCAAATTTCTGCATAAAGTACTTCTTCTATAAGTCCATCATCACATAGAAATATAAGTAAAAAAGAATATCAAACGAAGAAATGACCTACAATTTCGACATAAAATAGGATTTCTGTTATTTCAGACACATTTGTATAGAAAACGGTTGATTTAGTGTTGTACATGTCACTAAGGTCTTAATTTAATTGCTAAATAAATCTCGGAAATGGTTGATGTAAAATGAACGTGACAGGAAAGTCCCTTTTCGGCAATTAGATACGTAGATATTCTTGTAAAGCATTTCCATGAATAAAAACCGTTCTTTTCGCCAGATCACACTACGAAGTTAATTTACACGGTAAAAAGTGTCTAGAAACATTCTTTTTTTCGTTATAAAAGGATCTGCTGCGTAAATGCGCTACCAATAATTGCGTATCTGCGGAAAACATGTGTCACTTTTTCAAGAAGGGTCATCTTTGAATACCTACAACTTTCTTGAATCATTTCGAGCTATGGTTGACTGTAACAGGAAAGATTGTATTATGTATTGGATTTAACTTAAATTTGACATTGACTGTAGTTTTAAACTAGAATGCTCATAAAATGACGGGAAACGAAAATCTTACAACATTTTGGCCTTTTTAACTTTGTTTTTATGAAAACTAGAAAATGCGCAATCTCTAAACTTTCGTCTTAATGCAGATCGTTTATCTACCCGTATAAATAAATACTAGTATTAGCTTTGAGCAAAAATTAATAATAAATAAATCTGGAATACTTAACACCACTGTCGACTATTTTCTATTTTCAGCGGATCTGCTGCCACACGCTCGTTCTGCTTCGGCATGCTCCGGTTATGTAGTGTGCAGATTATCAAGCTGCGAACTGAATGACTTCCGTCAGATAGAGATTCCTTGGGTGCTGAAGACAAAGAAGGTAAATCAATAGGAATATCTCTTACGTAATTTTAAAGTTTCATGATGAACATTTTGTTCCGTTTGGGTACTTTTGAACTGGTAAACATGCAAAAAGCTAACTACTCTTTAATAAAGTTCATTTTAAACATTGGTGTTGGAATTATGGTATACAATTAATTTCATGTTACTGGATATAACGCACATCTTTAAAATACAACAAAAATGAGTAAAATCTAAAATTAATACGTTATACGATGAAACATTTACTCATGATAAACCAACATATATTCAACCGAAGCACTATATAATTAAAAACTTATCAAGTAAAGTTTAACCCTTTTCTCTTTGTGATATGGAAGGGCGTCCATTGTAGATCCAGAATATCCGTGCAATTTAATCAGAATTAACATTGTTCACCTTTAGATTTGTTAGTTTATTTCTCAGCAAGAAACGAACAAATGCACGGATGTGCGGTTTTATTCAGCACTACATCGGTCGCCCGTGTGATAAAAGGCGTATCCATGGAATTAATGGTCAAATGTATTCGGAAAAACATTCTTGCCATCCTTGTCACTGCCTTTTTCTAGTTTTGAGATGCTTTTTCAACCAATCAAGCTTTTGCAATATATTACGTTAATATTACCCGTAAACTTTAACATGTCAACAACATGAATAAGCTTTCAATGGCACACGCTTCCTATTTAAATGATTTCCCAAACCTGTACTTTTCCAGGTATTGTTTACCTCAGTAACTCACTTGCCACAGGGCCATCCCTATCTATGATTTCGTCAACATTAACGTGGCATATAATATTATGAAAGTGCAAACAAAAGGTCTAATAGATATTAAAATGCCACGACAGAGTCAGACAGAAACCATAAGATTACTTTAATCTTATAAATCAATTAACAGTAATGGTATTTGTGAAAAAAGATTCCCGTTTATATTTATATAATCCAATATCTGTTAACGTTGACTTCTCCAGTGCCCACGTAATTCAGTGCTCAAGAGGACAGATGTTGAAACTGAAATGAACGACACCGTAATGCGACGAAACTAGGTTTTAATGTTAAGAAAGTGTCGTTGCAAATACTTGTACAAACCACTTCATTAGTTAATTCATATAAAAATAATTTGTGACGTATTTAAATAAAAAATGTGGGGAGGGTTACAACAACCGAGGGTGATATAATGACTCTGTTACTTATTCTTTGTTTTAAATCTAGTTACTTAACAAACTGACTTTGAACAAAATCAAAGACCTATAGTATACGTTTATATATATAGGTCTCTGAAAAAATGTTCAGAAAAGAAAAGGCTGCATGTTTAGATGATATAAAGTCTGTGTCTGTATTTAGTTGATTACTGTAGAAACTTAAAACGGATAATATAAAAAGTTAGTTTTAAGAAGTTATATACCTATACCTTGGAGGTAGAAGGCTGGGTCTAATGTACGAAACATTGCTTTGTTGCATGCATGGTGACTTTCTGCCAGTTTATTTTAAATATATCCATTCATAACGAAGTTATGGCATGGACAGAGAAATTCTTGTTTCAGTTAGAGTTTCTTTGACCTTGGACATACATGATTGGGTATTGTACGCGACACACCACCTTGTCATTCTGAACATTTGAGTCAAGTTATAATGAAATCCTCTTGTCTATGGTCAAGTTATGGCATTGTCACGATTTGTTCGCCGACTCGCCCAGCAACATATCCCAAATTTTACAACCGTGATTTTCCTATTGGAAACATGGTTGAAAAAGATAATGATAATAGATTTAAACAGTTTAGTAGCAATCAATGTATCCGCACTTTGTATTTGAAACAAGGAGAGCACGAGACAAAGTAAATAACCTGTTTAAACACAAGCAGCAGTGGTTTCGCGCGTATTCAAGCTAAGGCTTGTTACAAAGCCTTACAAAAATTGATTCCAGTTATCAATCTATAAAAAGCAGCTTAAAACGTGTCATTTGCAGCGATTTAATAATATCCGAGAGCAAAACATTGTTGATTAAAGTGGTTACTGCCAGATTAAGACTTTAAAAGGCTCGTGAGATAAAGCGAACACGTGACGCAAGTATCATATGCGTGTCTTAGAAAATTTCTGTGGATAATAGGATCGCCAATATCAAGTGCCCTGTATACAGAAACGGATTTAACAATCATGCAAACGAGATCAATATGAAACGAGGAAAATTGTAGATTCAGGGTCAAACCGGGAACCTGCTTTGCAAAAGCTAAATAGGAAAGCCACATAAAATAGAGAATGCTAGTAATTGAGCCACCGCCACATCCTTAAACCAACGGACTGAGAATTCACTTTTTACATCACGCTATGCAATGTTGTATATTATTTTTATGGGTTTGTGTAAGTTATTACTGACAAAAAAACTTACACTTTTTGCAATCACTCCACAAAACCATTTTGAGACTTTTTTTAAATGATCGCGGAGATTGGAATTATATATGCTGCGTTTACAACATATTAGGCGTCAGAGGGATTTCGGTAAACATTTGTGGCAAGTAAAGCGTAGTATTACATTTTAAGACCGATGTTAAAAGGTTGCGCAAGTAATTCTGCTGATTTTAACATAAATATGAATCATTAGAATTCCTTAAGGAAAAAAGCAATAACATATCACTCTTTTCAATAGTCAATTCCCTTGTCAGACAAATAAGAATTATTCAATGGGGGAAGCCAAACATTGAAATGTTACATCTGATAATACCATTGTGTAAGAGACAGGGTTTTAGGAGCAAGGAGAATTCAATTCATTTGAAGAAAATTGGTTTGCTCATTCATAGGGTCGTTTTTACTTGGATGTGAATGACAACTGATGGAAATCTTGAATGACGACTTCTAAACATGATATTGTTAATGAAGGAATTTCGTAACTTCTTTGATATGAAAACAGTATAAACGTCTTGAACTGTTGACAAATGTAGGCACTTAACCAAAGAATTAACATAACTGAATTCAAATTTATTTAGTATCAGGGCCAGTTGTGGTGATACAGCTTTTGGTAAGCAAGAAAAGAGAGGACAAAACACGCAGAATTTATTAATTACTGTCTTACAAGACAATTGCTTGAAGATTATTTCTTTTTAAGTGACCTTAACTTAAAATAGGAGAAAACGTGTTAATGTGCTTTCTTCTGAGGTTGAGCTGACCGAAATATATTATCCTTGTATGTTAATATGTTTATATCAATTATGTTCTTTTTGTAATAGAATCCTATTTGTGGTCAAATCATTATCCATTTAAAATGGGTTTGTTCAAGTAATATTCAGAGATCAGCATTTAACAGCATTTAGATTTAGTGGTTTTATATTTTGGTCATGGTCAGTATTTCACTGAATCCCAGAGGGACTCATATACGGTTAAAGCAATCATGGAAACTAAGTTAATTACTTATTGCTTGTATAATTAACGACTCTAATTATAAATCACTCGTTTGATTTTTACATGTGCAAATACATTTTTATTGAAAATACATAAAATTCAGGCAACAGATACAAACAATATGTATTTTCAAAGTACACGTAAATGTAGTAAATACGTGCATGAATAAAGATTCCACGAATGATTTATAATTAGTCCTTTTTCATCTATATAAATAAGTTTGCAATAATGTCTTATCTTTTATAGATCTTAGCATTAATCGAAGAAACATATGGAAGGGTGTTCTTGCGTGGCGAAATGTTTATTACTGTTTTTGTCTAAGAAATGTGAGATTCACGCGTGTTCAAAACATGGCACAAGGAATGAAGGATAAATGATTGATTGGGTTTCCAATATACCCATGTTCGTGCAGAATTTGTGAAAAACATGTTCATACCGAATGAACAAAAAAAATAAGACCAGAAACTTTACGTGACTGTCAATAATAAACAATTGTCAGTGCAGAAACGGTTACGGAATTGGTTAATTTCAAAACATTTCTTTCCATTTGGCGTAAGCACTAAGTCACGAAGTTAATGATAAGATTTGTTACAAATCTTGCTTAGGGATTAATAAGCCAATTGTTCTGGGTTATTTACTCCTAATTAAACATGATCGTTGAAAGGTAAATATGCAGAGAACTTAAGGCATTGAAGTAGAGCCAATAAAAATGTTGATCTTGAGGAATTTCACGTTGAAGTCGACGAGGGAAATCATTGTAGTGGATATAAAAATCATGAGATACATTAGCAAACAGTTAAACAAATGATCATATAATATTTTACTGATGGAATCTTAAAATGATTCCAATAAATGTACTCTAGCACAACCAAGTACGTGAGAGAAAACACGATACGACACTACTCACTTAAAGAATGGCTGAAAATGACTATAACAATATCGAAGGGTTTAAAGTTTTATACATTGTAAATACAATAAGCAGACAAATTGTCATAAAACGCAGGGCTTATGTTTAAATTCGCCTATCAAATTAAAAGAAAATTTTCACTATCTATTCTTGCTTTTCCTCGTTCGTTGACTTTCACCAAATTTATATTGTTAATTTTCTTTTTTGAGATGGTGATCGTTTTCAAGAGCTTAAAACAATATTAAAGATTCCAATAAGCGTAATTTTTGCATGATGAAAAGTTTTAAAACAGGGTAATCGGTAGCGCTAATTTATGAAAATCTTGTCTAAGTTAATACCCGATACCCAGATTTAATTAAAATACATAGGCAGTTTAAAATCACCATAGCATCAATGTATTTCTCAGCAAGTGATTTATGGAGATTTGGCTTCATAAACTAAAGAAAATAAAAGGCAACGTACATCTCTCCACGATATTCTTTTAAACCATCTGTAATTTCAAAACGAAAAGTCACCAAAATACTCTACAGAAGTAAAATTCGAAAGGTCACCAACATAATATTCTACAGAAGTAAAAATCGAAAGGTCACCAACAAAATATCCTACAAAAGTAAGTCGATAGGTCACCAACAAAATATTCTACAGAAGTAAAAGTAGACGTAAAAGCTTTTTCTAGTGCCGCGTTCATTCTCTTATCAATAAAAGTGTGAAAACGCGGAAAGCACAATTCCGCAGACACAGTCATTCACACTGCCAAATGGCTCATACAAGAAAAAAACAATGAAACCAGCAGGGGAATAGCAATGGCCAGGTCAGTGTGGGATTTTGCCTCTCCAGGAACTCTGAGGAACACAAATGCACAAGGTGTCTTGGTATAAAGTCATGTAAATGAATGTAAAACCATCTTAATTAACAAGATAAAGGTAGAAATATACAGCAGCTAGATTGAAAAAGAACTATAATAAAAATATAGTTATAAACATAATAAACAAAAAAATAATATGAAATCAATCAAAATTCTTATAATGACTATATGATTTATATTTTTCAAAACATCGAAATAGTAATGAATTATTCGAATTGATTAAATTCTCCTATCATGCCAATTAGCAAAACGTTTACATTACGAATAATGTTATTACTTTTATCGATTCTAAAGGTCGTTCAATACTGTTAATGAGCAAATAGCGCAACGACGGTTCCGTATCATTGTCATTGTCATGGCACAACAGCGGCTGGTATGGACCAAAACTTTGTATAGCTTAGTCGTGTACATACTAAGTTGTATTCCAGCCGGGGTTTAGTGACGAGGGCAGTTATATGTATTTGAACAGGCTTAGTCAACCAAATATGTGACTTTTCACATTTATCGTGTTTTATGACTTTTTAATATTAATATGTCAATAAATAAACAGAAAAAACAACAGAGAAGCTGCCGTGACCTATAGAGCTATGGTAAAATAGCGGACAAAATTATTTTTCGTGGTGTATTGATCACATTGTTTTGTAGACTACCTAGATTTCCGTTGACGCTTTTATTTAGGCGCTTGATAAATATTTAAATAAAGCTTCACACGTAAAGTTTCTGAAAAGAACCATTTCGGAATAAAAAAAATGTCAAAAATCTTTTGAAGTATTTGAGAATGAAGATATTTTTGATTAACCAAATGTCTTTTGCTATATTAAAAGGACAAAACCATTAACGTTTCACTCAGAAAAAAACCGAGATGTTATGGCTTCACTTAACTGAATTCTGTTTTTTTTCTTTTGTACTTAATTAACATTTTTCAAAAACGTTAAATTAAGGTGCAAGCAAGAACTAGTTCCAAACATATCCTAAGGTCATTTTGATTTTCATAATTAGCTCAAGCATTTACATCAAAGTACTATTACAGCACAAGTCACATTTTCTTTAAAAGTAGTTGTAAAGGAAACTTAAAACGTTACTAAACCAGGCAAATATGAAAGTAATAAAAGCTCGGTTTGTTATAACCTTCGTGGTTGAACAAATTCAAAATCAATTTGCGCTTAAATATTCAATTATCCTACATTAAAAAGTGCGAAATACTGAAAAAATTAATAGGAGTACTATTGCCAAATATAGATATTGTGCTGAACGACTTTCAAGGTCGCGAATGACAATAACACTGCTTTGATGTTTAAGCGTAAGTTTTTCATGTTTCTATGCACAAAAAACACCATTGTGATACTGAAATTTATTAGTGCTCCATTACAGTGCTTGCATTAAACGTCTCCAGTACATTCAGTCAGTGCTGTTATCAGTTACGTCCTTTGAAGGTCGTCGAGCACGATATATATGTACTATGTTAACAGTACTTCTAAATTTACTTTTTGTTTTTCGGCGTTAGCTGTCTAAGCTCACTTTTGACCTAGTTTTCGACCAATAAAATGTTGTAAATAATACTCGTATTCTCTTATTATGCAGAGGGAAAATGAAATAAACTATTTCGATTGGTAGCTATTTACACCAGAGAGGCATCTAGCAGGGTGGAGAGGTATCTAGTGGGATTTTTATTATTATGCAGCGGAAAAATGGGAATGTAGGACATAATCCCCTACGGACAAAATACCCTAGTCATATCTGGACAAAATCCCCTACATCAGTTTTCCACTGGTGTACAAAATCCCCTACTTGCATAAATCCCCTACGGACAAAATCCCCTAAGTAAAAAATCCCTTACTTTATAAATGTTTCACATACCCTGCTACATACTATAATAAAACTAGATGGTCTGGCATTTCTGCCGGCGGCTGATGTCAGTAATGGCATCGGTTATCTTAGAGAAACAACCCAAGAGTATTTAGCTGGTATAATAGTAGATTTTTTTGACTGCACTTAAGTATCTGGTGGCTTTAAGACTGTGAGGGGTGAGAATGACTCACTAAGGTTTAGAAGGACTACCCTCAATGACCAAAGCAGAACCAATAATGTGTGTGAGGGTTGGAAAAATGCATTCAAAACATTAGTTGGCTATTCAAACCGCAGTCTGTTGTATGTTATAAATGTCCACAGAAAAATAATGGTGAAGTTGAGACTGTGTCTGAGCAGCACTGCCTAAGTCCCTTGTTGAGTTCATGGAGGCTATTGGAACTTGTGTGAGGCTTCACTTAGTTCCACTTAACTGTTGTAGTATAATTTTGGTTATAAAAATGAATTGGCAAATTAGTCATTGATAAACATAAAAAAATAAAACAACAATTGATTTTGTCTTCAAGAGTGTGTTCAATTTCTAATAAAGTCAAACATCTTTTCATTTTTTTGTTCCTAATTTTAGAGTTTATCACAAGTTATTATTGTATATATAAACTTAATGTAAAAATATAATAAACCAATATTCTGACAATATGTGGATTCCTTATAATTATCTGTTTATTTGCTTAGTGATGAGTTTTAATTTACAGTTTGTAAATTTGCATAGACAATATTCTGATGACAGGTAGTTTCCTTATACACATGTAATGATGTGCTCATTTGCTTTGAGATGTGCTTTAATTAACAGTTTGAAATTGTGCATTTCACATTTTGTTAAGCCTGGTAATTATTAAACTCTAATATAAAACTGCAAAAGATGTTGTTTTTAAATATATATAATGTGTTGATCACCCTAAAGATCACTAACAACAGAACACACACTAACATTTATTTAACTTCAGATGTAGTTATAAATTGTAAAATCTACACAAGACAAGTAAATATACATGAATTAAGGCAACATAGACAAATTACAACTTATACATGTGTAAATACTTCTTTTAACCACTGAGTCCTATAAGATTTTATTTATTTTGGTTTTGTGTGCCCCTGTATATGTCTACAAAATTGCAGCTATTCTACAATCGAAATCTGGATCATTTTGTGAAAAACATTGTTAAATAAATAATAATTTTACTATGTAGGGGATTTTGTCCGTAGGGGATTATTTAAACTAGGGGATTTTGTCCGTAGGGGATTATGTCATGTATGGAATTTTGTCCGTTTTCTTAAAAATATACCTAGGGGATTTTGTCCGAAGGGGATTTTGTCCGCATACCGAAAAATGGTTGTTAGTGGGTATTGTATTGGAGAAAAAAAACAACATATTTACGATTTAAATAACCAGTTAAATCAATATTGATGGCTTAAATACAATTTTATATGGAATATTCTTGGGTGTCAGGTAAACACTTGCATAGAAGTTTACACAGTGTAAAACGAAAGAGAAGTGTAGATATTTCTATTTCTTACTGGTTCCTTTCTAGTTCCTTTGATACTAATTGTTAATTTCAAGTACAAAAAAACAAGTTCATTGTAGTATAGTGGATGACACTCTCGCCTCTCAAGCGGAGGCCCCCGGGTTCAATACTCGGGACGGACATTTTTTTTAAAGTTAATATACGTAAAAGTTGGTAAATTTCGCTCTTGTAACAGGCTGTTTGTATTTATTTTTATTAAATTTCAAGTACATTGATTCATCTTGAGTTCTAACTCTACAAGAGGTATTTTATTGAAACTGAATAAATGTAGATCAAGACTTAATGTAAGACATTGCTTCTTTAATCGACTTGTTATCACTGTATGAAATTGTTGCAACAGCTTGAACATTTTTTTTTGAAAGACACTTTCAATGAATTTATGAGTTGTCATGATTCGGTCGCTTAATCTCTAGGTCATACTAAGAAGGCAGGGAGGGTTCGTCAACAGCTATAACAAGTAAAATAAAATAACTAAACTGTGTCTGCTTCGCCTCTCTGTATTTCTTTCTTTCTTATATACGTGTATATATAAATAGTTTCCATCAACGCCGTTTATCTTTTTTAAAGATATTTCTTGTTAATATTTCGGCCAGTTTAAAGATAGGTGGTTTCAATATCCCAGCCAATATAAATGTGGATATTGTTAAATCACCCCCAAGGATATACTTCCTGCTTTTTAAATTTTGCCTTTGGCGTTGTCTGTGATATGCAGGATTTATATCCTAAGATCCCCTCTCAAAATTCTATTCTGTTTAGTTCTGCCCATTGTTTTCTCGTTTAGGGCAAATCCAGTCTTTTATCTGGGGACCATACGCCGCTGTACATGGTATGGTATTAATCTGAAAAAAAAAACCGCATTGAAGGTTCCATTTTCACCGCCACATGCATACCATCGTTTGGGATGGTTCAAAATTGTACTGTTTATTGGTGTAAATATTGAGTTGCGCTCAACCCGGGGCTAGGAAGCGTAGGCAGTAATATGCATGTCCATTACTGTCCATGAACAGGTTCAATCAAACAGAGTCTGCAATATTTTCATATTTGTCGTGGTTGAGGGTCTTCAAAGTACCCTTTTCATCTATTTCATTCAAAAACACAATGAAAAAAATACAAAGTTTATTTTTAGGTCAAGACACAAATATCTGTAATAAATTCTGCCTGTCAAATTGAATGTATCAGGAATTCAGGAATATTCTAGATAAAACAGAATAAAGAAGTTTTGGTCTATATATGACTTGATAAACTAAGCCTTTGTTGAGATTCCTGTTTTTAGGTGACCTATTTCAAGTAATTCGGTCACACTGTTATAAAGCAATGAACATGATACCCTTGTTTATCCATACAAAACAATTAGTTGTATGTAAACTGAAAAAAAGCGCATTACAGCCTCAATCTTTAAAGCAATTTTGACCAGGGCTTAAGGGTACAAAACTGAGATTGGAAATTAGTCTCTAATCTCAAACATTTGATTGGCTGATCAGATCCTTGAGATTTGAGACTGATTTCCAATCTCAGTTTTATAACCTTTTGACCAGACGTCCAACAACAAGCCCATCACGAATTATTAAATCTATATGGCAGTGTTTTTTTTTCGAGATTATGAAATCCGAAATCTTGTATGTCCGAAATTAAGTTATAAAAATAATGTTATAGTTTATGCTCCTAGTAAATGGAAACTGTTGCACAGTGGTTAAGATCTTCTGGACGCGTAGAAAGGGGTACTTCAATAATCTGATGAAAACGTTGTTCACTTTTGTAAAGATTTTGTCTTGGTTATTCTCGGTTAATAAGAACTGTTTGCAAAACGGAGTACTTTTGCAAACCGGAGTACTGTTGCGATTGGAGGAAGACATGTTTACTTTGTTCATCGTTGAATGATTAGATTAGACTCATAATTTATTGCGTTAATCACGACATAAAAAGCTTGTTTTAAGTGGATAAGCCTAAATTGCTTTAGGCTTACTTAAATTGACTTTGCACCAGGAATGGCCACATCCATAAGACTTCCCATCCCCACTCAGACAAAAAGTAGAGAGGAAATGAGAGCATGGTTTATGCAATGATCAAATTCAAAAAAGACGGCACAAAACGAAAATGAGAACCCGAAAGGTTACCGCCTTAGAACAAGTTACATTTTGTATTCCAAAGGCATTTTCATACACAGATGAACACTCGAAATTATTAAACTGATTTAATTTACATATACACTTCTAAGTATCATCTTTATGATGAAGCACAAAAAGTTCAATAATACTTCATTGTTTCAAGTTTCAATATAATAGAAGTTTGCTTATTGTTTCTGATATTGGTCATATTATAAGCGAATGTTTACTTTCTATCAATTTGACTTAGTGTGAAGTGTTTTTTCTGTGCACAACTTTTCTGTTATACATAAATAATAATAATGTGTACAAACCAGGAGAGAGGAAGAAATATTACTAACTGTACATCGGACTATGTTTTTTAAAAAGCAATAAGTTTATTTTTTTTTAATATACGTTAAGGTTTGTATTAATACATATTAGTGCTTTTGTTAGCCTTTGTCTTTTACTTCTTTACAAAAGACAAAAGCTTTCATTTTATAAATAAATGCAATCTTTAAAGTGAGTACCGTCTTGACACGAGAAAAGTAAATGTCGTTCTGTAGAGATTTCTTAAGTCATGTAATTTTATCTGTTGAAAGTTTTCGCTTTCGGCCATGAGACGATTATTTAAATGTTTAAATTTTTCAAAACAAAACTGGCTCAGAAGTGTCCTTCATGATTTACAAGAAACTGTAAACATTTCGAACCGACACTTTGCTAAATTCTGACTCTCATATTAAGAATTAATGGTTTAAGTGATTTGCTGCGTGAAGAAGAAACCTGTAGCGAAAACTTAGTAATGAAGGCTGTTAAATGAATAAACCGCTGGGGATACCAACTGATGTTATATTAACGTTTTATAGAATTGTAAAGGAAAAAACACATTAAATATGTAAAATCTGACATCAGGCTCTAAAATTTATCTAAGTATTTCAACTATTCAATTCAAACATTATTTTTACTGCGAGGAGTGTTCAAAATGTAATGCGAATGCAGTTATTTTGTAGAACATTCATGTATAATATAGTTTTTCAAATGTTTAAAATTATTTTTAGACGCATTAATCATTCCTCTAAATACTGTAAAAATTTTGGCCAGTTTTGAGTATAATAAAGTAGCTGTGTCAAAATCTTTATAGGGTATATAAAGGTCTCTGCGAATTTTCAGGGCAAAAACCAAAAACATGTTGACTTCATCATCTTTTCTTACTTCTGAATTATTAGTTTGTAGAAATTGTAATTTCCTGTTAGAAAAATGATAATTTGTATTACATTATTACAATTTAGCTATTAAAACTATCAGTTTCAAAAACTGAAGGTTATGAAACTGAGCATGGAAACCAGTCTCAAATCTCAAGCATCTGATTGGCTGAAATGGCGACCAGTCGCCATTTCAGCCAATCAGATGCTTGAGATTTGAGACTGGTTTCTATTCTCAACTTTATAACCTTGGAATAACGGTGTCTTAGCAAGTACAAAAGAGAAACACTTCTTCGATTAAGAGTTAAGATTAATAATATATATTGAAATCTCACAATTTATATATGGATGTACTGCATCAGTAATTATCTTTTAAACATAATTAAGATTTTAAATATCCCTGTGTATATTTACCCGTAAGTTTTTTTCACCAACCCCTGTCATTTCTCATTATTTAAAAGTACCTTGAAATCTTGAAATTAATTGTCAACAGTTTCTATTACGCAAAATAATTCTTCTAAAGCTGTAAGTCCCGATCAAGTTTTAAAGAGTCATGCATGGTACCATACGTACTTCTTTTAATGGTTTATATATATAGTTTGTGGCTATATGGTATAACAAAAACCAAGACAACTGGAGGCTTTAACGGTATTTTAAAAGTTTTGAATATACATACATGTTGGCACACCTTAAGTTTTAACTGCGTTCTGTTCCTTTCTCCTACTCAGTTAAAATTCAATACCTTCATGCGGCTTCCATTATCGATATGTGAATAATATTTTTAATTGTGCAAATGTCAAGAGACGTAACAAACATCTAAATGCTCTTGTTAAATTACAAAATATTGTAGCTGTCTATTAAATAGATCTTGTGAAGGAAGAAGTATTACCGGGAGATATTCCATTTTTATTACAAGTGAATGATACAATTATAAACGTGTTCGGTTACCTCTCTTGAAAAAGTGACAAAAAAGAGTTAAATCTGGTTGTGGTGTTCACCAACCTTATTATTGCCCCCCCCCCCCCCCCCCCCCCCTGGAAATTCGCTTAGAACAAACTTGTACAAATTGCTGTGGTGAGTTATCTACAACCTATCCAATCGGATGCAGACGCCTAAGACGCCTTGAATAAAAGGGTTGATGATAATACTGTCAGCAAAACGATATGTATTTGATGACCTGTACCAAGACCATCTGCAAGAACACGATGGTGGTAATATTGTATTCATGGTCAAATATTGTAATCCTTGTAATATTGTAATCCTGGTAATATTGTTATCCTGGTACAATATTGTAATCCTGGTGATATTGTAATCCTGGTAATATTTTATGTAATCTTGGTAATATTGTTATCCTGGTACAATATTGTTATCCTGGTGATATTGTAATCCAAAATAATTTGCGCCAATTTAATTTGACTATTAAATGTCTTAATATTAATTTACTCAGTCCAGTCAACAGTAATGCAAGCTGAGCAATTATTTTTGCCAAACGTTGAACAATTGATTGAAAATGATCAAAAGATGAGTTTACCTAAAACATATTTGGCAGACTGTTCCAAAGCTTGACATACGACAACCTTGCACCTTAGTACCAAAAAACCTAAAACTAATTTTAGTTGTTGCTGTCTTTGGAAAGAACTTGTTGGTGCAAGTGTGAGTTTGGTGCATCCTAGACCCCTGTCCGTTCCAAGGCGATAACCCCCCGGGTTCTCATTTTTGTTAATTGTTTGTAGTGTCTTTTTTGCAACTGATCGTTTTATTAACCATGCTCTCTCTCTCTCTCTCTCTCTCTCTCTCTCTCTCTCTCTCTCTCTTCTTCTTCTCCTTTTTCTTCTTGGCTGTTTTTTCTGAATGTGGCTATTCCTGATATACATATTTCACCGTTTTACAATTAATACTGAAATCCGATAACTTACTGGAGATTTTGTCACACATACCCCGAAATGCATAATAAGTTATGTCATCTCCTCAACTTTATAACTTCATTTCTAGTCCGAATAAACATTTTCCCGTGACGCGACCTATGTGACAAAATGAATGAATGATACATTCTAAGTGTTACAAGTTTGTTAAGGTTTTTACGGATTCTTTTCATAACATTTTGATGTCGTGAGGCTTATCTGCATATTAATATTATACTCGTAATGTGGAATTAAAAATTTAATAAAATAGTCAAAGGTTAAGTCCATTAATGTAACTCCATATTCATAGCTTTATATAACTTTTACATTGTCCAAAATTGAATCCGAGATCTAAGATGTGAGATTTTCTTTGCCAAGAAATAGGTTGAAATATGTCTGGATTAGCTTTCTACAAAATGGATTCTAAGGATAAATAGAGTTCTATTTTGATCGTAGACAGTTTCTAAGTAAAAATAGTTCGATACGAAGTAAAAAAATGAGAGTCCTAAAATAAGTCAAATTAATAAGCTCTTTATGTGGAATATCGAATCGCCGTGAGCTGTTTGAACTTGTTGGAGAATGTTATATAACTTGCACAACAAGCGGTTGTGGTTATTTTAATAGCTTAAACAGTTCCATTATGAACGTAAAGCCGCAGCATTGTTAATGCCAGATCAAGAGCTTTTTTCTATTTAGTAGTGTGAATATTAAGCTATGCTGAAAGATGTCGAACTTTTCCATTACCTTTTTTCATGTGGTTAATCATTCCAGTCACACCATGTTCTTGCTTTTATTCTAAATCACAAGCGTCTTCACCTTGGGAACTTTTTTAAAGTTTAAGAAAACAAAATGTTTACCAAACTTTAAAAAGAAATAAATGCCTTTACCTGGCTGGATTTGGAACTCAGTTCTACTGCGCGCCGGCAGTGAAATGCAAACCGTTAAACTTCATCAGTACAAAAGCGACTTATGACCTATTTGGTTCCATGTTCATCGTAATATGCATGCAAACCGCCGTTTGTGATGGATCAAAACTTGACTGTTTATTTGTGTAAGTTTTGAATTTCGCTCACTTCTGGGCTAAGCCGCGTGGTCAATAATATGATTCTTTCATTACTGTCCATAACAAGTCTCAATCAAACCGAGCATGTAGAATTTTTATATTTATGTTGTGTTATGTGGTTTTCAAAAATAATGAAATATGCCTATCAGAAATGTTCACACCCAGAAAATAGAGCCTCTCAACGCAGATAAATAGTTGCGAGGAATTTCAAAATAAGCACAACAAACAATTAAATGAATAAGAGATCATAAGTTGTTACTTTCTTGAAACGGTCAGAGGCAAAATAATATGCCAGTAGGGGTTTATACCAGGTTCCACTTTCATTTGTTTTGAAGCTCACATTGAATACACAAATACAAGGTTTTGTGTCTTATTATGTGTTCAAGGAACATTAACGGTTAACAAAACTGTAATGTAATCCACACTAAAATGAATGGTGGAGGCAGATAACCATTTGTTGCAAAGTCTGGCTGTTTTCATTTTATTTCATTTTTATTCCATTTATTCAACATACGTTTACAACTTATAATTACCCAAAAGACTAGAGGGAATCCGCCATGCATTAGACTTTCATGTATATATGAATTTTATTTACACACTTTAAACAAACATATTGTACATGTATTTATCTACATGTTCATATTAGGACTTTCCTTTGCTAACCTTCCTTAGAACCTGTTAGAAAATATTTGCCCTGTTTAATTTAAGTAAAATGGTGACAAGTTGGTGCATTGCTGTCGATAAAGCTCAAAGAAGCTTTGAGTATACTTTAGGCAGAAATGGAAGCAAGCAATGTGTTCCTAATGCAATTAGGACATTTTGACTATCGACCTTGAGAACATAATAAGCTTCGTTAATACATCCATTTTTTTCCTTGTTAAATGAAAAAGTACATGTGGTGGAAAGCAGTCTAAATTTCCCCGAAAGCTAATTATATTTAATAAATATTTAAAGACATTTATAATAGATTTTTATATAAAAAAAATAGTTATTTTTATTAAGTTATGAAAAATAAAAGATAATTTTGAATTTCCAAAGGCATTTAATGTCATTATACCTTGCGGAATAATCAAGAGGTGATTAAGTTACAACTACTTCTTTATAGCAGCTAAGGGGTATGAATTTTAGATATAACGTGGTCCCAACATTCAACATCTCAATCTCATATATGAATTGTCATTTTATATGGTTTAACGAATTCAGGAATAATGTTATTTAGTGAAGTCGCTCTCACACTGGGCTCCGCGTGTTGATCGCGTGTGCATCGCGAGGAAAAACTGTCAAACGCGAAGTAAACGCGGTAACAAGTGGATGACACGTGAATGAAACGTGGAGGACTCGCGAATAACAAGTGGGCACACGCGCGAAAAAATTCACACGCGCTCGGAGCCAATTTTTATTTTTGAGCTGCACAAAAATTAGGAGCAACGGCCACCGCGTGTGGCACACGTGGTGTAAACGCGGTACAAACGCGGACCAAACGCGATAACACGTGGTACACTCGCGGATCACAAGTGGACGACAAGTGGTCACTCGCGGGCATACGCAAAATTTCTTTGTGTGATTGCGTGTGTAGCGCTTGTAATCCACTTGTGATCCGCGTGTCTACAGCGTTCCTAGCACGTGTGATAGCGTGTGCTCCGCGTGTAAAAGGCTTTCTCAGGGATTATGTCACCAGTCATCCGCGTGCCATTCGCGTGTTTTTGCGATTGAACCACGACTGATTCGCGTGTTGTCCACGTCCCAATCACGTGTGTACCACTAGTTATTTCAGCTATAAAAAGATCGCGTGTGGGCCAGTTTTCATCAGTTCTGATGTAGACGCTAAGGAGGCAACATGGATCCGGCGCATCTGATTATGCTGTTGCATCAACATCAGAACCAGCTACTTCAGGTTCAGCAAGTCCTGAATGCCAGAAGAAGAGTGAGGAGAAGACGAAGAAGAGCCATATGGGTGCGCCTGGCCCTTGCTTGTCTCTTCTTCATATTGGGCGTGGAGGTGTACTTCTTTGATTTCGGTGCCATGACGGTGATGTTTACTCAACGAAATATGGATCGGAACTGATCAAGAACACCTGGCGCGGCGGCTTTTATACACGCGGGCGGCAAGCAGGGCACAAGTATGTAACTCACACGCGGATAACACGCAGTACACACGTGGGGCAGACGCGGAGCACACACGGTACACACGCGGATCACAAGTGATACACACGCGCTGCGTTTGATCACTTGTGACGCCATTTTCTGACCACAAGCGTTCACACACGGAGGACTCGTGGTGGACACGCGAAGGACACGCGGAGCACACGCGCGCGTGTGGTCCACTTGTCATTCGCGTGTCCAGCACGTTTGAGACAATTTTGTTGATTTTCACCGCGTGTAGAAAAAAATTGCAAATTTACAAAAAAAATCACACGCGATCAACTCGCGGAGCCCAGTGTGAGAGCTTCTTGTGGGTTTAATGATAATTTTCCTGAAATAGTTATATGACAGGAGCGGTTCCCTAGAGGGTTCAGTAGGGTTTCTCGAAACCCCGTTTTGGGTTAGCAATATTTAATTTTATGGGGACTTTGGCCAGAAAGTTGGACATTATCATGTTACTACTCTCCAAACGAACCCCTTTGCTGGAAATCTTGCATCCGATCCTGTGTGATGTTTTAATAAAATGATAGAGTGTCATCACTTGTCTTGAGGAAGAGGTCCGATCTCTGCAGTAACTGATTACTGATTATATAATATTAATATAAACTGACTTTTGTCATAATTGAGGTGTCCTTGGTGATATTTCAAGCGTCTCTTTATCAATATCAATATTTTATGTTAATGTTAACGCTTTAAGAAGGTAATTTTAAAGAACAGATAAATATGGATAAGACAAGTTAGACTGTATTAAGAAAATATTTGATGACTGTATATTTATGGTATTGGAACGTGATGCATGTAAAAACACTTTGTTAAAACATGTTCGTTAATAATTGATTTTATGAGTGTTACCATAAAATGCGTCGTAATCACCGTAATTAAAGGTAAGAAGAAAGCTATGTATGAACTAGAAAAACACCATTTACCATATCAAAATGTTTGAAACATTTTAGGTCTTCAGGATAACAGTCGTAATATCATAACCGGAGCAGATAAAATTCTGATAGCGAACAACAATATTGTATAATACAAGAAAGGTTCTGTAATGCTTAATTCACACCATCAAGTGGGCATGATCATTGTTTGAACTGTTAAATAGAATAAATATTTAGATGCGCACAACCTGGGGCTAGGTGGCGTAGGCGGACATTTACATTTACAATGTCATTTCCATTTGTCAAGATTTCTCTCTATCCATTTAAATTGCAAGCACTAAGAAGTTTCAATTGGAACTTGGAATAACTGAAATCGACAGGAAACGACCGTGACATACATGAACAATGCAAGTAAACCTCAGCCTCAGTAACAATGAATTACCTTATGCAAAGAGCAACGGACATTTTAGATGAAGTAAGAAGACACAAGGATAGGAACCAAGGCCGATGATCTATTTTAGGATACAGTAAACGTACACTCCCTGATACAGCCTTACTGTCGCCATTTGTTATCTTATCCGATAGCTGTATAGATTGAAATTGTCTTTTACAAATTAACTTACAAATTCAGGTTCCCCATTTTCTTTGAATGTCCGAATTAATCTAAACATTCAAATGTAATTTAATTATAATTGATTATATTGTACATTGTATTGTATAGTTACGAACTATAGGGCCCAAGATCATAAAACTAAATCTGGAGATCAGTCTCAAATCTCAAGCATCTGATTGGCTGAAATGGCGACCAGTCGCCATTTCAGCCAATCAGATCCTTGAGATTTGAGACTGATCTCAAAACTTAGTGTTATGATCTTGGACCCTGGTTTTGCTTATGTGGACATAACAGGGTTGGAGGTTATAAAACTGAGCATGGAAACCAGTCTCAAATCTCAAGCATCTGAATGGCTGAAATGGCGACCAGTCGCCATTTCAGCCAATCAGATGCTTGAGATTTGAGACTGGTTTCCATGCTCAGTTTTATAACCTTGGGCACAGAAATATATAAAGGCTACTCAGCAATTTGTTCTGCTGTCTTTAAAATTTTAATGTAATGAAATGTAACACTCTTTCTATTTCCTTGCATAGCACCTTATGATGCGACAAAATTATGGTAATTGACAAAAGTCTTGTCCGGCAGGAAGTCTGGATCTTTTTGCATGCCAATTTTCAACTCACTTCTCGTCCGACAGCTCTGGCTTAAATTCCAAAATTCTTTTTTTCATTGAACGCATATAAATGTCCTCTTTCCATCGAAACTAAATTTATTCTGCTGGATTAATGGCAGTTTTGAATTTCACGTGTTTAAAAGATATTATGCAAATCCATACCGTACAAGACTTTTGTCCATAAGTATATATTGTTTGTTGTTGTTCTTGTGAAAACCATATGAGACATATAAATCCAGCAGAACTGCTTTACGAACTAGCCGCTCTTGAAAATCAATGAAGAAAAACACTCTTGTTTTGTTTCCTTGAGTCTCGACCAAGCAAATAAACAATCTGATGTCATCATTAGTGTTAGAATTGTTCAGGTGAACTTTATTTCAAAACCCATTACCATTTTTTATTTCTGCAATTAATCTTCAGAGCTTTCTGTAGTATTAAACTGAATCTTTTTTACAGAGTTCGCTAAAGTCGTGACTGATCATAAAATGAACTTGCCATACGTCTTCTTTTTTTTTTTTTCGTTAAATCTCCTTTTCAGGGTTATTACGTGTACATATTCTGTATTTATAATACAACAGAATTACAATCATACAAAGAATATCTCAGGATAAACATTAAAATAGTTATTATATTACGGTGCTGTGTTCAATATCATAGAAAAGAAACATGTTTTGCATGATCGCTTTCTATCACATCTGTACAGTTGGAATAATATGACAATGTGATGTTTTGTCAGGGTCTGAGTTAAGAATAGGCTTGTACAATTAAAAATAGTTTTATTTGTTATTATTAACCAAAGGTCGTTGAGCACTGGACTGAACGTTATAAAACTGAGTTTGAAAACCAGTCTCAAATCTCAAGCATCTGATGCTTGAGATTTGAGACTGATTTTCATGCTCAGTTTTATAACCTTGGGCTCCGTATTTATTTCTGTGTAAATATTGGGAGGCGCTTTATCCGGGGCTAGGCGGCGTGGACAGTAATATGCATTTCCATTACTGCCCACGAACAGGCTCAATCAAACCGAGGCTGCAGTATTTTGATCATTGTCGTATTCGGTGGCTTTCAATGTTCTTTTCCATCTATTTGCACATAATTTTCTTTTTCATAAAGGTAACAGTGGTAAAACAATATTAAAGTTTAACAAAAATGTCAAAGGTATTTAATAATAAATGCGTAGTTATGCAAAATAGCCGTACTTCGAGCTAAGTCCTAGATCAGTAAAGTGCTATGAGGCCATTATGAACAATGACTAAACAAAACAGAGGATGGGAAAAAGTCCTTCCTTAACGATAATCTATATGGACATTTTTATCTTAGATCCATTGCCAAAGAGTGCGCTAATGATGAAGCGATAACAATAGCATTTAATGTAATAATGATGCAACAATCATTACTGAAGAGTCATAAAAAACAGTGCATGGAATGATAACGCCACAAACAATTATAGAAAATGAGAAATCGAGGGGTTACCGGCTTGGAACAGTCAGTGGCAAAACAATTTGCCACTGGTTGTTTAAACCAGATTCAAAGGTGCACGACCCTACACTTGCCTCCAACAGATTTTCACATTAACAAACAAGTTGTCTTGGTGATATATTTCCAAATAACTTCGAAGTTCAATTCTCATCAAATTAATTTCCTTCAGTATTGAACATTTATTCTTTGATTGTGAATTATAGAGTGCTGCCCGTTCCATTTCTCATTTCTATGTTTTTCTGTAACAAAAATGATAAAAAGCTATGACAGCTACTCTTTTTATCTTTGTTTTACTTCCTTTATCTGTCAGAACATATATATTTCGACATAAATCAAAATATGGAAAGAAATAATACAAAGATCAGAAATAAGTGAACCTATTTTTCAAAGACTGTTATTTTTTCAGCTCGACTATTCGAAAAATAGGGGAGCTATTCTACACGCCCCAGCGTCGGCGTTAACGTTCGCGTCGGCTTCTGTTTACCAAAAATTAATTTATGCACTTTGGTCGATACCTTTGAAACTACTTGAGATATCACCTTTAAAGTTAAAATATATATTCACCATCCAAATCTTCATCAACAAGAACCATAATTCCCTACCAATATTTTTCAAGTAATGCTCATTATTCACTTAAATTTTGAGTTAACCAAATATGCACTTTGGTCCATACTTTTGTACTAGTTAATATATTCACCATAAAAATCTACATCATAACTAATAAGAAACATAGCTCTCCTACCATTATTTTCAAGTTATGCCCCTTTTTCACTTAAATTTTGTGTTAGCCAATATGCACTTGGCCCATAAATTTAATATTACACAAGATGTTGCTTTGATTCCTGGAATATATATTCAATTTAAAAATTAACATCATTACCAACAAGTAGAATATGTGTCCTACCAATTTTATTCAAGTAATGTCCCATTTTCTCTAAAATATATGCGTACCAACAAGTACCATAACTCTCCTACCAACTTATATACTAAAATATATGTGTTAACCAAATATTTACTTTGCCCATAACTTTGAAACGCCTTGAGATATAACCTTGAAACCTGGAATATTACCGTCAAGACCCATAACTGCTCAAGTTTCACTTAGTTTTTGTGTTCACCAAAATGTGCAATTTTCCCATACCTTTGGAACTACTTGAGATATTATTTTGAAACTTAGAACTATATATTCACTATCGGGTATCTACATCATTATCAACATGACCCATAACTCTACTTAAATATTTTTAAGTTATGCCCCTTTTGCATTTAGTTTTTGCATTAAAATATACACTTGGCTTACCAAAACTTGGTACTTTAAAACTACATGAGATGTTGACCTAAAACTTAAAATAAGTAGTTACTATCGTAATCTTGACCATAACCACCAAGACCAAGACCAATAACTCTGCTACAATTATTTGTAAGTTGTGTCCCTTTTAAACTTAGATTTTGTGTTAGTTTTTATGCACGTTCATTACTTTGTAGCTAATACAAAATATCAACTTTAAACTGAAAATACTTCTTCATAATATACATCACTTTCATCAAGACTTACACTTTTTTCAAAGCTATGCCATATGAAGTTTGTTTTAAAATTAAAACTAAAAATAAATGTCCCTAATCTTCAATTACAAACAAGTTTTCCAACTCTTCCAAAATATTTCATAGTTGTTCCTCTTTTTAGTTCAATATTAATGGTATATTTAGGAATTATTTCTATTTGAAAGCAATTTTCCTGATTACCACTCACTTCTTACATGTGATATTATTCCTGTTTGCACATAAATGTTTGACCATTCTTTTAATCTTTAAATTTCAAATGATTCGAATAGTCGAGCACGCTGTCACCTCTGACAGCTCTTATTGAGCCTTAAAGCTGTCGTTTACGCTGAATGAAATATTCAATATAGGTTTAATGAAATATTGAATACCGTAGAAGTGAAATAATTACTATTTTAATATTGGAAACGAAATATTGAATATTGAAATATTATGTCTTACATGCTTATTTAAATTTTCAACCTACGATAAACAAAACATAGGAAATATTGAATATTGAAATATAATGTGCAGTTTATTAATTCTAATTTTTCTAACTTAACTTTTGACTTTATCATAGCAACATATTAAGAAGCAACAAAGATCTTCCACAAGGACTTTTTTCTCACTGACTGAATCGGATATACCGTATGTTCTCAATACAACGGCCAGTAGTTTTTCGTTCTGTTATGATGCTTTAATTTATCTACATCTAATATGTTTAGGTTGCTATCCTTTTATTTGTTATCAATTTACATTACCTTAGAAAGCTTAAAATTTCGTCGTCTTATAAAACACCGTGAAGTTCATTTATGTATGTTAAAACCTTGTTTATTTATAAATCTATACAAGGTCATATTATATTATCTGAACATACCCACTTCTTCACCCTTCTCAAAACCATAGAAAGTTATCTGTACAATCATAATAAATTTGTAGACCTCTCTATCGAGAAACATATAGTTAGCTTTTAGTAATGAATGGTGTCTAATGTAATTATAATGTTTTCTCTTTTCACCTTTTCGCCTTGAGATCATAATTGGTTTTTCTTAACATTTCTATGACAGGAAATGTCAAAACATATTGAACGGAAAATGTGCACGTAGGCTACTTCTCGCCTTTTAGACAAGTTGTGTAAGTGCGTGTTTTATGTTCACCTTGCAAGGCACCGAGATAGTAAAATACTGGAACTCAGAACTTTCTAATACAATTCATCAACTTGATGAACATTTCAGGATTGCTAATAACGAAACATTATCAAGAATTTGATTTATGAAAAGAATCAACCTTGACCTTTCGACAAGTAAAGAAATGGACATATCAGGAATAATCATATGCAAAAAAAATTCTCTTCACACAGCCAAAATTAAATAAAGCACATGTTGTTATTATGCCCCCGAAGGGAGGCATATAGTAATCGCACCGTCCGTCCGAAATAATCTTGTCCTCGCTTCTTCTCCGAAACCGCTTGAGGGATTTCTTTGAAACTTCACAGGAGTCACCAAGCATAGTTGTGCATATCGTCAGGAATGTCTGGTTGGATTATTTTTGGCTGAGTTATGGGCCTTTAGCAAAATCTTGTCCTCGGTTCTTCTCCGAAACCGCTTGAGGGATTTCATTGAAACTTCACAGGAGTGTTTGTCAACAAGCCTAGGTGTGCATATCGTCAGGAATTTCTGGTCGGATTATTTTTGATCGAGTTATGGGCTTTTTCACCTAACACTAACCCTAACCCTAAACCCTAACCCTAAACCCTAACCCTAAGTATTTAACTAACCCTAACCCTAACCATAACTTTTATATTAAAATCTTGTCCATGCATTATCTTCAAAACTGCTTATTTTTGGCATAGTTATGGGCTTTTTCACTTAACCCTAACCCTAAGGTCTTTAACCCTAACCCTAAGGTCTTTAACTAACCCTAACCCTAAACCCTAACCCTAACTTGTTGTCCACACTCTAGCGGTCTTTTATTTTTATCCAATCTTCTTCAAACTTGGTCAGAATGTTTATCTCAATGATATCTAGGTCAAGTTTGTAACTTGGTCATGTGACCTTGAAAACTAGGTCACAAGATCAAGTTATAGAAAAAGCTTGTCCTCACTCTAGCAGTCTTAATTTTGTTCAGATCTTCTTGACACTTGTTCAGAATGTTAATGTCAATGATATCTATGTCATGTTTGTAACTGGGACACGTGACCTTGAAAACTTGGTCACCAGGTCAAATTAAAGAAAAAGCTTATTCGCACTGTAGCAGTCTCAATTTTGGTCCGATCTTCTTCAAACTTGGTCAGAATGTCTACCTCTATGATATGTAGGTCAAATTTGTAACAGGGGCATGTGACCATTAAAACTAGGTCACCAGGTTATATTATAGAAAAAGCTTATTTGCACTCTAACAGTCTTAATTTTGGTAGCATCCTCTTTAAACTTGGTCAAAATGTTTATCTCAGTGATATCTAGGTCAAGTTTGAAACTGGGTCATGTGACCTTAAAAACTAGGTCACAAGATCAAATTATAGGAAAAGCTTGTCTGCATTCTAGAGGTCTTAATTTCGGTGCGATCTTCTTTAAACTTTTTCTGAGTGTTTATCTCAATGATATCTAGATACTGTTCGTTACTGAGTTATGTGACCCCATAAACTAGGTCACTTGGTCAAATTAAAGAAAAAGCTTGTCCGCACTCTAGCGTCTTAATTTTGGTGGGATCTTCTTCAAACTTGGGCAGAATGTTTATCTCAATGATATCTAGGTAAAGTTCGAAACTGGGTCATGTGACCTTGAAATCTAGGTCACTAGATTAAATTATATAAAAAGCTTGTCCGCACTCTTGCGGTCCTAATTTTGGTGCGATCTTCTTCAAACTTGGTAAAAATGTTTATCTCAATGATATCTAGGTCAAGTTTGAAAGTGGGTCATGTCACCTTGAAAACTAGGTCACAAGGTCAAATTATTCAAAAAGCTTTTCTGTACTCTAACAGTCTTAATTTTGTCTGATCTTCTTCAAACTTGGTCAGAATGTTTATCTCAATGATATATAGGTCATGTTCGTAACTGGGTCTCATGACCTTGAAAACTAGGTCACTAGGTCAAATTAAGAAAAAGCTTATTCGCGTTTTAGTGGTCTTAATTTTGGTGGAATCCTCTTTAAATTGGTCAGAATGTTATTCTCAATGATATCTTGGTCAAATGCTAAATGGGTCTTGTTACATTGAAATCTAGGTCTCTTGGTCAAATTATAGAAAAAGCTTGTACGCACTCTAGCAGTCTTCATTTTGGTCAGATCTTCTTCAAACTTGGTCAGAATGTTTATCTCAATGATTCAGATATCTAGGTTATGTTCAAAACAAGGTCATGTGACCTTGAAAACTAGGTTACAATGTCAAATAATAGAAAAAGCTTGTCCATACTCTTTACAGTCTTAATTTTGGTGGGATCTTCTTCAAACTTGGTAAGAATGTTTATCTCAATGATATCTAGGTCTTGTTCGTAACTGGGTCACGTGACCTTGAAAACTAGGTCACTAAGTCGAATTAAAGAAAAAGCTTGTCCGCACTCTAGCGGTCTTAGTTATGGGCTGATTTTTTTCAAGCTTGGTCAGAATTTTTATCTCAATGATATCTTGTTCAAGTTCGAAACTGGGTCATATGACCTTGAAAACTAAGTAACTAGGTCATATTATAGAAAAAGCTTCTTAGCACTCTAGCGGTCTCCATTTTGGTCCTCTTTTTCAAGCTTGGTCAGAATGTTTATCTCGATGATATCTAAGTCAAGTTCGAAACTGGGTCATATGACCTTGAAAACTAGGCGACTAGGTCAAGTTATGATAAAAGCTTGTCTGCACACTGGTGGTTTTAATTTTGGTCTGATCTTCACTTTCATTACCATAAGATCTTGATTCCTTTCTTGAAATTGCAATATTGCATTATGGGTTTCAGAGTTATGGCCCCTGAAAGTGCAGAAATTAACCATTTAGACCTTGTCTGCATAATATCAGCTTCATTTTTGATTTGAATTCAATAAGACTTGTACAATATTTGCGTTACTATAAGACCTAGGTTCCTTTTTTTGAACCAGCTAGATTCCATAATGGGTTCCAGAGTAATGGTCCTTGAAAGAGCCAACGTAAGCTATTTTGACCTTTTCTCCACAATAGCAGCTTTTTTCACTTGATTTTACCAATCCAATCTTGCACACAACTCTTGCAACCATTGAGCAGTTATTGACAGGTGAGCGACCCAGGGTCCTATGGACCCTTTTGTTGCAAGGGTTATGGGCCCTTACTCTTTACTATTTAACTTCTATATTAAAATCTTGTCCATGCCTAATCTCCAAAACCACTTGGAGGATTTCATTGAAACTTCACAACTACAGACTTTTACCAAATGATCATTTCCATCTTTCACATTATATGCATGCAGTATGTTTCATCTCTTCCACAGGCATATTTTTACTACATATGTATACCAATTCGATTTCAAAGCTGCATTTCGGGGGCATATGTCAATTTCAAGTGACAGCTCTTGTTTTAATCAATTTCAAATCACCTTGGGCAATCAACAATGTGTTATTAGGTTATTGAAAAATATACAGGATGCACCAATCTAACGTTTGAAACGCCAAACATTACAAATTTGTAATTATTTAGTTAACTTCAACCCGCCATCTACACGGCGATGTTGTCAGCAAAATCACACAAGCATAGATAGCTATTTGCACTGTTAAAGGAAATGAGTGTAGTAATCGATGTTGCCTTTTATTTTCTTCAATTGTAACAGTGTTAAAAATTCTAATGGACGTTATCTTTGCATAACAGAAAAACTTTTTAAACAAGGTTAGAGGTACCACAAATTCAGCGGAACATTGTGCAAGTTTGATCGCCGATACCCAGATTTAATTCAAAAATACAGGTGCTGTTTAAATTCACTATTGCAACAAAGTTTTTCACAGCCAGTTTTTCTATGGATACTTGGTAAATACACGAAAGAAAAAAAGGCAATGTTAATTTCTCCACGTTTCTCGTCCATTTGTTAATTCAAAAAGAAAGGTTACTTACAAGATATTTTACAACGGTCTGCATGCCCGGTGATAAAACCAGATCTACAGTTAATCGTTATGCTTACCTGTTTGTTTGCACAACGGTCGCAGGGGTTTAAAAAATTGTGAATGAATATAGGGAAATCTTGTTAAAGAAACTAAAGGCTCAATCTGTTTTTATCCCTGTTAGAGTGTTCTTTCAGATTTGACTTTAGGGGCTGTGGTCCTGGTAAGGTCATTGACCGTTTTGCTTCACAATGCTTGACGCTTCCAATGTTCTATATGTTTGTTTGGTTTTGCATGCAACATTGTCGAGTTGATGAGTGGGTTGGGGTTATTTTACAAAGACAACTTATGTTTGTTCATTTGAGAACATATTTGGGTAAATGTGAGGTTTGTGCACCCTAGAACCTTGTTTAAACCCCCAGCGGTAAATTGCTTTGCCACTGAACGTTCCAAGGCCGTAACCCCTGGAGATCTCTTTCTCGTTTGTTGTTTGTGGTGTCGTTTTTGAAATTGATCATTTTATTACCCACGCTCTTTTGGCTGTGTCTTCTGGATGTGGCTATTCCTGTGCCCAAGGTTATAAAACTGAGCATGGAAACCAGCCTCAAATCTCAAGCATATAGTTAGCTTTTAGTAATGAATGGTGTCTGATGTAATTATAATGTTTTCTCTTTTCACCTTTTCGCCTTAAGATCATAATTGGTTTTCTATAGCATTTCCATGACAAGAAATGTCAAAACATGTTGAACGGAAAATGTGCACGTAGGCTACTTCCAGCCTTTTAGGCAAGCCGTATAGGTATATGTTTTATGTTCCCCTTGCACGACACAGAAAAAGTAAAATACTAGAACTCAGAATTTTCTAAGACAATCATCAACTTAATAACCAATTCAGGATTGCAAATATCGAAATATTATGAAGAATTTAATCTGTGAAAAGAATCCACCTTGAACTTTCGAAAAATAGAGAAATTGACATATCAGCAATAATCATATGCAAAAAACTTCTCTTCACACAGCCAAAATTAAATAAAGCACATGTTTTTATTTTAATCAATTTCAAATCACCTTAGGCTATCAACAATGTGTTACCGGGTTATTGAATAATATCCAGGGCCTACCAATCTAACGTTTGAAACGCCAAACATTACAAATTTGTAATTATTTAGTTAACTTCAACCCGCCATCTACACGGCGATGTTGTCAGCAAAATCACACAAGCGCATACACATAAACATAGATAGCTATTTGCACTGTTAAGGGAAATGAGTGTAGGAATCGATGTTGCCTTTTATTACTTCAATTGTAACAGTGTTAAAAAATAAAACTTCTAATGGACGTTATCTTTGCAAAACAGAAAAACTTTTTAAATAAGGTTATAGGTAGCACAAATTCAGGGGAACGTTGTGCAAGTTTATCCACGATACCAAGATTTAATTCAAATATAAAGGTGCTGTTTAAAATCACTATTGCAACAAGGTATTTCACAGCCAGTTTTTCTATGGATACTTCGTGAATAGACGAAAAAAAGTCAATGTTAATTTCTCCACGTTTCTCGTCCATTTGTTAATTCAAAAGGAAAGGTTACTTACAAGATATTTTACAACGGTCTGCATGCCCGGTGATAAAACCAGATCTACAGTTAATCGTTATGCTTACCTGTTTGTTTGCACAACGGTCGCAGGGGTTTAAAAAATTGTGAATGATTATAGGGAAATCTTGTTAAAGAAACTAGAGGCTCAATCTGTTTTTATCCCTGTCAGAGTGTTCTTTCAGATTTGACTTTAGGGGCTCTGGTCCTGGTAAGGTCATTTACCGTTTTGCTTTACAATGCTTGACGCTTCCAATGTTCTATATGTTTGTTTGGTTTTGCATGCAACATTGTCGAGTTGATGGGTGGGTTGGAGTTATTTTACAAAGACAACTTGTGTTTGTTCATTTGAGAACATATTTGGGTAAATGTGAGGTTTGTGCACCCTAGAACCTTGTTTTAACCCCCAGCGGTAAATTGCTTTGCCACTGAACGTTCCAAGGCCGTAACCCCTGGAGATCTCTTTCTCGTTTGTTGTTTGTGGTGTCGTTTTTGAAATTGATCATTTTATTACCCATGCTCTTTTGGCTGTGTCTTCTGGATGTGGCTATTCCTGATAGCCATATTTCACTATTTCGAGAATTTATTATTACAAGAGATGAAGGTTTTATTTTTAAATCCAAATGTTTTACCATTGCAATTGATTCCAATCTGCCAAAAGCAAGGAGGCGTTTGACGGAAATGCAAAATATTTTTAAAGCTTTATTTAGAAAGGAAAATACGTTCGACGAATTTATAGATTCAACTGGTAATTTTTTGTTTCGTTTAACCTTCTCGCATATAACGAGATAAACGTATAAATCATGACAACACAAACATAACTCTTTGTAAAGCATATATGGGTAAAGACAAAAATTGTAATTAAATGATATATCATACTTATTGCATAAATAAGGGCTTCGGTTTTGTAGCTAAGACATGAGGGTTCCAGATTATCGCTTAAACATGGCTGTACTAGTCTCATCATTACTGTTCTTCGAAAAAGAAATATTATATAAGTATGTAGCCTTTAGGGGCTTTAAACATGTTTACTGCACAAATATGTCGGTATTTCCATTGATGTCACTAAGCTGATCACAGCAGAACGTGACAAATATTGTACAACACCCCTTTGATGTCGGCGTGACAGTCAACGTTTGTTGGAATGTTTCGCCTGCAACAACATTTCTGAAAAGAGCAAAATGGAATTTCATTACTTGTAAGAACATAAATATTTTAAATTTTGAAACTGATAATTGTGATACAATGCTCTCTTTTCCTCTCTTCTTTTTGGCTGTGTGGGGAGGCTGTGTCTGCTGGATTTGGCCATTCCTGACATGCATATTTCGCTTTTTTTAAATACATCTACTGATCAACGATAGCGGGGACCGGAATAATCGTTGCCGTTGTCCCGGCTAGCTCAATAGTAATCGGAATCGGAACCGAATGGCTAGGCGCTCTCGGGTTCGCTACCAAGAGGGGGCAATATTATTTTATATTTACTCTATTCCAAAAGAAAGTGTGCGCTTTGTTTTCGATGATTTTTCATTAACCACTTTTCCTAATGCCAAATTATTTGATATCACAATTGAGATCAGATCATTTAAATTATACAGTAAAAACATATATAATCTTATCTCAATTTTTATACCAAATATTTAAGCATTAAGAAAACGAGTTAATGAAAAATCATCGAGAATAAAGAGCAAATTCTTTTAGAATAGAGTATACTGATTTTGTATAAATTGTCGTAAAAGTGATAATGGCATTTACCGTGTGAAATGACCCCTTGGTTCGTTGATTCCATTCCCTTCCAGAAAAATATGACAATTGGTCAAGGATTTCGACTTCAGTGGGTTAGTCAACGTAATGGTCAACTGCACTGACGACTTCACGTGCACAAACTTATCACGCACCTGTAAGCCAATGGTAATTAGTATACTTCATGACGTCTGCAGTTGCGCTGTTACTAGGCTAGTTTATATCATTTTAGCGCAGTAGATAAGTTAGTAAACGTCTGAAATTAAATTTACTTTTTTTTCTACACTATCTACACTATCTCTGGTAATCAGACCCCAAAATCTCATTCGTTGGTTCAAGTAACATGGGTATCTTCATCTAGTTCAAAAGTCAGAGTCTTCCGTATCTACCTGAGTGTACTCTATTAAGTCTTTATAATTAGGATGATGAAGGAGAAAAATCAAATGTGGAATCGTTTAGTTTAAGACATTGCATTTATCATACGAGTATGCACATGAAGAGGTAGGATTACCTTCAAAATGAGACGAGGTAGTTTAAGCTTAAAATTTTCAAGTTTTGCAAACTGTGTCTTGCAGTCCTCACTTTTACCAAACAAGGCAGTTCGAAAGTTTTCAGCCTCCCCAACTTGGCCAGCGTAGTCGTCTGCTGCCATATGTATTGTAATTTCTTCCTCTGAAATTAAATTATATTGATACTGATGACAATTTACATGCTAGCCATTGACCTCATGTTACTTAAAAAAATTTATAATGATGGTGTTGCTGTTGCTGCTGCTGATGAGGATGATTATGTTGCTGCTGCTGCTGCTGCTGCTGCTGCCGATGATGTTGTTGATGATGATTATTATTATTATTATTATTATTATTATTATTATAAAAATAACAAAATAATGTCCCGAATAACACTTATAAAATATGAAATTAAAATTTGAACAACAATTCCATGACGAGCCGGCAACATTCCCTATGCGTCTGAAGCATGATAAACACGCAATAAAATTAGATGGTGAAAAAAAATAAAATAAAAGGTTAATCATTTGTGTTATGACATTTTTGCAGCGTATTAAATGGGCTTTGAAAATATTTCATTACTACTCCATTTTAAAATTATACAGCAAAGCATCCAAGTATACACAAACAGACAGGTATTATCCGGATTTTAGGCGTCTGGGGCATCGTCCCTTTATCTTCTGTTTTACATTAATTGTTGACGAAGAGAAAATATGTTAATATGGTTTATGTCTCGAATATAGAACGTCTATGCAAATAATGTTGCTGAATACTTACCACATTTAACGGCTCCTGGGAGTAGTATGCAGCCAAAAAAACGGACAGTCTTTACTAGTAACAACAATTAATGGCGGTAACATGAGCGCACCGCAAGGCATCTGTTGGGTACCATAATACCCAACAAATGCCCATCTGTGAGAACTTTCCATTCATTCCGTTAGTCTCTTATTGGGTAGTTTTTCGCTTGTTGGGTAGTTTTAAACAAAAGAAATACCCAACAAATGCCCATCTGTGGGAACGTCCGGCTATGTCCGTCCGTCAAATAGAACGGACAGATATTATCAAGTAAATAAATTTTAATGGAGACCCATTACAGCTAGCAGCTTCTTCTGAATTTGAATAAGTGATACCTCGTTAACAGTTATCCAAACTGCCTACTCGAAATAGCATTCGTTTATTCGCAAATCTTTACCCAGGACAAACTAAACAATCTCCGGATCCGATTAAACAAATAGAAAAAATAACTGCCTTAAGCACTTTAATTTCAATATGCGGCGTTAAAATATGACCCTTTTAAAATGCTTATTTATTTTTCTCAAGTTGTACGCTCTCGCTAGTAATACCTACGTTCATACGGTTCGACGACTTGGCTAAATGTCTCATTTTTTATCTTATGCAGTTCTTTGCCAGTGTTCGTTGTGACATTACAAAGAAGCCGTCCACTAATTGGTTTTGCCACACCAGACGCATTCGTCAAAACAATAACCAAATCGAAATCCTCTCCCACCAGAGTTTCTTTCGGCGTCAACAGCTTACATTCTATGTTCTGTTAATAAAAATATGAGTGGAGATCTGACGGCTGAAGACATTCCAGTAAATGAGAGAAAACTGTTAAATGCATGTCAAGATGATTGCGAGACGTTCCTTTATTTTGCCGATTACGTAAGAACCTAATTTGGGTGCAAGACGTTCCTTATAGAAATCTTATTACTGCTGTGTATACACTTACCGAAAGTTCTAAAGATATTGACATCACATTTTATTTGTAACTTCGATTTTGATATAAACTTTCAATAACAAATATGAGATGAATTCGATTTGAGTAATCATACATTATTCCTTAAATGTATTTCATGCAAGTTAAATACATGCGTCACAAGGAAATAACCCTGAATTAGAAGTTGCGTGACAATTGCCATGTTCATATGAATATGACAAAAGACTAGTTAGTGTTTTCCAAAACATAACAATACAATGTTACAAAAACGTGGCAATTTGTTTAAATAGTGCCCATTATGTAATAGATGAAAAGGGAACTTTGAAGACCCTCAAACACGACAAATATGAAAATATTGCAGGCTCGGTTTGATTGAGCCTGTTCATGGGCAGCAATGGAAATGTTTACTACTGCCCACTATATAATTATATCAGTAAAAATAAACAACGATATATGAATAAATATCGTGTGTTGTTGTCATTAAATACAAGTTTTGGCTTAATATTCGCCGGTATCACGTTTAAACATGTATTTTGCCAAAAACAATTTTTGACCTTAGAAAAGTGAAATCAATTGAGGAGGTCGTCCTGATTTCACCTCACTTATTCGTGCCTTAAACCATTGTTTTAACCCCCTAGAAATGCATTAATTGTATGTTATGAAATTTCAGTTATACATACGTTCGATGCAGCATAGATATGACGTTTTTGAGAAACCCTTGACGACGGGGAAAGCAAAGATACATGTACACGCTCCAAGGAATTTCCTTTAAAATACAAAGGAGATATAATCAATGTTTTTGAATCAGTTGCAAAATTTGTCGTGAAGAACAATTTGGGTAAATGTGCCTTACAGTTTCTTTATTACGCCACAAGTGTAGACGTCTATAATTTATCGCTTCAAATATATTCAAATAAAGTTATCAAATAGTGTAAGGGTTGAAAAAAAGTAAAGGGTTGTGTTCGTTATATAAGGAAAGTAGCTTCTAGTGTTTCCTTTTCATGGTCCCCGCATGTACTCAGTTGTGTAAGATACAACTTAAAATGCGTCTTTCGATTTCGATCTTTATTTTGACTCTACAAAACAAAATGATGAGGTCAACGTAGAAGTACGTTAGCCGCGACCTGGCGCCATGACGACACAAACAATAGCATACTTTCACTGACAAAAGTGTCTCATAAGAAGCCAAAAAATATGACGAATACTTATACCTTCCGTTACTTTGTATTGATTTGTGATATCCTCTCTGAACTTTTCACAGTCGGTGAAGTTTGTAGGAATGGCTTGACCATCTGGCGTCTTTGTACTCAACCTTTTTCCGAATCTATAGGAAGTAAAACATGTTTACATGTAGGTAACATTGTTATTACTGGTCATGATTTTATTTAAAACTCATATCCAACCTTACGTAAATAAAACTGCAATAACGTTTTCTTAGTATGGTTTTAAAAAAAGTTGATTAAGTACAAAAGCCTCTCAGTAAAACGCTGATAACAACTGTGATTCTTATTACGTTAATGATAACCCATTTATATTAACCATTATTAGAACAATGGAAAAGCTGGTTCCAATGTCAGATACTGCGTTCTATTGTACTGACAGAACATGTTTTAAAAAAGATAAATACTTAAAAAACAATACGCATTCATTTCCTATCACCCCTACACACACTACCACGTAATAATAAGGAGACAGTTAACAATACGAACAATAAAACAAATAAGAAGGGTGCACCAACCTCACGTGCTAAATGACAAACATACAATAGTTTTGAATTATAATCATACATTGCCTTTTCGATGCTAATTAAATTCCAGCAGCCGTCTTTTTCCCTTCCCCAGTGGGCACGATCACTGTTCAACTGGTCATAAATATAGCCTACGTCATACATGACGTCTCTCTTTCCACTCAAGATGGCGGATAATGGAGCTGGACCATAGCAGACACTTCCTGGATGAATAAAACTATCATTATCTCTATGTTAATAAAGAAAGTATATAGACTTATTTGAAGACAGTTGTTGTCATCTGATTACAAATCAGGAGTCAAGTCAATGTCTTTCTAATGAAAACATTCGGACAAAAAGTGACCAATTAGAACATCCGATACATGCATATATAAGTTTAGATTTATTATAAGTTGAGATTAATAAACATTGGATAAAAGAAAGCCACCATACACGACAAATGTGAATATGTTGCTGTTCGGTTAAAGGAAGTATAAGAAATGCATTTTACTGCCCAACCCACCAATTTAAAGTCCTTCTTATCCATTCCAAAATACAAGTAACTTACCGCCGCTTGATTCCTGTGGTGCAACTTGAATGGCTTGCCATCCGTCATAGCCGGCAGGAAGATCGTGTCTCTTCATGTAAACTTCGTTCCAGGTGTGAAATGCCCTGCCATACAAAAATAATTTAGTCATTCTAATAATACTTTTGTAATAAATTTTGATCTGACAGGGGTTTTACTAGCTGCTTAATCTTAAGGGTCGTTTTCATCACATTTTAGGGAATTCAGCCAATTAATAGCCATATAACCTTATTTTAGGAAAACAATGTAAAAAACCCTTAAGCTAACATTGTCGCGGCCAAAATGAGGCTTTGTGAAAATTTCAAGAGTCAAAGGGTCATCTCCAAGGTCAAATCTGATCGGAGGAGACAGTATTCCGTTATTTTGCTATTTCCGGATAGTAACGATTTTCAGAATTTCTGTATGAAGCGTTTAGTAGAATATATATTGACATGATTGGAAGCCTTTTAATATTTATATACACATTTCTTTAAAGATTATTTTTATAAAATATGTTTAAAAAATTCAGCTACTGTATTAATGTTTTATCGGTAGAATCTATATATTACCACACGAAATCTGTATTAAGACCATCTATTTCAGTATTGCTGGTAGTATCCCAGTGGACGTTGGTAGAACCGTCTGAACCAAGGGCTGAGTTAAAGCTTGTCACAGGGCGACACGGTATACCCAACGCGCGGCAAACTGTAAAAAATAACTAGAACGTCTCTAGTCACATTTACTAACTGGGGCACGTGATGGGAAAATGTTGCTTCAAACAACTGACCCCAAAACTTGAAATGAAGTTGAACAAACGAATTTTATACATGCTTTATGCACCTGAGAAAAGTGATTGATGGCAATAAAAGAACTATTGACCTGCTGCGAAAGATAATAATTATTTCATTATTAAATTCCATTTTAAAATAAATGCATTTACGTATAAATAAGGGCCTTATTTGAATTTTACAATGAGATATGTTTAATTTAGCTGGTTACATGAGCTCCGCCCATAGTCAAGAGATTAAAATATTAGTATCCAGTTACGAGTTTCGAACATAGGTGAATATATCAACACTCAATACACTTCATCGCCACTCCTACGCATCAGTATGCATGTTTTCATACAGAACCATGTAATCAACATCGGGCAAATCGGTTGTGTTAAATATTAAGATTTTAAAAGAAAAAAACAACAATATAAGCGTATCTTACTTGTAGTTAGAACACCAGCAAACACAAAACAATGGCCATATTGCACTGGTGCTTTGGTTTTCAGAAACTGTCGAAGTATCGAAGAACTTCCAATCCATGACAGAGGACATGTGGCATAATTTTCATACAAGTCTCTGTCAGTATGTAAGAATTCTTTGTCGTTCTTGCTGTTTATCTGAATATCATAAACATGTATAGGTTAATAAATGGGCAATCAGTGCCACTTGGAGATAATGGCCCTGTCGTATGAATAATGGCCCGAGGGCTTTAGCCCGAGGGACATTATTATATGGCAGGGCCATTATCGACAAGTGGCACTGCTTGTCCATTTATTTACCTATTTATTACATGTGTACGTTAATCTCGCTTCACTTTGTACTTGATTGGGAACTTTCATTGATACAATTACTACATCATGATGTCAGTGACTATGTCATTTGAGTTTATATGTGACGTTATTTAACGAATGTTTACTATTTCATTAAAAAGGGTAAAAAAAAAAAGAAAAACATCATTCCTATTGATGTGGTACACGGAGAGATGGACAGACTATGCAAAGAAACATACTGGATCCATAAACTTGGTACTTTACATCCGATGGGAATGAACACGAAAATCGTCTACGATCTGAAATAATGTTTTATGTAATTTTGTGTAAGCAAAATCACTATTATGATAGTAAAATATTGTTAGTTTCTTTTTTCCATTTTCTCTTCTTCTATGTAGAAACTGCTAGTATCGTTTAGATCCAATGTTTTATTTTATCATATTTTGGGTTTGCTTTGTGTATAAATTTGCATAATTTAATATACGTTTTTCCGCTATTTTGTGGCAGCGTCAAAGTGGCGTTTACGCGCCGTTTTGACGACGTCACGCAATTGATGTTGTTATTCCCTGATGAAGATTATAAATCGAAACGTCGGAATAAAAATATTAACAACATATTTCGTGTTAGTGCAGATTTCTTCCCCAATTTATTAAAAAAGGGTGAAATATGCATATCAGGAATCGCCACATTCAGAAAAAACAGCCTCCCCACACAGTCAAGAAGAAGAGAGGGAGAGAGCATGGTTAATAAAATGATCAGTTTCAAAAGAGACACCACTAACAATTAACAAAAATGAGAACCCGAGGGGTTACCGCCTTGGAACGGTCAGTGGCAAATGAAATTGCCACTGGGGGTTTAAACCAGGTTCTAGGGTGCACCAACCTCACACTTGCCCCAACAGGTTCTCATATCACAAAACAAATACAAGTTGTCTTGGTGAAACAACTCCAACCCACTTATTGGCTCAACAATGTTGCATGCAAAAGCACACAAACATATAAAACATAAAAATTTAATAGCATTGCAAAGCCAAAGGGCGGGTACTCAATGATCTTACCGAGACCAGAGCTCCTGGAGTAAAATCAGCAAGAACACGATGACAGGGATAAAAGAAACAAATCGAGCTTCTAGGTTCTTTTAAGAAAAGATTTCCCCATAAACCTTCATAAACTCTTAAACCCCTGCCACCGTCGTGCAACCAAAGAGGTAAGCATAATGATCAACTGTAGAAGGGTTAATCACCAGGCATGCAGAGCGCTGTAAAATATCATGTTGGTAACCTTTCTTTTTAAATTTACAGATGGTTTTTACGAATAACCGGGAGAAATTAACATTGCCCTTTATCTTTTCAAGTTTATAAATTAAATCTCCATAAAAAACTGGCTGTGAAATACCTTGTTGCAATAGTGATTTTAAACTGCACCTGTATTTATGAATTAGATCTGGGTATCGACGATAAAACTTGCAAAATGTTTTCCTTAATTTGTGATACCGATAACCTTGTTTTAAAAGTTTTTCTGTAATGCAAAGATTACGTTCATTGAAATCATTAATATCGTTGCAAGCTCTTGAAAAGCGAACAAGCTGTGAAATATAAACCCCGTAAGATGTTGCACGGGGAACATCGCCGTCTAAAAACGGAAAATTTACTATATTAAAATTAAAATCATCTCTTTTATCATATATTTTAGTAGTGACATAACCATTTTCAATTGACAGATTTAGATCGAGAAAGTTTGCTTGCTGTTCTGAAGTGTTCGCTTTATTAAGTTGTAGTTCTTTAGGGTAGATCTTATTAACCAGTAATGGAAAATGGTTATTATCTATATTTAATAAATCATCAAGGTACCTCGAGGTGTTGTTAAAAGCTGTAATAATATCATCTTGATGTTCAGTAGAAAGAGATAACATAAAGTCTCTTTCATAACAGTATAAAAACAGATCAGCAACAAGGGGTGCACAATTAGTACCCATTGGGATGCCTATTACTTGTTTATAAATAGAGGTACCGAATCTAACATAAATATTATCCAGTAAGAAAGTTAGCGACTCTATTAGGTCTTGACAAGTCCATAAAGTATAATTATCATAAGAACCATCTGTAAAAAATGCCCTATGTTCATTACAAGCGATGAAGGTTTTATTTTCTCTAGCAAACGTTTTTTCAATGAGACTGGTTAGTTTGTCTCTTATTAAATTATGAGGGAGCGAGGTATATAAAGTTGAGAAATCATAAGTAGACAAACAGAACGCCTGAAAATTATTTGATTTAAGCTTTTTCAAAACGTCATTTGAATTTTTAATCGACCAAAATAAATTTTTGCCAGAAGTTTCAAAAACCTTATCGCAATACCTAATTACATGTTCTTTAATAGCTGTAAGACAAGAAGTTAAGAGCACGGATAATTTAGTAGTAGTGCAAGAACTAGAGTTAGCAATAAATCTTGCTTTGTACGGTGTTTTATGCATTTTAGGCAACCAATACATAGTAGGTACTTTGTCTTGTTTCGGCTCAATACTGATTCTAAATTTTGTAATTTGTAGAGTGTGTGCAGTAACAATATCACTCTCAGATGAAGAAGTCAGTACATAAGCATTAGTGCTGTTCAGTTCTTCAGTTTGAATATTAATATAGTGCACCCGTCACACTATAATTACATTATTAGAAGCCTTATCAGCGGGTGTTAAAACAAATTTGTTATGAAAGTCTTGAATTCCTTTTTTCAAATGACGAAAGTTAAAACGAGGTCGAGGTGGTAATAAAGCAATGTTTCTTCATAAAATGATATACGAGTGTCTATTATTTTAAATATGTGTTTTTTCCAGTTAGAAAGTGCATTAGGCTCAGCATGTTCTCTTTTGCACCATTTATTGCAAAATAGGTTTAAAGACTCAGCAATTTCTGCACGACATGCATTAAAATCAATTTTGGATGGAATTCTATATTTGGGACCTTTAGAAATTAAATTACGAATTCTAGAGTCTTTGATTACATTAAGATCACCGGTAACAATATGACCGACAGGCTTATAGCAATATTTAGAAGTTAAACACTCTCAAGATTTTGGTGTATTATCAATGATCTGTAAATCAGAGGTAATTTTATTGTAATTAAAAATTGTATTTCTAGTTGGTTTGTTGTATTTATAACAAACCATAGGCGATTCAGTATTCTTAAAATAATTAGGAACAGCCGATTGAACTGTTTTATCTTTAAATATACTAGGAAGGTCAATAAAATCTATTCCTTTATTTAAAAAAGAAATTTTAAGGAAATGTCTTTTATGGTCAGATTCCAAGTCAATGTGTGGCCTGAGAACATGCCGAGTATAACACTGAATCAGACTAGCAACCTCGTAAAAAGGATGGGTTCTTATGACGATGTCGTCGGCTTCCTCATCCAGTTTCTGCAGACTTGATATAGAAAGAGAAGCCAACCTAGATAGCATAGCGTGTCTGCCAGATTGTTTTAAAATGATATGTAGGTCATTAATAGAACAACGAATACGTGATTTTCTTTTTATGTTTCCATTAGTTCTGCTTCCATGCGACCTCGATTTTCTTTTGCGTAATTCAAGCAATTCAAAGACGTCATAATCAGGATTTTTAGAAATGTTGCCTTCCTGATAAATATTATCATTTAAACCAAGTGGGTATGCAGATTGTAATTTTTTAATCCATTTTTGTTCCGAAATGAGTCTGGCCCTAATTTTAAATGCTCTTGATGCAGCGCTGTCAAATGTAAGTTTTTCTACTGGTTGAACGGAAATATTTTGTAAACGGTGTCCTGAATGTTTAAAATGCTGGTATAAAAATGTTTTAAATTTGCTGTTGTTTCGAATTTTCGAGCAATGTTGTCCAAAACGTGTTTTTAAGGGGCGACCTGTTTGACCTACATATTGAATTCCACAGTTATTAGAATTTCAAGTTAAAACGTAAACAACATTATCAGTTTGTCAGTCTATATCATTATTAATGTTAACAGAAAAAGTTCTACCGTTAACTGTGGATTTAATGACAGAATTACAATTCAAATAATCACAGCATCTGCACCTCTTAGAATTGCACTTCAAAATAGAAGGATAAGATCTGCGTCTTGCGTCATTCAATTTATTTGGTGTAGAAATATTGTATTTTCGAAGAATAGGAGATTTTAAAGGTGACAGTGTAACTTTCAAATTGTTTTTAAATAAATTTGTACGATGAACACTCTGCAGACCTGTCATATTAATAGAGCTTGCCGAAGATAAATTTAAACGTGATAAACGAACTGATGGCTGCAGACTTTTAAATGATTTAATTTTATGCGGTGTTTGGACAGAAGACGCAGAAGATAGCCTTATAGGTGAAATATTTATTTTTAATATTTTATTTTGTGCCGCCATAATGAAATCTGTAGAAAGAATACCATTATATGAGCAGCGACTTTAGGTTACATTGACATTTTTAAATGACGTCACAACGTAATACTTGTATTGGCAGTAAAGCGCGCTAAACAATTTATTCTATAAATAGCACACAGAACAATTTCCATAAATATTAACGTGCTGATTCACTGATCCCAAAGACATGGGACTGTAAAAAGAGTACTAAAATACACTAAAAGGACCAATTCTGGTTCCAGATAGTATAAAATTATAACTCAATTTAAACGTAACAGAAAGTCGGTGAACATATAACCTTCAATGTGGTATTTGAGAGTAAATGATTAAGTATGTTTGAACTCAAGGGAAAGGATAAGAATTTGCTAAATTTTGAATGCTTGATGTGATAATCGTGGTATGAGTCTGTAAATGCAATGATTTGAGAGCGTTTCATTCTTATACCTCTGCTGCGAACTTCTTTTACACAAGGCTTTTAGGCTAGCTATGTGAATATTATGGTTCAAATGAATGGAAAAGAAAAACGAAAGAATCGATTTTAAATTGGGAATATTTTACGGGTATGTACAACTTATTCTTATTGTAATGATGAAATGTGATTAATATTTTAATGATGAAATGTGATTAAACCAGATTAAACCAATGAGAACAATTGAAAACCTAAAAAAAAATCGCAGGGCCCATTATCGATAATGGCCCTGCCTCTCATAAGTTAATGCCCTGCGACCTTGAATAACACTTCCGGTCGTAACGTCAATTTGTTACTATTTATAGTAACACATGAAATAATACTTCATTTTACATCCGCGTTTTAACAGATCATTGAATTCTAGATTGTTTGGGGTAACTATAATCTTCCATCACTGGTTAATAAGATTTATCCTAAAGAACTACAGCTTAACAAAGCGAACACTTCAGAAAAGCAAGCAAACTTCCTTGATTTAAATCTATCCATCGAAAATGGTTACGTCACTACTAAAATTTATGATAAAAGAGATCATTTTAATTTTAATATAGTAAATTTTCCGTTTCTAGACGGCGATGTTCCTCGTGCAACTTCTTACGGGGTTTATATCTCACAGCTTGTTCGCTTTTCAAGAGCTTGCAACGATGTGAATGATTTCAATGAACGTAATCTTTGCATTACAGAAAAACTTTTAAAACAAGGTTATCGGTATCACAAATTAAGGAAAACCTTTTGCAAGTTTTATCGCCGATATCCAGATCTAATTCATAAATACAGCTGCAGTTTAAAATCACTATTGCAACAAGGAATTTCACAGCCAGTTTTTTATGGAGATTTAATTTATAAACTTAAGAAGATAAAAGGCGATGTTAATTTCTCCCGGTTATTCGTAAAAACCATCTGTAAATTTAAAAAGAAAGGTTACCAATTTGATATTTTACAGCGCTCTGCAGGCCTGGTGATTAACCCATCTACAGTTGATCATTATGCTTACCTCTTTGGTTGCACGACGGTGGCAGGGGTGTAAGAGTTTATGAAAGTTTATGGGGAAATCTTTTCTTAAAAGAATCTAAAAGCTCGATTTGTTTCTTTTATCCCTGTCATCGTGTTCTTGCTGATTTTACTCCAGGTGCTCTGGTCTCGGAAAGATCATTGAGTACCCGCCCTTTGGCTTTGCAATGCTATTAAATTCTTATGTTTATATGTTTGTATGCTTTTGCATGCAACATTGTTGAGCTGATGGGTGGGTTGGAGTTATTTCACCAAGACAATTTGTACTTGTTTTGTGATACGAGAACCTGTTGGGGCAAGTGTGAGGTTGGTGCACCCTAGAACCTGGTTTAAACCCCCAGTGGCAATTTGTTTTGCCACTGACCGTTCCAAGGCGGTATCCCCAAAGGTTCTCTTGTTTATTAATTGTTTGTGGCGTCCTACTTGAATTGACATACATATATAAAACATGCGCTCTCTCTATCTTCCTCTCTTCTTTTTCGCTGCGTGGGGAGGCTGTGTTTTTTGAGTGTGGCGATTCCTGATATGCATATGTTGCTTTTTTCCTAGCCTGTTTCGTTTCACACAATATTCGAAAGCGACCATGGCCAAGGATCATAAAACTCAGATTGGAGACCAGTCTCAACTCAAGCATCTGATTGGCTGAAATTGCAACCAGTCGCCATTAAAGCCAATCCGATGGTGGAGATTTGAGTCTAATCTCTTGATTTAGTATTATAATCTTTGGGCCTAATCATCAACATTATTTTGGTCCTCAGATCTTTGGTGATTACTTGGGTAATTAGGTATTGCGAAAAAGTTTTTGAAAATTTATTTTGGTCTATAAAAAATTCAAATGACGTTTTGAAGAAGCTTAAATCAAATAATTTTCAGGCGTTCTGTTTGTCTACTTATGATTTTTCAACTCTTTATACTTCTCTCCCTCATAATTTGATAAAAGACAAGCTAACCAATCGCGTTGAAAATACTTTTGCTAGAGAGAATAAAATATTTATCGCTTGTAATGAACAAATGGCATTCTTTACAGATGGTTCTTATGATAATTATACTTCATGGGCCTGTCAAGACCTTACCCAGGCGCTCACATTTCTATTGGATAATATTTATTTGAGATTTGGTACCTCTATTTATAAACAAGTAATTGGCATTCCAATGGGTACTAATTGTGCACCCCTTGTTGCTGATCTATTTTTATACTGTTATGAAAGAGACTTTATGTTATCTCTTTCTACCGAACATCAAGATGATATTATTACAGCTTTTAATAACACCTCATGATACCTTGATGATTTATTAAATATAGATAATAACCATTTTCCATCACTGGTTAATAAGATTTATCCTAAAGAACTACAGCTTAATAAAGCGAACACTTCAGAAAAGCAAGCAAACTTTCTTGATCTAAATCTGTCTATTGAAAATGGTTACGTCACTACTAAAATATACGATAAAAAAGATTATTTTAATTTTAATATAGTAAATTTTCCGTTTTTAGACGGCGATGTTCCTCGTGCAACATCTTACGGGGTTTTTATCTCACAGCTTGTTCGCTTTCCAAGAGCTTGCAACAATGTAAATGATTTCAATGAACGTAATCTGTGCATAACAGACAAACTTTTAAAACAGGGCTATCGGTATCACAAATTAAGGAAAACCTTTTGCAAGTTTTATCGCCGACACCCAGATCTCATTCATAAATACAAATGCAGTTTAAAATCACTATTGCAACAAGGTATTTCACAGCCGGTGTTTTATGGAGATTTAATTTACAAACTTAAGAAGATAAAAGGCATTGTTAATTTCTCTCGGTTATTTGTAAAAACCATCTGTAAATTTAAAAAGAAAGGTTACCAACATGATATTTTACAGCGCTCTGCAGGCCTGGTGATTAACCCTTCTACAGTTGATCATTATGCTTACTTCTTTGGTTGCACGACGGTGGCAGGGGTTTAAGAGTTTATGAAGGTTTGTGGGGAAATCTTTTCTTAAAAGAACCTAGAAGCTCGATTCGTTTCTTTTATCCCTGTCATCGTGCTCTTGCTGATTTTACTCCAGGAGCTCTGGTCTCGGTAAGATCATTGAGTACCGACCCTTTGGCTTTGCAATTCTATTAGATTCTTATGTTTTACATGTTTGTGTGCTTTTGCATGCAACATTGTTGGGCCGATGGGTGGGTTGGAGTTATTTCACCAAGACAACTTGTACTTGTTTTGTGATACGAGAACCTGTTGGAGCAAGTGTGAGGTTGGTGCACCCTAGAACCTGGTTTAAACCCCAGTGGCAATTTGTTTTGCCACTGACCCCGTTCCAAGGCGGTATCCCCAAAGGTTCTCTTCTTCGTTAATTGTTTGTGGCGTCCTATTTGAATGGACATACTTATATAAAACATGCTCTATCTCTTCCTCTCTTCTTTTTCGCTGCGTGGGGAGGCTGTGTTTTTTGAGTGTGGCGATTCCTGATATGCATATATTACTTTTTTTGGGGGGGGGGAGGGAATGTAATGATGAAATAACGATTACTTTGCTTAAAATTAAATTATCTTAAATCATCTTAAAATTTTAAAACAACAGGTGTGTAATATGTAAAAAGGAAAACTGTCCTCAAGCAACCTAATTGGTTAAAATTTCTCTATAAGAGTATTAAATGGTGAATGTTCATTCAGCCAATCAGATAACCCTAACAAACTTGAAAACGCAAAAGATACGTAACCTTGGTTGAGATGAATTATTTTGCAATCAAAATAAAATTTTTAAAAATGTATTTTCAGAAAATATCATAGGAAAAATGTCTGATGTAAAGGAAGTAAAGAACAATAGATCCAATCATAAACCGTTCATTATCTTGACCTGTCAAACACTGACAATACGACGCGAATTTTTTTCTTATGAATTGTGTTTCACTAATTAACACAATTTCTTATTATTGGTGCCTTGCAGTAATGAATTACATAGATATGACATTTATGAGACGGAAAAGCATCATATATAATGTACAAGATTCCCTAATGAGTTTCGAAGTGATGGCATTATGGGACACCATTCAATTATAATTTGGTGTTTATTACGCGACAGACGATATCTCGCGGGAAACGTCGAGATACCTAAATAAGTAATGATTATGATTATGGGTTATTGAAATAGATGGATAAAATATTCTTAAGCAATGGTATTAAGTACAAATGTACCTTGTCAGAGTTAAGTTTTCACCCAAAACTGCTTTTTGCAGACTGGATTGTGATGACACTGCGTTTGATTATATACTAAAATTTGATAAGGATCACTTAAAAGATTGTGTTTATTCCTTACATAAGGTTGAAACGATAAAATTGTTGCTGTTTTTTTTTCTGAAAATTTGTTTATTATACATCAGCTGTGTGCCAAAGAAGGAATAAGCCGACAAACTGTTGAAGCGGAAGAGCAGTTGAAACTTGGTAGGGGCAATAACTCAGGATAAAACGGAAAGTGATACCTATCAAATTTTGAGTAGTATAGTACGGTTTGTATTTAAAGTGGGCGAACTGAAATTAATTAACTAAGGGAAATTTGTTCGTTAGGCAAAAAGGCGAGAAAATTGTGATGTTATGTCTTATTGGATAACATTTTAACCTCAAGTGGCAAATGTTGTCTGCCACTGACGGGTCAAAGACGATAAACCGTCCGATTCTCATTTGCTTATGTTACATATAATATGTGAAGATCTCTCTCCTTCCTCTCTCTCTCTCTCTCTCTCTCTCTCTCTCTCTCTCTCTCTCCCCCCTCTCTCTCTCTCTCTCTCTCTCTCTCTCGCGCGCGCTCTCTCTCTCGTTCTCTCTCTCGCTCTCTCTCTCTCTCTCTCTGCATTGTTTTCTGCAATTTTTTTCTCTTTTTCCAAAAATATATCATCATGTCTATTTTGAAAGAAAACAACATAAGAAAGACAATTCGTGTTTTAGTTTAAGCGTATAGCAAAACTGTGGTCATGTAGCAATATTCTGTAGATCTCTGTGTTTAAACTAGTTTGAGTGACACCCTGACTCATTGAAGACAGTGAAACAAGTGTTTCTAAACAGCTATATCCATCTAGTACTCACTATATTGCCGAGAGCTCTCACGACACAAACGGGATCTCCGCTCGCTCTGTCGTGTTGAAAGCTGAATGACTTTGCAAGACAGTATAGGGCTGCTTCTAATACACCAGACTCAAACTGAAGAGAAAAGAAAAAACACGGGTCACTATTGAACTGTGCTCTTACAATAAAAGAGAAGTGAGAAATTATTTTTGAAAAGTGATATTGCCGACATCGTTACTAATGATTATAGTTCCTGACGTTCAAGACAACACTACACAGGGTCCACAAACTTAGACGTTTAAATGCGTCCTAAATACTTTATTCAGTATCTTGATACTCCCTATCCCATATTGATTATTATTATTATTTAGTTGTAGTCTAAAACAAACGATGTTGCCAACAGTACTGAGACATCAAAACCGGTCAAAATAGTGAATATACATGTAGTTTAATTTTAAGTCTGAATAAGAACTAAAAATCACTAGAATTTCCTATAGAAATTCGGTCGCCAACTGTCCAAGACCTGATGTTTGTTTGTTAGGACCGGATTTTTTGATATGCGAGGTCTAAAGAATTGGTAAAATGTATCGCTTACCTGCCCATAAAACCATGGTCTCGCTACAATCTGGTCTTGTGTTCCAATAAAGATACATCCACTGTCGTTCAGGATGTACTCCGCCAACTTTGCACAATCACGAAAGTACACGTTGTCTTCTGCAATAAAAGCAATATAGAACAGATTTATATTTACATAAAAAGTGAAATATGAATATCAGGAAATGCCACCGTGACTCGGAAAAGTCAGCCTCCCCACTCAACCAATAAGTAGAGAAAAAAGAGCATGTGTTTATCAAATGATCAATTTAAATTGTGACACCACAAACAATAAGAGAAAATGATTTCGATCAAATAAAGAGCACCGTACTCGTGTTAAAAAGCATTTACATCGACATTTAACCTCTATGATCAATCGGCTGCCATTTTCTCAAACAATCAAAGACAAATTCACAATTCAAACAAAATTTGTATTTTAATGTTTGAGAAAACGGCAGTCGATTGATATTATAGGTTAAATGTCGATAAAAATGTTTTTTAACAGGAGTATGGTGCCCTTTATCTGATCGAAATCGGTCCAGAAATTACTGAGAAATAAACAAAAACGTACATGAAGCGAGTGATTTTGTGTGTGCACGACATCCAAAAAGTCACGTGGTATAGCCACCCAGATATAGTTAACACCTTTTAATAAGCTTGTTCTCCCGTTTTAAACATTAAAAAGATTAAAGGGGAGATGAACAGTGAGAGCTAGACCACTCTGAAACTGGACTAGAGTGATCTTTATGGTGGTTGGTCTTTATTTTGGGGTGAACAATAGTGCATAATTTTTGAAAAGCACTTTGAAATACTGGACCCAAGATCATAAAACTAAGTTTTGAGATCAGTCTCAAATCTCAAGCATCTGATTGGCTGAAATGGCGACAAGTCGCCATTTCAGCCAATCAGATCCTTGAGATTTGAGACTGATCTCAAAACTTAGTTTTGTGATCTTGGGCCCTGGTCTTCTTGTCGGTGGTCTTAGGGTGGTCTTGATAAGTGGCACAAATACTGGCCTTGACACCATGGGTTGAAGAGAAGCACAAATGGCACAGTCTTGTTTACGGACCTCTTTCCGTCTTCATCTATAACGGATGCAGAGAGTTTCCATTCTCCTATGACACAGTCAGAACTAGGTTCAATCCCAAATGTAAGTCGGTCTCCAAAATCTGATTCCTGTTTGATGACCCAGTTTTCCGTTTGTGGTTTACCGGAAGGATAATGCAATTCAACGTAGGTTCCTTTACCAGGCTGTGGCTTTTGACCTGGCAGAACATACACAGAAATATTTAATATTATCATGTAACTAATTTGCCTTATACGAGTAGTTGTGACGTTGCAAGATGAAAAGAAAAATGTATTTATGGACATCAAAGAACATATATCGGTAACAGAAGATGTATTTTGATGAAAATTTAATAACAGACCAATATTATCTAATAACATAAAAAAACACAAGAAAATCGGATTTTGCGTTGGCTTTATTTATCCAGAATGGCGATACCCTTGGATGTTAAGGTGCCAAATTTAAAAAGATCTTAATGAACGCAATACGTAAAAATGAGTTCTGATTATAAACAAAGTAGAAGGGTAAAATCGAAATATGGCATATATGAAGTTTGGTCTATCTGAATGAGAAATTCCAGTCATCAGGCAACTGTTTTGGACGGTAACCCGTTAGCGCCCAAGTGTTCCCTTGAACCGGACCGGCGCACGTGAAATAATATACTTGTACTGACAGACGTTTATTTAACGCGGCATGTGCTTTTCAACTTTTTAATCGTTGTTTATGCTGGGAAACATTCGATGTCAATAGTCTTGTGATGCGAAACGCGTTTACTCGAACTTATTTCCTCGCAGACAATTAACTTACGTCAATACCTTAAATGTTTGGGGAATATAAATTTGTTTTGATTTTCCAGACACTGAAATTGCGACCATAAACTTTCAGATACAATAATCCCATGTGACTGTTTAAGTCGAGGTGCCGAGTGCGAAACTATTGTATCCTATATAGTAATATGAAGCAGAAAAAATTGTCTCGCACTCATTCCTCTAAATGGATACAACGATTATTTCGTAAATCTTATACACAAATCTCTGTCGTCAAATAGATGTAAAGTCTTATTATTTCCGTAATTGTAAATTAATCATAAACCAAGTAATTATACACACACCTGTCGTAAAAGTAAGTGCAAGTGTATGTTTAGCCACAGAGAATCTTTTATTCAACAACAAAGTAATCCGGAAGCTTTGTCCGCGTCTGACTATTAGCATGGGTTCCTGCAAACTCGAAAATCTCTCGTTGTGGTGTGCACGTGCATTTTCGGACACGTGGCAGTCTATATCGGTCACATGTATGTTGTCTATGTTGTGCTGAATTCCTTGAAATGGCTCGTTGTTTGGTGGCTTGAAGTTCAATGCTGAAAATAATATGATAATGGAACTATAGAAATAGCCAAACACGAAAAACAATATAAAAGGCTCGGTTTTATTTAGAACGAGATAAACAAGCACAAGTGACATAATTATATAGGTAGTTCGCATTGACTACTGTTGTCACTATAGTTGCTGTTACAACATGTGATATCACACCCCACGGTGAATATCCAGCAAACTTCTAGCTACTGATTCTCTTTTATGCTCTGTGTTGATCCGGAAATCAATGAACTCTAGTTAATGTGCTAAGGCACTCATCATTGCAGTTCAATGACGAAAGGAGTACATGTAATACCTTAACATACCATTAATCTCGAACTTACTTATAAATTATGTTTCGTGTTGATGCTGACTTATCAAACAATCAGTTAGGTATAAAATGTTGATGCATTTAAGTCAAATATGTTCACAATCAGGTATAAGTTTAGATCTATTTGCTTTCACATTTATTTCGTAATAACGAAAAAACTAGTTTAAAAAAAGGTGTGTTCATTGTCAAATCGGTAGACAAATTAGACAAGTAGTTCTTTGACTGAATACTTACACGAATTTAAGTTGTCAATTTTGTCTTCATTGTTATTCTGGTATGTACAATGGATCTCCGGACTTCCATATGGGGCGCGCCACGGGAAAAGGTGTCTTCGGTCATACTTTGTGACATTTTAGTTGTTACTATATTTAGAAAGAACTTACAACTATCTATAAATTTCTCATAACTAACAAGTGCTTTTCTTACACATTTTGACGATAAAATGATATTTTTAACGCGAAATGCATAATAATCAATGTCGTCCGCTCAACTTTATGACGTCATTTCAAGAAAAGACGTCAACTGTCCGAAGGTACTTTTTCCCGTGACGCGCACCATATGTACTCGGAGGAGATATACTTGCGGACTTGAGTTCACTTCTAAACGAAGAGGGTTGGCCATCAGCATAGTCAGAGCGGCAAGAAGATAACGGGTAGCAGTCATCTTCGATAAAACCTTCGAATCTTTCATGGCTACTTGTTCGACTAGGTATAAGAGAACTGGATGAAGAAAACTCTTTTGAAACATGCGAGGTTGTGGGCAGACTAACTGGATGAAACGGTTCGTATTGGCGTATCCGGCTGGGGAGGGAAACGACTGTTCCCTCCATCCAGTGACTCTGTCGTGGAAAAGTGTTTCCATTCACAATGAAAGATTCATTACGGTATGTTGGAAGGGTTTTTGATATGTTAGGTTCGAAACTCCTCCTTGTTATGGTATTCCGGCGGTTGACAGGTGACAGGCTTCGCGTGCTAGATGACATGGTTTTCCCCGACCCACCAGCTGGACCCATTGATAATAGGTTCGAACTTCTGACACTGGATATTTCATTACGGTATGGCGGTTCGACCGAAGGGAGAGAGTCAAACTCCCGCTTTGTTCTCAACATCTGGTAGCTGATAGGCGAAGGACTCCGCACTCTCGATGAAGCAGAATATGTTGACCAACGGTTTGGTCTGATAGAAGCTACATTTGATCCTTCAGTGGTTATATTTGTTGAAAATGGTTCCGCTGTACTTCTACCCTCGTCGAACCTGGAACCAGTAAGGCTTCCATACGCACTGTATCTTGGAAGACTGTTACTCCTTGCTGACCTTTCAACAGAGTTCGTGATTCTCGAACGGTTGTTCGTCCCTGGTAAAAGATTTCTATTTGAATCCCGTTCATCGTGTGACAGTGAATCCGAAGACAGTGTCTCAATGGATCGACTGCGATCTCCTAGTGTTAACGGTCTTGATAAAGTACTGTCGCGCGTAAAGGAAGTTGTAGATATCACTCCGTCATCAAATGGGTAGTTTGATAGTGATGTCGAATTTTTATCCGTCGAGTACCACGGTGTAATGTGATCCGCTGTGGCGCTATAATTGGGAGATGATGTCCTATATTTTGCCGCGATGCCAGGCGCACTTTGAAATTTTCTAACCGACGAAGTATTGGTTCGTGTAGAATTAAGGGTCCGTGGCGAGCTCCCACTGCGACTCCGAGGCAGTACGGATGGCATACGCGACCTGTGGGTCATACTATTTCGCATGTTATGACGGGAAATCGTCATTTTTAATTTGAGAGATCCTGCACAAATTATTTCAAATCTTATGCTCACTGAAAATATTTTAGGCAAACATATTCACTAAAATAGGTTACTTTCCTGCAAAAATGCATAAAAATTGGTTATTCCAATCAACGAATAAACATGTTCGTAGTAAAAAAATAAACAAACACAAATCGACACTGTACTTCACGAAGATTACATGGATAGTGTGGTCACCTGTTGTGGCAAAGTAGCCCTTGGTGCAGGCGTGAACAACATAAATTAAGTTCAAGGTGTTTAACAAACCCTTACAAACAGCATTCATTCATCACATTTTATCTTCAAAACGTCATTAAGTAAAATGCCTCCGAGTGGACACTAAAATACAAAAGGTGGACATACCAAAGCGAAAATGTATATCGCCATTATCAGAGGTTATTTAGAAGTATTTCGAATGTATTCTAAAGTTTCAAATTTAAAATAAGCGGGGAGATGGAAACATGTTGTGTACTTTGTCTTGCATTGTATCTATTCCACATTTATAACTTCAACGACAAGCACAGCTTATTTCGCTTTGCGAACAGTGTAGACCCACATCAGCTGTCCTTATTCTCATTATGATAAGCGTCTGCAGTGTTCGACAAGACATCTCAAGTAATTATGAAGTTAAATTTGATAGAAATGTTAGTCACTGGATTACATCAACCTAGCGGACACAATGTTTACAAGGGCGCTGATGTATGTTGAATTGATGTGAGTGATTTTAATAATAATAACTAAATAATGGGATAACTTAATAGAAGAAAAATCTCTTAGAGAGCACTGTTTAAACTGTTTAAAATTCGCCCCTGACTAGTCATTTTATAGGATTTATACAGTGATACAATTAATAAAAACGACTTACGAGCTATTAAAGTTTTATTAGTTTAATTTACAAATTTAACAGACATTACTCTGACAGTTCATGCTTTGTTAGCTGGTTTTTGTATGTTTGTTATTTGTATTGTTGTAGTTAGTATGGTTGAAGATTGCTAATCATTTTTGCAATCTTTATTGTCAACAAAAACTATTCGTCGTGAGACTGGAATTTTGTGTTATTCTAATCAAAGCATGCATCATGATGATTGAAAAGAGACGACACTGGTAATGTCAATATGATAGCACAAAGACCTATACTATATTATATTATACGTGTATGTGTCTTTGGATAGCATGACAGAGGTGAAGAAACGCGTGTGATTCTGGTTAATGTTTTGGTGTTTTTTAAGGAAAACAAGGGATACAAACTTTCTTATTTAAGATGATGTGTCAGTGTTTCAGCACTGAGCTGCAGCAACATGAACTATTTGAACAGTTTGTTTTTTGTTTTTTTTTCAAAAATATTCTTTGCCTTCTTTGAAGTATAGTGTCAAAGGGAGAGCACTGCGTCGGAGTTTGGCAAAATCCTTACAGCGGTTAATTCCACTTACAGTTCCAATATTGAAGATATTATGATAAATGAAAATAAATGGTAGGTTACAAAATGGAATATAAAATGGCATAATGAAACATAATCAACTAAAATAAAATTGGCCTAAATGATGCGTGAGTATAATGATGAGCAATTATTAGAACTACTTCTATATCTAAAGATGCAATTAATGAATTTCGCGAAGATTTTTCATTAACAATAACTATAAAGAACTAAGATTTACTTTTTCAAATTATCTAATTTATCACTTTAAAATCATATCTGGTACATTTGTAAACTGCTTTAAACACACACATTTTAGCTTTGATTAATTTGAGTTTTTAATGATATAGGAACAACTTGCTTCAAATGTTATGCGTATAAGAAACATAAATCTTAATTTAAATTTAATTTAAATCTTATTCTTATTTCGCCAATGAAAGTTATTAATAATAAGGGCCCGTCGGTTAAATTAAACAAAACGTTATGCATTTGTGTTTGTGACGCTTTAAGCCGTTTGCATAAAAGAAATTCAAATCATAATCTCCAGTTTTTACCTTAACCAATACGGTAATGTACCCTACTTTCCTTTATTGAAAGATAAACACAATCGATACTCAAACACGTCTGATCAAGAAATGTAGATAGATCAAATATGGCGACAAAGATATAAACAAAGTGAAAAATGAAAGGATTTTTACTAAATTTTATATGTTTATTGTTTTCATTAACATCGTATGTGTTTGGTGTTGAGAAAGGTAGGTGATCATAAAAATCATGAAACATAAAAAGTTAATTTACTGTCATTTTCACCAATTTATTGATATGGTAACGCGTCTATTGATATAACCGAATCGATCAATTTTTGTCATGCAATAAATAGAATGCATAAATAAACTGACGGTTTGAATTTAACAAGCAAATCAAACAATTTTTTTTAAATTATAAAACGTATAATGCTAGTTACATGTGTTGTATTTTAAGAGGAAGAGTTTAACATTGTTTTGTTATCTCTTCGGTTTATTATATACCTTCAGCTGATAAATGGTTATGAATAACTAGACAGTCACGTGGCACACCGTTTAATGAATTAAGTTTGTCTTTACAGCAAAAATTGACGAGATATTTTTCCAGCGGGCAATTTTCATAAAATAATGTACTATATGTTGGCATTAAGTTTTCATTCTAGTAAAGCTAGCTTTGACCTCTCTATGTAAAACGTGACTGATCAAAATGAAGTGGTCTTTTAGTATTTTTAAATTTACTTACGTGTTTAACAAATATTCCCGAATTTAACGTCAGGATCAACACTTAAAAGCCGCACATCAGGGCTGGAGGTTATAAAATTGAAATTGGAAACCAGTCTAAAATCTCAAGGATCTGATTGGCTGAAATGGCGACTGGTCAGATGCTTAAGATTTGAGACTGGTTTCTATGTTCAGTTTTATAACCTTGGGCACAGGTCCTAAAGTGTTATTTTCTAAGAAATGTTCTCCTGTTCAGTCACTTACAGGCATTACACAGTAGCACAATTAATAATAACCACTTATGAGACATTGAAGTATTCCTCCCTGTACTGTAAATAGGCAGGTTTAATGCGGTGTTCTTTAGTTCATTCAGAGCTACCATTTTCTCCATTTACATGTAACACATGTATGACCAGTGTAGATCCAGATAAACCGGCACATGCAGGCCGTCTGATCTGGATCTACACTGGTCCAATATTGATTAGAAATAACCTAATGAATCAAACAACGAAAAGTGTAGATCCTGATTTATTAGACGACAAGGATGTGCCGGCTGATTTGTATCTACACTGTTCGCCCATGGAATAAACCATATCTCATGGAGTAAAGGGTTAAAATTCTTATCAATACTATAAAACCATTAACATCATATAAACATAAAAAATCTATAACAATTATAATTCCGTTTTCGTTTCTTTGTGTTTTTAGATTACCTGAATTTGGTATGTAACACCACAAAGTACGTGGAGACGGGTCGCAGGCTCGAATCGTCGACCAAGTTATACTATGAACCTAACGTAGCCTGTTATTACACGGTGAACGTCGATGCAGGAAAGAAGGTCATGCTGCTTGTAAGGTAAATGCCCGCACCATATGCTTAAGATATTATAAAATTCATTTATAATATTCAATGGAAAAAAATGGGAAAGGTCTCACTGAAACAATTGCCCAAGGTTATAAAACTGAGCATGGAAACCAGTCTCAAATCTCAAGCATATGATTGGCTGAAATGGCGACCAGTCGCCATTTCAGCCAATCAGATCCTTGAGATTTGAGACTGGTTTACAATATCAGTTTTATAACCTTCAGCCCTGGTCTGTGCATGAGATATAGTTACCTCGTTTGTTAGGTGTTTTGACCTTATTCACATAGGCTCATTGGAGATATATTATAGATGTGCAAAACATCCTGTAATATGTATGCTGGGACTGCTTTTTCAGTAAATGCGTTGGGGTAAGGTTTGCAGTAACCTACTTGTCGCAGCGGTTACTTCCCTTTACATTAACAGTATTTGTAAAGGGAAGTAACCCCGACGAATTGATTGCAACTGCGAATTACACCTTTTCTATTTTACGTCATTTCAGTTTTATGGTATCATCATCGATTAATATGTTTTAAAGTCACGGTAATTGTAATGAATATATGAATATAAAAAGTTGTCGTCGACGATCTATACAGTTTCTGACTTTTACATTTAGGTTTGTGGCGCGGTTTAATGGCAAAATGAAACGTCCGGTTAGATCTGTATACTCTATTGACAGACCATAAAGAGTGCGATAGAATGAGCCATAAAATTAGGTTTTGGAGTAGTCAAGCCCGTCCGGGCTTAACCGTTATTAGTTACGTCGTTTATCGTCTTTTTCAGAAGCGACCACTGGCGTTTGACCAGCCGCCCCAACACCCCATCCCCTTCAACCCTTACTAATACGCCCTTTCCGGAAGTCGCATTGAGGAGAAGAATCAGTAAAAAAAATAAGATTCATTTCGAAAGCCATTTTCTGTTGAATATTACGTGTATTTCGAGCCTTTGATGAGACTTTGTGACATTTAATTGTTAGATCAATCCCTGTTGCGATCAACCAAACAACTGTTTAATTGGAACCCTTCTTATTGTAGGAAAAACAGCCTCTCGAACTGGGGTAGGTCTGGAGCGGTCCATTACCATTATTCAATTATATACTTAGAATATGTATTTTTAAACTACGATTTTGACGGTGTATTTTCGCATATTTTCATAGAATTGAATAATATCAGTGAATTGACACCGGTTTTTTTTTACAAAAAAAACAAGGGCGTATTAGTAAGTGTTGGCATGGGGTAGGGTGGCTGGTCAAGCGCCAGTTGAAGCGACAATTTTCGGTTATTTCTATTCACAGTCACAAAAATGGTAAGGGGAAGTAACCGCTGTGATGAGTTAGTAATACGGAGTACGGAAAAGTATACGGCATGTACAGGACCTTTGTCAAGTTATACACAGAAAGTTACACCCTAAACGAATTTTATGTAGAATAAATAACCATCATTTGTTTTCCAGATTGTTCGATCTGGAAGCTGAAGTGAAGAACTCTTGTGTTGATTTCGTAAACGTTCACGACGGCTCCAGCATTACGTACCCTACGATCAATGCGGCCCCTGTATGTCACACGGATGCTTTGAAAAACTACACAACTTCCGGTAGTTCCATGACGGTCTGGTTCCAAACAGACTCGACTGGTGCCAGGCTTGGATTTGACGTCCATTTTGTTGCAATTACTATTGGTAAGTTTCTGTGTACACATGTTCATTCGGATGTCAACGGATACCAAAGTATCCGAATATCCGTATATACTATCTGGATACTATCCGAATAATCGTATAGATGCGCGACAAAATCAGTTAAACGATATAACGTAAATATTCTCTATTTTATACGAAATGATATAAGTTTTACTCCATGTTTGTTGTTTATTTGAAAGCCCTCTATATAATGATTAATTGTCATACAAGTATTTTAATTTTTTATTGGGCTCTTTTTCGTTTGCCGAGACTTTAAAAGTGGTAGGTGTGTGAAGTTGGCAGTGAGTAATGAGTAGGGCATTGGATATTCAATATCCAGCTGAAATCGAATCCACTGCCAGCAGTGAGTTGGGTATTCGTTCTACACTGACAGCGAATACCCTAATGAGATCGAATCCACGGCCAGCAGCGAGTTGGGTATTCGCTTTACACACACAGCGAATACCCTAATGAGATCGAATCCACAGCCAGCAGTGAGTTGGGTATTCGCTTTACACAAACAGCGAATACCCTAATGAGATCGAATCCACTGCCAGCTGTGAGTTGGGTATTCGCTTTGCACAAACAGCGAATACCTTAATGAGATCGAATCCACAGCCAGCTGTGAGTTGGGTATTCGTTCTACACTGAGAGCGAATACCCTAATGAGATCGAACCGACAGCCAGCTGTGAGTTGGGTATTCGTTCTACACTGACAGCGAATACCCTAATGAGATCGAATCCACTGCCAGCAGTGAGTTGGGTATTCGCTTTACACACACAACGAATACCCTAATGAGATTGAATCCACAGCCAGCAGTGAGCTGGGTATTCGCTTTACACAAACAGCGAATACCCTAATGAGATCGAATCCACTGCCAGCTGTGAGTTGGGTATTCGCTTTACACAAACAGCGAATACCCTAATGAGATCGAATCCACAGCCAGCTGTGAGTTGGGTATTCGCTTTACACAAACAGCGAATACCCTAATGAGATCGAATCCACAGCCAGCTGTGAGTTTGGTATTCGTTCTACACTGACAGCGAATACCCTAATGAGATCGAATCCACTGCCAGCTGTGAGTTGGGTATTCGCTTTGCAAAAACAACGAATACCTTAATGAGATCGAATCCACAGCCAGCTGTGAGTTGGGTATTCGTTCTCCACTGACAGCGAATACCCTAATGAGATCGAACCCACAGCCAGCTGTGAGTAGGGTATTCGTTCTACACTGACAGCGAATACCCTGATGAGATCGAATCCACTGCCAGCAGTGAGTTGGGTATTCGCTTTACACACACAGCGAATACCCTAATGAGATCAAATCCACAGCCAGCAGTGAGTTGGGTATTCGCTTTACACAAACAGCGAATACCCTAATGAGATCGAATCCACTGCCAGCAGTGAGTTGGGTATTCGCTTTACACAAACAGCGAATACCCTAATGAGATCGAATCAACAGCCAGCAGTGAGTTGGGTATTCGCTTAACACAAACAGCGAATACCCTAATGAGATCGAATCCACTGACAGCAGTGAGTTGGGTATTCTCATTACAAACACAGCGAATACCCTAATGAGATCAAATCCACAGCCAGCAGTGAGTTGGGTATTCGCTTTACACAAACAGCGAATACCCTGGTGAGATCGAATCCATTGCCAGCTGTGAGTTGGGTATTCGCTTTACACAAACAGCGAATACCCTAATGAGATCGAATCCACAGCCAGCTGTGAGTTGGATATTCGTTCTACACTGAAAGCGAATACCCTAATGAGATCGAATCCACAGCCAGCTGTAAGTTGGGTATTCGTTCTACAATGACGGCAAATTCACTAATGAGATCGAATCCACTGGCAGCAGTGAGTTGGGTATTCGCTTTACACACAGAGCGAATACACTAATGAGATCGAATCCACAGCCAGCAGTGAGTTGGGTATTCGCTTTACACAAACAGCGAATACCCTAATGAGATCGAATCCACAGCCAGCTGTGAGTTGGGTATTCGCTTTACACAAACAGCGAATACCCTAATGAGATCGAATCCACAGCCAGCTGTGAGTTGGGTATTCGTTCTACACTGACAGCGAATACTCTAATGAGATCGAATCCACAGCCAGCTGTGAGTTGGGTATTCGTTGTACACTGACAGCGAATACCCTAATGAGATCGAATCCAATGCCGGCAGTGAGTTGGGTTTTCGCATTACACACACACCGAATACCAAAATGAGATCGAATCCACAGCCAGCAGTGAGTTGGGTATTCGCTTTACACAAACAGCGAATACCCTAATGAGATCGAATCCACTACCAGCTATGAGTTGGGTATTCGCTTTACACAAACAGCGAATACCCTAATGAGATCGAATCCACAGCCAGCTGTGAGTTGGGTATTTCTTCTACAATGACGGCGAATACACTAATGAGATCGAATCCACTGCCAGCAGTGAGTTGGGTATTCGCTTTACACACACAGCGAATACCCTAATGAGATCGAATCCACAGCCAGCAGTGAGTTGGGTTTTCGCTTTACACAAACAGCGAATACCCTAATGAGATCGAAACCACTGCCAGCTGTGAGTTGGGTATACGCTTTGCACAAGCAGCGAATACCCTAATGAGATCGAATCCACAGCCAGCTGTGAGTTGGGCATTAGTTCTACACTGACAGCGAATACCCTAATGAGATCGAATCCACTGACAGCAGTGAGCTGGGTATTCGCTTTACGCACACAGCGAATACCCTAATGAGATTGAATCCACAGCCAGCAGTGAGTTGGGTATTCGCTTTACACAAACAGCGAATACACTAATGAGATCGAATCCACAGCCAGCTGTGAGTTGGGTATTCGTGCTACACTGGCAGCGAATACCCTAATGAGATCGAATCCACAGCCAGCTGTGAGTTGGGTATTCGTTCTACACTGACAGCGAATACCCTAATGAGATAGAATCCACTGCCAGCAGTGAGTTGGGTATTTTCTTTACACTGACAGCGAATACCCGAATGAGATCGAATCCACTGCCAGCAGTGAGTTGGGTATTCGCTTTACACAAACAGCGAATACCCTAATGAGATCGAATCCACTGCCAGCTGTGAGTTGGGTATTCGCTTTACACAAACAGCGAATACCCTAATGAGATCGAATCCACAGCCAGCTGTGAGTTGGGTATTCGTTCTACACTGACAGCGAATACCCTAATGAGATCGAATCCACAGCCAGCTGTGAGTTGGGTTTTCGCATAACACACAGCGAATACCAAAATGAGATCGAATCCACAGCCAGCAGTGAGTTGGTTATTCGCTTTACACAAACAGCGAATACCCTAATGAGATCGAATCCACTACCAGCTGTGAGTTGGGTATTCGCTTTACACAAACAGCGAATACCCTAATGAGATCGGATCCACAGCCAGCTGTGAGTTGGGTATTCCTTCTACAATGACTGCGAATACACTAATGAGATCGAATCCACTGCCAGCAGTGAGTTGGGTATTCGCTTTACACACACAGCGAATACCCTAATGAGATCGAATCCACAGCCAGCAGTGAGTTGGGTATTCGCTTTACACAAACAGCGAATACCCTAATGAGATCGAAACCACTGCCAGCTGTGAGTTGGGTATACGCTTTGCACAAGCAGCGAATACCCTAATGAGATCGAATCCACAGCCAGCTGTGAGTTGGGCATTCGTTCTACACTGACAGCGAATACCCTAATGAGATCGAATCCACAGCCAGCTGTGAGTTGGATATTCGTTCTACACTGAGAGCGAATGCCCTAATGAGATCGAATCCACTGACAGCAGTGAGTTGGGTATTCGCTTTACGCACACAGCGAATACCCTAATGAGATTGAATCCACAGCCAGCAGTGAGTTGGGTATTCGCTTTACGCACACAGCGAATACCCTAATGAGATTGAATCCACAGCCAGCTGTGAGTTGGGTATTCGTGCTACACTGACAGCGAATACCCTAATGAGATCGAATCCACAGCCAGCTGTGAGTTGGGTATTCGTTCTACACTGACAGCGAATACCCTAATGAGATCGAATCCACTGCCAGCAGTGAGTTGGGTATTTGCTTTACACCGACAGCGAATCCCCTAATGAGATCGAATCCACTGCCAGCAGTGAGTTGGGTATTCGCTTTACACAAACAGCGAATACCCTAATGAGATCGAATCCACTGCCAGCTGTGAGTTGGGTATTCGTTCTACACTGACAGCGAATACCCTAATGAGATCGAATCCACAGCCAGCTGTGAGTTGGGTATTCGTTCTACACTGACAGCGAATACCCTAATGAGATCGAATCCACTGCCAGCAGTGAGTTGGGTATTCGCTTTACACTAACAGCGAATACCCTAATGAGATCGAATCCACTGCCAGCTGTTAGTTGGGTATTCGCTTTACACAAACAGCGAATACCCCAGTGAGATCGAATCCTGTCAGCTGTGAGTTGGGTATTTGTTCTTTACTGACAGCGAATACCCTAATGAGATCGAATCCACAGCCAGCTGTGAGTTGGGTATTCGTTCTACACTGTCAGCGAATACCCTAATGAGATCGAATCCACTGCCAGCAGTGAGTTGGGTATTCGCTTTAAATAAAACAGCGAATACCCTAATGAGATCGAATCCACAGCCAGCAGTGAGTTGGATATTCGCTTTGCACAAGCAGCGAATAGCCTAATGAGATCGAATCCACAGCCTTCTGTGATTTGGGTATTCGATCTACTCTAGCGGCGAATACCCTAATGAGATCGAATCCACAGCCAGCTGTGAGTTGGGTATTCGATCTACTCTAGCGGCGAATACCCTAATGAGATCGAATCCACAGCCAGCAGTGAGTTGGGTATTCGCTTTACACACACAGCGAATACCCTAATGAGATCGAATCCACAGCCAGCTGTGAGTTGGGTTTTCGTTCTACACTGACAGCGAAAACCCTAATGAGATCGAATCCACTGCCAGCAATGAGTTGGATATTCGCTTTACACAGACAGCGAATACCCTAATGAGATCGAATCCACTGCCAGCAGTGAGTTGGGTATTCGCTTTGCACAAGCAGCGAATACCCTAATGAGATCGAATCCACAGCCAGCTGTGAGTTGGGTATTCGCTTTGCACAAGCAGCGAATACCCTAATGAGATCGAATCCACAGCCAGCTGTGAGTTGGGTATTCGTTCTACACTGACAGCGAATACCCTAATGAGATCGAATCCACAGCCAGCAGTGAGTTGGGTATTCGTTCTACACTGACAGCGAATACCCTAATGAGATCGAATCCACAGCCAGCAGTGAGTTGGGTATTCGTTCTACACTGACAGCGAATACCCTAATGAGATCAAATCCACAGCCAGCTGTGAGTTGGGTTTTCGTTCTACACTGACAGCGAATACCCTAATAAGATCGAATCCACTGCCAGCAGTGAGTTGGGTATTCGCTTTACACAAACACCGAATACCCTATGGAAGTGGTCCGAATAAACTATGATAGGGTGATCCGGATCTGCCATTTTTTATGATGTAGTGTATTTTCACGTCATTTCTTTATTTACTTACTCCTATTTTTAGTAACTTATTCGTAGCTTTACTCCGAATGGAAGTGTTTTTTCGGCGTTAGCTGTCTAAGCTCACTTTTGACCTAATTTATTAACCAATGAAGTGTTGTAAATAACACTCGTATTATATTATTATGCAGAGGGAAAATTAAATAAACTATTTCGATTGGTAGCTATTTCCACCGGAGAGGCATCTAGCAGGGTGAAGAGGTATCTAGTGGGATTTTTAAACAATTAGTTAGTACACTGTTTGAAACGATTATTGCTGTGACGTTTAGATCTTTTCTATTCTCTTGTGTTGAAAGATGTTGAAATGAGGCACACTACAGTATTCGTCATTGGCTAGGATTTTTTGTCAACAACAATACAGTCACTCTTTTATATCAACCTATACAAAATGAAAGTGAAAGTAAGTGGAAATGGCTTAAAGAAAACGATGTTACACTTTCACTGTAAAGCTGAAAATTTAAGTAATAAAATCTGCGAGCTTGAATTATTGTAATATTTGTGAGTAATTAGTTATTCGAAATTTATCCCAGCTCTTTCAGTAATTGAAATGTTTACCCGTCTCTTAAATCGGTCAGCTGTATATAATAAGCTACGCGATATAAACAATGAGTTCGCTATGTAAGTCTTGAAGTCTTCACTAAATATATTATTCTTTCAGCAATTGATATATCATCTGATACATTATGTTTTAAGAATAAACACAACCAATGCCTTTTACAATACGTTTCTTATATAAAACTCATTCTTTATCGCGACTGAGGATTTTACAATGTGCTTACTTGTCTTAAATCTGGCAACTACGTGTAATATGTTACGCGAAAAAACTGCGAGTCCGCTATTAAGTCATTGTGAAGGATTCACAATGAACTTATTTAATTTACACGCAAATCAAGATGAAGTGAATAATACCAGCTACAAACTGCAACATTTCATATACAATCTACGCCGTTTATCTTTTTTAAAGATATTTCTTGTTTAACCTTTTTGAATAAATATCTTTCAGTTGCTTAAGAAGGCAGAATTTTATTTTGAAAATTCTTGGTTAACTTTTAGTGACCGGAAATTATTCAGACTTATTTTTTTGGAACCTGGAAGTTATTTCCAGGCGATAACCGGAAGTGATCCGGAATAGACCATGTTGGGGTCATCCGTAACTAACCATTTTTAGTATTTTTATTGAAATGAACGCAATGAGCAGCATTGCAGTGTGTTTGTTCAGTGAGCAGGGTATTCGCTCAAAACTAACAGCCAATACCCTAATGTGCCCGAATCCACTGCCAGCAGTGAGTTTGTTATTCAATTTACACAAAAGGGGAATACCAAAATGATACATGTATCAAATCCACTGCCATTAGTGACTTGGGTATTCGTTCTACACTGACAGCGAATACCCTAATGAGATCGAATCCACAGCCAGCTGTGAGTTGGGTTTTCGATCTACTCTAGCGTCGAATACCCTAATGAGATCGAATCCACGGCCAGCAGTGAGTTGGGTATTCGCTTTACACACACAGCGAATACCCTAATGAGATCGAATCCACAGCCAGCTGTGAGTTGGGTTTTCGTTCTACACTGACAGCGAATACCCTAATAAGATCGAATCCACTGCCAGCAGTGAGTTGGGTATTCGCTTTACACAAACACCGAATACCCTGTGGAAGTGGTCCGAATAAACTATGATAGGGTGATCCGGATCTGCCATTTTTTATGATGTAGTGTATTTTCACGTCATTTCTTTATTTACTTACTCCTATTTTTAGTAACTTATTCGTAGCTTTACTCCGAATGAAGGTGTTGTTTAACCTTTTTGAATAAATATCTTTCAGTTGCTTAAGAAGGCAGAATTTTATTTTGAAAATTCTTGGTTAACTTTTAGTGACCGGAAATTATTCAGACTTATTTTTTGGACCCTGGAAGTTATTTCCAGGCGATAACCGGAAGTGATCCGGAATAGACCATGTTGGGGTGATCCGGAACTACCCATTTTTAGTATTTTTATTGAAATGAACGCAATGAGCAGCATTGCAGTGTGTTTGTTCAGTGAGCAGGGTATTCGCTCAAAACTAACAGCCAATACCCTAATGTGCCCGAATCCACTGCCAGCAGTGAGTTTGTTATTCAATTTACACAAAAGGGGAATACCAAATTGATACATGTATCAAATCCACTGCCATTAGTGACTTGGGTATTCGTTCTACACTGACAGCGAATACCCTAATGAGATCGAATCCACTGCCAGCAATAAGTTGGGTATTCGCTGCAAACAAACAGCGAATGCCCTAATGAGATCAAATCCACTGCCAACAGTGAGTTGGGTATTCGCTTTACACGCACAGCGAATACCGTAATGAGATCGAATCCACTGCCAGCAGTGAGTTTGGTTTTCGTTCTACACTGACACCGAATACCCTAATTAGATCGAATCCACTTCCTGCTGTGAGTAGGTTATTCGTTCTACATTGACACCGAATACCCTAATAAAATCGAATCCACTGCCAGCAGTGAGTTGGGTATTCGCTTTACACAAACAGCGAATACCCTAATAAGATCGAATCTACTGCCAGTTATTGGTTAACATTACGTCCTGCAGGCCTGAGGAAATTTAACTAAAGCGATGCAAAGAAATAAAAAACGTGGGGCTCGAAACCGAGTCTGGTCTCGATTTCTGATTTTTCTTTTATTTCAAATAGGTACAGATCACTATGGTAGAAATGCCCATTTGCGAGGGTTGAAATTCAGGTTCCAACCATGTATGAATTGTTTGGCCAATTAAGAAGACTCTACAGATCCGAGCCTCCTTAATTGCGATTATATGCAGAATATGGATTTGTTCTATTGTTAAACGTTACGTCGTCCTAAATCTCCACCATTTAATGAACAGTTTTTATGTTTTAGATATTTAATCGCAAGAACGAGATCTTAAAATTATTCAGCATGCCGGAAGAGATCGCAACAAAGGAATCCAGGTTAAAGCGAAAGAAGGAGGGTTTTAATCCGAGGTTGGTCTCGGTTTCTGATATATTTTTTCTTTAAAAAGGAACATATCGTAAAGATAAACATATATATTTTCGAAGGTTTAAATTCCGGTTCCAACCATGTATGGATTGTTTGGCTAGTTTAGAAGACTGTCCAGATCCTAGCCTCCGTAATTGCGATTATGTGCAGAATATGGCATTTTTTCTCTTGGTAAAGATTACGTCGTCCTAAATCTCCGCCTTTTCATGAACAGTTGTCATGTTTTATATACCATTTTACTCGCAATAAAGAAATCTGAAAATTATTCTACAGGACTGAAGAGACCGCACTAATTCAAACCAGGTTAAAGCGAAAGAAGTAGGGCTCGAATCCGAGGCTGGTCTCGGTTTCTGATATTTATTTCATGGAAAGAGTGACATATCGTAACGGCAAACATACATGTTTGTGAGGGTTTAAATTCTGATTCCAACCATATATAGATTGTTTGGCCAGCTTAGAAGAGTGTACAGATCCGTGCCTCCGTAATTGCAATTATGTGCAGAATATGGATTTCTTCTATTATTATACGTTACGTCGTCCTAAATCTCCACCATTTTACGAACAGTTTTTATGTTTTATATACCATTTTAATCGCAAGAACGAGATCTTAAAATTATTCTGCATGCCGGAAGAGATCGCACCAACGCAATCCAGGTTAAAGCGAAAGAAGGAGGGCTTTAATCCGAGGTTGGTCTCGGTTTCTGGTATCTTTTTTCTTTAAAATTTGGACATATCGTAGAGGTAAACATACATATTTTCGAAGGTTTAAATTCCGGTTCCAACCATGTATGGATTGTTTGGCCAGCTTTGGAGACTGCACAGATCCGAGCCTCCGTAATTGCGAGTATATGCAGAATATGGCATTCTTTGTATAAGTAAACATTACGTACGTCGTCCTAAATCTCCGCCAGTTGATGAACAGTTTTCATGTTTTATATACCATTTTACTCGCAACAAAAGAGATCTGAAAATTATTCTACATACCAGAAGAGACCGCAAAAAAGCAATCCAGGTCAAAGCGAAAGACGTATGGCTCCAATCCGAGGCTGGTCTCGGTTTCTGATATTAATTTCATTAAAAGAGGGACATATCTTAAATGTAATGTATATGTTTGCGAGGGTTTAAATTCTGGTTCCAACCATGTATAGATTGTTTGACCAGCTTAGAAGACTGTACAGATCAGAGCCTCCGTAATTGCGTTTATATGCAGAATATGGATTTGTTCTATCGTCAAACATTACGCAGAATGCACTGCTGGACATTCAAAACATGCATAAGATCGAATTTCAAACAATCAAGAAGGCCGCCAGGTTTCGGAAACTTAAAAAAAGTCAAAGCTAGTTCTTGTTGATATTTTGCTTATTCACCCCTGAAATGTACATAACATGCTGAAAAAATCGATTTCAAGACATTTTTAAGATAAACATAAATTATGATAAATTTTAAGTTTAGGCCGCTTGGCAGCTAGGCCATCATGCCGCTAGGCCGCCAGGCTTCGAAAAGTTAAAAAAAATCAAAGCTAGTTTTTGTTGATATTTTACTTAATCATCAACTGAAATGTAATTTACAAAGAGTACATGGGAGTAAATGTACAAAGAGATTCCGAGTCGTCTTTGCAGATAAACTAGAACATTGTTAAATAAATTATTTAAAAAAATAAACGCTAAATCATGTCGATAACTTTCTTATACACCCCTGCAATTTACATTATATGCTCTAAAAATGGATTTCAATCCGTTTATAAGATCAACCTAAATTGTGGTAAAGGAAGCCATCTTCACGCCTCTAGGCCGCTAACTTCACGCCGCCAGGCCGCTAGGCCGCTAACTTCACGCCGCCAGGTCGCTAGGCCGTTAGGCCACAAACTTCACGCCGCCAGGCCGCAAGGCCGGTAAGCCGCTAACTTCATACATCTTTTGTGAAGACCGAATACCCAACTCACTGCTGGCAATAGATTCGATCTCATTAGGGTATACACTGTTTGTTTAAAGCGAATACCCAACTCACAGCTGGCAGTGGATTCAATCTCATTAGGGTATTCGCTGTGTGTGTAAGCGAATACCTAACTAACTGCTGGAAATGGATTTGATCTCATTAGGGTATTGGCTGTTTGTATAAAGCGAATACCCAACTCGCCGCTGGCAGTGGATTCGATCTCATTAGCGTATTCGCTGTATGTGTAGTACGAATACCCAACTCACTAATTGCAGTGGATTTGATCTCATTTTGGTATTCCCCTTTTGGGTAAATTGAATACCCAACTCACTGCTTTCAGTTGATTCGGTCTCATTACGGTATTGGCTGTGAGTTTAAAGCGAATACCCAACTCAATGCACAAACTCACTGCTGCTCATTGCGTTTATTTCAATAAAAATACTAAAAATGGGTAGTTCCGGATCACCCCAACATGGTCTATTCCGGATCACTTCCGGTTATCGCCTGGATATAACTTCTGGATTCAAAAAAAAATTAACTCCGGTTAATTTCCTGTCACTAAAAGTTAACCAACAATTTTCAAAGTAAAATTCGCCGATCTTAAGCAACAGCAAGATATTACTTCAAAATGGTTAAAAAAAAAGTCACTTCCAGGTACTAATTAGTTAGTAAAAATAAGAGTAAGTAAATAAAGAAATGACGTGAAAATACACTACAACATAATAAAATGGCAGTTCCGGATCACCCCATCACAGTTTATTCCGGACCACTTCCATAGGGTATTGGGTGTTTGTGTAAAGCGAATACCCAACTCGATCTCATTAGGGTATTCGCTGTTTGCGTAAAGCGAATACCCAACTCACCGCTGGCAGTGGATTCAATCTCATTAGGGTATTCGCTGTCAGTGTAGAACGAATACCCAGCTCACATATGGCTATGGATTCGATCTCATTAGGGTATTCGTTGTCAGTGTAGAACGAATACCCAACTCACAGCTGGCTGTGGATTCGATCTCATTAGGGTATTCGCTGTCAGTGTAGAACGAATACCCAACTCACAGCTGACTGTGGATTCGATCTCATTAGGGTATTCGCTGTCAGTGTAGAACGAATACCCAACTCACAGCTGGCTGTGGATTCGATCTCATTAGGGTATTCGCTGTCAGTGTAGAAAGAATACCCAACTCTCAGCTGGCTGTGGATTAGATCTCATAAGGGTATTCGCTGTCAGTGTAGAAAGAATACCCAACTCACAGCTGGCTGTGGATTCGATCTCATAAGGGTATTCGCTGTGTGTGTAAAGCGAATACCCAACTCACAGCTGGCTGTGGATTCGATCTCATTAGGGTATTCGCTGTGTGTGTAAAGCGAAAACCCAACTCACTGCTGACAGTGGATTTGATCTTATTAGGGTATACGCTGTCAGTGTAGAACGAATAACCAACTCACAGCTGGCTGTGGATTCGATCTCATTAGGGTATTCGCTGCTAGTGTAGATCGAATACCCTACTCACAGCTGGCTGTGGATTCGATCTCATTAGGGTATTCGCTGAATGTGTAAAGCAAATACCCAACACATTGCTGGCAGCGGATTCGATCTCATTAGGGTATTCGCTGTCAGTTTAGAACGAATATCCAACTCACAGCTGGCTGTGGATTCGATCTCATTAAGGTATTCGCTATCAGTGTAGAACGAATACCCAGCTCACAGCTGGTAGTGGATTCGATATCATTAGGGTATTCTCTCTGTGTGTACAGCGAATACCCAACTCACAGCTGGCTGTGGATTCGATCTCATTAGGGTATTCGCTGAATGTCTAAAGCGAATACCCAACTCACTGCTGGCAGTGGATTCGATCTCATTAGGGTATTCGCTGTCAGTGTAGAACGAATACCCAACCCACAGCTGGCTGTAGATTCGATCTCATTAGGGTATTCGCTGAATGTGTAAAGCGAATACCCAACTCACTGCTGGCAGTGGATTCGTTCTCATTAGGATATTCGCTGTCAGTGTAAAGCGAATACCCAACTCACAGCTGGATGTGGATTCGATCTCATTAGGGCATTCGCTGAATGTGTAAAGCGAATACCCAACTCACTGCTGGCAGTGGATTCGATCTCATTAGGGTATTCGCTGTCATTGTAGAACGAATACCCAACTCACAGCTGGCTGTGGATTCGATCTAATTAGGGTTTTCGCTGTCAGTGTAGAACGAAAACCCAACTCACAGCTGGCTGTGGATTCGATCTCATTAGGGTATTCGCTGTGTGTGTAAAGCAAATACCCAACTCACTGCTGGCTGTGGATTCGATCTCATTAGGGTATTCGCCGCTAGAGTAGATCGAATACCCAACTCACAGCTGGCTGTGGATTCGATCTCATTATGGTATTCGCCGCTAGTGTAGATCGAATACCCAACTCACAGAGGGCTGTTGATTCGATCTCATTAGGTTATTCGCTGAATGTGTAAAGCGAATACCCAACTCATTGCTCGCAGCGGATTCGATCTCATTAGGGTATTCGCTGTCAGTTTAGAACAAATAACCAACTCACAGCTGGCTGTGGATTCGATCTCATTAGGGTATTCCCTGTCTGTGTAGAACGAATACCCAGCTCACAGCTGGCAGTGGATTCGATATCATTAGGGTATTCCCTGTGTGTGTACAGCGAATACCCAACTCACAGCTGGCTGTGGATTCGATCTCATTAGGGTATTCGCTGAATGTTTAAAGCTAATACCCAACTCACTGCTGGCAGTGGATTCGATCTCATTAGGGTATTCGCTGTCAGTGTATAACGAATACCCAACTCAACCGGCTGTAGATTCGATCTCATTAGTGTATTCGCTGAATGTGTAAAGCGAATACCCAACTCACAGCTGGCTGTGGATTCCATCTCATTAGGGTATTCGCTGAATGAGAAAAGCGAATACCCAACTCACTGCTGGCAGTGGATTCGTTCTCATTAGGGTATTCGCTGAATGGGTAAAGCGAATACCCAACTCACAGCTGGCTGTGGATTCGATCTCATTAGGGTATTCGCTGAATGTGTAAAGCGAATACCCAACTCACTGCTGGCAGTGGATTCGATCTCATTAGGGTATTCGCTGTCATTGTAGAACAAATGCACAACTAGCAGCTGGCTGTGGATTCGATCTCATTAGGGTATTCGCTGAATGTGTACAACTAATACCCAACTCACAGCTGGCTGTGGATTCGGTCTCATTAGGGTATTCGCTGTTTGTGTAAAGCGAATACCTAACTCACTGCTGGCTGTGGATTCGATCTCATTAGGGTATTCGCTGTGTGTGTAAAGCGAACACCCAACTCACTGCTGGCTGTGGATTCGATCTCATTAGGGTATTCGCTGTCAGTGTAGAACGAATACCCAACTCACAGCTGGCTGTGGATTCGATCTCATTAGGGTATTCGCTGAATGTGTAAAGCGAATACCCAACTCACTGCTGGCAGTGGATTCGTTCTCATTAGGGTATTCGCTGAATGTGTAAATCGAATACCCAACTCACAGCTGGCTGTGGATTCGATCTTATTAGGGTATTCGCTGAATGTGTAAAGCGAATACCCAACTCACTGCTGGCAGTGGATTCAATTTCAGCTGGATATTGAATATCCAATTCCCTACTCATTACTCACTGCCAACTTCACACACCTAAAAGTGGTAGCCATTTTAGGATTTTGGACGATATTGCAAGATACAGAGGGCTCTTCAATTTCATAGCTGTCCTTGGTTCTTTTATTGCCCATTGTATGGTAACCACCGCAACACTAGACCTCTGTTCAAAAACTGGTAAATGTGTGAGACTTCCAAATTTTAAGAAAACCTTGTTATAAGCTCTCACCCAACTCACTGCTGGCAGTGGATTCGATCTCATTAGGGTATTCGCTGTCAGTGTAGAACGAATACCCAACTCACAGCTGTATGTGGATTTGATCTCATTAGGGTATTCGCTGTCAGTGTAGAACGCATACCCAACTCACAGCTGGCTGTGGATTCGATCTCATTAGGGTATAAGCTGAATGTGTAAAACGAATACCCAACTCACTGCTGGCTGTGGATTCGACCTCATTAGGGTGTTCGCTGTCAGTGTAGAACGAATACCCAACTCACAGCTGGCTGTAGATTCGATCTCATTAGCGTATTCGCTGAATGTGTAAAGCGAATTCCCAACTTACAGCTGGCTATGGATTCGATCTCATTAGGGTATTCGCTGAATGTGTAAAGCGAATACCCAACTCACTGCTGGAAATGGATTTGATCTCATTAGGGTATTCGCTGTCAGTGTAGAACGAACACCCAACTCACAGCTGTATGTGGATTTGATCTCATTAGCGTATTCGCTGTCAGTGTAGAACGAATACCCAACTCACAGCTGGCTGTGGATTCGATCTAATTAGGGTATTCGCTGAATGTGTAAAGCGAATACTCAACTCACTGCTGCCAGTGATTTCGATCTCATTAGGGTATTCGCTGTCAGTGTAGAACGAATACCCAACTCACAGCTGGCTCTAGATTCGATCTCATTAGGGTATTCGCTGAATGTGCAGAGCGAATACCTAACTCACAGCTGGCTGTGGATTCGATCTCATTAGGGTAGTCGCTGTCAGTGTAAAGCGAATACCCAACTCACAGCTGGCTGTGGATTCGATCTCATTAGGATATTCGCTGAATGTTTAAAGCGAATACCCAACTCACTGCTGGCAGTGGATTCGATCTCATTAGGGTATTCGCTGTCATTGTAGAACGAATAGCCAACTCACAGCTGGCTGTGGATTCGATCTCATTAGGGTATTCGGTGTCAGTGTAGAACGAATACCCAACTCACAGCTGGCTGTGGATTCGATCTCATTAGGGTATTCGCTGTTTGTGTAAAGCGAATACCCAACTCACTGCTTGCTGTGGATTCGATCTTATTAGGGTATTCGCTGTGTGTGTAAAGCGAATACCCAACTCACTGCTGGCAGTGGATTCGATCTCATTAGGGTATTCGCTGTCAGTGTAGAACGAATACCCAACTCACAGCTGGCTGTGGATTCGATCTCATTAGGGTATTCGCTGTGTTTGTAAAGCGAATACCCAACTCACTGCTGGCAGTGGATTCGTTCTCATTAGGGTATTCGCTGTCAGTGTAGAACGAATACCCAACTCTCAGCTGGCTGTGGATTCGATCTTATTAGGGTATTCGCTGTGTGTGTAAAGCGAATACCCAACTCACTGCTGGCAGTGGATTCAATTTCAGCTGGATATTGAATATCCAATTCCCTACTCATTACTCACTGCCAACTTCACACACCTAAAAGTGGTAGCCATTTTAGGATTTTGGACGATATTGCAAGATACAGAGGGCTCTTCAATTTCATAGCTGTCCTTGGTTCTTTTATTGCCCATTGTATGGTAACCACCGCAACACTAGACCTCTGTTCAAAAACTGGTAAATGTGTGAGACTTCCAAATTTTAAGAAAACCTTGTTATAAGCTCTCACCATTTTATAACGCTTTATTTTCATTTTGTCAGCCCCATGTAGTGGCGGTCAGTTTGCTTGTAACAACTCGGTATGCATCGACTCGACACTGCAATGTAACATCTACGATGAATGTGGGGACGGCAGCGATGAATTCAGTTGTGACTGTAAGTGTGTTAGCCTTGAATGATCAACAAGTTTTGAAATTTTATGAAGCTGAACTGTTTGAAACATTTTACCGCTTATCCTCGTCCGAGTTAAACATATATTTCTCATTTATCCTCAACCCCCCGCCCACCCCTACCTTGCATGGTTGGAAGATTAGGAAATTCATATGATTTGAACAGTTCTGCCGTTGCAACAATAAGTTTTCATTACATGCTTCATGTATTCCACCGTATATTCCGTCTCTGAACGGTTTTAAACAATTCCTCGCTTATCCTCGTCCTACTGAAAGATTTTTACGTACCTAGTCTATACTTCATTGTTAGATATTTTAAATAAATTGTTCAAGACAAATTGAATTTTCAAACAAAATTTGTCTTTGGATGTTTGAGAAAACGGCAGCCGAATGATAATGGAGATAAAATGTCGATGAAAATGCTTTTTAACAGCAGTACGGTGCTCTTTATCTGATCGAAATCGGTCCAGAAATTACAGAGAAATAAGAAAATAAATCTACCTGAAGCGAGTGATTTTGTGTGTGCACGACATCCAAAATGTCACGTGGTATAGCCACCCTGAAATTAGTTAGAGTTTAACAGCAGAAAAGCTTTACAATTTTGAAATTCCCATGTTATCTTGATGAGTATTATTACCGGGGCAATATTTAATTCACCTATGTATGCCCTTTGGTCATGCAGACATTCATAAACAAAGTATAACGTGACTCATTGCTTATAGGCAAACATATGTCTTTTAGATTTCATTGTTAAAACGCTTGTTAAATATGTGGTTGAGTTTTTACAAATTTATTTATTTTACAGATTCAACCCTTAGCGGCCTTCAGATAAGTGATGACGCACCTCTTATCATCGGGCTCACTATCGGACTTGTTATCGCAGCAATAATTGGGGTTTTAATAGGACTGTGGTGCTGGAAGCAGAACAGGTGGCGCTTGTTCGCTAAGCGCCCCCTGACGGCAAAAGAGATAAGTTTGGATGAGACCACATTTGAAACTGCCTATCCTGTGACGAAAGTGTACTACAAACCGAGGTATAGAATATGTAGTTTAAATGAAAACCACATGCTAGTGAAACCCCTCTATTAAGACCACCTATGGGATTTGACAAAAGTAGCATTAATCATTGACTTAATTTTAGGGTATAAAATATTGCAAAACTATTGAAGGGGACATTAAAATAGTGGTCTTATTATCGAGTTAATCACGGATGATCTTTATGAAAGTCTTTGTTATTTTGAATAGGAAAAATTATTGTTTACCTTTTATTTTAAACATCTTCGACGTGGGCATTGACCAGATTGTGTCGTTGTTTTATTTCAGATTTCAGCCCATGTACAGAGATCCTGTAAAGACGCACCTTCATTATGGGTCAAGCTCGGAGACTTTTAGTGAACCTGGTTCAACTTCTACCAAAAAAGAGACCGTCAACTTTGACTCTGGCACAGAGTAAATTAAGCAATCTGCACTCAGCATAAGCATTTAATCAGGACAAAATATCATAAAATTTAAAATGGAGACCAGTATCTAACCTCAGGCATCTCATTGGCAATGTGATATTGGTATTGGACTAATTGTTACCCTCTGACTGCGAACATAGGCTGTTTATGTTTTACAATATGTATTCTGCATTTTTTGTATAAATACATGTAATGTTGTTAAAATTCAATTATAGTATAAGCAATTCGTCTGCAAATAACACACCTTCTGATAGTGTAATTTATAAGAAGAAAAATGCAGGGTTTAAAATTATACATCTTATTTTAGAATATCATGTTCAGCAATGTTTCAATCAAAACTAAATCGTCCATGATCATAAATAAATGTAGTAGTTTAACATGTTTAATGTTTTTCACAAAAATCTAATGCTTTCTTAGATAGTTTAAAATAACTGACAGGTGGCTTACGTTCACCATCTAACCATGTCATCCTCATTTTTTAGTCTTCCACATATCATTTCCTTTCATATACTGCCGAAGACTATGTTTCCGGTTTTACCAAATATTCGCCCTATCCGTTGTTGTTTTTTTCGAGTATTAAAAATTAGTCCAGAAGCCAGATAGGCAAAATACCTTTCAAGAACATTAGTAACAAATTAAACATCAAATAAATTTTCATCTATAAATATAAATATCGAATAAATTCTCATCGTTGAATAATTATAAGTATCAAATAAATTTTCATGTTTCAATTTGACCTCATATTTGCAAAAGAAATGTTTCACCGAACTTTGTAATGTATATATTTCAGACGCGTATCGCACTTACTTTTCAAATGATCGGCAAAAATCAATTTCGTAGCAAAATTTAGTTTTTAACCTGCACATATTGTTCACATGTTGCTCATACGCATTATTTTAACAGATATTTCAATTTCGTAAGACTGTAGCCTATTCCAAATGCCTGATAAGAAATTAAAATTATGATCGGTGTAGGTATGTCTTTGGTTAAGTATACTTTGTATACCATAAAGATCATTGACCGCTGTATCATGTTGCATTTATATTGTATGTTTTAGATAACGTCAGAGTTTTATTTACAGGGGATGCTTCTTATTTATTTTTTAATATCATATACCCTATGAATTTAAAGCATTCTGATTGGTCGAGAGCTCCGTACTCGCGAGTCCGAAAAAAGTGATAACTACCCCGGGAATTAATAACTACCTTTGCTATCATCATCATCATCATCATCAGAATGCTTTAAATTCATAGGGTATATGATATAACAAGTAAATACTAATGTTGAGGTTGATATGTAGTTTTGCGGACCTGGGTAGTGTGAGACATTAGTATTTATTTGTATATGATTCGCTGGCGAATCACAGAATTTGGCTGCATTTTTATATTTAAGCCTTTAATCTTCACTTTTGATGTTTTACATGAATAATTGTTATTGCTTTCCGGGAAAATATTTTTGTACTTTTTCTGTGAATAAATGCATATCATCTCTCTGATTATAGTTTTGTTGAATTACCTCCAGAGGTTGTCGTCGTTACTGTCCAAAATTATTTTCGAGTGTTGGATCTTATGATTGACTGGAAAAAGCATGCCCTTGTTGGCGTTTAGTAACTTGAAATTCTCGGTAAGTTGTTTAAGTTGTTTCGCGAGCTTGGTGGCAGTTTTCCGCCAAACATCTGGCTGAATAAAGTATGTATTATAATGACTTCCCTCTTATATATTGAAACCCAGTTATAAACACTACCGTTCGGACACTGGTAAAAATGGAAAGATTTGGGGGTAGGTGGGGGGTAAAGAAATACTGTAAACTGTACTGTAAAATAGTGTTCTGAATACCCAGTGTTCGTTGACGTAAAAATATTAAACACAACCGAAACCGTTAGCATCAGACTTGACTGCGTTAGAGTATTTTAATAATATTTTCTCTGTAATAATCAAAATGCACATAATGCAGCTACTGCGATTTCACTGTAATGATCTTGGTTCATTTTACCGAAGTTTAAAGTATTTATGGTTTTTATGTTCTCATACGATGTTGAAAATTGCCTTTAAAGTGTGCGCAAATTTATCATTGAAATAAATAGTTTGGAAAGTTTATGCATATGTTAGATGATGGTTTTAAACTTTGCCCAAGGTTATAAAACTGAGAATGGAAATCAGTCTCAAATCTCAAGCATCTGATTGGCTGAAATGGCGACTGTCAGAAGCTTGACATTTTAGGCTGATTTCCGTGCTCAGTTTTATAACCTTGGGCACTGATGTCGTTTATTACTTGTAGGTCATGAAATAGTGTAATGAATACTAAATGTCGAGCCAGCCAAATTGTATTTCATGGCCTACCTTAGAGATTTTATTGAGATTTATCTTTACTTCTACACTGGTCAAAAGTTCTAAGTGCACACTTTTTAAGTTTGAATATCCTAAAGTAAACTTATTCAAATTGAATGAAAGTTTGACTTTATGTTAATAATGATCAAACAATAATAATTTTTTGAAAACCTTGCATATGTTTTACGTTTTACGTCATCCACGTCGGCATACGCTATTTATGCATTATCCCCGTGGGGCAAGCGAAATTAATTTTTTTACAATCGTTTTTGTTTTTCACATGTTCACCAACTCCAGACAAACACGAAAAACACACCAACAAATTGTAACCATGGAACGGTTGACGTCAGCAGACAACGACATTGCCGTCAAAATTCTTTTCACAGGCACAACTTCAAATTTGTTGTAATAAATCTTGACGGTTTTCGTAAATGCAAAAGAAATACCTTATTTTTGCATATTTTATTAATTTAAGAAGAAAATCAAACGATATTATTTTCTAGATTGATTACGTTGCTTACGTTGAACGCTGATGTTACTCAATTACGTCATTAAATATTTACGTAAAACAACGTAATGTCGAAAATATTAGTGTAACATTTGTTGGATTAGTGTCCAATAAATAAAAAATTAAAATTAAAATTTCTAGAAATTCAATAAACATCAAAATCGAATTATTCAAAAATGACGCTTATTTGGTCAAAAAGCGTGTCAGAAAACTGGTCAATTTTATCGAAATGAATACATTTTTTCGTTTGGAAAGGTTGTAACACATCTATCATAGAGAATTGTATCATCCCAAACTGTTAGACAATTCAAAAACTTTTGGCACAAAAAATTGTGTTAAAGATGGAATTTTCTCCTTGAAATCATGTAAAAACGTTATGGATAAAATAGAGTTGAGTGTGTTGGCTCATCGTGCCCAGCAGACCATTACAAAGCTACAGAAAGCTATTTCAGTGCAATGGAATGGCAAACTACTGTTTTTCCTTTAAATTTGCATGAAATTTAAATTATACAGAGATGAGAAAACGATCACAGATGATAGCCGATGCAATGATAATTAACTTGAGAATTGCTTTCTGAGAACAGGTGAGCTAAACTATTATTATTTTTTAATCTGGTTAAGCAGACTTAAAATGTTTGGTGTGCTTTAATAGAATATTGATTCTTCTTCATTGTAGTTTACACTATTTTAAAAGATTCAATCAAATAATAAAAAAAAACATTTATCAAGTGTGCACTTAGAACTTTTGACTAGTGTATATGTTACATTCATTTGCTTCTGACTTGGCTTATACCAGTACTATAGCCGTAGGTGGATAAAGAAACCTCCAGAAAAATCTCATCTTTGGAGGAATAATCGTGTCAGGAGTCCGACACTGCGCACATAGACCTCGATTTACATGTTGGTCTTATGTTTTAAAATAACATATTTTAACACATTTCCATTTCTCTCTGTCTCTGCAAGAAATGCTACATGTCCTGACTATTGCATTAATTAAAGTAACATAAATACCCTAATTGTGGCTGACTTGTGCCATCTCGTTTATTGCGTTATTTCGCTACGAAATACGCTAAACGTTGCATGCTGCTGCCTAGAAATCAACGAGCAAAACAAAGACTTTTTTCAAAGAAAATCATTGTGGTTGTGAGCGCGGGTGTTTTCACTGGCTTTTATATTCCGCCTCCGGCTTAAGTCTTTAAATACGATAGTGAAAGATACAGAACAGCAGTTCCAAACCGTCCATGGTTCTCCTTAGAATCGCCATTACAACAAATCTAGCTACGAACTCTCATCCAATATTTTGTTTGTATTTTTGTCGGAAATGTAGAGCATTGAACTCGCAATGCCTAGACCCAAAGGCGGTCTTGCCTACTTAAATTTTAAAATATGTTTAAGTGATGTCAACCATTAAGCATACACAATATAAAACTTGACCAAGCAAACAAACAAACAATGATATAAACCGCTGTAAAATATACCAATAATGAAATCTCAGTAAATATCATTATAATTTTATTGCGTTAATATTAAAAATAGGTAAATACTAAAATATAGTAAAATATGTCTTTCAAAATGAAGTACAACACAAATTTAATGAAACTATAGATCTATATGGAGTTTTCACTATGTAGATATATAATTTATCCTAAACAGAACTCAATTTTTCAGTTAGTACATTATTTTCGTCCTCCAGGGACACGTTGACCTTGACCTTTTGCTTAACACCATTCACATCGACCTCCTGCTCGTCTACATTGACAGGTTCATACTTCTTACAACATTTCTTGTAAAGCAAGTAAGCAATTGTTATTACAAAAGGCGGAAGTGGCGTCGCCAACCCCGACGCCATTGGTGCAACTGATGCAAGATCGCCGTATGGAGGCGGGAACGATGATATCATTAATATGTAGGCCACGCCCACATTTTGCATGCCAGTCTCCAAAGCGATTGTTTTCACGCGGTAAAAAGGCTGTCTCAAAATGGCGGCAATAGCGCCACCTATCAGATAACCTAGATATGGCAAAAGGCAACCGGCAATAATGTGTAGAGGTCTAAACAGTTTGAAAATGAACAGGTTGGAATATATACCCAACGTTGTGAAAACTATAATACCAATTATGGTTACAGGTTTGAGTATTTTCATAACGATCACAGCGGCCTTGAAGTACTTGTATTTGATAAAGACACCAACGAGAAGAGGTAAGGTGACCAAAGCGCAGACTTGTAACAGGTTAATATATGGTACAGCAATTCTGTAATCATCCTCTACGAAAAGCCTTCCAAGAGTGTAAATCCAAAGCGGCATCATACCTATAAAGAAAAGAAAAGGTTTGTGTTTAAACCTAATGATGATGTTGGCATGGGCTTGTTAAGGCTTGCATGTGCAAGCACGAAACCGGAAGTTGTTATTTTTTATTTACGAAACCGTATGTTCTTTACTCCATATAATTATTCGCCTTTTATCACCTTGTTGATTATATGAGGCACGCCACGGGAAAAGGTACCTTCGGGCAGTTGACGTCAATCCTTGAAACGACGTCATAAAGTTGAGCAGACGACATTAATTATTATGCAATTCGCTGTAAAAATACTATTTTATTGTCAAAATGTGTAACAAAATCATTGTTTTGTTATGAGAAAATAATAGAAATTTGAAAGTTCTTTCTAAATATAGTAACAACAAAAATGACACAAAAAATGACCGAAGGTACCTTTTCCCGTGGCGTGCCTCATATGATTAATTTTCATCTAGATCCGCTGGCACAGTCCTTTTATTTGATCTGCACTAACAGTATTCACCTCTTGATAACCAAATGAAGCCTAAATACATGCAAGCTGGTTTATAATAAGTTAAATATACGACAGAAAAATGGGTAATCATTTTATAATGTTATTTCTGTTAAATTCGATAATTTAATAAGTACATCTGTACCGACAAAGAAGATAAATAAGACCATTTAAGGACATCTCAACTAGAGGCCGTAATTTGTAGAAGTTTGTCTTTTTTACCTGCTGTTTTATTAAGTAATCAAGTAATATCATCTTTCATATTAATTTATATCAAGTTTCATCTACGTTAACATAAAAAAGACATTAAACGCATAACGAGTGTTTAAAGTAACCATTTAACTTTGAAATTCAAAATTGGTGTAGCTTTATATATTCTTAAGTTTCTTAACCTATATGTCAAAGTTGTGATATAGGATAGGAAAATACAATTTGTCCGATAACTTATCTTTACCCGGGTCACATATAAGAGGCTGATACGAAATCAACGCTCAAACAATAATATACGTTTAGAAAACGCGTCGATATCAAACCGGCTAGAAATGTCCACACATGTCCTATTTCCGAAAGTATACGGTAATACGTATTAGTAAGTCCTCATTTTAGGCATACCTAAAGAGGCGCGTTAGAAAGAATACCGTATAATTCCGTATTATTAAAATCTTATTTTAGGCATACCTATGGAGGCAATGGTGCTAAGAAACGTCATAGTAATGGATAATGACACGTCGCCGTCTAATAGGTAAGAGTAGATGTTACTGGCCCCGCCACCTGGACACACCCCGCACACAAAAATTCCAAGGGCTACACTCCGGTCTGCGCCCAAAGGTAGCAATTTGGCTATTGCAAATCCAAGCTGAAATGTTAATTTTTATTGTTAATGAACATGTACGTGAATAAGAAATGTGCGTTACATGGCAAACAACGAACTATAGAGCATCATTATGAACTGTTCTTGTGCCTTAATTTTTTAAGGTTCCATACGCATTGAAACATCAGTCGCCATAACCGGAATAAAGTGATAAAGAGACAGCAACAAGTTGTGTATCTGGCCATTTGGTCTACCACGTGTATTATTCTAAAATCTTATATTAACCATTTTAAAGACAGGGCTAGCAATTAAATCACGCAGATCCAAGACATGTATATAAGCTGATCCTAGTTCAGGTGTGAAGGTTATAAAACTGAGATTTGAAACCAGTCTCAAATCTCAAGCATCTGATAAGCTGAAATGGCGACGGGTCGCCATTTCAGCCAATCAGATGCTTGAGATTAGGGACTAGTTTCCATGCTCAATTTTATAACCTTAGACACTGATGCCCGGTAAGCGGAAGATCTTCTTACAGTACTCTTATATTTAGATTACCCAGTGACAAAGCATATTTGTATCATTACATCAGAGGATTATTTTGACAGACTAAACTTTATCACAGATACATATATTCCTTTAAATTCCAAAAAGGTAGACGTTTTAAATTCCCACTTAACCGCTCCTCTCGCCCGTATTTTCAGCGTCTGCGAGTTTAGGATGTGAAAATTCGTCTGGAAACTGTTTTGGGCGGTAAGGAGGCTGCCTTGTTACCGCCCAAAGCAGTTTCCAAACATCCAAAAATAACATATGTGACCGTTATTTATCTTGCATACATCGATACATTTTGCAATTTTTGTTATTTATCATTTCCGAACACACGGGGGTTGAAGTAGATGAGGCTGACTGTAAGACGTATACAATTATAAATGAGAATAAACTCTTGCGCTACTATAAAATTCGATACTTAGTTTCATTTTATATATAATGTCGTTTTCAGCATCCTTTAAAACAAATTGTATCTTGTATGCAAGAAATCTTTATGGTGTGGGCAAACAAATGTTAACAGTAAACACCTGACAGTGTGTAGAATCGATCTTCCGGCAGCTAACTGAATTGGAAGATGGTTTGCCATTCAATGTGAATAATATTAATTAACAAATGAAAGGCTTTGTATTAAATATTTAAAAATCATGGGGGAGGGAGTCGGTGAGTGTGACTTTCTTAACAGTTGTAGAGAGTATATCGCAAATGTATAAAAACAACACATTTTCATTATTTCAACAAGGCACACAGAATTGCGTAATTGTTTTCATAATGGTCTGGGAAAGCTTGGTTTCCCACCCTTCCTAACCTTAATCCTAAATTGCATCTCAACAAATTTAAAAGAATGTGCACGGATCATCTTACATATACGTTACACACTGCAGACAATACGTCGTGTATAAACACAATTAAAATGAAACAGAATATCGCATTTTTAAGAGATTTTTCCCTTGCATTTAAAGCGCTTAACCGATGTAATATTATAATATAATTTAGACCGCTTAAAAGGAGATTAAACTAAGATGTTCTCAATATGATAGAGACTGATATATTTTCTATGGAAGGCCATTTGCTATCTCGATTCGTAAATACAAGCGATAACTTTGATTCATTTTCAGATATCATAATTTTAATTCGGAACTTTAGAAAAAATGATATGTATTCCATTACATTATATTAAGCCAACTTTCAAATAAAAAAAATTCCGACATTAAATAAAGAAAAGTTCGCCATGGAAAGGACAGTGACAAAAAATTATAGCTGATGATTCGTACCAATTTCCGGACCACATCATCCTCACTTTTGTTCTACACTTCTCGCTTATTTATAGCGCAAGCACAAATTGTCTAGACGTCAATTTTTCGTCACAGGACACACTTTCGCATGAAATGTTTTTAAATTAATTTCTTATATTTTACAAAATGAATTGCAAAAACCGGCACAGCTTTCTAAAAAAAGAAACATTTCTTCTCCCCCCCCCCCCCCCCCCCGTGTAGAATGAGTCACGTGAGTGACGTCATATATTCAATTTATTGACGTCATTTATAAAAAAGGTTAGCGTTAATGTCAATATTTCAGCATAAGGAAAATAAAAAAGTTTGTATACATACATAGAAATGTTATAGATAATAAAAGGTATGCAAGAAAAAGTATCTTGCATGAGACATTCGGTAAAGATAGAAAAATCTGTCACCTCGAGTGAACTGTTTTGGCGGGAACTCGGCAGAGCCTCGTTCCCGCAAAACAGTTAACCCTCGGTGACAGATTTTTCCATCTTCACCTCACACTCATGCATGATACTTATAATCAATTGGAACCACGAAATGTTTAATTAATTATTGTTAATCGACTTACCAAAGGCATCACCAAATACTGACATCCAAAACCAATTCCAGGGGCTATAGGTTTCTTCAGACATTCTTTCACTATACCGAGGTCCAGTTTACAGCCGAACCCCAGAGTAATCAGAATAATGAAAACCGTTATAAAAATCATAAATATTTTTTCAACCGCTGTTATGTTTCTTAGAACAGTTACTTTAAATGCTTTTTCATGTATCGTGTTGTTTGTATCGCCGTTTGTTATTGTTCTTAGAGTTGTTGGACTTGGTGTAGGAAACACTTCCGGAATGACATCAGCAGCTTTTAATTCTATTTTTAGCTCTGAGAATCCTAGCAGATTTCCGGTGAGGGTAAGCTCTATGGTACCGTTTATGACTGCATCAGGATCAGTGTCGGTAAGATACCCAGGTTGGTCTTCGTCCCTCACTAGACTGGAACAAGTTAGAACGTGGTCGTCGGGAGCTCCAACGGAGAAAATGTCCTCCGACGCGCTTGAAACCGTCAGTGAAAAATTCTGGCCAATCGTATCACAAGGAACAGTAATATTCATTGTAAAAGGCTTTTTTGTAAACATGAAAACAATCAACGGTTGTGAAAACGAGAAGTATTCCGAGACAGTAGTATTGTTCACTGTTATATTTAACTCTTCCTTGTGGAGATTCGGATCTTGCGATAACTGTGCTTCATTAACTCTGGAACTGTTAGAATCTTCCACTAAAACACTTAGTATACATAAAGTTAAAATTCTGAAAATTATACCCATTGTCAAATGTCACAAATGCAAAACTGTGTGTTATATAACTTTATCATGCACGCTTAATATTTGCAACGCACACAGCTGATTTAAAGATCCTTTTACTAGCTTAAAGTGACACCAATTTTCTAATTTTATGTCATTTTATGTTTATAAATCAATTCCGCTTCGTCAAGAGAATCTTAACAAAGATATCCGTTTTGGTTTAAGGTGTACTGTCATTCTGAATGAAACACTGTAACAGTGTTAGGGCGTTTAACAAGTTTATTCTACCCCGGGTGTAAACATATTTGATAAGAGTTTATGTTTATATGTTTTAACAACAGGTTAGCTTTCACGGTCAGACGATTCCCCAAATCTTGTAGATTTAGCAAACCTGGACAAATCTTTGTCACAGTTTGGCCGATACTGATACCTACAATATTAACGATATATTAGCAAAAGTAGATATAAAAACGCAATTTAAACCATACATTATTACTTTATAAACAGTACGGGGATCCTTTAAGTGGTGAAAAGGGACGTGTTACACTTAACTTAAGATGTATAATGTTTATGTTTGTTATTTATTTATACTGTAAATCAGCAAAATAGATAAGAATCTGTTATTGTTTAGTTATTTTGGGTCATTTTTTTAACGCACAGTTATAGACACGACTGGGAAACATTGGAACGATCTCATTTAAGTGCTCACGAAAACTGCACCAATGGCACTCCCGCGATGGCACAAATGACAAAACTAAATCATAAGAAAACAATAAGTAGCATTGTTTGTGCTTTGAAAATCTTTAAGGCAGAGACTGTTACTAAAAATCTGCCAATGCTAAAGGATGGACAGCAGTCCTGATCCCAAGGTTATAAAACTGAGCATGGAAACCAGTTTCAAATCTCAAGCATCTGATTGGCTGAAATGGCGACTGGTCGCCATTTCAGCCAATCAGATGCTTGAGATTTGAGACTGGTTTCCAAGCTCAGTTTTATAACCTTGAGGCCAGATTCCCTTAAATCCAGGAACTTTTCAAATGAAACGCTGGATTCTTTTCTCTCACACTCAGTGACAATTTTCTAGCTAATTCGCGATGTTTTTAAAAATTAAAAGTATTTAAGACAACAAAAGCCGTGTTCTTTAAACAAGTTTTCGTGCATTTTTTTCGAAATAACATTTATTATTATATCCACCATGGTCATGCTTTTATAGTAAACGCGCCAATTCAGGAAAAATGATTTCCTTTTTTAACGTGCAGGTCTTGCTCCTATCATCATTGCACTACCATCGAAAAAAATATATATAATGATCTTTTTAACGACAAAAAGCAGTTCAGTCAAACTTTGCACAAATCAATGATAATAATGAATGTTTTTTTTACATATGTTAAGAAAATAAAGAACAGTAAAGAAAAACAGTAAAGCTCATTACGGTTTATAAGTTAGGACGAATAATTTTAGAAATAGCATACGCACACAAAATATTAAATTTCTACATTTTCTGTCTGTCGCTGGTGTTATATTTCGTAAGAAATGTTTTCGAAATATCTTGTTACTGAAAGTCTAGTGTAATTTTTCAATAAAAAATAGACAGAGTAATATTTTACTGTACATATGATAATTGAAATTATATTAGCGACATGATACTTTTTAAGTAACCCAGTTTAAGACAGATTCTATCACTGGTCTGTATAGTCGGATAGTTTAATACAAGATTTCATATGAACTAGAAAAAAACGCAGTTTTTTAATCCTTCAATACTGTTTTTGTTGTTTTTGCTGCTGCTGCTGTTGCTGCGGTTAATGTTGGTGTTGTTGTTGTTTGCGCTAAGGCACCTAAAATGACGCTCGTCGCGAAAACATGTTAAAAGTGCATTGAAAAGTACTATAGATTTGTTAAAACACAACACAATTTGTTTTTTAAAATTTCATCTCTCCTCTTTATTGTTTGTACGACACACCCATCATCTTACTTACGAAAAAGAATGTTTAATTTCCGGTTTAAATGAATTAATGCTAAAACGGCGCCCCATAGTGTTCTTTAACTAGGACAAAACAAGCGTTTAACTAGGACAAAACACGCGATATAAACTGCAGAAATAATATCATTTTTCACATAATCATCTTTATTTTCCTTATGCGTTTCTTTTTAGCGGTGATTTGATAAACAACAAGATCATAATTCAGTGCATAAAAACTGGCAATGAACTAGTTTTTGGTTTTCTCGCACAGATATTTAGACGCTCATATCAACTTGTGTAATAGACACTCGTGTAACAGTTTTTTGCCTATAATTTGGCTTTTAGAGCTTATTTTTCATTGCATTCTGACTTTAATTGGCATAAAAAACCTTGACAATGCATCCCATTAGTCTCGTGTCTTCAAGAAAAAAACCCGATCACCCACACACAGGTTTGAGACTGGTGATTTCTGAGATAGATTTTGTTTGTGAACAAAGTGAATTTCACATTTAAAACTCTTTAACATTAGATTTGATGATGGTAAATGGTTTTTATGATTGAAGGACTTCTGTATAATTGTACAAAATGATTTTAAGATGTTATATGGTTTATGAGTGAAGGATTTCTGTATATTTGTGTTTAAGTTACACAAAACATCCAGTTGCACACATAGACATGCAAAACATACAAATACATGCACAAAAATGCAAAGACAGCTCAAAGCATAGTAATTCAGTTTTCCATTAATAAGTATCAATATAATTCGCTAGAAGTCACGAAAAGTTGATACCAATTCATAGATACAGCAAAATAACATTTTAACATCTTAATTTGGACGTGCTTTCTTTTGAGGACATAATTTTTTGTAATGTTCATTGATAGACAAAACGGATTTAAATCTTAAACCCGTGTTGTTGTATTTCCACTTTTCGCCGGCATTATTGTTAGTAAGGAAAATATAAAACCATCTATTTAGAACAATGTAAGAACTGTTTTACGTTTCCTTGTTAAGCTCATTCTCTCTCGGTTTTTATATCGAGAAAAATATTGATTTTCATTTTTCATGAATCAATGTTCAATCGGCGTTCCATAGCGTTTCTTCAACACTCGGTTTAATCGAGTCCTTATATTGGGGTTTCCTAATACTGCAAAATCCCTCACAACCCATATTCAAGAAATAATTTGTAAATACAAAACCGGATGTTCCTTGTCGGACTAGCCAGGCAAATGGCTGACACTTAGCCTCATATTTGGCATTATAAGGGATATAAGGACGCCAGTATGGCCCTAAAGGGACATGTTTAGTAAACGACATGTTTTATGGACACATTTTAACCATATTTGGGTCTGCAATATATGAAAAACCCTGATTATAAGGTGGCATATGACAGTTATAAGTGAAAAACAACAGAGCACCGGTTTCAAGTGGCTGGTAATATAATGTTATTAATCAAGTGAATTCATATTGGCGTTGTTATTGGGCCAAGGGTAGTCATATTGGCCTGAGGCCGTAGGCCGAGGGCTAATATGACTGCCCGAGGCCCAATAACAAGGCCAATATGAATTCACTTGATTAATGACAATTTTATTAATTAAAAAAATATCCATAGTTCTTGACTTTAAAATTACTAATTTACCGGTCTGAAGAGATGAAGTGTCAGCTCTGATTTATCCTACTTTCCTATATTTCCGTCCCTTCCTATAATCCCGTCCACCTTGAATAAACAACAATTAATAATAGGATGCATGGACTTATGCAGTGTACAAGAGAGTAATCATGTTATTTTCAAGTTGCAGTTGTTAAAAATTTGAATTTATTAAAATTGAGCTTAAAAATGATTGGACAACATATTTATCCAAGAATCACTTATCCAAAACACACCATGTGCTAAAAATAGCCTTTTATTTAGACAATCTTACAAAACTGATAAAAATGCATCAAAATGTGTTTGACCCTTGATTATCTACATGGTTTGAACGCAGCAAGTTTGAAATAGTGAAAACAAATTCCTTACACAGGTTCTTACAGCAAAGGACGTGTTTATAGGAATGCGGCGGCCATTCATTTCACCGGCGGTGCGTGTCTGCTAACAACCAAACATGCATATTTAAGCATTGATTTTCAGATATAATTTTCCATTTTATTGAACAAAGAATGCTCTTTTAATCATCATGCTAATTTGACATTTATTTTATCTATTTATAAAGTATTTGACGAAAGTTTGGTAAGGGGGATGGAAATACAGGAATAGGGAATAAATGTTCAATCTTCAATCTACGCTAGTAGTGACCTGGCTGGTATAAGCTACCAAGGAGATGCAGATATTAAGGTTGTTTTGTTTTGAATACAAAAACAGCCTGAACATTACTACACACTGTGGCAGCCAAGTCTCTTGTTTATCCAGTCTGAATTTAGTTATTTTTCCAGAGATATCCAAAATAAGTTTACTTTCTGGCTCATTACATCCACGATTTCCACATGTAAATACTGAATTTAACATGTCTGTAAGCTATCCAAACTAAGTTTTGATCCTTTTTGCAATGCTACGCTCAATAAACTTGCTCAAATGTTGAATAATCCACTAAAATTCACTAGTTTCAAGAATTCTTGCTGCAGACATCCGCGTTGTTGTTGTACTAACGAGTTAGATAAACTCAAAGATTTTCATTACACAGAAAGAAACCACTCAAAGCGGCAACATAGACTTATCCTCTGCCGCTTTGCTTCGTGTCCAAAGTCACACTATCTATTATCATTTTTATCCATAAATATTCGACTTAGAAATTCCAAAATGGCGGATTTTTTGTTTTTAAAAGGAAGTGATTCAATCCATATTGGACCAGTTCATTATCCAATCAGAATCATGCGATCTCATATTGGCTCAGTAAAACCCGTATTGGCCCAGGTTATCTCGTATTGGCCCAGTTGAGATTTCATATGAATTGAGTGCAACCCATATAAGGTGGACTGAATTGTACATATTGTGTCAATATTGCTTTAGTTAATTAATAATGGTCAGTATAAACCCGTAGCTTTGACGCTTAGACATTACACCTATAATAAGTACCAGTAAAGGGCTTCGCCTTATTAACAATGCTAACTTATATTTCATTTTCTGTTAATAATTAAATTTCGACGAATTAAAAGCAATTCAAAAGTCAAACATCAAAATAACTGGATTACATGTCGCAAAAGAAGGGCTTAAATGTAGTTTGGGGTATATTAAAGTAAATTTAGCCGTTAAAGCCACTCTGATTATACTTTAGGTTTATTAATACATATCTTAGCTCAAAAACTGAATTATTTTACATATTTTAGCTGTTATCTGAGATAGTTGACGCGTTCCTATGATAAGGCAAAAACTCCACATTTGAGCCGCTATGTGCGCAAAAAACTTCAGAAAAAGTAAATGGTAAAATAACATGAACCCGTAAAATGTAGAAAATCCTTTGTCATTTTAGCATATATTAATTTCACCCGTCAACGTTTAAGCCCGACTCCAGAATCGACGCATTGAACGCATCGAACTTTTTAACGGCCGCCAATCATTTTGCGAAAATCAGCTAGATACGATTTGAAACTGGGCCCAAGATCATAAAACTAAGATTTGAGATCAGTCTCAAATCTCAAGAATCTGATTGGCTGAAATGGCGACTGAGATTTGAGACTGATCTCCAGATTTAGTTTTATGATCTTGGGCACTGGTCTCCAAACTCACTTTTATTATCTTATACCCTTGTGAAAAAAAAACATAATGACCAGAAAACAGAATTTCTGTTTTGTCAGGAATCTACTTGATTCTCATTTCGCTAAACCTTAACATCAATTATTGTTTATTGAAGATTCCTATCGTGAGAAACCTTGTCATCACCAGTGATGAAGGTTATAAAACTGAGATTTGAAACCAGTCTCAAATCTCAAGTATCTGATTAGCTAAAATGGCGACAAGTCGCCATTTCAGCCAGCCAGATCCTTTAGATTTGAGACTGGTTTCCATTCTCAGTTTTAGACCATTAGGCCCTCACGTTAAACCTTTCCATGCGATCTAGTTCTGATATGGATCTTTTACGAAGCTATAGGTACTCTTGGCTGATAAAATCAACACAAATGTCTTTGGACGGGTCATTATTATAGAAAAAACAGATCATGGCCTACTTTATGAATCATTTTGTCTTGGCTGTGATCATTTCTTGCTTTTTGACCGCAAACTGACTCAAAATGACTGGCTTTTGCAAAAGTTACGTCGGTCCTTTAGCTGTCCGAGTAATGTGGGATGTTTTTTTGAAGCGTAAGGATGGATCCTTTATTTATTGGATTCTCTGCTCATGTTTTTCCATTACCTACAATATGTATTTGAGCTCTGTTACAAACTTCTCAAACGGCTATCCGTTATGCTGTTCATTTGAACAAAAGCAGTCTGTTTGACCTAGGGTCGACAGTAAGAGTCTCCTGCTCGACAGTGCGGTGCCATGTTTAAAACGTTTGGCGTCCCTTGTCAGCTACCCAAATTATTAGAAAACTGCATTTAATTTCTGAATATTTGTAATTAAATAGAACACTAAACATTAATTTTGCGTGCAACTTGAATGGTTTGTATGTTGTAGGCCAGTCCATTTGTAGGTTTTGTCCTTGATGGCTTGGCATCACGGTAAGCCGTAAGTTAAGAAGAAAACACATGTATACATCGAGGAAATGTTTGCGTTCATCTTCTCTAAGTATTCATTAAAACGTTATATTCGGTAATGGCAGAAATTTGAAACAAAAGCAAATTCCATTTGCACACCAAGATTTTGTTTTCTAAGTACGTTTTGTTTATAAACTACATTCATGTTTGGATCGATTTTAAGCGTCATTAGTAACACTTAAAAGCTCTACATGTGTAAGTCCTTGTCGTGTGAACATGTTCTATTTTTCAGTGGTTGGATGTTATTTTTGTCAGTCCAGTGTCAGTATCTTTAATAAATTATAAGTGTAACTAATTACGAAAGATTTATTTACCAAGGTATGAAAAAAATCTAATTAATTGTACAAATATCATCAATATCATATTACAGCAACCAGTCCAAACTCTAGATGTAGATTGGTCATTTTGTTGACTGTTTCTGGTTTCAACCGATCCGCGGATCAGTTTTATTTTTCTTCTGCCCAGCCATTCTATAAATAGCGGTCACGTCATCAAGCTAACACAGACCTCTATCATAAGAACGCATAACAATCCTTATCAGGATTTTTGTCTTCATACGCGGAGTTAACAGTCCGCAATGTAGTTACGTCAATTAACCGTAGACAAATGAATATTAAAATATGGTATTTTTTGTCGATTTACTTTAGAAACTTATCAGATAACCCGTATTATTGAGTTGTATATCCCTTATTTTACGTCTAATGTGACTTTTGAACACTTATATCTGTATGTAAGAGCCATGCTTACTTCCTAATTGCAGGTAACCATTTTGAAAATAGTCCCAATCCCAGTGTACTTTGAGCGAAAGTACCCAGGTCAATGTGATGATCACGTGACCGGTGTGTACACAATGCAGCCCAGCGCGTCGTGTTCAATATCAAAAGCAGTATGGTACCTAGCTTTCACTGCACCATGACAGCGACGGGCTTTGATATAAGGACAATCCTGCGATCCTCGCCGCATTCGAGTAAGGACCAGGTAAAGAAATGCAGAATTCATCGTTTATAACCATTGGGGTCGTTGAAACAGGTATATAGGGCGTTGACCAAGAAAGCCATGTCGCAGGATGTCTTTCTTTTGCCTTTTGCATTTCCCTGAAATAATTCGGTTAAAACACATGAATATCTAATAAAAGAAAGTTCCCATCGCCCATCAAATGACAGATTATTGCTAATCGACCTTCCAAAACACAGTCGTGGTCTATTCTTATAAATTGACATATATTACAAAAGTATTGTTTATTCAATCGTATGTCAACAAACGCTATATGCTCACCTACTTCAACACAATTGTGGTCTATTTACACTAACTTCAACATAAAAAATTATAGTTGGGAGCGAACCCGCACCGTCACGGCGACAGCGCCTAGCCCTGCATTTCCTGCGACGCAACCTATTGAGCTAACCGGGACAACCATAAGTAATTGTCTAACACAAGAACATCAACCCCGTGTACGAAGTGAATAATTGCGCCCACCCTGCAAGAGGTTTTGAGCTGATTTTATATATGTTAGAACCAGACTTTCTTGCATACCAGATCAGGTCATCCGGCGTTTTCATCCGTGTAGGAAATTTCGATCCTACACCCCCATGTAGAATGACTCATGTGAGTGACTTCAAGTCTTCAAGTATCTGACATAATATACGAGGTCTAGATATATTCAAGTAAGTGATGTCATTTATAAAATAAGGTTTGCGTTTATGTCAATATTTCAGCATAAGAAACAAAAATAAGTTTGTTTACATACACACAAATGTTCTGAATAATAAATGGTATGCAAGAAAAGTATCTTGCATGAGACATTCGGTAAAGATAAAAAAAATCTGTCACCTACTTACACAGGGATAGCAGACTTCGCGTTTGATACAAGGAGGTTTGAAAATATCCTTGTAGTAATAAGGAAGGTAAGAAGGAATGCTACATCCATTAACTCTGTAACTTGGTGGGCTACAACCGTCTTAGCAAGATGGACACTCCTGCGACCACTGTGATCTTGATTTTCTGCATTTCTAAAATGTCAAGAATAATTGCTGACAAACGGTTCTTGTGTATATAACGAAAGTATGCGATTTGTCTATCTTGAGTATTTATAGACACAAAGAATAAATCTTCAAAAAATTTGACACGGGTATCTGTTTATAAAAGTATCATAACTTTTACCGACTCGGCCAAGTATTTACTTTCGTAAATTTAAAACGTAAATTCATGATTTTCATAACAGTTTTGTTTTAGCACCTGCAGGTTAGGCTTCAGATAATGTAAAATTATAGTGTTAGGTAAAGAAAATAACCATTTTCAATCTCTCTTCAACAAAATTTAATCGAATGTGCTACAGCATAATATGACAAACATCCAGAAAAGCAAGCAAACTTTCTTTATCTTATTCTTCATTAAAATGGTTTCATAACTACTAAAATGTATGATGAAAGAGATTATTAAGTTTATTCACAAAGACAACTTGTACTTGTTTGTTCGTATGAAAACATGTTTGACTGGTGTGAGGGTGAACCTGGTTTAAAACCCCAGTTGCATTTTTTTTTGCAACTGATCGTTTCAAGGCGGTGACCCATCAGGTTCGCATTTTCACAAAATGTTTGTGTTGTTTTTAACCGATCATTTTATAAACACAGGCTCTCTTATCCTGTATGCTGTTTGACTGTTACCGTATTTCTAGGTATAGGCTATTTCTCTATAGGCATTTTAACATTGTAACTGTAAACCTGGTGGTATGCAAAAGTCTTACAAAATGCTTAATATATGTTTAGCTACGCCACGAGTTGAAATTCAATGTTTTTAACAACAGTTCCTCATTGTTTATCTTGTGTTTATCAATTATCTTCGGCGGAACTGCAGCAGTTTAAAAGACAATGCTAGAAGATAGCTGAAGACTTAGGAAATAACAAAATAATTCTCAAACAACTGTTCCAAGGCGGTAGCCCCTCGGGGTTTGACGTCTGTTTTGAAACTGATCATTGTATAACCATGCTCTCTTCTCCTTTTTACTTTTTGGCTGAGTGAGGAGGCTGTGTCTGCTGGATGTGGTCGTTCTTGATATATATATGCATATTTCACTTTCTTTGACAACTTGAGCAGTTTTCTTAAAAGATGTGTAAGCCTAACATAAGTTGTATATTAAGACAAAGTAAAAATACTTACTTGTTTATGAGATGATTACAGATGACGCTCCTTCCCCAATGAATTTTGAATCGGTTATAAATATGTAAGTATTTTGAAATTTAATGGCAAAGTTGATATACATCATAAATTGATATAGTTGACTTTCCGGTTGGCAATTTAATTTATTCATACTTTATTGACACTCAAATATTTTGGGGTAACAGTTGAGGTGTAAAATGTAATCAAGAGGTACATGTAGAAAACGATCATACTTTACGAAGTCACATGTTTATTCTCCGTTTTTGAAACAAAAGTATTTCATAATGCATGTTAAATGATACAAAAAATAAAGACACACATGATTATATTCAGCATACATTAAACATTTTCAAAACTGAAATAAAGTTACTTCTAGCATGTCTAGTTTCAAGTAAATTTCCATATGTTTCAATTTGGATGGAAGAGAGTGATAATGAAGCATCAGTAGCGGGGTGTATTGGTACAATGCAGTATATTGTCGCCACACAATAAATGTTTTTAAAATAGTCCTTGATTAAGCCATTAAAAACCTCAATAACTCTTAAAGTATATATAACTACATGCATTTTTCAATACACTAAATGAAACTTTTATGAAAAAAAAATTGTAGATCTACATCATTTCGATGTTATATTTTCGCAAAAGATTTTCAATGAATATTATAAATTTAAAGTGATTAATGCTCTCTGTTAACGAACATGTTTCAAATTGATGAATAAGGCACTTTAAAAGATACCGGCAAATATCAGAATATTGCAGGCTCGGTTAGACTGAGCAGTAATGGAAGTGCATATTACTGTTCACGCCTCCTAGCCTGAGCTTGACAGCAACTCAATATTTACACAAATATGAGCATCGAGCTATTAATTAATAACAGCACAGATTAAATGAACGGGGAGACTTTTTACGGACGCCACAAATCACAGATTATTTTCAAAAGTCAGATACCACCACCAACAAAAAAACCCTTTCGCATGATCAGATGTTCAGCAAATAGGGTTTCAACGAGCTACCTCACACTAGCTCCGCCAGGTTCTGAACAACAACATTGTTTATGGTGAAGTAAATCCAACCCACCGAAATTTAAAAACGTGAGTCTGATCGAAGTTTGCAGATAATTCTGTGTTTGATGTTATATTGGAAAGATTGATATGTCATAATCATGAACTCTTAACATTACTAACTAAAATCAAATGCTGGAAACAAAGAAGTGTTGCTGTTACAATGCACAAAACCTGGTTGAGATAGCATTGTATTCACTTATTGAAAATAGCAACTCTTTTTTGATTTCGCTGTAGAACAAATTAAAACAATTTTATTTTTGATAAACGTTTGATCAACAAGTAATGTTTTACAAGACTGATGAGTACATTGTTCGTCAGTCGTTTGTGGTGTTTCATTAAAACCCATGCTCTCCTTTCCTCTCCACTTGTTGGATGTGTGGGTAGGCTGTGTGTTCTGGGTGTGGCAATACCGGATTAGCATGTTTCACCTTTTCATGTTCGTGAAGTTGGCCGCCTAGCAGCCAAGCAGCGTGAAGTTGGCCGCCAAGCAGCCAAGCAGCGTGAAGTTGGCCGCCAAGCAGCCAAGCAGCAAAGCAGCGTGAAGTTGGCCGCCAAGCAGCCAAGCAGCCAAGCAGCGTGAAGTTGGCCGCCAAGCAGCCAAGCAGCCAGGCAGCGTGAAGTTGGCCGCCCAACAGCTTAGCTGATACTTTGGCTGCTGTGAAACTTTTGCTGCTGAGCTGCTGTGGCGGCTGGAAAAAAGTTCGCTGCTGGGCTGCTGTGGCGGCTGGGATACTTTGGCTCCTGGGAAAAGTTGGCTGCTGGAATACTTTAGCTGCTGAGCTGCTGTGGCGGCTGGGAAAAGTTGGCTGCTGTGGCGGCTGGGAAAAGTTGGCTGCTGGAATATTTTGGCTGCTGAGCTGCTGTGACGGCTGGGAAAAGTTGGCTGCTGGGCTGCTGTGGCGGCTGGGATACTTTGGCTGCTGGAAAAAGTTGGCTGCTGGAATAGTTTGGCTGCTGCGCTGCTGTGGCGGCTGAGAAAAGTTGGCTGCTGGGCTGCTGTGGCGGCTGGGATACTTTGACTGCTGGGAAAAGTTGGCTGCTGGAATACTTTGGCTGCAGAGCTGCTGTGGCGGCTGGGAAAAGTTGGCTGCTGGGCTGCTGTGGCGACTGGGAAAAGTTGGCTGCTGGAATATTTTGGCTGCTGAGCTGTTGTGACGGCTGGGAAAAGTTGGCTGCTTGGCTGCTTGGCGGCCAACTTCACGAACATCATTTCCGGTGACATTATACGCGATCTGGTAAATCACGGCAATTGTTACGTCAGATAACCACTTCAACCTTAGACACTTATCAAATTTCTTTAAGGAGACCACGAGGTCAAAATATGGAATGAAAGAGTTTAAATATATTCTGCTTCATAACTTAAGCGTTCTTCTCCTTTAACAGTTTCCATTAAATAAATTGTTGATAAAGTACCAAACCAACCAGACTAGTCATTATTTTATCCCCTTCCACACTTAGGGATCACATGTTTATATTTATGTTGATGTTCTCTTTTTTTGTTTTAATGATGTACATTATTTTTGAGCCAATGATAATTCAGTATTTTAAAAATATTTTGAAACTGAATTCTAATATTATTGCGCGCCCGAAATGTGTTCATTTTAGTTCAAAAAGTTGTAAAAAGTCGTCCGTAAATTCATTTAGTGTTATCAGTTACGTCCTTTGAAAGTGTGAAGGTCGTTGAACACGATACTTACTAGTTAATAGTGCTTATAAAATTTCTTTTGTTTTCATATTTTCGCCAATTTAAAGATAGGTGGTTTCAATATCCCGACCAACATGGATTTGGACATTGTTCAAAATTTTGCCTTTTGGCGCTGTTTGGGATGTCAGATCCCCTGTCAAAATTCTATTCTATACTCGGCAAAAAAAGTTCTGCACACTTGGACATTTTATAAAATATTTTTTTAATTTCACCAAACACAACAAAACGATACATACCAAATAAATCAGCAATTCAAAGTAAACCATGTAAAAAAGTCAGAAATAAAAATCCGATCAATACTTTATAAGCAATTCATTGTTAAAGCCACTAGGGGTTACTACACAAAAGTTGCAAAAATCGCTAGAATGATACTGAATAAATTCACCACGATGAATCCGGCATTCTTTCAAGCGGCTTCGCGAATTTATCAGCCGACGAAATTTCAATTGTGGAATTAGGTTCCATTCGTGAACAAGAAAAACCGGGAAGATCAACTAGCTTGACCAACTTAAAGTGTTCTGTCTGTTTAGAAAGACGTCTAGGTGGCCGGTGTGGTCTGACATTTGCCATGACCGTCAAATTAACGAAATCCTTCCTTGTTGACCATGAGAAATAAATTAATTTGAAAAACAATGCAGATGTGTTTTTCTCAAATAAGATTAGGTTTTGATGGCATTGGATGGTTGCTTTTATACACTTTATAAACTGGATGCTTTGATTCATTAATACAGAATGGAAACTGTCCGAATCATCACTTAACTGTTTTGTCATGCATTTAGGTCAATGAGTGAGACGATGTGATACTTTAATTAATAAAAACTTAAGTGTGAGCGTAATTCTGGAAATGTCTTGGTATCAAATTTTGATTAACAACTGTTACTAGCATCACAGTGCATGATCACAATTGCATAAAACAGACACTGGTGAAATGTTGAGTGATTTCATAAATTTCACACCTCTACCTTGATAAGGCAAATTTTGCAACTTTTGACTGGTGACCCCTATCATACCCAAAATGACATTCTCGCTTATTTAACAACCAATTTTAATTTCGTTTTTGTCTTTAACTCCGCAAATAATTAATCTTGATATACATGTAAGAATTTATACCAGTTACTTGCTATATTATAAAAATTACGCAAAAGAACACTTGTGTGCAGAACTTTTTTTGTTGGGTATATTTTGTTTCGCCCATTGTTTTCTCGTTTGGGACAAATCCATTGTTTTACTAGGATTATAAATAGAAAATATTGCAGGCTCGATTTGATTAAGTCTGTTCATGGGCAGTAATTGACAAGTATGTCAATTCAATTTCGACTCAGCAAACAATTAACGACATAGAGAACCCTTGTGGTTACCGCTTTGGAACGGTCAGTGGCAAAACAAATTGCCACTGGGGGTTTAAACCAGGTTCTAGGGTGCATCAACCTCTCACTTGCCCCAACAGGTTCTCATATCAACAATTACAAGTTGTCTTGGTGAAATAACTTCAAATCAACCATCAGATCGACAATGTTGCATGCAAAAGCACACAAACATTTAAAAAAAAAGAAGCTAACAGCATTGCAAAGCCAAATGGGCATATTTCTTTCGTTTTTATTACATATAATCTACTCACTAAAAGCTCACTCGAAAAAATAGAATAGGTGGCGGCATTGCATTGACTTACCGAAACGGAATCACTATGCGCAATATTTCATGTGGATCAACTAGTAGTTTTGAATTTTGCATTTGGTAGCTAATTTTTAAGAGTATTACGATGCACGTGATAGGAATTTATAGACCTCCTTCGTTGGCCTCATGTACGCAGTTCGTATCTGACTTTTTCAACAAAATTGAACAGCTTATTCGACTGTATTCAAATCTAATCATCATGGGCGATTTTAACTTGCATATTCAAGAAAACAGCAGTACAATTGATGAATTCAATAATGCCTTGACGGCCATGGGATACGTTCAGCGCCCAAGGTTATAAAACTGAGCATGGAAACCAGTCTCAAATCTCAAGCATCTGATTGGCTGAAATGGCGACTGGTCGCCATTTCAGCCAATCAGATGCTTGAGATTTGAGACTGGTTTCCAATCTCAGCTTTATAACCTTCAACCCTGCATGTGAATTTCAGTACTCATGTTGCGGGCAACAGCCTTGACCTTGTTCTGACAGAAGCCGAGAATGGAGTAGATGTTTTATCATGCGAACCTGGAAATTTTGTTTCCGACCACTGTTCAGTAAAAATTGTGACAAAAGTTGAAAAAGAATCAATAAGTAGCAAAACGATATCTTTTAGAAACTTTAAGGATGTAGAAAAAGATGCTTTTGCGGCAGATCTTCGTGAAATATCAATTGAAACGGACAATGTTGACAATTTTGTGGAACAATTCGAAGACGAAGTTAAAAGAGTCCTTAACTTTCATGCTCCATTACAAGAAAAGCAAATCATTAGCCGAGCTTCTTAACCTTGGTTTACAGAAAACATTTTAATTCTAAAGCGGAAACTTCGCAGATTAGAGAGCCTTTGGAAAGAGCATAAACATCCGCATTTACATGAACAATTCAAAGAAGCTCGTAATAAATTCACAAATGAAATAAACAAAGAAAAGTGTGCGGCCTTAAGCCAGAAAGTTCTTGACTCTAAAGGTGATCCTTAAAAATTGTACATGTTTGTATCAGAATTAACTGGAAAGCATTCCGAAAATCCGATGCCAGTTGAACAAGATGAGATTACTCTTGCTGAAAATTTTGCAGATCATTTTATAAATAAAATTCAGAAAATCCGTGACCCATTGAAAGATTTCGACAATCACAAGCCATGTTATAAAGACACACCTATCTTTAACAAATTTCAAGAGCTGACTACTGAAGACATTAGAAAGCTAATTACCCAGTTATAGACGAAATCATGTGATTTAGATGTTTTACAAACAAATATTTTGAAATTATATTTGAATGAACTATTACCTATTATTACTAAATTGGTGAATCTTTCGCTGAAACGGGGCGTATTCCCGTCTAAATGGAAAAAAGCCATTGTCAGACCTTTAATCAAGAAAATTCGCCTGGAACTTGAATTCTCGAACTATAGACCAGTTAGCAATTTGTCATTCTTGTCCAAACTGATTGAGAAAGCCGCCCTATATAGACTCAATATACACGTTGAGGAGAGTAATCTCATGCCAAAGAACCAGTCGGCTTATATACGGCATCACTCTTGTGAATCAGCGTTGTTACGTCTTGTGAATGATCTCCTTGACGGCATGGAAAAGCAGGAAGTTGCAGCGCTCATAGCCATTGATCTATCTGCTGCATTTGATACAGTGGATCACAGTATCTTGCTTGACGTCCTTCAGAAGCAGTATGGCGTCTGCGGTACGGCGTTGGATTGGCTCGACTCGTACTTACGTCCACGCAGCTGCTATGTCAAGGTAGGCTCAACGACGTCAACGCTTCGTCAGCTTCGATGTTCTGTGCCTCAAGGAAGTTGTCTGGGGCCGTGGTTGTATCTGACGTACGCTGGGACCCTTTTCGACGTCATTCCACCATCAGTAACAGTATATGGATTCGCTGACGACCATACGGCAAACACGCGATTTCGTCCAAATCCTGTGGCGGAAGGAACGCTATGCAAGAGCTTGAACAGTGCGCTATGATTATAAACGATTGGATGAATGAAAAGAAATTGAAAATGAACGCATCGAAAACAGAATTCATTATGTTCGGTAGTTGACAACAGCCTGACAAATGTATTACTACTTCTATTAACATTGCAAATGACAACATTGAAAAACAAAAGTGCATTCGTTATCTTGGAGCTTTTCTTGACGAGTCACTTAACTTCAAAGAACATATAAAACGCAAATGAAGAACTGCTATGTTGAACTTCTTCAAAGTAAAAAGTATACGTAAATACCTCACAAGGGAAGCCACTGAGATCCTATGTTTGTCGTTGGTTATCTCCCACTTAGACTACTGTAATGTTGTGCTATATGGTGTTTCTCAGTGCGATCTCAACAAAATGCAACGGATTCAAAACATGTGTGCGAAACTGATTCTTAAGCGTAACAAGTATGACAGTTCGAGACAAGCGCTCTTCGACCTTCATCGGTTGCCCGTAAAAGCCAGGATAGAATTTAAAATGATGACATTCATGTACAACTGTTCTCGAGGCAACGCACCAGTCTACACCATACACCGACACGAAATCTGAGATCATCTGACCACTCCTCGCTGCAGAGCTACTCTGTTCCATTTTATAAACGCAGAACTTTCGGGGATAGGGGATTTCGTACTGTGGGGCCGAAATTGTGAAACACATTACCAATTGAAACAAGGGAATCTGTGACATTGGATATTTTTAAGAAAAAATTAAATACCTATTATTTTAGAGACTTCTTTAAATTATTTTAAAATTTACTAATTACAATTATCTAAGAGTATTCAGAGAAAAATCGTGTAGATGTTCTATATTTCCGGATTAGACCTGGTGGCCTTGGGTCACATCAGGGATTCAGGTGGAGATACACCAAGTAATGTGGATTTTGGTCACATAAAGGCAATGTCAAGTCAAATACAAGTGACTTCTAGTCACATTCGGGCTTCGGGCAACTTCTTGTTGCATTCAGTTGACGTCTAGTCACATAGTAGCGACTTCTTGTTGCATTCAGGTGACTACTAGTTACTTACAGGCGATTTCTTGTCGCGTTCAGGTGACTTCTAGTTACAAACGGGCGACCACTTATTGCGTTTTTGGTGACTTCTAGTCACATACAGGCAACTTCTAGTTGCATCATAGTCAGCTTAGTCACATCCAGAAGATTTCGGAAGTCAGTCTCACTACTTACATGTGCACTCTTTTTAGATCAATGATGTTAATTCTTAACATTTTATTATCTTCATTTATTCTAATACTGTTTAATTATAATAATTTTAATGATTCTTAAGTGATTGTGTGTGCTTTTATTTAAATTTGCTATTTTTATACATGTATGTTTTTATGTAAATGTTATGTACAACGCCATTGAATATGTGCACATAAAAATAGGCTTTTAATTAAATTAAGAAGTTTCAAATTTCAAAGCTAAAAACAAACATAGAGTTTAAAATAATAACAAGTTGTTTTTGGTGTATGTGTTTTTTTTCCGTTTAATTATACGTATTCAGTTCGCTTAGTGGACGAAAGAGTTTCCTAAAGTGAAATGTCAAGGCGATATGAACCGCATCTCGGAAGAGTTTTATATGGCCTTAAATAAAATAATATCAGACGCAAGACTTGTTTTTATTTCATCTTGGTATTTAATATGCATTATCTGCATGGTAAAACATGGCTGTATGATATCCGTTTATTTTTGTACTTGATTGTTTCTTTTATCCCTGTCATCGTGTTCTTGCTGATTTTACTCCAGGAGCTCTGGTCTCAGTTAGATCATTGAGTACCCGCCCCATTGGCTTTGCAATTCTATTAGCTTCTTATGTTTTATTTTGCTTGCAACATTGTTGAGCTGAGAGGTGGGTTTGAGTTATTTCACCAAGACAACTTGTTCTTATGTGTTGACATGAGAACCTGTTGGGGCAAGTGTGAGGTTAGTGCACCCTAGAACCTGGTTTAAACCCCCAGTGGCAATTTGATTTGCCACTTACCGTTCCAAGGCGGTAACCCGTCGGGTTCTCATTTTTGTTAATTGTTTGTGTTGGCTTTTTTGAAACTGATCAGTTTGTTAACCATGCTCTCTATCTCTCTTCTTCTTGACTGTGTTGGCAGGCTGTTTTTTTTCTGAATGCGCCAATTACTGATATGCATATTTCACCTTATGATGAGAAAAGTTGGCGTTCGAGTTTTGCGCCAAAGCAAAAAATAGCATTTTGTTGCGCTACCGATTTAGGAAATGGCAGACTGATATTTAGAATATGTTGTAGTTATCTGTCAACCAGTTTAATAAATAAGGCTTATTTTATAGATTTTTAAACACTTCAGCAACTTTTGTAAGAATAAAATAGAGATACCATCCTTTTTAAATGCTGCTTATATTACGAAAGTCAACGTTCCATGGGTTTTGAAAAGCAGCGCAGAAAATTAAAGATATATGATAATTATATACTGAACAAAAAATGTTTTGCAACTTTCTCGACGTTTTGCATGGAAGGGAAATAAAAAAGACAAATGGTACAAAAACATATGTACAGTTATAATGCCAGTTCCCTACTAAACGTCAAAAGTTATCTCAAAAGACACTTACCCAGCCTTGGGCTCAAGCATAGGCATATCAATGGGGTGACACTTCTCCCTCATTTGGGAAAAAATCTGCTGATTTGTGAAAAAAATACAGCCTATATCCAATCATTTTCGTCATTCTTTTTCAATCATTATTGATAAAAGCTTTAATTTGCATAAAGGATATTATGCTGGGACAATAGTTCTTTCATATTAGGGTGGTTTTGTATCAATTGTAACTTTCGTTGTTTTTAACTGTAAAAAAAGTTGCAAAACATTTTTGTTGAATATATAAAGATATGTCTTGCTTATTTAATTGCCTTGTTATTGTTTGTTGAATAACTAGATTGCCATGTCAAAATTGTGTATTAATGAACAAGTCAAAATTGTGGTGGACGTTCATGGTAAAAACAAAGGTTGCAGGCATGCAATTCATTAACTGTACACGTTTAGATAAGGCCTCTTGACTATTTCACGTTTAGTGTATTTAATTACGCATACGATGTTTTTGAACTTTGTCGAATTTAGTTAAGAAGTAGGCCAAGTACGTTATAGACCACTTACAAAATGCCTTAAATAAAGTTCGTATTTTGAAGATGTATATGATCACGATATGTTGCTTAAACATAATATTATGCAATCCGAAACTGACTAAAGTGCATGGTAGTTATTTATATCTTTGTTTGTTGACATTTAATGAACACATGTTTTTCCCAGTGGTTAAAGTATTACATGTATTTATACACCAAACCAAACTGTATGTATATATACTTTATATAAATTCCATGATATGCAAGTTTCTTTTTTAAGAAACACTCAAGTCCCCCGTTAACCCGGGTTTAGTGTGCGGTAACTGTTTCTTATGGACTGAAATTCTCTTATAGATGTGTTTTAAATATCCGTGCATTAACTTCATTAAAACAAGGGTAGTGGGTGGAGAATAACTTAGAAAGCAACCGAAAACGACAAATGTCAAAATATTGCACTGGGTCGGTTTGATTGAGCTTGTTTTGGATAGTAATGGAAATGCATATAATAGTTTTACAGTCCAAGCCGCCTAGCCCCGGCTTGAGCGCAATTAAGAATTGACATACATATATGTATCGTACTGAACAGCTTTCAAACATGAAAACTGATTATGGGACCGATTGTACGGGGCGACTTTTTACGGCCGCCACACTGCACAAACAACGCTACTTTGATATTTAAATAGATAAAGAAAAAATTGGAAAGCAACCGAACACAACAAATATAAAAGTATTGCAGGCTAGGTTTGAGTCTGTCCGCGGATAGTAATGACAATGCATAATACTGTCACGCCCACTAGCCCCGGGTTGAACGCTACGCATTATTTACCAAAATTAATGTTTAACGTATTATAAATGTGTCGTCTCAAAAATATATTTAACAAAGATTAAACCTGAAGATAGATATGTTTAATCTTCCTATTTATTTTCCTATCACCTATTCCTTACCTATTTACCTATCATTGTCTAGTAGTATATTGTAATTACATAAAAATATTAGATATTGTACTCATAAATTGCTACAAATTATTTAAAATAACAACAAGCTTTATGAAAAAGGTTATTTTTTATTTGGAGGCTTGTATGAAAATTGAACGGCCAGGCCAAGCGCATGGGGTGGAGAAAAAAAGGTTACGTCTGTGAAAGTTCAGAGTTACCCTTTGTCCATAAATACATTATTTATCACACGGCAAAAACAGTTTATATCCAGATCAGTCGACACATAAGTGCAGTCTGATCAGGATCTACACTGTTAGCTTTTAGATTTACTTAGTTATTTAAGATACAAAACGAACACTGTTAATCCAGAGTAGATGACACTGATGTTCTGGGTGTCTTCACCTTTGTGATGACAAACGTATCTGCAGAGTAGGGTTAAACATTTTAAGAAGTTTATCACCAGCCAAAAAACTTGAGCTCAAATCAATATTTAAATCATTTCCTTTGCCTCTGACTTTGTAATTCACGAGTACTGACACACTTTTAGAAGATCGTTAATGAACAACGTGTATATGCATTCAACTTTAAATGTTCGACAAAAAATAAACATGAAACCGACCTATAAAAATGAATTCAAATACGCAACAGTATGAGAATTAATGTTCGAGAAATGTGAAAAATACTGTCATTGGCTCAAAAATAATTTCAGCCATTATAAATGAAAGTAGTAGTACAAATATAAAAACATTTGAAACATTGAAGTATTCCACATTGAATTATGAATATGCAGCTTCAAAATGTCAAGTTATTTAGATTAAGTAAACATTCTTGATGTTCCCCGTTTCGATGGTGAGTTGTTGAAATATTCACAATTGTCGATATATTTAACTCAGTAGAGCTTAAACTATAGATGTTGTTGTCGCCCCTGTTTCTGTGGAAAGGTTGTTTAAATATTCACAATTGTTGAGATATTTAACTAAATTTAGTGTTTAAACTGCATATAGTGTGCACTTGTCGCCCCTGTTTTGGTGGAAAGGTTGTTTGAATGTTCACAATTGTCGAGATATTTAACTCCAATTAATGTTAAAACTTCAGATGGTGCTGTCGCCCCTGTTTTGGTGGAAAGGTTGTTGAAATGTTCACAATTGTCGAGATATTTAACTCAAGAGAGTTTAAACTGCATATGGTGTGTACTTGTCGCCCCTGTTTTGGTGGAAAGGTTGTTGAAATGTTCACAACTGTTGAGATATTTAACTCAATTAATGTTAAAACTTCAGATGGTGCTGTCGCCCCTGTTTTGGTGGAAAGGTTGTTAAAATGTTCACAGTTGTCGAGATATTTAACTCCAATAAATGTTAAAACTTCAGATGGTGCTGTCGCCCCTGTTTTGGTGGAAAGGTTGTTGAAATGTTCACAATTGTCGAGATATTTAACTCAAGAGAGTTTAAACTGCATATGGTGTGTACTTGTCGCCCCTGTTTTGGTGGAAAGGTTGTTGAAATGTTCACAATTGTTGAGATATTTAACTCAATTAATGTTAAAACTTCAGATGGTGCTGTCGCCCCTGTTTTGGTGGAAAGGTTGTTAAAATGTTCACAGTTGTCGAGATATTTAACTCCAATAAATGTTAAAACTTCAGATGGTGCTGTCGCCCCTGTTTTGGTGGAAAGGTTGTTAAAATGTTCACAATTGTCGAGATATTTAACTCCAATTAATGTTAAAACTTCAGATGGTGCTGTCGCCCCTGTTTTGGTGGAAAGGTTGTTGAAATGTTCACAATTGTTGAGATATTTAACTCAAGAGAGTTTAAACTGTAGATGGAGTTGTCGTCCCTGTATCAGTGGAGAGGTTGTTGAAATATTCACACTGGTCGAGATAAGTACACTTCAAATACTCTGTTATCGCTTCTATGACCTTCGTGCTATCACAATATATACACAGGCGCTTGCTACTAGATCTGAAATTCATATTTACACAGGATCATAAAACTTAATTTGGAGACCAGTCCCAAATCTCAAGCAACTGATTGGTCGCCATTTTAGTCAATCAGATGCTTGGAATCTTGGGCCATTATAAATAAAGAGCGTCAACCAAAAAGCGGTCACTTCCGATTTCCGAGCTAATGCTTTTCAAAATAGATAGATGTCAACTCTTTAGTTACTTACTGGAAAATTATGCTGAAGGGTAATGGCGTTTTATAAGATTCTAGAATATGGTTAAATGCTCTAAAATATGTAGTGTTTTGCCTCAGTCAACTATGGGCGATAAAAAGCAGGAAAACCGCATAAAATCCAAGGACTGAGAATCCCAAATCACGCTTTGCAAAGCCGAATTTTATTTGGTTATTTGTGTGCATGGTGAGGAGCTGGTAGTATTACTAATTATTACTAACAAAATGTAATCAAAGCATTGAATTCACTGAGGGGTCGGCAAACCTACTGTCTGGACTTTTGAAAATTAGAACTACTTTCAGCGGTTCTTACGCCTGCAGTTTGTTACTATTATTAGAGCAATTGAGACTGTCGAAATCAGAAAATTGATAACTCTGGGTCTGCCGACCCAAAAAGACTTTTTTCAAATTTTCGAAAGGTTAGTTTAAACAATATTTGTTTATCATATAACATGTCACATGAACATAAACAAATAATGTAGGAATAAGGTATGAGAATCTGGAAACAAGTTTCCGAAGGAATCTTATAAATGTTAATCCATTTTCTCAGTTGGAAAAATGTAGGCGGTTTATATACATTTAACTTTCAAGATATGACAATGAAGCATAAAAGTTGTTATTCAATTTTAAGTTGTGTTTAGTAAAAAAAATTTCTTCGTGTTTAGAAATAAATTATTTAAAATCAGATTTTTACAGTCGGCTGTTTTTTCAAAAATATGAAATAATCTTTTAGTTTGTTTTTCTTTCTTCCTCTACAAGTCGACCATCCCCCGTCCGTCCAGTAACGTAGCAAAACCGGTCCAGCGGCTCATGCCGCGAAACGTCTACAGGCAATAATGAATTCTTGTACTTTAAGAAATACATACGCATTTTTGTCATCGCTTAAGTGTTCATTTCCGTAAATTACGTTTTGATATGTCAGTATGCAAGATAAATTTGGCACATAACGTTGTTTATGATGCTATAGTTCCAACAGACAAGGAGAACGAGACTGGTGGTATCTAATACACCACAAGAACACAAAGCATTCTTAATAATTGATTTCCGGTAAAAATAGTGATTTAATAAACTGCAACTAAGACGAAGACGTGTGTTTTAGTTCGAAGGGTTATTATTGATAATGTTTTATGGATGAAAGGTTAGATTAATCTCTATCCAGAATTGTCGCTCCTTTAAATTGCTTTCAGAGTTAATGCAAGAGACAGCAAGGGACGACACACTGTGTTGAGAGTGAGGTTAAATATGTTTTAGTCACAAAATTAGATCTTTTTAACAAGGTAAAAAATACGTGCAGTAAAGAAATAGCAATGCAAATTATTAATTATTACACTTAATAAAATTATCACTCTTTAATTTCAAACTTTCGGACACTTGTCCTTTATCAAAAAAAATACAGAATTATTATACATAAAACATACATACAAAACATAAAACAATATGAACAACATCAACTATGGATGTAACTTAGGCTATCAAACAAGTCTGTAGATAATCTTGATAAACGACAATTTTCCGAATATTCGAAATCAAAGAGTGATAATTTCATAAAGTGTCACGTATAAGTGACTTCCCTTTTGGAAGATTTTTATAGTAATTGTGAATTTATTATTACATTAATGCTTACACTTTGTCGTCGTTTTCAATTGCGATTCGCTTTTTCACGCCTTCGATCCATCTTTGTATCGTCGCCGAGTTTGAATGTTTTCCTCTTTTTTCAGCAGCATTATCAAAGCGGTGTGGGAATGCGGTCACTGCAACAAAATACTTAAACACAGCCATGTTTGATAATATTGATAATATTGTCGTAGTTATAAGATTTTTTAAGTTGTTGATAAAAAAAAGAATCGTGTGTTTACTTGTGAAAATAGGTCTTTGTTCTACAACGCATGATCAATGTCACCAAACAATACTTCAAGATTTCATTTTTTTAAATTAGAAAATTATTAACTGAAGTAAAAGTGGCATACGAAGTAGAATAATTAATCTGATTTTAAAACAATTAAATCAAAGACGTTTTGATGTGTTTATAACAGATTATAAGTAAAATAATAATAAACAATTCAACGTACCTGTCTTTAAATAAATAAGACCAATTAAAATCAGTACCAAAATCTTCATTTTCGATGCACAGATTATCGCAACCCAGCTTCAAAACATTAAACTCAGCTTCCAAAACTACCGTTTCGCCTTATATCATAACTATTTTTTATCCCCGGGATTACATTTTAATCATAACTTTAATAAATTTTTTATCCATTCAGCCATGTCAAATTTGATTCACTTAGGAGATGGGAACTTACTTGTATCACCGTCACCTGTATTCATTTGTTACATTATTATTGATTTATTTACCGATGTTCTTATGATAAAATAACATAACAACATCAATATTTTGGACCCCTGCCCAAACCTTTCGAGGATTGCAAATTATACTATGATTTTGCAAATTATACTACGATGTTTTAAGTTTGTTTACAATTATTCATGCTTGCATGCCTAATTTGATGCAGATTTTGAATAGAAGGCGTAAATCGCATTACAAGATGATATGAAAACCTTCTTCAGTTTATTTGATGTAATTCCAGTAATTGGATTTTAATAAAAAAATATCTGACAAATTTAATGAAAAGCCAACAAAAAAAACAGTTAATGTTAACAAAAAATGATAAGCTTTGAATTTTGCAACTTGTCATGCAAAAGCGTGCATTCGGTAAATTTCTTTTGCGTTTGCTATTTGTTATTTATGAATGAACTAAAGGACTCGTTTCATTTTCTTGCCTTGTAGATGTCATTGGCACTTTTATCAGGGTAGTTTACGAGTAGTTTTAAAGCCAGACACAATGCTATGGAAACTTATTGTTATGTTTCCAATAAAAAGGAAAATTAGATCACAGAATTACCTAATCACGCTAGGTCTTAGGACAGATAAAAATAAATAAAAATGCTTGTGTCTCACTATTAAGGGCCAAAAATTGTCAAAAAACATAAAGACACCGAAAATACGGGTCTTAAAAGTCTTCCAAAATATATTGACACAAAATGATTAATTTCTTTAAAAAAAAATAAAGGTGTTCCAATATTTAGGGTGTACCAGAGACTCACGTACGGGTAATTACGATATTATCAATAGCTTTTGAAAACCAGGGGACATTGGGACTCCTTCAACATTTCAAAAGGTCATAATTATTTATAAAAGGTTAATGTCTGTATCTTGTTGAAAACTTTAGAAACTTTACAATTTACAACATGTGAACAAGAAGCAAATTAACATGGTTTTTGCTGTTTTTAATAAAAAAAACTACTCAATGAATTATTTTCTGTTTAACTTTATATAAATGTTGGTACAAAATTCTGCTTTCAATTTTTATTTATTCCCGTAATATGCGCAATAGCCGATGTCGTCTGCGACCGACACTTCCTGAATGAGGTCAACTCCCCCGAAGACTCATTTTCGCATATCGCGCTAAATGACTTTAATGGAGGTAATTAACTTCAAGTTAAATGATTTGAGTTCATAATTAAAGTACAGGGACGGTGTAAGTGGTGAGTGCCTCCCCCACCTGCCTCCCTCCACTCTTCTTACCATTGAAAAATGTTACATTACATCTTATAATAGTTTAGCTCGCGGTCTGTTTTCAACCGAGTCCAATTTTGGGGGAAGTCATCCTGATTTAATGTAAAAGATCAGTTTTGACATTAATTACTTCCCTTGTTTCGGTCCACAACTCGGGCGGAGGGTGTGGATAATCGACACACCGTTCCCGATTATCGCTACAAGTTTCAATAAAATCTATTAGAAAATCAATGAGAAGTTTGTGACACAATATTTGTAAATATATGAAAATGGAACTTTGAAAGCCACCAAACACGACAAAATATTAAAATATTGCAGGCTCAGTTAAATTGAACCCGTTCATGAGCAGAAATGGAAATGCGTATGTCCAGGCCGCCTAGCCCCGGGTTGTGAGCGCAACTCGATATTTACACTAATATAATTATGTAACGGGCTCAAAGGCGTTCGATACGCGTAATTAATAACATTATTGATTGAATATACAGGGAGACTTTCTATGGCCGCCACACGACACAAACAAGGCAAAACAGAAAGACCCAGGACAAGCTCAATCCATTATATCCTGCAAACTTCGTTTTCGGGAGTTATACATTCTTAAGTAAGAGATACAGAACATGCATATGTTGAAGTATAAAGTACTGAGTAAAATGTAGAGAAATAAAATATATAATGGATGTGCCTGCTGATCTGGATCTACTCTGGACACTTATGTGATACAAGGTATATCCATTTGGTAAAGGGTTAATATGTAAAATGTAAATGAATCATTATGTATGTAACTTGAGGCTGAAGATAAGAACGCCTCTTTGTTACTTGCCGACACTGATACAAAAACATTTGTAACAAAGCACCTTAACTTAGGTAAAAATGGTGGCAGGAAAAAATCTTTTCTTTACGATTATCTACACATCCTGTTTGATCATCTGTGCAAGTTTGAAAGAAATCTGCCCGATAGTTAACAAGGAGTTGATCCCACAAAATTTGGGGGATGTACATATGGACAGACACACAGGCAAGTGCAACTTTATATGCCTCCCACTTCATGGGGGCATAACACCAAAGAACGTTCTTGTGAATGGTCTGTTTAATGACAGGACACAATTTCAACCAATCATCTTCCGAGAACTGGAGACTGAACACAAGTCTCAGATTTACATTATTGAAAAAGTTTTGGTCTGTCATCAGCAACTGCATGGTTTGGAATCCACATTAGGTTTTAAAACACTGATTAATAAGTACCAAATGTAGCAAAAACATTATAACATTTAAACTAACTAAAACATAACTAGCATTCTTTGATTTTAATAAAAATATTCATCAGATACATATCAATCACAAACATACATTTACAAAGTCAATTGCAAATCATTGTTCACAACAGTTGCTGGTAATATATTTCTTGCATACCAGACAAGTGTTTCCACATGTTTTACTGGGATAGGACAATCTTATCTTTCCCTAGGGTAAAGATACTGTTAGAGGATGTCATTAAGTGATGACATCATTATGTTCACATCCAAATTTTTAGCATATGTAAACAAATTTTGATGGTATACATGTACAAATGTTATAAACATCAAAGAGTATCTTGCATGAGACATTCAGCAGAACCTACCCTAACAATGACAGTTCACTGTCTTAAAACCTTACACTCATGCAAGATATTTATAGCCAATATTTCAGTTCCAAACAAAAACATTGTTATCACAGTTTAGTTTTAGAGTAGTCAAGTTTAGTTTTAGAGCAGTCATTTTTCAGCTTGAACAACTTTATTGAAGACAAAATGTTCTTTATCTGAATAGACATAGATTTAGAAAGGAGAAAACACATTTAAATATCATGTCACTGGTTGACAATGTGATCTTAAAACAATATAGCAAGATAACAAAACATAATAAAACTTTAGTTTTAAATTGGCTTTAACCTTTTTATCCATATAATTACAGGTACATGAGTTTTATCATGTGGACAACCAGTGTAGATCAAGATCAGCCGGCACATCTGTGCTGTATGATCTTGATCTTCACTGTTGATCACTTGTGTTTGGTTCATCCCACAGCGCCAGTTCTGCTTACCAAAAGTGGCCCACTTGGCACTAAGCATTCGAGGAACTGCTCCAGTCGAGCGAGTAGTCCTTCTTACCCATTTAAAGTTTGAGAATAGGTTGAGGTCATTTAGTCCCCAAGGACTCTAATCATTCGCTTTACCGGATAAAACTGCGATTCAGTGCCAGCTATCCTGAGGGAAACTTCGGAGGGAACCAGCTACTAGATGGTTCTTTTAGTTTTTCGCCCCTATATCCAAGTTTGACGATCGATTTGCACGTCAGAATCGCTGCGGACCTTTTACTAACAGTGAAGATCATTATAAGATGGCATGATTGTGATCTGGATCAACACTGTTTGACCATGTGGTAAGTTGTATATGGAATAAAGGGTTAAGTCACAGTTGCTTACAAAATTGTATGATTTAGAGAAACATAAAATATAAACTGTTTTGCTACTATAAGATGTCATGGCACCAATAAAACATTTCACAAAAAATATTTGTTCTGTTTATATCTGATGGAAAAAAAACAACAACAAATTATGTTTGGGGAACCTAATACTCCCATAATGAAGAAAACAAACTTTAAAAATCATAACAAACACTAATTTAAACTAAATAACATCTCATTATAGTATGTAAACATTAAAAAAATCACTTTTATTAATTTCTGGTTTATTAGACTGTCCACAGACAAAAATCACCACAAATTTATTTGTAGTATTAATTGGGTGTTCTCCTTTCAATGTTTGCAATTAGGTTTGGAAAGTGTACAGCACAACTCACTATGCCATAAAATCACTGTATTTAGGCAAAAGTATGATGTAAACCTCATCAAATATTTTAGGAGTTGCTGATCATGTGAAATGTAAACGTAAACCCTTCACTCCATGGGATATGGCTTATATGCCATGGAAGACCAACGTCAATCCAGATTAGCATATACAGCTCAGCCAGCAGTCTGGTCTGGAACTACATTTTTCACTTCATTGTCAGAAATAACCTAATGAAACTTAAAGCAATTAGTGTAGATCCTGAGCAAAGTTCAGACTGCACAGTTCTGCAAGCTATTTGGATCTACACAGGTCGCACACAAGATAAAAGCAGTATTCGCGTGGAGTAAAGGCTAAAAGGTAGAAATCAAATACAACCATTTAAGTTTGTTCTTGTAATAAAGATGTCATATTTCATATAGAGTTGTTACAAGCCAATGATGGAACATTAAAACTTGACAAAATTTTTTTTTTACATATTTCGACAGCATACATCGATTACCAAAAATCTATATGCTTGATTTATAACTAATAAACAGAGGTTTGCTCTTAGCAAAATATTTGTAATAATTCCATAAAAACATTCATTTTAAATCAATACAGTCATGAAAACCACACTGTAGGTAAAGACAAATCAACAATTCCACATAACAATATCTCTATGTAGTTTAACAAGCTCTTGTTTTGAGGAGAGATGTTACCCTAAAATGCTTTGCTAACTACATGTACAATTGATGTGGTAACTTTAGTTAATAACTACAGAAGCTGACCATTATACAACACATACTGGTCCTGTCTAATTATTCTTCAGGAAATACGTTCCAATTATACCATGTTTGTTCATCTAAACCTGATAAAATGACAATACTGTTGACTAACACATCAATATATTACGAGTATATATTTTTCGACTCAACTAGCCAAGATAATAAAACAGACTGAGGCCCAGTCTCAAAATAAAAGAAGCTGATTGATTGAAACTGAGCTCAGTCTCAAAACTGACCAATCAGATGCTAGAGTTTTGAGACAATCTTCAATCTGTATAATGAGACACTGTAACATTAAAAAATATGGCATTGTCTAACATTTAAAGTGGCAAGTTTGCTTTTACTTACATTCTTTGACAGACTTACTTAATATAAATTTTGATATTGTGGAGTCATTAATGGACTGTGAAAAAATGACACAATTACATACTTGTTTAAGACAGAAAAAACGTTAAAATATTTAAAAAACTGACCAATAATTTGCTCCTTTGAACCTAAGTTGAAATAATTAAGTAAGCTGAACAAAAAACTCTTTTATTATGAGTTTGTCTAAAAGTAATTTATTTGTAACAATTGAGTTTTCACATTTAAGTCAACAAAAATAAACCACAATACAACCCTCAAGACACTGAATTAAAACCTGAAGATGATCAAAAATTGCCCAAATATGAAAGAATGTACATAAATAACTGTTAAACCATTCATAACTGTCCAAATGTATTTTCCCCGCTGTAGGCTATGTATAGAAATCCATCGTCATCCTTGTGTTCTTCATAAACTTGGCCCATACTCGCACTGAAAATAGTATTACAACAGTCATCAAAAGTTTGTTGTGTATGGTAAAACATGATTTACCCTTTACAGTACTCTATTGGCTGTTATCCTATGGACAATCATTGTAAATCCAAATCAGACAACACATCACTGCTATCTGATCAGGATCTAGTATCATATATAATGTTCACTTTGAGACTTTTTTTGTTATTTCTGACAAAGATTCTAACGGTGCCAGATCAGATGGCATGGATGTGCCAGCAAAGCTTGATCTACACTGGTCACACATACTATAAATCCCGAATACCGGGTATTTGAAGTAAATTTTACCCTAACTGCCACTGACTATTCTAACAGAGTAACTCTTGCATGATCTCTTGTATGTTTTGTGCTTGTTAAGTCCCCTTTTTTGAAGATATGACTACATTATTAACATGTTCTTACTAATGTTCTAACACCCACTTGAATTTAAACAAATTAATAGTCTACTGATGTTCAACATACCCTTGAAGCTGAACAAAATGAGGTTCTAATGATGTCCAACATACCATTGAATCTGAACAGGTTAAATATTGGTCAGAACTCTTGGTAACAATGAATGCTGAAAATAATTCTGCTTTATCTTTAAATTTTGCATACACCAGCACACATACCTTGACTGAGGCAACACTTTTTCTACAAACAGGAAGATAGCTTTCTCTGATGGCAGCTGGATCCTCTTTCGGATGATCCACATAAACTGAGCGACTGAAATATCATTGGGAACCAGAAATTTCCTCTTGTCAATATCCTGAATTTGTGACTTTGGATCTCGCTCTACAATCACCTGAAGTAAAAAAATTCTCCCTGTGAATGCATACATAACAATGGGAATGAAATTTCATGGTTTTCAATAAAACATTTTTCCTTGGGTTTTTAATACATGATTTTTAAGTTTCTAAAATATAATTAGGTTAAATTCTATGGTTTGTGGAGGTTTTAATTTTGAGTATGGATCTGTTAATAAATTCCACTAAATTAGTAATCTATGAATATAGATGATGGATTCCAAATATTTAAAGTGCCAAACTGCCACAAAATATCTTGGCCGAAGTTCATAACACTGATATTGGATACAAGTCTAAAATCTCAAGCATTTGAGTGGCTGAAATGGAGACTAGTCCTGTTTTTTTAATAATCTTGGGTCCCCGAGTGAACTCAGCTATTTTGGATTAAACCTGCAAATTAAATGGCCAGTTACTCAGAATTACTGAAACAATAGGGCTAGAATCTTGAATTTAAGACACATCTGTAAATGTTTGTAACAATATTTGTATACAAGATCTTTACTTACAGGAATTCTCTCTGGATATTTGTCTCTGATTTTCGTTGACTCGGCTTTTCTTTGATCTGAAATATACAATAGATAGTTCTAGAGATGGCCATTATAATAAGATAAGCCGACACATCCATGCAATTTAAATTTTAACCTGAATTAAAACTGTGTGCTGTTAGTAAGTTTTTTTTGCGCGGGGGGAGGGGGCATGTTACAGAAATGATAACATAAATTAACATAAATACTAAAATAGTGGAATAAGGTTCAAAAATTTTGTAACACAAATTCTGCATAGCACTGCAATATTAATTATTATTATTTATTGTTGACAAACAACCCTAATAATCCATATTGTCCAATCCATATTGTTGCAGGTTGAAACAACAGGGCTGAAGTTAATAAAGCTGAGATTAGAAACCAGTCTCAAATCTCAAGCATCTGATTGGCTGAAATGGCGACTGGTCGCCATTTCAGCCAATCAGATGCTTGAGATTTGAGACTGGTTTCCATGCTCAGTTTTATAACCTTGGAGCCAGTTTGACAGCAAATCCTAACCCATTTACTCTGCATGGGTTTTATTTCAAGTGCAAACAGTGTGGATTCAGATCAGCTGGCACATCCATTATGTTTGATCAAGATCTACACTGTTCCCTTCTTGGTGAAAATAACCTAATTAATCAGAAAGTGAAAAGTGAAGATCCTGATCAGGTGGAGCAGATCTGAAATAATGTACCTCAAGAAATATGATGCCTTCAAGGACTCAAATCCATTTTTTAATAATCAGCACAAAATATTACAGGGGTAAAGAGATTGGTTGGATCATGTTAACATGGACATATTTATTACTACGGCATTAGAAACAGATTAAATTCGTCATATTTCTTAATTTCCTGACCAATGATAAGTGGAATTAAACAGAGGAATGAAATTTGAGGCCCTTAGGTGTCAAATTGATACCCAATATGGTAAGAACTGTAAGACTCATTTGAAACAGGAGGGAGAGTATGAGTAGACCTTGACCACGATTAGAACCTCGGACCTCCAGCTCACCGTGCCTTTGCTCTTAGAGTCTACCAATTGAGATACCGAGGCTACCTGTTCAGGATGCTACTACATCCCTCTCTTAAAGGATATAAGTAAAAATGGAAATTTTTATGACTGATTATGGTTAGGTAAAATAAGTGATTTTCGAAAATCTTATAAATATGCATATGTTACATATCATTTTAAAGGGAATTTTGAAAGAGAAACAATGGTGTAATCCATTTTATTGTATCAACATTACAATTCAAGTTACAACACTTTGATTAACATGACCGTGCGAAAGTTGTCTGTCAGATAGTTAACATTTTATTTTATATATAATATTTCTTTAAACCTGTGTATGAATCATTCAGTTATGGCCCTGTGGCAGTTTCAGATTAGAAGGGCTGGAATATCCTCAGGTTTTACTTCATTATGATGCTATAAACTAAATACAAACCGCTTATTGCTTCAAGTTTATAGATGTCAGATAACAACATCAATGCTTTTTTAGGAGGCTGTGTTTTCCCAAAACCTTGCATGTTTAATGCTGCTATTTATAATTGAGTATCATACAATTTGGAAACTATTTTCATCCCGACTACAGCCTAATGCCTTAACACAGAACAGAACTTCAGTTCCGAACACCCGACCCGTCACTCATTAAGTCATTTCGCCCGCTCTTTCATTGAGGACAAAACATGTTTAACGTAATCAGTTTGTATAAATATGAGGAAGAAAGAAAAAATAACAAAAGAAATCCATGTCATACTTTACACTGTACAAGTTTTCCAATAACAGTAATTAAAACAATGAGAATTAGTCATGAATTGCGATTGAGAATAAAAATTTCTTACGAAATTAACGCTATTTCAGATAAACCGGAAGTGTAATCAAATAATCAAATTACTTCCCATGTTGACATGAAGCGTGCGCAAGCTAAGGCCTTCAGAGGGGGTAATTTTAAGTAGAAATCGGCAGCTTGCGGCAATACACGGGGGCCAAGTTATTATTTATTCTTGTAGAATAAAGGTTAAATATTAGTTTGGTACTATCCCATCTCATCCCGAATAAGCCGATAAAAAGATATGACAGTTTGAAATTTACTATTTTTTCATTGGAAGTATTTTCCGCGTGAATGTTTTAAGAAACCAGAAAACAAATACATTTCCCACTTGGGACCACTTTCATCTTGGGAAAACATGTTACATCATTAAATTGTATGCATATTAAGCACCTAAAAACAACTTTTTTTTCAATCATGTGACCTTGTAACGTTGTCAAAATGGCGGACAACAAACCATCTTAGATTTGAGCGAGAGCATTTTTCAAATCAAACTGTCGGATAGGCTTTATTATATACTTTAATGGTTAGAACATTATTGTTTAGCAGAAATTAAACATTTTATGGTATTTTTAGTTAGTACAATAAAGTTTTTTCTTGCAAAGACGTATTTTAAACGCTTAAAACAAAGTCTATTTACAACGGTGACAGATCGGACACCGATAAAGTACGGTTTACGTGTGGTACCTATAATTTATGGTTCCAGCATAACAAAACAAAAACAATGTGCTTGTCTGCTGTAGACCTTAAAATTACAATATTAATAAAAGAGAGGTAAGCTCATATTTTTAGAACCGGGAAAAACATCTCCAAAGCACCCGTGACTTTTATGATACGCTAGACAAAGCTTTGTCACTTGACAATTTTTTACGACCGACCCAAAATTTACCACAACAAACCTAAAAATTCATTCAAAGAGGTCAAAACTGACGGTCTTTTCGATCTCTCATTAAAGATACTGAAATATTCTTACCGAAAGTGTGTTCTTCCTTAAACTTGAACTTCATTTTCGTAAGATTTTGCGTAAATTACAAAACTTCTGAGGTTTATTTTGATATGACGTCACAGATAGGATTGGTCTAATACTCTACCTAATATATTTCTGCCTCGCAGAATCGGATCGTCTTTGGGAATCCAAATCACGCAATCTGAACGGTCTAATGAGAGATTTTCGGTTATTCCAATTGCACACCAGTTTTAACAGTCCATTTGTCCCTAATCTTTAATGAAAACATAAAAATCATTATATGTTTGTGTATATAAACATACAATAAAGCAAATAATAGAATCTTTGAATACATAATCTTAAATCTTAAAAATAATAATTACAAAGTGAACAGGAAGCAATTTTCATAAAATCTTTACTAGATATAACACTATCAATACAAATCATAAAGCAGTGTTATTCTACAGATGAGTTTAACTTATTATGTTTATATTTTTGTGCCATTGCATGCATCATTGTCGAGAAGATGGGTGTGTTGAATTAATATTCACCGAACAACTTGTAAATTTTCCGTTTATAGACGGCGATGTTCCTCGTGCAACATCTTACGGGATTTATATCTCACAGCTTGTTCGCTTTTCAAGAGCTTGCAACGATGTGAATGATTTCAATAAATGTAATCTTTGCATTACAGAAAATTTTTTAAAACAAGGTTATCAGTATCACAAATTAAGGAAAACCTTTTGCAAGTTTTATCGCCGATTCCCAGATCTAATTCATAAATACAGGTGCAGTTTAAAATCACTATTGCAACAAGGTATTTCACAGCCAGTTTTTAAGAAGATTTAATTTATAAAGTTAAGAAGATAAAAGGCAATGTTAATTTCTCTCGGTTATTCGTAATAACCATCTGTAAATTAAGGTTACCAACATGATATTTTACAGCGCTCTGCAGGCCTGGTGATTAAACCATCTACAGTTGAACATTATGCTTACCTCTTCGGTTGCACGACGGTGGCAGGGGTTTAAGAGTTTATGAAGGTTTATGGGGAAATCTTTTCTTAAAAGAACCTAGAAGCTCGATTTATTTCTTTTATCTCTGTCATCGTGTTCTTGCTGATTTTACTCCAAGGGCTCTGGTCTCGGTAAGATCATTGAGTACCCGCCCCATTGGCTTTGCAATGCTATTAGCTTCTTATGTTTTATATGTTTGTGTGCTTTTGCATGCAAGATTGTTTAGCCGATAGGTGGGTTTGAGTTATTTCACCAAGACAACTTGTACTTGTTTTGTAATACGAGAACCTGTTGGGGTGAGGTTGGTGCACCCTAGAACCTGGTTTAAACCCCCAGTGGCAATTTGTTTTGCCACTGACCGTTCCAAGTTGGTAACCCCTCTGGTTCTCACTTTCGTTAATTGTTTGTGGCGTCCATTTTGAAACTGATTATTGTAATACCATGCTCTCTTTTCCTCTCTACTTTTTGGCTGTGTGTGGAGGCTGTGTCTGCTGGATGTGGCCATTCCTGATATGCATATTTCATTATTTTGTAATTGTTTGTTCATGAGAAAACTTGTATGGGCAAGTTTTAGGTGTTCATGAAAAAACTTGTATGGGCAAGGTTTAGGTTTGTGAACCCTAGAGCCTCGTTTGAACACCCAGTTGCAAAATATCCGATAATGACCGTTCCAAAACGGTAACCACTCCATTAACTTTTTGTTAATTCTTTGTGCATGCTCATATTATCAGTGCATGCTCTCTGATTTTTTTTCGTTGTTGTTGGACGTTGTGGGTGTATTCGATTTTTCGAGTTGGTTAGAGCCCCGGATCTTCATATGTATGGGTAACCAATACGATTAACCAATTTGGGACCAAGCCCCCGCCGTGTGACTGCGGACCCTCAGGTCCGACACAGGGTACGCCGAAAAGGAACTCTTATAAATAACAACAAAATTTATTCAATTATCCTCTTTTATTCCTCAAATGAAACTATTTTTCATATATATTTAAAATATAGATATTACTGTAACCATTTCACTTAAAAAATAACTAATTTGGATAAAAGAATTAACTTAATTGTAAATATATCGAATAACAAATTTACAATAAATATTGTTTATTCTGTAGAAAACCATTAAATTAGACGAATAGAATGAAATCTGGTCATATTGCTTCCCTCACGGTATGTACCCAGATAATGAGAATCGCGGATAATGAATGATTGTGAGTATAATGATAGATCGCCAGCTCGGAGAAAACAGCATGAAGAGGTTAGTAATTGTATGAATTTCTTGTTATTGAGATCAAATACTTATCTTTTGCGATAGATAACAATCAAGCGACGTCCTACCCTCCCTCTGATACCCATATATTTGTAATCGGCCATCAGATAAAGTAAAAAACAGGAAATGATCACGCAACATCCAAGATTTCTACAAAAAACTACATATTATGTCCATTAAAATATATTTAAACCTCACCCCGCTTTAGCCAGTATTATGAGTATATTCCTTAACAAACATCTTTTTTCTGAGGCACCTGAAGCAAATTGGATAACGGGGATTCGTCTAGAAAAAGTTAATGGATAACGTAAATTCGTGGCTGGATAATGGTATAGTTTCCCTTATTTGAACCTAAATACTATTTATTCTATGTCTTTTTGCATGTTCCATCTCTTTCCGCAAACTGCTGTCTTTATGAAACAATACCACCAGCCCTACTGACAAGATAAATGACCCATTTATCTTAATGATCTCCCGAAATAGCCTAATTTCGTTCTGTCCCGAAGGCATCAACTAAGAACTAACCCAAAGCCTCTTAACACCCGGGTTAAGCGAATCTGTATTTGGCGGTGATAAATACATTAGTTAATTACTCTAACTATTTTGGTCTAAGATACGTATTCACGTAATGATTCACGTAATGGGAGCCAACCGTTATACATAAAAACGCTTTTAAGAGTGGCGTCCTTTGCCAATTTTGTAGTTACTGTTTAAAAACTGTATCAATTAAGTAGCATGAATTAGTTGTAGTTTATATTAATTATGCCAATATGCAAAACTTATAATTGACTGAAAAAGAGCGAATTTCGCAGAAATATAAGTCTAATTAATACATGTCATGATCTGGTGTGAGAGAAATTTGTTGCGTGACTAACGCTTAACAACTTGCTATTTAAATGTAAATTTACTCCTACATTGATTGTGCAGGAATGTTAAATGTTTCATTCTTTGTTTAAAAGTCTTCTTCAGTTTTTTTCCATATTTTAATACCTTTGTTTGCGCTGTGAAATGTAACACGACACTTTCATATTATCTTTTAGACGAAATCTGCGATTTACAATTGTATATAAAACATGCAAAAGTAAGTATTCTGTACAAATGAGACGCGGATATTTGAAAATTGTGTTAGAAGATACTACACATCAAAGTGCTCGTGTTTTCGCGATCACGCATCGTTGTTTCGTGTTCTCGCCGAACATGTCGACAGGGCTAAACAACGATGGCCTCAACGGAACACCGTACCATACCATTTGTCATGGTAACGCTTTAATTTGATTAAAGCTACGACCAAAAAGGTCATAAATACAATGAAAAGATACAGATGTTTTGAAATGATCGTAGTGGATAGCAAAAAAGGACTATATACAAGAGTTATTAAAATAAAATAATTTTATCTGAACATTTAAATTAGGAGCAACACGAAAATTCCACCATTATCCATTTAATGAATATTTGAATTTCCCATTATCAACCGAGCGAATCCCCGTTATCCAATTTGCTTCAGGTGCCTCAGAAAAAAGATGTTTGTTAAAGAATATACTCATAATACTGGCTAAAGCGGGGTGGCATATTGACTGTCGATGTTTGGGCTTTAATAACAGCAATGTCGTGTACAAAAACACGTTTAAATATATTTTAATAGGCATAATACGTGTTTTTTTTTGTAGAAATCATGGATTTTGCTTGATTATTTTCCTGTTTTTTATTTTATCTGACGGCCGATTATAAATGTATGGGTATCAGGGGAAGGGTAGGACAATCGTTTGATTGTTATCTATCGCAAAGGTTAGTATTAGATCACAATAACATGAAATTCAAACAATAACTAACCTCTCCATGCTGTTTTCTCCGAGCTGGCGATCTATCATTATACTCACAGTCTATCATTATCCGCGATTCTCATTATCTGAGTACATACCGTGTCCCTTTACGCAACTAAAATACAACCGGACAGAATGAACGTCCGTTTATAAAATAAATTTAGACTGAAAATGGTCAGTTTTTTAATAAATATGCAATAATACTTGTTTTATCAACAGAAATGTTATAGAATCTGAAAAAAATCTTGAATGAACGAAAATCACAATACCCAAACGCAGTATATTTTTTTAACTGTCCTATAAATTGGATGAGAGAAGATAAAAGAGAAACATATCTGACTTGACACAAAAGGCCAAAACTATTTCATTACAGTCTCATTTTTTGCGCAAAAATATGACAGGAATATTTAAAAAAAATACACATTAGCTATAGTAAACCCAGTTTGATATAGATTTATCGCTACAGAATGCTATATAATATCATACTGTAAGTAGTAGATGTTTAGTTCTCACTCTTCAAATAAACAAAATAACATAAAACCATTAGAGCAAAAATGTAAATGAATACTGGACATTTTGAGTGAAACGAATAATATTTATTAAACAATTTAACACAACAACACAGCCTTTGGTCTACTTAAGTTCAACATATCTGCTGTCCAATACTTAAGGCAATAGTCTTGCTTTCAAATGCAATAACTTTAAGTTTGAAGTAAAATTAATAAATGGTATATAACACATTAATAACAATGGTTGGAGGCAAATATATTTATAATTAGCTATATTTTATTAGGCCATATAATTTACTATTTTCACTGAAGATTTACACCATTATATCAGTCTATAGCGTCTATGCAAATAATCACCCTCTTTTTCAGAAATAAAAACCACGAATATATTTTTACACGAGAAAAATCCTCCTGAAATACTAAGGGTTGTAAACTATTCAATTATGTCATATATACCGGGGTAAGTAAGACAAATATATTTATAATTTAAATAATTATACTAATTTACATGCGGGTACAGAATGTACTAAACAAAACTTAAAATAGTCAAGTTTCCTGTAAAACAACCTATAACAAATCCCACAAAATACAGAAATTCTCTAGAAAAGCGCTATCATACAGTTTTAGGTTCGCCTGGTACAATTGTTCTTCCTGCTTATCCCTGTCGTCTTTAAAAAGTTTTAGAACAGAAAGTTTTCTCTCGTACCATCACTCCGAACCTCCTGAACCTTTCGGGGTTAGGGGATGGACTCACAAAATTAGCAAGATGTGGTCTTACACCCAACGGATCTATGAGTTGAAAGTTTGGAATTCTACTAATAAGGACACAAGTCTGCAGATGGTGATTTACATGTCGTACGTCCCCTCTACGCACCCGAAACCCTTTCTTACGTGCAGAGCAAGTATAAATAAGAAGCATGCGTTTGTGAAGGCAATAAAAAATGCTATTTAGGTCACAAGGGTGTGTAAAAGCTCCACAAAGTCGGGCAGTTGGCAACCGGACAACACATCCCATACCGCGGAATACTTCCGAAAGAGTAGTCCTTTTTCTCGTTGGATAAAAAATTAACAGTCGATCTATCTATTAATAAAAATATATCCGACCAAACATACTTATTTTAAACCCATATATAAATATTTAAAGCCGTTACTTAATTACCCTGTAATAATTTCTTAAATATATTAAAATGTATATGTTCAATGCATACTGTGTCAGTCAGTGCACACACCGGGCCGCGCAGTCAATTGCACCAAAATAAGTAAATAGGCCAAATTCAACCTGACAACCCAAATCTGAATGAATTTACTTCGGCAAGACATAAAGACAAATAACTCCGGTTACTATAATTTTGTATACACAGTCAAACTTTTTTGATCAGGTATTATTATTCGACCCATTTCGTAAACATGTAAAAAAAGTAATACATGCATATCAGGAATCGCCACACACACAAAACACAGCCTCCCCACGTAAAGTAATCACAAACTACCTAAATGTAATTATTTCCACGTTATGTCCGGGAAAAGGTACCAAATGTATCCAGTACAATGATCTCGGATATTTTGTGACGTCCGAAATGGTTTCCAATAATTTCCTATATTTTTTTCCTATGCCTGGACCTGGTTTTGTTTTCGCGCACATGTCTCACATTTCACACCATTTATTCACTGAATCAATTATTCCGGGCAAATTTAAAGAACTTCTAATAGCCTCAACAGTTCCATCGTGTCCAGGTGTTTTATTATCTTGTACAAAAAAAACATCTTGTATTTCGAGTAGCGACCATTGTCTGCGAGACTGCTGGAATTCCCATGACCTTTGAAGCGCTCCGTCTTTACTAAACTTTAGGTCAGAAATCAGAACTAGAATGTCGAATTTCATTAATCATATTATCTGCATTTCACATAATTTCAATCCGTTTTAATCCCAATACTTTTTCCAGTTGCTGTAAAGCACATTCTCCTGATGGATTTCTGACTCATCTAGCCTTAAAGGGAATTATAATTTCACTATTTTCAAAATTACTGCAGTGGACATCACATCGAGTTTTCGACTGTAGTGAAGGCAATTCGAAATGGTTAGACTGACATATGACAATGTCTGGAAAGCATATGTGTATACCATCTTAATTGTACCAGTGCTATAATTTGCAGCTGTGTTAACTATCTGCCCGAGTGTTCAACCTTTGTTGGGATATATAAAAAGGGAACGTTGAAATCCCCCGAACACGACAAATATGAAAATATTGCAGGCTTGATTGAGCCTGTTCATGGGCAGTAATGATTAAGTCTACACATAACGATAATATTTTTGGATCATATACATGACAGATAGAATGCACGCACCAAAACATCAAAATCAGGGTTCTCCTGAGAATAGGATGGTGCAATCCCAATATTTAGGTACATAACTGTTTGACTTTTTTCAGTGCGCATTTCCTACTTACTCCCTATTTATTGATAACGACCGAGTAAGAGTCAAGATCACTGTTCGTGCTCTGCAGCTTTAACAATGTTTTAGCCTAAACCTAAAAAATCATCCCACATCCGGAACATGCGCAATCCGCAAACAGGAAGTACCTGATTGACAAAGTTTGACATTTTCCAAAAAATGAATTATTTTGCATTTAAAAGCGTTTTAAGGTGACAATGGCGCAACACAAACAAACAGCACATGAGTTTATCCAAACTACATTTAGCCCCCAAGTGGCCGTCTTGTGTAGTAACGATGCCGAGTTACTTTGTCAGAAAAACAATCTGTCATTTGTGCAACTCGTGCAGCCTTTTTGTCGTCTGAAGACAGAGGGTATGATATTTGTTTATCGCTCCATATAATTAAGAATAAGTGCAGAATACATATTTTGATTTAATGTTCATTGATAAGAGCCACAGTCACACAGATGATGATAAATATGCCATATTCAAAAAATGTATCATTGTAATTCAACTGGACCATTTCTATATCAAAAGACACCTCTTCCTACAATGTTTTATTCTCTATCATAAAAACATCAACTGTTCTAAAGATGATGTTATTACAAGTATAAAGCAGCTTTCTGTGATCTTATTATTTTGATACCAAACTTAACACATCTTCGTCGGTTGAACAGTTGAAAGTATGACTGCAAAAAAAAGTATTCTGTCATACATTGGCCATGGTAAAATGAATGTTTATTTGAATATCTTATTCATTTAAACTATTTTGTTTGTTATTGTCATGCAAATGCTAAAGGACGGAGTTGACACACCTCGGGAGTGCAGCAATAACCATGACAGCTCTGTCAATGTACAGTCATTATAAAAGCACAGTAATATATTAGTACACAATATTATATAAACAGCTAGTCTAAACCGTGCTCAGTCAATAGATGACTCACTTTTTGGGGGGCGTGGGGTCACTGGGTCAAAGATCATTTTCACAGGTGCCACATGAAATCTAAATTTTAGCTCTTTCTGAAGAACTTTCAAGCTTAACTGGATGACCTCTCAATATATGACCTAGATATTGTAATGTCCAAACTTGACTTTAATGATTTTATGACTGTTGGTGGTATGATGGAGACATGCACATTTTTACGAAAGCATCTTATAGTTATTATTTTTATACATGAACATGTAGTTCATTTAGTTTGTCATTGTTGTATAAAATAACCATTAGTTTGTCATTGTTGTATAAAATAACCATACCTGTATACTGTATACAACTGTTACATTGAACATTAATGCTGACACTCTACTCAGCTCAGAATGAAAATGCCTGCATGTAGTAATAGGAAGAATACATGCTGGTCTGAAGTTGTCATGTTATAACTATTTGACTTTTTCCAGCCCACATAAAGGATCCAAACAATGCACAGCATAGCCTGCAGAACCTTCGCATTGGTATGGTTGACATGAATGTTCAGATACCATCGGCTGCCGCTGCCAAAAAACAGATGAATGATGCTGTTAATAATGAGCAACCACAGATTGCTGAGGGAAACCGTGGAAATGTGCTCTCTGTTGGGGACTACGATCTCCAACTTAGCAGTGAGTTTGGGGGTGATAGTATTCATTAGACATCAAAGAGTTGATCTTTTGATTTAAAAAATAAATATAGAAAATCCTGTACTACATACAACTTGATTGCATGGGCAAAAAGTGTTGGCCACGGTTTGCCATCACATCCATGCAATCTGATCAGAATCTACAGTTTTCACTTTAGATTCATTAGTTTAGATCTGACTAAGAAAGGGAACAGTTTTGATTATACAAATATAAATTTATATATTTGTACATATAATGTAAGAATTATTGATCAATATTCTATTGTGCTAAACAGAGTTCAGTTCAGACAGCATGGATGCATTGGATTAGCCAATTTGGCTGATACAGATCCTCTTGTATGCTGTTTCCTGTGTGTCCATGGAGAAAAAAGTTAAGAGTATGAATCTGGGTGGTGTGCCCTCTGGCTCTTACAGTATTAGAGGTGATTCTGCTAAGATCCCAGACATGTTTAAAACTTGCTAAAATACCAAACAACTACATGTAGTTTTTCAGATTGATTGTTCATGTCAGAGAATAATGATATTTCTATTATGTTTGTGATTTTATTACTGTTAACATAACAGACTCAGGGGAAAATTTTAGCGCGTAAACGTCTCAATTGGGAATTTTTATCGACAAAAATACAAGTTTTGGGAATTTTGAAATCATTGTTTTATGCATTTTCCCCCTTTTTTAAAACTTTTACAAGGAAGGATCAGTTAACTTTTTATTCACTCAGGGTGGTTTAGTGTTTAAAACCTTTATACATGCTTTTTTTTCCAGAAAAAAACTCAAGGTATGGAATAATTTTAATTTGTTGAAGTCAACAAATGACTATTTTTCTTTGTTTTCTGTGCTTGAACGCATCGCATAGTTCCTCCAGGGTGGCATCATCCAAGGAGGCCTGGCCCTCAATGCATACACTGCAACTCCATTATATCACGGACATTGGGGTCCAAGCCCACCAACCGCGATATAAACGGAGCGCGATATAAGTAAATAATCGCGCTAAAATAATGAGAATTTATTTGTTTCTGCTGTCAGATACATGTATATCGCGGTGTTGCTTAATTAACACGCCGTGAAATCTATGGGTAAATCAAAGTACGTTCCTTGCTGGACAATGTTTTAAAACAACTGTATTATTTATTAAGATTTATTTTTAATTAAAAGAAATTAATTAATGTTCAAACAAAGATCGCCATCATCAATTTCCAACGGTGCCGTATTATTGTTTTCAGTACTTTCAACTGATCGACGATCTGTTAGTCGGTCATGGTCGGCGATGTTAGTTCGTCGTCGTCCGTCGTTTACCCGCTTGATATGTCAATGAGCAGGTAATGTCAAAACAACAAACTGTTTTGACGTTTCCTGCTCATGTCGATTATGGTTAGCAACTTGCATTTATTGTCGCTAATTTGCGGTTTGTCTCGTGAACGAAATTCTGCCAGTACCGTTATCAGCTTGGTGTTATTTGCATTGTTCGTCACAAAGGGGGTTTCATGTCAAATCAGAAGAACATAATTGTTAAAATAAACACCTTTCATTTATTTTCATACGTTTGATGTTCAATTGTATCCGTTTGTGAACGTGTACATCGCCTCTTAAATCCCTGCACACAAAATGTAATAAACAGCCGTCGCCGATAATGACGTAATACGACGCGAAAAAAGCGTGCATTTCGTGAATTTGTCGCCAACGTTGATTGAATAATTTTGATCTTTTATAGCACCACGAAGAATGAACATACATATACATTGTAAATGTACAAAAAATTGGAATCCACGGACCAAGTGCGATATATTGGATATCTTATGTTTTGAAAATTATTTGTGGATTCAATTGGGAAAAATGGAAGAAATTTTGGATTGGGAAAGGGTCCGTTTGCTTTGGGAAAGGCTCCGTTTTCCGAACCCTCAGAAAGGCTAGGAAAACCCCTGAGACTGGAGTAATAAATTGATAATGATATTTCTGTTTGTGGCCTGGGTGAAAATAAGTGTTAAAATGCTTAACAGTAAGTTGAGATCATTTGATATTGGGAGGTTTTTCTCAGTTAAATGTCCTTTATATTTCAGGCTCAACTCCCTGGTTTGAAGCGTACAGAGAGTGCTTTTTGCAGACTTTACCACCATCGGACCATGAATTCTTGAAACATTGCCTTGCATGTATCCTTTACACAGCTCACCAAAGTTATTCAGTTGCTGCATATTTGTCAGTAAAATGCAGATCTGTTTGAAATATGAGATCTGATTGAATAGCTCAATGAAATACTGTAGAGTCTCGAAATAGGTTAGCTATTTTTGCATTTCCCGCGTAAAGCCACGGTGGTTTTTGGGATTGTCACGTGATCACTTCAACCAAAATACGCATTCAGTGTACCTTGCCGATTATCGATGTCGCATTTTGTTTCAAAATGCCTGGGTGACCACAAATAGTAAGCTCAGCGATGAGCTAAATATAGATTGATCGCTAAATATAGAATGTATTTTTGTATAGGGATTTCTTCAGCAGATTGTTTTCAGGTCCGGTAAAATGGTCAAATTAACCGAAAACTTCCTCCTGGAGGGTTTGAAATGTAGAGTTTAGTGAAAAGTACACGTAAGTGTTAAATAGATCGATCTGTTTACGATTTTACCAAGTACACCTGCTCGACCCTGCACATCTCCCTTTAAAGCTAAAGTTGATAGCATTACTTAAGCAGAAAAATTCACCCACAACAAGTCCAAAGATGTTCAGATTAGTCCGGGGTTAAAGGTGGAGAAAATAGTCATTGCCAATCTGAAAAGCTTAAAGCTTAAAAGTACTTTATCAACAAACCCAAATTTATCTTTCCATGTTTGCTAGTTTTATATACAAAATTCCTTGACAAGAGGAACAGGTTTATTTGTAGTGTCTTCCAGTCACACAGAGCCCTTGGCCATGCTTCATACCCTCTCAAATAGCCAACAACAACAACAGTCCCAGTTCCCGAACAAGTTGCCACACTGGTTCTCACCCAATATTCTCAAGTACTATGTGCTAGTACACGATGTTGTTGAAGCTGAACAATCCAAGTAAGTTATTTTTAGCTTGACTATTCCAAGAATGGCAGAGCTATCTTACTCACCCCAGCATCTGCATTCATTAAAATCTTTATGTCCTTGGTTCACAAGTTTGAATCTACTTTAGATATCAACTTGAAACTTGGAATCCATATTCTCCATCATCTACATCATCATCATCACCAAAACCCATTACTCAGGTTAGGACTAACTTTGGTACAAATATTTAATTGAGGTTTTGAGTTCTGTTCATTTGTATTCATTTATAACTCTGGTAAAAGTATTTTTGAAGTTGTGCCCTTTTGCATTTACATTTTGTATTCAAGTTTTTAGGCAGTTGGTCAATAACTTTAAAAATACTTTAGATTTCAACTTTTAACTCACTCATGTATCACATATTTTGCTATTTTTTACAGAGCTGAGGCAGTTTACCAAAGCATGAAGTCCACTTTTGGCCACCAAAGTTGTCATTTACTCCAAATAAATTCTCGGTCCCTTACAGCTGTGGAAACCCTGAAAATGGACACCAGTCTTCCAGATCCCTGGGGCCAGTTTCTTCAAAAGAAACCAGATACCAGCGTAAGTCCAGAACAAGGAAGCTTTTGTTATTAAACTTTAAAGCAGCTAAGCATCTTCATAATACCATACTAAGTGGATCGACCAGAAAATATTTGTAACATTTAACCTTGTTTGTTGATTTTACAGTGTTTCAAAGTACTTGAGATATTTCCAGTCTGTTCAATCACTTAACATTTGTACTGAGGAATGCTAACTCCTCGTTCACTATTGGGCACAGATGATCAAGCTGGATGTGTAGATAATTGTAAAGAAAATTTTTTTCTGCGACTATTTTTACCAGAGTTATGGCCCTTCAGTACAAATGTTGTAGCAGCAGTGGGGGCATCATTGTCTGAGGACTCCTTCTATTTTAACTTTAGGACTTTAGAAAAATTTAAAATGTTGAATGCTTGGCTGCTTTATTTAGTGAGTTAGAGATGCCTTTTATGTAATGGTGAAAAGATTTAATGTAGATCTTGCAAACTAACATTGATGGCATTTTGTTGGTGTACATGTTTAAATTAACATTTTAATGGTGAGACAAAAACCCAACCCATTTTGTTATAGATGAAATGTGTGTAGATTACCTGGTTGTTCTATATTAAATCTCTTAACGAATAGACTGAACCTTTAAAACAATGATCAAGCCATGACATGATAGGAAATATTTCTTTGGAAATTCATATTAAAAAATAAAGTACATGTAACACAAAGACCATACATTTTGATGCAAATTTTTTGGTTTGTTGCTTAAAAAAAATATAATATCAAAAATGTAACCAAAGACACATTTCTGCCATGATATGGCTCAATTTGTAGGTTTTTTTTGTTTGAATAATAACCTCTCCCCCTCATTTCAGCGATTTCTAGTCTCATTGTATTTGAAGGTATTGTGATGTACACAGATCTTGTCTGAATCATATGTTTTCTAATCTATTAATAATTACTAAAACTACCTTACTAAACCCTATCTTTATAGTCTAATACACTAAATAACCACTGTACTGCTGGTCCTGACAGTCTAGGATAGAATTATTTAAGGCATAACACATAAATGATCTCCCTGTGTCAAATGTCACAACTCCATGTCCCTGTGTCATACAAATTGTCCCCTTGTCAACAGCCATGTCCCTGTGTTATAAGTCCTGTCCTTACGTCAAAAGCCATGCCCTGTGTTTCAAGTCCTGTCCTTAGGTCAAAAGTCATGTCTCTGTGTTAACCCATTCCTGTATAGATACACCTTTATTGCTAGGGCGAACAGTTTAGATCCAGATCAGCCGGCACATCCGTGCCATCTGATCAGGATCTAAACTGGTTGCTTTTTGATTCATAAGGTTATTTCTGACCAAAATGCGACCAGTGCAGATCCTGATCAGACGGCACGGATGTGCCGGCTGATCTGGATCTACACTGGTCGCACATGTGTAAAAATGCGTATATGTCCAGGAAAGGGTTAAAAGTCCCGTCCTCAGGTTAAAAGTCATGTTCCTGTGTAATAAGTCCTGTCCTCAGGTCAGAAATCATGTCCCAGAGTCACATGTTCTGTCCTCAGGTCAAAGGTCATGTTCCTGTGTTATAAAGTCCTGTCTTTTGTTAGCGTTCATGTCCCTATGGTAAAAGTCCTTTCCTCATGTCAACAGTCATGTCTCTGTGTTTTAAGCCCCAATAGCCTGCGTAACAGAGATTCATGCAGAAACATGGCTGAAAATACATGTTTAAATTATACTAAGTGTTCACCGAAACATAAAATTTATCGATTAGCGATAGAGCCTTGAAAATTCTTGTCTTAACTGCTTTACAGAAAAAGCCCCATAAAGCAAAATACTTTATTGCTTGGGTAAGTCCTGTGTTGGGCTTATTTAATTCTTTTTTGTCTTGCCTCATATATTTTACTTTTTGTTTCTTTGCAGAGATAACAAAGATTTAGTTTGCTTGGTGTGTTTTTAGCATTTGCTTGGTAGTGTGAAGTCATTTTATTTCGTATGGATTTAATTTACATTGGATTTTGTGGTATCATTTAATTTCGTGGAGATCAAATTTCGTGCAAAAGCCCAACATAATATTTTCGCATGGAAATAAATTCATGCACATGTATAATTCTTATAATTTAAATATTCAAAAAATAATTTATGAGGGGTTTAATTAAGTGCTGTTTCAAATCAAAAGGACGGACTGGGCTTTGAGTTCGAAGTTGGAAATATTGGGTTTTCAAATTATCAAAGGTTAATGCATATAAGTTATATAGGTATTTTGCTGGGACAGAGATATGAGTTCGAAATATCTACGGTGTTTTAATTATCGAAATTCGAATTATCAAGGTTCGACTGTATGTTTGGGTCAGCTTTAGGTGATGATTACTCAAGTATTTGATTATTTGGTACATCACTATGGCCCAAGATCATAAAACTAAGATTACAGACCTTCCTCAAATCTCATGCATCAGCTTGGCTAAAATGAAGACTTGAGAAGATGAGTCATTGTGATAAGAAATTTAGCAGTTTTTTTTTTAAATTTGACCATTTACTCCACGGTTATGGGCTTTTATTACATTCACAACTATTGTAGATCTAGATCAGTCAGCAGACTGCTTCCCGGTAAAAAATAACCTGATGAATATAAAAGCAAACCATATAGATCAAGATAAAAAGGCACTGACTTTACGACAAATCTGGATCTGCACAGTTTGCCTAGTATGAGATAAAAGTCATAGCTATGGAGTAATTAGTTAACAGGTATTAAAGCATTCATTCAGCATTTAAACAATGTTGAAAATTACAAATAAATTTTTATATGCCCGTTCGAAAAACGGGACGTATTATGGGAACACCTGCGGCTGGCGGGTTGGCGGGTGTGCGGCGTCCACATGGTTTCCGCTCTCTTAGTCAAAGAGTTTTCATCTGATCTTGGTGAATATGTTGGTGGGCATAATATCTCGACCAAGTTCTATAACCAGCCAAATCCCCCCAGGCACTCCTGAATTATGGCCCTTGAATTGTCCAAAATTACTGTTTCCGCTCTCTAAGTCAAAGAGTTTTCATCCGGTCTTTATCAGACTTGGTGAATATGTTGGTGGGCATAATATCCTGACCAAGTTCTATAACCAGCCAAATCCCCCCAGGCACTCCTGAATTATGGCCCTTGAATTGTCCAAAATTACTGTTTCCGCTCTCTAAGTCAAAGAGTTTTCATACTGGTCTTTATCAAACTTGGTGAATATGTTGGTGGGCATAATATCTCGACCAAGTTCTATAACCAGCCAAATCCCCCCAGGCACTCCTGAATTATGGCCCTTGAATTGTCCAAAAACTGAATTAGCGGTATCTGCTCTCCAAGTCCAATAATTTTCATTGGATTGTTACGCAACTTTGATGATCGGCATTTTGACGGGCGTATTTTTTGTCAGTTTGGCACTCTTGTTAAGAATAAAATATTTTATAAATATTTTTTGAAAACACACAACTATTTATCATGAGAGAGATAATTAATTGTTACATTTTATAAAGTAAAAACCACTGGGACATCAACTTACTTGGAAGACTTGTGAAGGGGAACAACTCCTGTTTATTTGCATGATTTTCAAGAAGGATAACTCATGTTGTTCTTTTTCAGCTCACCTGTCACATAGTGACAGGGTGAGCTTTTGTGATCACCCTTCATCCGGCGTCCGTCTGGCGTCCTTCACAATTGTTGTCCGCATTCTAGCGGTCTTTATTTTTATCTGATCTTCTTTAAACTTGGTCAGAATGTTAATCTCGATGATATCTAGGTCAAGTTCTAAACTGGGTCATGTGACCTTGAAATCTAGGTCACTAGGTCAAATTATGGAAAAAACTTGTCCGCACTCCAGCAGTCTTTATTTTGGTGTGATCTTCTTTAAACTTGGTCATAATGTTTATATCAATGATATCTAGATCAAGTTTGTAACTTGGTCATGTGACCCTCAAAACTAGGTCAGTAGGTCAAATTAAAGAAAAAGCTTGTCTGCAATCTAGTGGTCTTAATTTTGGTTGGATCTTCTTCAAACATGGTCAGAATGTTTATCTCAATGATACCTAGGTCAAGTTTGAAACTGGGTCATGTAACCTTGAAATCTAGGTCACTAGGTCAAATTATAGAAAAATCTTTTCAGCACTCTAGTGGTCTAAATTTTGGTCAGATCTTCTTCAAACTTGGTCAGAATGTTTATCTCAATGACATCTAGTTCAAGTTTAAAACTGGGTCATTTGACCTTGAAAACTAGGTCACTTGGTCATATTATAGAAAAAGCTTGTCCACACTCTAACAGTCTTAATTTTGGTCCGATCTTCTTCAAACTTGGTCGGATTGTTTATCTCAATGATATCTAGGTCAAGTTCTAAACTGGGTCATGTGACTTTTTGTGTTTTGTGAATTTAGGTCACCAGGTCAGGTTATAATAAAAGCTTTTCTGCACTCCAGTGTCTTAATTTTGGTCTGATCTTCACTTTCATTACCATAAGATCTTGGTTCCTTTCTTCAAATTGTCATATTGCATTATTGGTTCCAGAGTAATGGCCCCTGAAAGTGCCAAAACTATCTATTTAGACCTTGTCTGCCCAATAGCAGCTTCATTCTTTATTTGAATTCAAACAGACTTGTACAATACTTGAGTTACTATAAGATCTTGGTTCCTTTCTTGAACTGGCTAGATTCCATATTGTGGAAGGTGTTCTGTTCTGTTCTACCTTTAATGTCTCTTAGAATCAGGTGAGCGATTTAGGGCCAATTGGCCCTCTTGTTATTACATAGACAGCATACTTGCATATGTACACAGAGTGTGTCCTTTTAACAGTGTAATTAATTTTAATTTAGTTTGTTTGTCTTAGATATACCAGTATAATCTGTTTTGCAGCTTAAAGTTTGAGCTTTACATCTTTAATATTGGAGTATTTTCTCAGCTAGAAATTATGTTTTATGATTTTAGCTTGATGTTGTAATTGAAATTCATTATATATATGTTTAGAGATTCTTATACAGTTAATTATTTTAGAGTTGTGATAAACAGATTAATGTAAAAAATTCAGAGAGCTGCTGAAGTCTTAAAAAGTAGACTTAGGACTAAAATGGTAGACTACCAAAACCATGGCACAAGACTGAAAATAAGTTCTACATCCAGTATTCATCTGTACTCTAGCCAGGGTCAACACAGTCTGCCATTTGGCAAGTGGAATTCCTTTACTCCCTGGGATTTACTGTTATCCGAAAAGACTAACAGGGTTGATCCAGATTGCTGTCTGATTAGGATCTGCACTGTTCACTTTTGATTCATTTGCCCAAGATCATAAAACAAAATCTGGAGATCAGTCTCAAATCTCAAGCATCTGATTTGCTGAAATGGCGACCAGTCGCCATTTCAGCCAATCAGATCCTTGAGATTTGAGACTGATCTCAAAACTTAGTTTTATGATCTTGGACCCTTATGTTATTTCCTACTTAAAGCGACCAGTGTAGATCCAGATGAGAGGGCACACAGGATCTACGCTGGTCGAACATGTGATGAAACCCATACATATGTAGTTAATGGTTTAATCAAATGATGAATGGATTGTAGTGTTGGGAAATCGGTTGCAAATCATAATCGATCATCGGTTGGAATCGGTTGCCCTTTCCGATGCGATTTCACGATTATAATCGGTTTCCTAATTTACGCAGTGTTAGATTTACAAATGGTCTTAGATCAGTAGGTAGCATACATAGTTACTGGATACTAATAATTTTCAACTTTCTGACCAAACACCAAATCAAAATCATTGCTGCTCAAAAGGATTGTGCAACTGAACTAAACCCCTCTATATGCGCCAAATGAATTCTCAAATGCAAAAATGTTGCGTTTTCCTATGAATAATATACTGATTTTAAGGCTGAAGGCACAAAATAAGAGGTATAGTTAATGCAATACATATTTATTCGAAGGATTTTTACCATCGTCATATAGCTACGCAACTAAGACGCTCGACAAAATCGGCGCCATTTTGCGTTTTTGCTTGTTGCCTGTATGTTTGTACTATTTGCAACAAATTCTGCAAAGGCTTTTTTGTTAAGTATAGGATTTTTCTGTTCGATGGAAGTTCTTCGTTAATCTTGTAGAATCTAAAGTGCTTCTGATTCATTTTTTTGCCTAGGTTCTCGTAAATCTCTCGGGTCGCCATTTTAATTTTCAATTTTTCAAAGTGATTTCCCTTTATGGCCGGTGTAAAAGCCGGAACCCGTACCTTTATATTTTGTCTCTTGCACTGCGCATGTCTCAACTGTTAAACGATTATGAGAGAACGACATCGATCATCGACATCGAGAAGCATTTACACGTCGCTAATCGATGTTTTCCGATCATCGGCACATCACTAATGGATTGACAGCATTTTTGGGAAGCAATCCAATGAACAGATTCTGTAGGTAATGGGTTGTTGAAACTGTTGCATTTTTCTATCTATACTCAACAAAAAAAGAAACCTGACACTGTAACTTTGAATAAGTATGAGGTGCATATTCAAAATCTATATATTTTTGCACCATCCAAAAGAAAATAACAAATGAATCACTTGTTTCATGCACCAAAAATATCAAAATGCATAATTAAGTTCAAAACATGCACAATTTTTATTACATACCACAATTCAATTAGCTTTAAATCTGATTCCAGGAAAATACACCAAATATAAAGTGTCAGGTTTCTATTTTTGTTGAGTATATTTCAGCAGGTCTGTTCATTGTTCATTTGGGTGTTGTTGTTTTTTCTCAGAAATTTAATATGACTAAATAGTAAACAGTGTAGACCCTAAATAGACCCTTCAGCTGTGCTGGCTTATTACTGTTATCACAGTCTAAATTGGTCACAAGTTTGAGGCATGCTGTGCTTAATAATAATTATTAAACCTTTCCATCATATATATGCCTGTGCCGTCTGATCAGGATCTGCAATGATTGCTTTTTTGTCAGAAATAACCTATTAAATAAAAACCCAACAGTGCAGATCCAGATAAGACAGCACAAATGTGCCAGCTGATCTGGATCTACATTGTTTGCCAACGCCAAAAAGGCATTTATTTGGAAGGTTAATCCTATGAAGGTCATTGGTAATTTGATGCATTATTTCTCATTTCTAGGAGGGAGTCGATTATGATGCTGGAGGCAGTAGTGGAGCCGATGACTCCATGTTTCCAAGTCACCTTGAAGAGGGTACCACAGACAGTCTCAATTCCAACTCACATCAGATTGACAGTAAGTGCATGGGTGAAATTTATCAGGCATATGCCTGAGATTCAGGATTTTATGTTTCTAAAAATGGTTGATTTTCTTCTTTTTTTCAATGTTTTAATGCTTTACTCCATGTATATGCCTTTTATCACATGGGCAGTGTTTTTATAGTGTTTTTTTTTCATTATTAAAGAAAATCATACTTCACATGTATTTTATTAGATAGAATTTCATTTTGGACATCTGTTGTTAGTTAGAAAAATTGTTGGAATATATAATATAGTCAATTAGAATATCTTCTTTTAGTTATAACACCTATGTTAATAATACTGAATGAATAAACTTGCATAGTTGTAGATGGATCAGAGAATAACTCTGTCATGGACCACCCTCTAGCACTCACAGATGAGAGCCCGCTTCAGAGCCCCACAATGGACCAATCCTGGGACAGCTATGGCTCCAATCTACACGGCTCAAAAGCCAGCCTCAACAGCATCAGGTCGGACTTGTCCAAATCCTCATCATTTTCCGGTACCAGCAAAGGTAGAGTTGCAGGACATGGGATGTGTCTGACAGCCAGTGACCAGGACCGGTTGAGGATATTCATACATGAGTTTGCTGTGCGGGCGCTGATACCCTGGGCAGAGAGACAGATGAAGACACTGAATGATATGGTAAAACATAGCTTCTTTCTAAAATCTGATGACTCTAAATATCGCAGATAATAGATATATTTGAACCCTTTACCCTGGTGTTTTAACCCATTACTCATGGGATATGGCTTTTTGTCATGGGTGACAGTGTTGATTCAGTTAAGCTGACACATCCATGCCATTTGTACAGGATCTACTCTGTTTACTTTTCGATTCATTAGGTTATTTCTGACGAAAAAGCGAACAATATAGATCCTTATCATAGTGCATGGATGAGAAAAGGAGATAAAGATTAAAAAAAAATTAAGTTTTCTCCTGTAACAAGAAGTCTTGATCTTAAAACTAGTGAAAAAGACACCCACCTCCCCTGCCTTCCCCAACTTCCACCTCCAATAAAGTAAAACAACAATGTGATAATTGTGTATTTTCAGCTGATGTCAAGGACAGGTTTAAGGAAGTCACTGTTTGGAACCGCTAAGAAACTGTTTGGAGGCAATCCTAGCAAGAGCGGACAGACTTCTAACACAGCAACAACTGTTGTGTAAGTAATACCGCATGTTCTTTGTTTACATTTCATATTTTGCAAATTCAGAAGTTCTTCATTTTCTTATAATATGAATTCATGACGTCACCTTAGTGCAAATATGTTACAAGTACCATCCGTTATCAAGGAGATATACATTTTTTTGCAGAAAGGCAACAATATTAGTTTGAAAGACAAGCAGAAACTTTTCTCATTGAATGTCTGGGGAATTATAACGAATACTGCATTAAATTGTTTGAAAGAGATTTTGTGCAACCATGCAAGTCAGGGAAAGGAATTTTGTCTGCCTTGGTTGTTGTGCTTATTTCTGATTAATAAAAAGAAACAGGTACAATGTACAATGTACAGTGTAAAGTGAGAATAATGATTCAAACATACAAAAATCCTTGTCTGTTGGGGCAACTAAAGGTCTAATGATTGAAACTGATTTATCTTTTGTAGATATTCCAAAGACGCCCCTGAACTACAGATGCGTAGACTAGCTGATCTTGCTTTTCTCTTCCAACTGTATGACTTTGCTTATCAAACCTACCACACTGCCAAACGAGACTTCAATAATGACAATGCTTGGCTACATTTTGCTGGAGCATTGGTATGCATTTATATGCTTGTAATGCTTGTAGTACTAATAGCTTCAATATTTTTATATTAGAAATGCCCTTCGTCCGTCCGTCCGTCCGTCCATCCGAAACAATTTTGTCCGGAGCGTAAGTCCAAAACTACTGGAGGGATTTTATTCAAACTTCATACACTGACAGAGCACATTGGTAGGTAGTGCAGTGTGCAAGGGCAATAACCCTACTTTGCCTTTTTTAGAGTTATTCCCCTTTATCACATTTACTTGATACATTTTTTCCAGATCATAACTCAAAAACTATTTGAGGGATTTTATTCAAATTTCATATAGGTACTGACAGGGCACATTAATTTGATGCAATTACCATGTGTTTATTTTTATTTGATAGGAAATGGCATCTATATCAATATTCATGCAAGGTATCCAAGGTCAGAGACAGTACCCTGACCATTATATGGAGTCTGCCATCACTACATACCTACAGTCGTGCAAGTAAGTACTGACAAAGTAGTTCATTTGAATGAGGCTGATTGGTCCTCAGTAGCATCAAAGGACTTTATGTACATGTGTTATTTTCTGCAGTTATAAGGTTTGAGCCTTGCAGAGCCAAATAGTCTTTGTCAATAGTTTTTGCAGGCTTTCTACTGCTCCCTACTTTTCCTACTTTTTCCTACTTTTTTTAGTCTGAGCCCTACTTTTCCCTACTTTTTTCCAAAACAGCCCTACTATCCCTAATTTTCCATTTCAAAAAAATAAAAAATTAAGTTAAATGCAAAATAATACTTAGGAATGCACCTCTAGTTGTATTTTCATATCCTTGTGATTACATAATAGAAGTTCAAATGTGTTAATGTGGTTTCCTTTGTAAAATCCATTCTTTAAAGCAAGGTGCTTTAGTTAGTCATTCTGCATCATGGTCAACAGGTTTCTGTCTAATGATGAACTAATGATAGTGTTGTATCCAGGAATTAAAAAGGATGGGGTGCTGCGAAACAGGGGCAGGGTGCTACCAAAAGGTGAGAGGGGGAACAAAGTATTGGGTATATAAAATAGAGGTACTATAGAGACCTATTTGAAATGTTATCATCCAAAAAATTTGGACTTTCACAAAATCAATTTGTATTATGAAAACTTTTTTTCCGTAGAATTTAAGTCAATTTGAAACTGTTCACTATAATATAGAATTAAAATTTAAGCTTTCAAGAAAGCAGAAATATTGAAAACAAATCTTTGCATGGCAATTCAGTCAAGTTACATGTTTTCAATCACTTCAGTCAGAGCATTTAATGGTATTTTGTTTCTAGAAAGTTTTGTAGTAACATATTTTGTTGTTTTTTAAAAAAAATCTGGTTAAAAAAGAGAATTATGTGTTTTCCTTTTACGGCACAACTTCAATATGGTAAAATTATTCTCCAAATTATTTTTAATTAGTATGGATTGTAAATAATTTTGTTAAAACCAGAAGCTGTACTCTCATGCAGTCCCTTGAACAATCATCTGGGCGTTTTACCTATAGATCTACTTGGCAAAAAAAGAAACCTGACATTTTATATCATTAAATAATTATATAAGATACATGAAGCAATATCTGTATTTTTGCACCTTCTGTTAAAAACACTTGTTTTATTCGCTAGAAATATCAAAATGCACAGAAAAATTCAAAGCATTTTCATTTTTAACAATTTACAATGTCATAGCTTGTCAAAATGATTCCCTGAAAACTGGTTAGATATGCAGAATAACATTTCTGTCTTAACTTAATTTTCAGTCGAATGATTTGTTCTTAAGTCAAATGAATATTTTTTAATCACTTGGATCGACTCCAAATTAGAAAATATGTATAAATGCCTTCGTTCCTTTTTGTGTCACAGAATCACTCTTACAAAGGATAGGCGATACAATTGGGGACTTTGTCCATCGGTCTCAAAAACTTAACATTGTCTATAATTTCGCCATTTTTAAATAATTCTTCATCAAACTTTAAATTATATTGCTTATGACAACATGGTTATAACGATGCAAAATTCTTTGTCAAGTTCAAATTTGATGGAGTTATGCACCCTTTTGCACTTGGATTTTGACATGAAAACTTGGCCCAAGATCATAAAACCAAGTTTTGAGATCAGTCTCAAATCTCAAGGATCTGATTGGCTGAAATGGCGACTGGTAGCCATTTCAGCCAATCAGATCCTTGAGATTTGAGACTGATCTCCAGATTTAGTTTTATGATCTTGGGCACTGAACTGGCTTTAACTTTACCATTTCTTAATATTTCTTCATCAAATTTTCAAATTATGTTGCTTTATATGATAACACTGTGATGAAGATGTCAAATTCTTAAGGTCAAGATCACATTTGATGGAGATATTCTCCTTTTTGTACTTAAATTTTTTATTCTGTCAAAGTAACTGAGGGCAACACAAGTGTTCAACTGAACTGAATGTTTCCATTTTTATAATGCAGGTCAGTTTTTGTCTTAAGGCAGTCATAGAAATGCTTATTGATACATGTGTATAATGTTCATCATCATTATTTTTATGAAGCTAAAAGTTTTTTGCCCAAAAATACAGGAAAGTTTCACAAACACATGCAACGCTGCCAGTATTCATTTACACATGCAACTCTTAATCAATCATTACAATATACAGAAAAGTGAACTGTGCTAGTTGGGCAATCGACAATTAGGTTAAAAGGGGTCTATTCAAAAGGAACCCAGTGCGCCACCCTGCTATTTCACTATAGATACATCACTAATTGAACCGTTGTGATTAGGGTGTTATTTTATCACAGTATTATGGAATAAAAAAGGTTAAAACATCCTACTTTTTCCCTGTTTAATGTCAGAAATTCTTACTTTGCCCTACTTTTAAAATAAAAATTGCCCTACTTTTGCCCTACTTTTTTCTGAAGAGGCAGTAGAAAGCCTGTTTTTGTATTGAATTACCATTGGGCTGGACGAACGTAAAAGGTCTGCTGTCAGATCAGGTTCTATCTTGTTTTCTGTTGTCAGTAAGTGCATTATATAACCCTTCACTGTATGGGATATAGCTGTTATCCCATGGACAAACAGTGTTGATCCAGATCTGTTAGCACTTTGGTGCCATCTGATCTGAATCTACACTGTTAACTTTAAAAAGAGGCAAGTGAAGATCCAGATCAAATGGCATAGATGTGCCAGCTGATCTGTATCAGCAATGGTTGCACATGTAATAATACCCATATATATGGAAGAAAGGGTTAAAGGGCTAAACTTTGTAAAATCAACCAACATCAAAAAAGCCTTCTCAATTTCAGAAGATTGGTTCTTTATGGGGGCTCATTTCAGACATTGCTATGATACTGATATAAAATACCAAACTTTGTCACTGTTTGTATTTCACTGTGAAAATTAATATTGGTACTTTGATTATAAACCTTTAACATAATCATACTGTATTTTGATAATTGATTCATGACTATGTTTCAGAAATGTACCATATGCAGTGAGGGCAACCCTTGTGAGTACAGAAATACTGAAGGGCCGAGGGAAATACAAAGAAGCTGCCATGCAGTTTATTAAAATGATGAGTGAGGTATGATTTTTCCTTTTATTACACATTACATTTATGTTGAATTACTGTCAAAATGTAATGCATTACAGTAAATTTCCTTTTTTTATCGAATGTCTGTTGTAACAATTTCTTCCTGTTAAAGCTGCCTATTCACAGTTCTGGGCCCAAGATCATAAAACTAAGTTTTGAGATCAGTCTCAAATCTCAAGGATCTGAATGGCTGAAATGGCGACTGGTCGCCATTTCAGCCAATCAGATGCTTGAGATTTGAGACTGATCTCCAGATTTAGTTTTATGATCTTGGGCCCAGGGTTTAATACTTCAATGTCTCAGATGTTAATATTAATTTTGATTTATATTATGTTATGCCTATAAATGACCAAACTGGAGCGAATTTTGCAGAAATTTTGGCCTAATCAGTACATTTTAGGACCTGTTGTGAGGGAATTTAACAGCATTATGAATGCTATAAAAACGACTTTAAATATATTCAAATGTACTTTGAATTTGTATATTATTACATCACATTTAATTTCTTTACAGGTCTTCTAATGTTTAAATTACAAATTTTGATTTTTTTTTAATGCAGAACATTTGAGACCTTACTTGTGGCCAGGCATCTTTAAAATGTGTATACCTTTGTGAAATATTTGTCTCTATTCTAGAACAATATCATAATGTGTCATTTTGTTCCCACTGCAGGATTCGGATTTAAGAAGCGCGTTATTGTTGGAACAAGCTGCACATTGTTTTATCAACATGAAGAATGCTATGGTTAGGAAATATGCATTCCACATGATACTAGCTGGACACAGGTTTAGCAAAGCTGGCCAGGTGAGTTGTTAGATCAAAATCAAACATGGCCTCGGCTGAAGGTTAAAAAGCGGAGATTGGAAACCAGTCCCAAATCTCAAGCATCTGATTGGCTGAAATGGCGACCAGTCGCCATTTCAGCCAGTCAGATGCCTCAGATTTGAGACTGGTTTCCATGCTCAGTTTTATGACCTTGGGCACACATCTGTTGAAGGAATAGGGGCTTAAAAATAAAAGATTTCTTCTTGAAACCTTAAGCACATTTTACTAATTATTATAAAGACAAAACTAGATATCAATACTAACAACATGATAGGTTTTACCTGTCTCTTCTTAATATACAGTTACTAGACCCTAATTGTAATGAAATTTGTTATAAACTTATACATGTACCTTTAATTACATGGCTGACCCTTGTAGATCCAGATAAGCCTGTACATCAGTGTGCTCAGATCCAGATCTTTACTGTTTACTTCTTTTTGTCCGAAATAACCTAATGAATTTAAAAGCAAGCAGAATTGATCCTAATCAGTGCCCAAGGTTATAAAACTGAGCATGGAAACCAGTCTCAAATCTCAAGCATCTGATTGGCTGAAATGGCGACCAGTCGCCATTTCAGCCAATCAGATGCTTGAGATTTGAGACTGGTTTCCATTCTCAGCTTTATAACCTTCAGCCCAGACTGGATCATAGTGCAGGACAATCTTGATCTTGATCTGCACTGTTTGCGCATGACATATTAACATTTCCATGGTGTAAAGAGTTAACAATCAAACTTAAAGTTTTAATAACAATTATTGTTCCAGAATGTAATTTTTGCTTGCATTGTTTTCAGAGAAAGCATGCTCTTAGAGCTTACAGCCAAGCCTTGCAGATCTATAAAGGAAAAGGATGGTCACTATCAGAGGTTGGTTGTTGGTTTATTTTCTTCAGTCTAATTTGTGTCAACTCTTGCATGTACTAAGATCTGCAAGAAGCCAGCATGCTTAAACAGTCCCACTCATATGTAATTTGTGCTATATTTGGCAACAACTTTATGGCATGTTTAATGTGTAAGTAGCAGCTTTTTGTAACTGTAAGGGGAAATAACCACATTTAATAACACTTTCCTGTTACTGGAGAGTTAACTAATGAGGTATAAATGTTTTATGTTGTTTATTTGTAGGATCATATCAACTTCACCATTGGTCGACAGTCTCACAACTTGAAACAGTTGGAAAATGCGACAGCTGCATTCAAGCACCTGTTAACAGAGGACAGTAAACAATCAGCTATGCAGCAAAATGCCTTTCTTAGAGAATATCTTTTTGTTTACAGAGTAAGTATAAATGTAATAAATTGATAATGGTGTACATGTTGTTTTCTAGTTATAGGCAGAACATAATATTTTAAATCCTAGGATGCTTGATTTGTTCTCCAGGAGTTATTTTCAAAGAGTCATTTTAACACCTATGATTGTAGTTAAAGGGTCAGCTGAAGTGACCAGGTGCCAAGGTTATAAAGCTGAGATTTGAGACTGGTTTCTATGCTCAGTTTTATAACCTTGGGCACAGCTTGATTCAGCAGCTTGTTTAAAGCTTGATCTCTACATGAAATTGTATGCCCATGAAAAAAATAGAATTACAACATTTCTATTGTTGTCATAAATAGCCCTTGATAATAAAAGGTAAAATTATCAATAAAAGTCACTTCAATTACATTCATCAACTAATCCAGTAAAAAAAGTATAATTAAATAACTGAACATTGTTAAAAAGCATTATGTAACATATAAAAGGAAATAGTATGGAGTCGTCTTGATTTTCAGCAACTGTTGGTTCAAGAATGTGAAGAGACAGGACTACAGAGCAATACTCTGCCAGAACTGCCCCTGCCGGCACTTGATAGTAATGCTACCAAAGTTCTCCTCGGGACCAGGCCACAGCCCCCTCAAGGTAATCACTGAACAAAAAAATCAGAACCAAAAAGTAATTGTCTAGTCTATGCATTAATGACATTTCTAACACGAGTGGCATTTTATCAATAGACTTGGGGCATACATTGAATTACTTATGATTTTATACTCAGTATGTCTCTGCTTCATGCCGGTGTGTCTTGTGTGATGTAGTATTTTTTAAGGAGGTTTTAAAAATTATGAAATATCCACCAATCAGAATATGTTATTTCAACACTTGACTATCTTGAGCATTTCCCATTGGCATTAGAGGTGTGAGATTTTGACAGATTTTGTGCTAGTTTTTCTGTATTCCTGGTCCCAAAGGTAAACATGCAGTTTTGATATTAGGCTGACAGTACTGTTTATTATGTTATTAACTGTAAAGCATTTTTTCAATGCTACCTTCAGCAGAGTCCAAACGATGTATATCCTTCCATTATATATTGTAGAATATATATATTGTACAACTTTCCACACATGTAAAATATATCACTGAAGTAAAGAAAATATCATGCATGTCCTTATATTAATAAATAGATGAAAATGGAAACTTTGAAAGCCACCAAAATATTTCAGGCTCCGTTTGATTGAGCCTGTTAATGAGAAGTAATAAAAATGCATATTACTGTACAAGCTGCCTTATCACTGGTTGAGTGTTATTCAATAATTTATTTTATTTAATTCAAACATGATACGTTGACTGATGCATTATTCTGTTGCAGGTGATAAGATGTTTGCAACCAGTGTATGGTTTGAGGAATCTGAAGCCAGTACCTCTAAATGGATGAAGTTGGAAGAGTTATTGGTGTGCTCAGCCAATGGAGGCTCCCTTCCTATAATGTACAAACCCACCTTACAGCTCTACACTGATGCTACAAATAACAAGTTTAATCCTGTTGGATATGTTAGAGGTAACGTCAACAAGATAATAAAACTGAAGACCAGTTGCAAATATCAAGCATCTGATTAGCTGAAATGGAGATGTCGGTGGTTTTATTTGTGCATTTACCCTAGTCCAAAATACTTAATGATACCACAGTAGTTTTGACCATAATATGTAGACAAATTTGTGATACACAACATTTTAGAATGTCTTTAAACTGTGAAATTATTAACAGTAACATTGACAACTGTAAAACATTATGTTTTGTCTATTAGTTAATCAAATGATTTTCACAAAATGAAAACTTTAAGTGTGTCCCAGATCTTAACAACCTTTAAATATTGCCAGGCTTATCTTATTGGTAAATGATAGCACATAAGTAAAAAAAAACACTTGCCCAGATCTGTTGTTTATTTTTTCACAAACCTTCCGTAACAAAGAGTTTAATATGATTATTTCAGTGATAAATACTAATTGAATATGTTGACATTTTTCTGCAAGTTGATTATTAAAATCAATCATGTTATGAAGTTGAACCTGGTGATTCATGTATTAGAGGCCTTTATATCATTCCTACAGAATCTTATACCAGTCATAAGAACCCATAAAAGATGCCAGCATAATCGAATATAAGAAAATTGTATTTTTTTATTTTGTCAGAACCAATCACATTAGAGCTATGCTTGGTGAACCCACTGAAGGTGGCCTTGACCTTGACTGATGTGACGTTGCTATGGAGCTTTCTACCGACCATCAGCACCCACGAGAAACCCCAGCTGATCACTAATGAACACATGATAACTGCCAAGGCATGCAGTACTATTATACTTTGAGGATAGTCAAGATTGTTTACACACAGCTTAGTAAAGAGCACTCTCATCAGGGAAAAATACAGTGAAGTTAAAGATATTTTTAAAGGAATTGGTGCCTGTATTAAGTTCCTATTAAATATGAAAAACATGGCCCTATGTCAAATTAAGTAAAAGACTTTTTATTTGATTTTTACTTCCTTTCGAAAGGGCGGGTACATATAGTGATTATCATGTCTGTCCAATGGACAGTGTCCATCCATCTGTCTATTTGTTCTCTTACAAAATGGTACTTCTGTGACTGTTTTTCTGTTGGATGCGGTTGCATACTTTTGTAACTAATTAGATAAATGTGATATAATTTAATTTTCTTGTGTATCAAAAGGTCTAGGGGGCTAACAAAAAGACCACTTACTCACTTCAGTTGTTTGGATAATCAACATTTTTCCATCTGTCCATCTGTTTAATTTTATCCAAACTTTACATAAGTGTTCATTATAAGGCAAAGTGTTTCATCTAACCTGAATGTGACATTTAGAGAGACAGTAATTACTGATACAAAATTTGGTTTCACAAGATTTGTTTTTTTCGGGGTAACTGCAAGTTAACAATACCAATAAAATAAGAATATGAAATGATTATTTAAATGAACATACTTCAAAATTAGAATATGAAAAGATTATTTAAATAGACAAACTTTTCTATTTTTAGAACAATTTAGCTGATGAAATTGTGCATGGACAGGTGGTCTCTGAAATCATCCTGCAGGGAAATGACAGGCTTCCTGTAAGTATTGTGTTCTTTCCTTACTCCTTTGAAAAAAGTATGCGAAATTAAAAGATGTTGTTGTGTTTATGGGTTGGGGGGAGGTGGGTGGGGAGCTGAAACTGTGACTGTGAAATACTGCTATTTTTTTACTTAAAAGCAGTTTTGATTTTGTTGATGATCCCTCTATGTTGGGTCGTACCTCTCCTTAACATTTTCTTTAACCCTTTCCTTGATATATACGCATTTTTACACATGTGCGACCAGTGTAGATCCAGATCAGCCGGTACATCCGTGCCGTCTGATCAGGATCTGCACTGGTCGCATTTTGGTCAGAAATAACCTAATGAATCAAAAAGCGAACAGTTTAGATCCTGATCCGTGCCGGCTGATCTAGATCTAAACTGTTCGCCCTAGCAATAAAGGTGTGTCTATACAGGAAAGGGTTAAAAAGCCACGAGAGTTCATTTGCTGGTAAACATGAAGAAAAGATAAGAAGTGTACGCTTTGTTCAGCGGGTAGTTTTAAATTTACTTCCAAAAGTATCATATTCTCAAGAAATAAGGAACACAGGGTGACATTTGAAATATCTTGTTAACATGTTGATCAAAAACAATTAAAATCTGCCAAGGAACTCTAGCTTACAAAGGATGTAGTAGTACACTGGATGCCTCTGGATACTAGGGGTTACATTACAATGTCTTCTGGGGGAAGCAAGAAATGTGAAAAATTAAAATTTTCTTCAAAGTTTATCCTTAATTTCTTTATCCCTTGAATATATAAAGGATCAATATTTTATTGAAAGGTTTTAACATATTATTAACAGGTACAGATGACTCTCACTCCACAACAAATGGGAGAATTAAGGATCTATGGAATAACTTATAACCTTGGCAGTGCATCCACCACATTTATGGCCCCTTCCCAAGGCCTCAGTGGCCCACTAGGAGGCACTGAAGTGGGGTCCAAGGCCAGCTATGTTAGCACAGTATATGTGCGTGGCAAACAGAAGATTGAGGTTCAAGGGCCAAGGTTAAACAGTCGGAAGGAAGAGATGGTGGGAAAGGTGTATGGGCCTGATAGAAGACTTGACCTTACAATACAACAGCAGATGCCCCTGTTGCAGGTACTTGATTACTGAAAAATCATAGATTTTAATCATCATTCCCCCCCAAAAATCTATCCTGGCTCTTTACATTTTAGAATCTGTCCTCACATAAAGCCTCTGAAATAGGGACCATGTGGTGTATTTTCAGCTTTCCTGATGTAGATTTCCTGAATTTACGTTTAGATTGATAACATATAAATTTTTGCCTAAAGTACAAAACTGTGTGGCAGTTTGAACATAAGGATTGTTACAGGTTTAAATTTGATTGGTTGTATTCATTTGGAGTGCTTCTGAATCTATCACAAACAATATGAACTATGCTTTTATAACACATTGCTAGTTTTTCTGGATTGACAATTTAACCCAGGGCTGAAGGTTATAAAACTGAGCATGGAAACCAGTCTCAAATCTCAAGCATCTGATTGGCTGAAATGGCGACCGCCAATCAGATGCTTGAGATTTGAGACTGGTTTCCAAACTCAGTTTTATAACCTTGGGCACTGTACTCCATGAAACTTCTAATGCATGGGCGATCAGTGTAGATCTACAATGTAGATCATGTGGCATGTCCATGCCATTTAATCTGGATCTACACTGCTGGCTTCTTGATCTGAAATAACTTACTGAATCTAAAAGTTTTCAGTGTAAATTTTGATCAACCTGGATATATGTGACAGTTGATCTTGATCTACTCTGGTCACATATGGAATATAAGCTATAAATGGAGTATTGGGTTACATTTGTAAATCTGTTGTCACTGTCTTGAATGCAGTTTTTTCGGCGTTAGCTGTCTAAGCTCACTTTTGACCTAGTTTTTCGACCAATGAAATGTTGTAAATAATACTCGTATTCTACTATTATGTAGCGGGAAAATGAAATAAACTATTTCGACTGGTAGCTATTTACACCAGAGAGGACATGTTCGAGCATTTTCGTTTTTAAAAGCGATAATTGTATTGGAGAAAAACATTTTACGATTTAAATAACCAGTTAAGTCAATATTGATGGCTTAAATAAAATTTTATATGGAATATTCTTGGGTGTCAGGTAAACACTTGCGTACAATACACAGTGTAAAACGAAAGAGAAGTGCATATATTTCTAATTCTTACGGTTTCCTTTCTAGTTCCTTTGATACTGATTGTTAATTTCAAATCCAAAATACAAGTTCTCTGTAACTACACTTGTAGTGGTTAACTCTCTCGCCTCGCAAGCGGAGGCCCCGGGTTCAATCCACAGGAGGGACCCTTTTTTTAAAAGTTAATTTACGTAAAAGTTGGTAGATTTCGCTCTTGTAACAAGCTATTATTATTTATATTTATTAAATTTCAACGACATTTATTCATCTTGATTTCTAACTCTACAAGAGGTATTTTATACGCCTTTCCAATAAACAGTTTCGCAGTCCTGTACGAGTTATTTCCCGTGACCAGATATCAACCCAAAACGAGGCTTCACAGGAAAGCTGAACTATCGGACTATGGCTTAAGCACATAAGGCCTAACATAATCCATTAAATTTCAGGTGTGTAATCGTCGCCGCCGGTCGAAAATAAGTTACTGGTCTGTTATTGTAGACAGACATTTTTATTTTCACTATTTGTTAGATATTTGCATTTTTAATATTGTAAGAACATGTACCATTCTTGTTGATAGTGGGCAGTATGAATCGCTTGATTGAATATTTATAAAATGTTCTGCTAAGATGAGTTTCTAATTGATGTCTTATGGTTCTACTTGTCGTATTAAGGATTAATAATTCATATAACTGCTATATCAAATACTTTTGCTACCCGATTCAGTAATTAAGGATTTCGATATACTTATTAATTGGGAGGTGGAGGTACATAAAAAAGTAAACCGATCTCTATTGGTCAGTGATATCTTCTTCTTAGTAATTGACAGGGGACCCCTTGTGCGCGACAATTTGGCATTTTTATGACATGCCGCTTTCAAAATCAATCGCAGCCGGCATGTCAGTACATGTAGTTGATAAGACACGCTAAGCCAGAAACGACACTCAATTTATCCGTGGATAGAACACAGGCTGTTAGTTAAAGTCGTTTAAAGTAAACCTTGGCGCGAGGAATAATGACTTTACACTTTTAGTCAAATTAGATTTGTTGTTTTATAAACTATTCTTGATAAAAAAAATCATTACGCTGATGTATTATTACTAATTCAACGATATACGAGAAAATATATTTTAAAAAAGAAATTTCATGATGAAAAACGAAAGTTGTAGGTACATGTTCCCTATTACATTAATACAGCGAGCAATAATTTTTCCTGTATAGTAGTCACGTGACTGAATAGGGGAGGTAACCGAAAAATTCACCGAATTATTGGAAAGGATTATACAAACTAAATCAATGTAGATCAAGACTTAATGTAAGGCAATTCTTCTTTAATCGACTTATTATCACCGTATGAAATTGTTGCAACAGCTTCAACATTTTATTTTGAAAGACACTTTCAATGAATTTATTAGTTGTCATGATTGGGTCGCTTAATCTCTAGGTCATACTAAGAAGGCAGGAGGGTTCGTCAACAGCTATAACAAGTAAATTAAAATTACTAAACTGTGTCTGCTTCGCCTCTCTATATTTCTTTCTTTCTTATATACATGTATATAAATCTTTTCTATCAACGCCATTTATCTTTTTTTAAAGATAATTCTTGTTTAAAATAACTGAATATATTAATTTTTTGGTTTTCCATTGTATACATAATCATACTGATCTCCAAATTAAAACATTCACGAACTATAGAATATTTACTTAACATGTATATAGAAAAAATTGAAAACCACTAATTGAAGAACACACAAAAATAATGTTTTACTTGAATTTTTTTTCATGAATATTTATGTAGTTGCTTATTCTATTTTAAGGTCAGCTTTGTGAATTTTCCAAAGACATTACTGTGTGGAGAAGTGCATCCGGTGATACTCAACTTCACTAACACTGGGTTAAGCCCTCTGCACAGACTCAAACTCGCCTCCAGCAACCCCAGGGGTTTTGTTCTAGGCGGTCATTTAGATAGTCATCAACATTCCAATGTTACAAACAGTTTACATGTATATAATGTGACAGAACATACTAGGGATAGTGTAAGTGCTAAATGTGATAGTGCACGAGTGAAACGTGTCACGGACATTGAGATTCCGGGAGGAGTTTTACACCCGAACCACAGTTTTAGTGTACAGCTATTTATACGAGGGAATGACATCGGTGGGAATCATGAAGTGGATTTCCTGTTCTATTATGAATCAGCTCAGCAGTTAGAAAAATCAAGGTATGTTTTATTATTGAACATAAAAAGTCGAGTGCCTCGAAGGTTAAGGACACGCATGTTTTTAATATCAAGCAGAGAAAAATCACTGTACATATACAAACTCAACAGCATCTTAAATATAATGATACTTGTGCCAATGTTTATGTTTATATATATGTAAACATAGCTTTATAGAATCCTAACATGATTTTATTTCTAGGAACTTTTTAATGGTGACATACTAGTACATCAGTAGCAGGTTATAATAAGTGTAATATTAAGAAGACAACTAAGACAATATAGGATGACAGTGTAAATTGCCCCTTTTTTGGGGGGCTTAATCCCTTATTCTGTAGGCAGATAAGTCCCACTGCGTTACTGAAACCAGGGGGGTCCTTTATGTGACCTATACTTTGTGTCTGAAAATAAATCTGTACATCATCCATGGAAGTACTCTGGGTGACCCAATTACTTGCCTTTAGGTATTTCAGTTAAGTCCTGGGCCCAAGACCATTAAACTAAGATCTGTCTCAAATCTCAAGGATCTGATTGGCTGAAATGGCGACTGGTCGCCATTTCAGCCAATCAGATGCTTGAGATTTGAGACTGATCTCCAGATTTAGTTTTATGATCTTGGGCAGTGGTTTAGTCATAGACTTTAAATGTTTGTTGCAGGTGCCGATTGTTACGGCACAGTGTTCTAGTCAATACTGTTGAATCACTGAGTGTCAGGGCAGTGGCTCAGAAAGCATGCAGACATTCCTCAACCACAGATGAAATAGGGCAGTTCCTCATTTCATGTGAGATGGAAAATCTAAGTCAAGTAAGAAGTTTGTTTAACCCTTTCCTCCAGTTATACACCTTTTTTGTGACATTGGAGAACAGTGTAGATCCTGATCAGCTGGCACATCTGTGCAATCTGATCAGGGTCAACACTATTGGCTTTTTAGTCAAAAATAACCTAATTAATTACAAAACAATCCTGATGAGAGTGCCATCTGATCTGGATCTACACTCTTTGCAAATGCATTAAAACACATATAATAGTGTGAAGGGTTAGTTATGCTTTAACCCATTTACTCCATCAATATGGTTTATATCCCAGATGTGGCCAGTCTAGATCCATACACAGGAACCTGAATTTCTTTCAATAATCGCCCTGATCCCACATATATGACGTTGGACCCTATATACATATATAATAAACACAAGGAATGCAACGGATTCGTACCCCATCCACTAACCCGTTATAAGAATTTTCGAGCTGCAGCATTGACACAGAGTTTTCGCTAGTCAAACATTTGAACAAAATGAAAACCCTTTATTAGCAATCATAGCGCTTCAATAAAAGTCATTCTGGAATCGGCTGTCAAACGTTTGTTTCATTCTTTATTTTGTCGTCCACTCCATTGCGTGACGTCACTCAGTTCTACACCGGGGAAAATGAAAAATAATATTTTTGAAATATGAAAACAATATGATACTACTGTATTGATTGTAAAAATATGTATTAATGTTTTGTAGTAAAGATTAATGTGTTCAAGTTGTTCTTCATTTGTTTCAATAAAATGAAATGTAAAAATAGCATGCGGGAAAACCAGGGTTAAAACCAGAAAGCTGTTTGTTCCGTAGGTTGCACTTAAGTAAAACCCAAATCCAATTTTGTGATTGTAAATTGCCAATCTCCAATGTCAAATAAATATGCGTTCTATCATCTTGTTTGCAAGCTATCCACATTAGCATATGAATGTGTACGTTTTGTCTTTGACAAATCAACAACAAATATGCTTGTTGAACATTACTGTGTTCTGACCTTTTTGGTCCAATTTGATACGCTGTATCACAGGAACGTTGCAACAACGTTATTTGTAGATCGCTTCAATAAATAAAATATAGGCATGAAGTCAATCCCGTTTCAATTACTCTTTTAAGCCATACAATTCACCGATTTAGTATATTTGGACGGCATTTTTGTGATTTTAATACAACCAGAAATGAACAAAGCATTTTCATCGCATTTGCAAACAGAAACGGGAAATAGGATTTCTCCAAATTCCCATTCGCCCTGGTGTAGAACTAAGTGACGTCACGCAATGGAGTGGACGACAAAATGAAGAACAAAACAAACGTTTGATAACCGATTCCAGAATGAATATTATTAAGGTGCTATGATTGCTCATAACAGATTTTTATTTTGTTCAAATGTTTGACCAGCAAAAAATCCGTGCCAAGGCTGCAGCTGGAAAATTCTTATAACAGGTTAGTGGGTGGGGTACGAATCCATTGCATTCCTTGTGTTTATTATTATGTATATAGGGTCCAATGTCATATATGTGGGATCGGGGTGATTATTGAAAGAAATTCAGGTTCCTGTGATCCATATAAGCCTTATATGCCTGTACATCTGTGCCGTCTGATCATTATCTGCCTTGTTTGCTTTTAAATTCATCAGGTTATTTTTCACACAGCCATGCAGTAGATCAGGATCTGCCTGGTTTGCTTTCAGATTTGTTAGGTTATTTCAGGCCAGAAATAGGTTGATCTTGATCTACACTGTTTGCCTATGCATAACAGAAATATGCCATGGAGTGAAGGGTTAATGTGCTTAGATAATCTATTATTTCTAACTTTATTTCTATTTGAATGACTTTTTCGACAAGTAATTCTTTATAATGGATACTTAATAAAAATGAATATCAAAAGTGTGTCTAATTATGTTTAAAATGCATTTGAACTTTCTACTAATATCATTACCTGTGTCCAAGATCATAAAACTAAATCTAGAGATCAGTCTCAAATCTCAAGCATCTGATCGGCTGAAATGGCTACCAGTCGCCATTTCAGCCAATCAGATCCTTGAGATTTGAGACTGATCTCAAAACTTAGTTTTATGATCTTGGGTCCAGAAGTGTATCATTTAACTGTGTATTTACAATGTTTAGGTGCAGGTTGGGAGACCTCATGTAGAAGAGATTGAAGTGTTACAGATCTCCTGTGCTAGCAATAAATGGGCTCTCCAGTCACTCACAAAACATTCTAAGTCAGGTAAGTTGTTATAACCCACTTTAATGACAAACCACTTGTAATTTTTTGAGAAGAAATGTATCAGATAAATCAGAATTTTGGGCTGCCAGAAACTTAAAACATAGCATGGACTGTTATTTTATAATTGCAGTCACGAATGTGCAAGCTGATCTCTCATCTACACTGTTCACTCGTGATTAAACCCCTACGAGTATATGAATTAACGGGTTAAGTGATTTAAAACAATGCAAAGAAGCAAAAGAAACAGCTGACCAAGATTTCCAGTAGAGAATGATTGTTGTGATATTGACTTTTAGTTTGTTGTTTCAGATGTGTGTATAGGCAGTAGAGAGTTACTTCAAGTGTGCTTAAAGGCTAGTCATCTCCCTCAGCAAGGGAGAGAACCTAGTCTGGTCACTTTCACTGACCTCCCCTTCCAAAATAAACAGGTAAGCAAAGTATTGATATTTTTGGTTCATGAACAAGTGTTTTAGCCATATTTTTTATGGAAGGGTGTGAAAATGTAGAGTTTATATATGTATCTCATAATTATGTTCTTCAAAGTTATAAAAGTGTCCGGTTTCTTTTTTTGCCGAGTATATAAATAACAAGTTTTCAAAGACTTATAAAATTAATTTTCTTTCTCTTTTGTAAATGCTGTTTACTTGTAATTTAAATTTTTCATTGACAGATACAGAGTGGAGTGAGTCCATGTATAGATTTTTATGAGAGGTCAAAGGTCAAGTTAAAGCCCCTAGAAGAGGAAGCTCAGATGACCCCTATTGGTCCCCAGCCAAAGGGACTAGGGAAACAGGAAGAGGATTTTACGTCTTTAAATTGTGCAATAGAATTAGGACTTTCATTGATTATTTTATGGCAGGTGAGATTTAGTCTTCTTAGTGAGTTGCTTAATTGCCATCCATTGTCATAGTTCTCTATTTTTCTACATGTTTACTATGGTATCATTTCTTAATATACAAAAAATCCTAGTTGTTTTTCGTGGAATCAAAAAAATCATAGTTTAACAGTTATGTGTATGAATCATTGTTGAAGATTATAAAACTAAGATTTGATAACAGCCACAAATCTCAAGAATCTGATTGGCTGAAATGGCAACCAGTTGCCATTTGACAAGCACCAGATCCATTAAGTTTCTATTCTCAATTTGAGACTGGTTTCCATTTCCAGTTTTATAATCTAGGGGCCAATAGAAAACTCTGAAATATATTATTTCATATTGTAGGCCCATATAGTAGACAATGAAGGTGCTGAGAGAGTATGTGTAGGACAACACCACGTTATCATAGAGAAGCCTGACAGTTTCCACACATCCTATCCATTTGTTTTGGTAGGTAATTTCTTACGCATTCTACCTGTATGATTGCCGCCAGTAATATTTAGAGCACTACACCTCTGATTTTAGTGTTTGTTTTTGCGGGTGGTATGTTAAATCTTATGATATATCTTTCTATGGGGGGCGGGGGAGGGGGGCTTGAGCTGTTGTTTATTCAGATTTCATTATCAATATTTTGAGCTTACCAACATAACATTGATTTTAGGGATGGAATCAGGTACCAAAATTACTATTCGAATTTTTGTCAGACATATTCAAATTTTATTAGACTTTTATCTGAGTTTAGTTAATATATCCTCAAACTCTTAGGACATTGTCCAAACTTTCATACTGTTTGAATTTGCTTTCTTTCTGAAATATGTCACATTTGGTAAGTGTTACCTAATGAGTGTTTGTTGTTCATTTCTGTTAAATATCTGTATATGTATGAATTGAATAAATAAATTTGAATGAAAACCAGTATTGTTTGTTGTTATTAACGGAAAGAACACTAAACTGAAGAATTTACTTAGACACTGTATATATTAAAAATAGGGATGGGATCGAATACCAAAATCACCATTCGAATATTCGTCAGACATATTCGAATATATTCGAATATTCGAATTTTTTTCAACTTTTTCCGAGTTTAGTTAATATGTCCACAAACCCAATGTCCGAATTTTCATACTATCCGAAATATGTTACATTGGGGAAGTATATTATCAAATCAGTGATTGTTGTTCATTTCTGTTAAATATACATGTATGTGTATGTACGAATTGAGAAAATTAGTTTTAATCGAAACCATTTTTTTTGTTGTTGTTATTTGCGGATACATGTATCATTCTATACTGAAAAATTGACTTAGACCCTGAAAGTCCGAACTGCAGTTTATTTATAGAACAGCATGAAAGCTTTAGAGACTAGCGACACAACATCTCACGGTTTTATGTTGGCGGCATAATTAATGGTGACTGTAAACTATGCAAAATGATATCGATGGAAGGACTGTTAAATTATGAATGAAAGAGCTTAGACCGAAAACCACATTCAACAGACATTGAAACACTTATTTGGATATTTCAATAAACTGTCAGCTTGCCAATTAGCGTCGTGTGTGACAATTAACAGGCGATAATCCGTTGCCTGAGTAAGCAATCAGTCCAATTATTAGGGATGAAATAACAACACCTGTGTGACACTTTGTTTACATGTTACAATTTTGTACCTATGTCATCTTGAAATTGGTACATGTATGGATGCGATAATGAGGGAGACATTTAGACGTTTATACGGGCTCAACCATTAGAACAATAAATCAATTAATGTTCTTGTAATATTTTTGAAAGAATGTATAACCTACCTTTTTAGTGGCCTTTAGGCCTGTAAAGACACATTTTATTATGCTCCCCCCGAAATTCGGGGGAGCATATAGTTGTCGCTTTGTCCGTCCGTCCGTCCCGTTCGTTCGTCCGTTCGTTCGTCCGTCCGTCCGTCATAATATTGTCCGGACAATTACACAAAAACTATGAGAGGTATCAAGACTAAACTTCATAGGTAGTTAGATCTCGTTGAGGAGCAGTGCAGTGCACAAGAACTATAACTCTTGCTTTATTCATTTTTGAGTTATTGCCCTTTGAAATTTCTCATACTTACTTTTTGTCCGGGGCATATCTCCCAAAGTCTAAGAGTTATGAAGTTGAAACTTCATAAGTAGATAGATCTCAATGAGGAGCAGTGCAGTGCACAAGAACCATAACTCTTGCTTTATTCATTTTTGAGTTATTGCCCTTTGAAATTTCTCATACTTACTTTTTGTCCGGGGCATATCTCACAAAGTATAAGAGTTATGAAGTTGAAACTTCATAAGTAGATAGATCTCAATGAGGAGCAGTGCAGTGCACAAGAACCATAACTCTTGCTTTATTCATTTTTGAGTTATTGCCCTTTGAAATTTCTCATACTTACTTTTTGTCCGGGGCATATTTCACAAAGTATAAGAGTTATGAAGTTGAAACTTCATAAGTAGATAGATCTCAATGAGGAGCAGTGCAGTGCATAAGAACCATAACTCTTGCTTTATTCATTTTTGAGTTATTGCCCTTTCAAATTTCTCATACTTACTTTTTGTCTGGGGCATATCTCACAAAGTATAAGAGTTATGAAGTTGAACCTTCATAACTAGATAGATCTCAGGGAGGAGCAGTGCAGTGCACAAGAACCATAACTCTTGCTTTATTCATTTTTGAGTTATTGCCCTTTGAAATTTTTCATACTTCCTTTTTGTCCGGGGCATATCTCACAAAGTATAAGAGTTATGAAGTTGAAACTTCATAAGTAGATAGATCTCAATGATGAGCAGTGCAGTGCATAAGAACCATAACTCTTGCTTTTATTGATTTTTGATTTATTGCCCTTTGAAATTTCTCTTACTTATTTTTTGTCCAGGGCATATCACACAAAGTATAAGAGTTATGAACTTGAAACTTCATAAGTAGAATGAATTCGTTGAGGAGCAGTGCAGCACACAAGAACCATAACTCTTGCTTTATTCATTTTTGAGTTAATGCCCTTTGAAATTTACCATACTTACTTTTTGTCCGGGGCATATCTCACAAAGTATAAGAGTTAGGAAGTTGAAACTTCATAAGTAGATAGATCTCAATGAGGCGCAGTGCAGTGCACAAGAACCATAAATCTTGCTTTATTGATTTTTTATTTATTTCCCTTTGAAATTTCTCTTACTTAGTTTTATCTGGTGCATATCTCACAAAGTATAAAAGTTTCTGAACTTGAAACTTCATAAGTAGAATGATCTCAATGCGGAGCAGTGCAATGCACAAGAACCATAACTCTTGCTTTATTCATTTTTGAGTTAGTGCCCTTTGAAATTTCTCATTTTTTTTTTCTTATTTTTGTACAATATTGTAAAATGCTTTCTGTTTGAATCGTAAAGGAAACTTTCAAATACAATATCTTTCTTACAAATTCTTCCTGTTCTAACAAAAAAGTATTTGTGACAAAGCGGCGTTGGGGAGCATAACCCGTCTCTGACGGCTCTTGTTTCGTACAACTCCAATAATTTTAATGCAAAATTCTTTTAAAAGATATAATACATGTATATATTTTTAAGAAAAATCACGAATATTCGAATACCAAAATCGTATTCGAATATTTGTCGTCAAACCGAATATTCGAATGTTCGAATACTTGATCCCATCCCTAATTAAAAAATATCGAACATTTGAACACCAAAATGGTATTTGAATTTTCATCATCAAACAGAATATTTGGTCCCATTTATAATTGATAATATATTGAATATAATTGACAATGAACCAAAATAATTAAATTCCAAACTATTCTTGATCAACATGTACATAATTATGATTTAAACATACATGTACTACTGGTAGTATACTCCAGATATAAAGAAACTCTAGGTGACATTATTTGCAATATCTTTTCAACATGTTGATCAAATACAATGAAAATCAGTTGACCATCTCTCAAGATTACAGTTCATATGAAACTGAATCGAATGTTGCATAATGGGATTGTGTACTGATTTCTCAGTAGAAAGTGTGAAATGAGAAAAACTAGAATCATCTTTCAAATTTGCTCTGCGTTTATAAATCACTTGACTAAAGTTTTGAAGGAACATGGGCTGTATAGTAACATGACAGTCTTTTACCCTTACCTCCATAAACACACCTTTATTGCATAGGTTAACACTGTAGATCCAGATCAGCCGACACATCCATGTCGTCTAATCAGGATCTGCACTGTTCGCTTACGATTTGTTAGGTTATTTCTGACCAAAATGTTATCAGTGCAGATCCTGATCAGACGGCACAGATGTGCAGCCTGATCTTGATCTAGACTGGTGGCACACGCGTAAAAAGGTATTTATATGGAGGAAAGGGTTAAGACAGCACCTCAGTTGTGAGCTAGATAGTGGGAAACATACATTCAAATTTTTATATAATTTAACATGATCCTTTAGAGTGCTTCTACCTGCACTACAACAGTTAAAACAGACGGCACAGTTTTCTTGCCTGTTTTTTGTTTGTTGCTTGTAAAAAATTTATTAATGTTTTGAAAATGAGCATTGTTAATAAAATCAGCAGCAAAGAGTCAATCATACATCGATGATTCGATCGATGACCATGTTCAACATATAACATTGGTTGCATGTTGAATACATAATTTCTAATATCCATTATAAGCATATGACATCACTATGGTAGGCACAGTCTTTGTTTCTGTGGCTAACACAGTTGTACTTAACACGAGTGAGGTCAGTTTGCATAACTTTTTTTACAGCCTTGCACACAAATCTGGGTTGAAGGTTATAAAACTGAGCGTGGAAACCAGTCTTAAATCTCAAGCATCTGATTGGCTGAAATGGCGACCAGTCGCCATTTCAGCCAATCAGATGCTTGAGATTTGAGACTGGTTTCCAAACTCAGTTTTATAACCTTGGGCAAAGGTGGGGTACCTTTCAGACCTTGTCTTCTTCAGTCCCACTAAAGAGGATTTTATCTTTTTGAAATCAGATCACAGTAGAAAGATAAATGAAACCAAAGCTCAAATGAAAGTAACTGAAAATTAAGATAAACCACCTTTAACCCTTTACTCCATAGATATGTCTTTTATCATATTGGTATAGTATATAATACAGTGATGATCCGGATCAGCTGGCACATCAGTATCATTCAGTCTCGATCTACACTTTCCGCTTCTTGATCAGAAATAACCATATTAATCTAAAAGCTAACAGTGATTATTCTGATCAGACGGATAGATTTGCCAGCTGATTGGAACTACAGTGTTTGCCCGTGCGGTAAAAAATGTATCTGAGGGGTAAGAGGTGAAGGCTTTGTATGTGATAAGATTGTTTTTCAATGTTTTTCAATGTTTAAGGTGCCAAAGGAACAAGTTCCAATTACGTTTGTGAAAGAAGAAACGGTGGACGAGGAAAAGAAACCTCCGTTTGAAGTGTTAACTCAGCTAGTGTCATACACACTACACCACCAAACTGAAATCACCAACTGTTTCAGCAGATGCAGGTAAGGCCAATAATAAAAATCAAAATTGGTTTTATTTATAGTTTTGGGGGGCATGACGGAATCTAATTAGGGCACATAATAAAAAAGACTTACCTAACCCCTTTTGACCATTATTACAGTAACGATTCAGTCAATTCTTAACCCTTTACTTCATATCTACGAGTTTTATGTTGTGTGCAGCCGGTTTAGATACAGATCAGTGCCCAAGGTTATAAAACTGAGCATGAAAACCAGTCTCAAATCTCAAGCATCTGATTGGCTGAAATGGCGACCAGTCCCCATTTCAGCCAATCAGATGCTTGAGATTTGAGACTGGTTTCCAATCTCAGCTTTATAACCTCCAATCCAGATAGCATGTATGTTCAAGGTCAGCTGCCATCTGATCTGGATCTACACTGGTCACTTCTTGGACAGAAATAACCTAATAAATCAAAAGCCAACAGTGGAGATGTGCTAGCTGATCTGGATCTACACTGTTCACCCATGGGGTAACAGCTATGATGTAAAAGGTTAAGTAAGGTTTGGCTTAAAAAATATGTGAATGTTATTTGCTTTCATTGAATAGTAATCTATTACAAAATAATTTCAGTATGTGTTGTGTACATGTGTCACTTGTACTGAAGAACCAAGCTGAAAGTGACGTTACTGTGTTAGTGGACACAAGCAAAGGTCAACTGAGGTAAAATTCTAAAAATAGGTTCATATGGGGCATGTAAAAGTTGTCTTTGAACAGCAGACGTCAATCCTTGAAATGTTGTCATAAAGTTGGCAGATAACATTACTTATTTTGCATTTTTTGGTCAAAATAATGTTTAAACAAAATCACATCTTAGTTTATATGACAAAACTATGCAGATTTAAAAATATCTATAATCGCATACATTGTAGATTGGAATTTAAGTGACAACTAAATGAAAAAAAATCACACCAAATACACCTTTTCTTGTGGTGTTTTCCATTTGTGACAATACGGAAATATGTATGTTTTAATGTTTTTATTTGAATTTAAAAAGTCTAGAGTATCTGTGTTTTTTTTACTTCATTGAAAATTTTACATTTTAATATTCAAGAGTACAAGATACAACTTAGAATGTGTATTTTAAGTTTGACCTTTATATTGACTACATAAACATACGGAAGTGGCATCAGTGATGTCACCAAAACTGTGTTTGCACATGTGCTGTTACATAATGAAAGTTATTCCATGACAAACTTGAATCATAGAACTTGTTTTTTTGTTTGCAGACTTGGAGATTACCCAGAAGTGGGTCAAGGTGTCGAATCACCATCGGACGGATTTTCCTGGGTCGGTCAGACATTGAAGCAATTCAAACTGGCACCACAACAAACAGAAAACATTCCTCTGTCAGTTTCATTTAGCAAGCCGGGAGTATACAACATTAACAATTTAGCGGTGTTTGTGACGTACCAGGACAATACGATGGAGATGACGCTACAGAAGCAGACCAAACCAAGCGTTGTAACAGTACACGACGTGGAATCATGAAATTTGCATTCTGAATTAAAACAGATGCCAATGTTTTAACACTTGCAGTGCTGATCTGGAATAATGAATGCAATTGTATCCAATGTAGCCTATGCCTACACTGTCAGGTCATGGTATAAAATTTGTTTTAGTCAAACAATTGCTTCTAAAATGTAGACCCAGATCAGCCAACACTGTCAGTGCCCAAGGTTATAAAACTGAGCATGGAAACCAGTCTCAAATCTCAAGCATCTGATTGGCTGAAATGGCGACCAGTCGCCATTTCAGCCAATCAGATGCTTGAGATTTGAGACTGGTTTCCATGCTCAGTTTTATAACCTTCAGCCCAGATCATGGTATAAACTTTGGTTGTTGTTTTTTTTTCAGTCATACAATTGCAGTGAAGGTGTAGACCCAGATCAGATCAATTTAGAAGAAAACAAAGTCTTTTGCTTCACACCAAAGAGCAAAGAATTTTTATTAGAATAATAAAGTTGTGAAGTGAAAATGCATGTAGTTTGATTTGTATTTATTTCATTTGCATTCTATTCACATTTATTTCAAAGAGCAAGTCACAGATTTAGTTTGCAAGCACCAGTATTTAAAGAATTGCGTAAATGATTTTCTGCCATTATCACTTTCAGTGTTCATTTCTATTCATAGTAACCATACTACTGATAGCTGCAATCTTTTAAAATATTTTTCAGACTTCATAAAAAATAACTGTTTTATGTTTACAAGTAAATTACAGTTTTCTCTGAAATAAAAATCGTATTGAATACCACTGTTTAGAAACTATGGAATACCATTTTTATTTTCACTGTTTACACCACTCGTGCAAATTTCAGTTTCTGGAGTTCACTCGTGAAATAAAATAGATATTTCACTGAAACAAACAAATATTCCCTATATTATGTTAACTTCAGTTTGGATATAGCTACATACATGTACAGGGAATGGTTAGAGGGTGACTTTGGAGAAATACTCTCCAAAAAGACCAGAACTTATCCTTCTGCTCAGCCAGGGGAGAAGTTTTTCCCTAAATGTTTCATACAGAAAGCAAAAATCCTAGCTATTGGAAAAAAACCTCTTCTGACAAACTAAGCCAATCCCTGATGTAACATTCTGTGTAGAATAGATCCAGATCTGAATGCATAGATGCAAGAGGCTTATTTGGATCCACACTGGTTACACATGTATCAATTAAGAAAAGAGTTAAATTAGAGCAAATTTCTATTCAAAGTTGTCTCCCTTTTGTAAAGGTATACCACTGAATATTGATCAACAATCTTAAATATTTTTTATTTTGGATGTGACTTGAATTAAGTGATCTTTTGATAGCAGGGTACCCTCTCCCCACCATTTGAATGGTGTTAGAGGTTTTCATTAACACAATTCAAATCCAGCTAGAATCACCTGAAAAAAAACATAATGTTTCATTAAAAATTGTTCTACTTAGTATTATTCATTATTGACAAGTGTAGATCCAGATCTGCCAGCATATCTGTATCTACACTAGTCATCCATGTGATAAAAGCCATGTCCATTTTAAACTCTTTTCCAATATTTATAACACTGCATCTATAAAGACTGAAATATACTACTCAAAATTTGATAGGAATCACTTTCCGTTTTATTCCGAATTATTGCCACTACCAAGTTTCAACTGCTGTTCCACTTAAACAGTTTGATGGCTCATTCCATTTTTTTTGGCACAAATCTGATGTCAAATGAGCAAATTTTCAGAATCACAGCAAATGTTTTAATGTTTCAACCTTATGTAAGGATAAACACAATATTTTATGTGTTCAATAAGGATAAACACAATATTTTATGTGTTCCTTATCAAATTCTGAGTAGTATATTTTGGGTTGGCATATACTGGTACTGACACAGAAACAGTCAAGTAAAGAAAACATCCCCGTTTTGTAGGCTTTAAAAACAACTAAATAAATAGACAAGGTTTAGTGATGGAACATTGCTTATAAACAACTTAACATTTAAACGATATAGTGTTCATGTTGTCCAAAAAATCTTTTTTTTTTTCATGTGATGTTTAAAGTGGAAGGTTTCTGTTACAGCTGTAAACATTCCTATGTCTTTGTTTTTTTACCCATAAAATGTTAAAAGTCTTTTTTGAACAAATGATAGTCATGTGGCAAGACAGGTTCTTGTGTCCACAAAATTCCTCATTGATTTAGCATAGTATGCAAGTGTTATGCATTTTAGAGTTTTTCAAAAGTGTGCTGCTTTAGTCATCTGAATAGCAATCTAACCTGAAGTTCATAAATTTACTTTCAGATTTGTGATATCTTGATAATTGTCACTGACCCATTTTTCATTGTTGATTTTTATAAAATTTATTTGTGAAGACCAGCATCCATTTGTTCAAAACATTTTAACCTTATACACAGATTTAAATAAATTTCAAATGATTTTATTATTAAAATAAGGTAGTAATTAAAACAGTTTAAGACAACCTGTAGATATTCATTGAAAAGATTCACAATATACCACTTTACAAAAGAAAATATAGATTAAATCTTAAGTCTTAAAAATTTACCAGCTTTGATTTCTAGCAGTATCACTAACATGAATTTGATCAACTAGACTTAAAGCTAATTTGCTAATTATATAGTGATGTGAATATGCACTTTTTTACACTGCACTTTGTATTGTTGCATAAATTCTGGCCTTAAGTGAGTACTGAAATTGCTGTTAGATGTAGTTGTTCTTTCCTTGTGTATTGCAAACTCAGACTTTAGATTCTCGGTAATGTTCTAAGCATAAGAACATTATGGGATATACAAATTTTCATGATTCATGGGAAACCATGGATTCTTAGTTCAAGGTTATCATGGGTATACCAAGGATTCTTAAATCCTGAGCATCATGGGATACCCATGGATTATTTGTTAACAAGCATTACGGGATACCCATGGATTATTTGTTAAAGAGCATTATGAAATACCCATGGATTATTAGTTCAAGAGCATCATGGGATACCCATGGATTTTAGTTCAAAAGGACATGAATTTCAAATGGATACTTAGCTCAAGAGCATCATGGGATACCCATGAATGACTATTGCTGTGGCTTAGGATATGATTTCCTTTACTGCCCATGAACAAACTGAATCAAACCAAGCCTGCAGTGTTTTCATATTTGTTGTGTTTAGTGGCTTTTTAAGTCCTCTTTTAGAAAATTCATTGTCTCCATCCCCTCCCAAAACAAAACAACAAAAAATAGTTGCAATAAGTGATAATATTCATTAGAATATTGTAAAACATGAAAAAGACTTACATTTTTATTTACCATGTTAATGAAGTTAGTGTTAATTTTTTAATAGAAAATTTGGATTAAAAACCACAATGTATAATAGAGAAGCAAACCTTGAGACTTAATGCTGTATATAATTAATATTTATAACCTGTCTCTTTACAGTGCTGTCTATAATTCCCTCCACATGGGGATTTTACTATGTAAGTCGCAAGGCAGATGTTAATGGGATTTCGTTGAATATTTTAATGCATCAATGTGTTGCTTATTTTATTGTTTCTGTTAATTCATATTTAATAAACTTTTATAATAAAGTTTAGAAACTAAATATTGTGTTTGATATTGGTTGTACATCAAGACCATCCCAAATCTCACTAAAGTCAGATTTAACAAACTGTTAGATCTGATGACGACCCGCTTACACCGTACATAAACTATTGCGGTTTTCCCCGATTACTATTTTTAGAAATTGTCAACACGGGAAGCATGATTTATCGCAAAATGATCTGAAGATGTCATGACATTAGAAATGAATGCAATACTACATAAACACATATATCTATAGTAAAATATGCTTAACGCAGGCTGTCAACACTTTCCATGGTTTAATATACTATGTTTACTTTCACTTTCGCGATTTTGTAGGCGACAATCGGATTGGTTCGAATGGTTAGTGATAAAAGCACGTTTTACTTACTCGTCGTCAGATCCCGATAGCGTAGCGGTTTTCTGGAGATGATTTTAATCAGATTGGACCATCCCAAAATAAGACTACTAATCAGTGTCCTGTAGACAGTTTTGCACTATTTACACCGGAATTAAGACCACCTCGATATTAAGACCACCTCGATATTAAGACCACTTTTATCAATTCCTAAAGGTGGGCTTAATAGACTGGTTTTACTGTAATTCCATAGATGGAAGGATTGAGAAGAATCCCAGCAATCTGATTGGTTGAAATTGAGGACAGTCTCGGGATAGACCAATTTAAAGCTTGAGATTTTAGACTGGTTTTAATTGTCTGTTAAAAAAGCAGACGAGTCTGTCCATTTAGACCAACTATGATTTGTGACCATATTCTGCAGCCTACATGTATACCGAAAAATCCTTCGACTTGAGATTGGAGACAAGTCACATTTCTGTAGTAGTTGATTGGTCAGTTTGGGACTATAATCAATTTCAGCCATTCAGAATTCGGATCATTATTTTAATACCAGAAATCAGACTGGGCTGAAAGTCGTAAAACTGAACATGGAAACCTGGACGCCATTTCGGCCAGTCAGATGCTTGAGTTTTGAGACTGGTTTCCATGTTCAGTTTTATAATCTTGGGCACTGGCTTATGATTGGTAGTTTCTTGGAAACTATGCCCAAAATCATAAAACTAAATCTGGAGATAAGTCTCAAATCTCAAGCGACCAGTCGCCATTTCAGCCAATCAGATCCTTGAGATTTGAGACTGATCTCAAAACTTAGTTTTATGATCTTGGGCCCTGGATTCTATTTCAGGACTCGAAGATCGAAGATGTGAGTTTATAGATCAGCCTTAACTCTGTAGGTAATGATTTATTAGTTAAGAAATTTAACTCGAATTTAGCCAATCAGCTGTTTTATACTAGATTCCAATTTAAGTTTAATGGTTTTGTTCAACAGTGATCTTGGTACATAAAGGATGATCGCATGATGTGATGTAACTCCCTTTTATGTAACATTTGAACTAAGCGGTGGTAGCTGTAATGTGAGCTTGGTTGCTTGTGATAGCATGCAAAAAGTTTGAAAGATAATGCTGGACATAGCAAGTCTTCACTGACCACACTCCCTGCACCCTTTCTCCCCTCCCCCGTCAACAAACCGGAGAAAACTGATGAACACTGTTCTTTGTGCCCCGAACAACATTTAACACTGGAACTATGATACATATTAAAAGAAAGAGTAAAGATAACAACAGCATTTCATTAATCAATTTAATAGCGTCGATAATTGTGATATTAAATTGCGTTCATCTCTGGATTTGGATTTGCTGACATTCCGCCTGGTATGCCTCTACTGAGATCGCCTTTTACTCACAAGAACCCAGTGTACATGGCTTTGTCTTGTGTTCTTTGGTCCGGGTGCGCAAAGACATTATTTTTACAAGTATTTATCAGTTTCAATGGTTTTCTGAGTGTAACGCAAAACAATACGTCTTTATAAAATATGTTCAACGTCATTTCCTTGTTATGCATCGTCATAACACCATTAGCAGTCGCCGCCGCTGACTGTTGGTCATGGCGTTAGCTGCACGCTACCCTGCGTTTTGTGGTCTGTTTTTCTGCGCGAATACACTGCCGTGTCTGCTGTCGAATCGATTGCTGCGCAGATGCTTTCCTAATTGCTGTTCGTGGTTGTTGCTGCACAGACACCATCATACCTGTTTGTCGCTGCGCTGACACTACCCTGCTATTGGTCCGCTTTTCTGCACACAGACACTGCCCGGCCTGATGTTGTGGCGTTTGCTGCGCAGATGCTATCCTTTTTTGTTGGTCGCGGTTGTTGCTGCGCAGACAACACCCTGATGCTGGACGTGGCTTTTGCTGTGCATGTAAAATCCTGCCTGCTGATCGTGGTTTTAGCTGCGCTGACACTTGGTGTAGCCATACGTCGTTGTTATCACAGATATAGTGACTATGCCTACATTCTACCTGTGTCAACAGCGACACTGCTGATGGTGTTTTTAGCTGCGCTGACACTTTGTGTAGCCATACGTCGTTGTTATCACAGATATAGTGACGATGCCTACACTCTACCTGTGTCAACAGCGACACACGACTCACACGTCTTTCAGGTTCAGTATAACTCCTGTGAAGCACCTACGTTTATCCACTGACCGTCAAATTGCGAGGGTGCACGTTCGGTATTCATTTCAGCCGGTATGTTTTTCTTCTTTTGATTCATTCCATTGTAAATCATAACGTTTGCAGGTTCAGCTATTCCTATAATTTTGTTCAAATGTGACGTCTTACGTCGAATAAAATTTTACTATTAAAAGCAACATTTTTCAGAGGTGCTAGAAATTGAAATATCAATTAAAATTAGATATTTGATTACGACAAAAATCCGTAATATTCCGGCCCCTATATTCCATTTTTAAAATAATTTTACAGCGAGCCACATCGATGTGGTTAAACAAAATTATTTAAGATATGTGTGCTGCTCCAATGGGTACGCTTCAAATGGGTATATTTTACGAGACAAGATTTTTATACCGAACTCTGCAATGGTTGTAACACATGTTTTCCTTTGAAACATGCAACGAAATCTATTGAAATGCGGTTATTATACTGTTAATTGAAATCTTAAGAAACTTCCGAATAATCAATTCTCGTCGACATTTCTTAAAGCAAACGTTCTGTCACCTGATTAATGAACACAGCATATGTTTCTTATACCTTTCTGGGTATTCAACAATCTGTTTCACCGCTGGTCGAACACGTTGAAAGCAACGCTTGGGGGCCACGATTTTATGATTTCTTATGTACAACGTGGAAGTTTATGGATGACACGTACATTTGTATTACATCTGTTCGTTGTCATAAAATGAAAGCTTTTGTTGTATTAAAGGTTTGATCTGTATAATGAAAAGAAAGAAGAAATGTGTGTATTCTCAGACCTAGACCAATGCTAGAAAATAGAACCGAGTGGGAAAATCTCCACAGATGCAAAGTGTATATATTCGTATGTTATTTATTGATTCGAATTATGATACACACCATAGTCGGATATAGAGGGCCGGGAGATGGGACACGCCCCCTCTAAAAAAACGATAGATAATTTATTTGATTTAACTCTCTTAAAATAATTTTAATCCGAGCATTTCTAAAATACAATTTCATGCATGATAATTCTTTTTATCGCCTCATTATCAGTCGGAACACCCAATTTTCATCGGCCACTGGATTCGCAGAAGAGGCATAACTTCTGGGCATAAAAGAAGGTAACTAATAGGGTCAGAAGATGGTCTTCTCATCCCATAATTCTTCCGAATTCGCAAAATAAAAATGCCTTCAGTTGCATAGTAATTATATCACAATGTATATCAAGATGCTGAGAAAGTTAATCGATCAATCCCGAATAATACTTGCAAATATTTTTTTCAATATTTGTTAACTTTTCATACAGTTATATAAGATCAGAGCTCAAGATAATTAAACGAAAGCTGGAGACCAGTCTAAAATCTCAAGCATCCGATCGGCTGAAATGGCAACCAGTCTCAAATTTTATGATCTAGGGCCCAGAAGCTCGGGGAATTTCATATTTTGTGTATTGATACTGACATCTTGTTAACAAACACATGTCATTGAGCATTGTTCAAGGCCATAGGGCTAAACAGTCGTCAGGTTCAACCAGAAGCGTTGCAGATGTGCCTTTAAGTTCACGAGGTATATTAACCAAAATACCGCAAAACCATAAGGTTTAATGAATGTACTTTAAATACCAGACTGAGAAAAAATTAATAACATATCTCAAGGATACTGTGGTGACGATATTAAGAAAGACGCAGAATCATTTATCAACACAAAACAAGACAAGACAATATTTTATTCAAGATATGTACATTATTACGAAGTTCATAATCTAGATATTCTTATATAAATTCACTTTTGGTCTCAGAGTTACCAGTACAATGTATGTTTTTGCGGGATAAAAATTGAGAGTAAATGCACACAATTATGTTATTAAAAAATACGGAGAGCGACGTAGACATGCATTACACAGTAATTGATTATCTAATTTAAAACGATTTTTTTATATTTATTTTGCAATATTTTTTTACAACGCCTGAATCGTGTGATCCCATTAGTGAATTAAATTTATAATCAGATGGTCTAGAATCTAGAGTCACTTATAAATGCAAACAGTATATGCATCTTATAATTGTCGTCTGTCAATTGTTTTTGTTTTATTTTTCTATTTGCGGGAAGGTGTTCTTGAATTTTGATGCTGTTTTTCTGTCTGTTATATTAATATTAAGTTCCGTGTCACCAAAAATGAATTCAATATATATAGTTCTTTCTTCCTTAGAAGGGTTTGGAATCTGGTATTCAATTTTCCCTAAAAGCCAGACATTTTTGTCTGTTACGTAGGTTGGATTCAATTCTGTAGAAAAGTAGACGTCAATTTCTATCACTTTCTGGAATGGTTCGATGGAAGTAAGCGAATCATAAGACATGAACCCGACAGGAGCCCGAGATCCGGCGGAAATGAACGGACAGAACACGTCAGTGATAAAGTCTATCCCGTGAAGCGTGACAAGCCGTTCCTGTGGATGTACATCGGGGTTGAAGAGTTTGGCTTTACGTAGACCATATGTGTAACGAATCACTCTTTGGAATATACTGCGTGGTTGATGTCCAAACATAACGGCGCCTTTAAGAGTCGCCAATTCCGGTTCAGGTGGAACAATTATGCGTTGAATCTTAGTTTTCCCTTCAAGTTCGTCTTTTATTAGTTCTTGTACTGTTTGAGAACTAGCCATACCACCAACCAGTATCAAAACACTACACCCTTTTGCTGCTGGATCGGATAAAACTGTTTTTATACTTCTCGCAATTTCAGCACAGGTCGATCGAAACAGATCATAGCAAACTGATGGCTCCAAAAACAACTTATTATCGATAACTTTAATCTTGTCTCTAAACATAGTTTTTGCTATAACGGCGCCCATACTTTCGCCATTATGATTTTTTCGACATATCCGTTCAAAACCAACAGGAATTCCTACACAACCTGGTGTTCTCTGCTCTTTTATAATCTGATGTTTAATCTTATCAAAATCTGTTAAAAACTCAAGAAGCTCGAGCTTGCATTCGTCAATGAATTCCCGGACCGCGGGTGCTCCCAGCACTCGGACCAGCAGCTGCAGGAATGCGTTATCAATATGACTAGAACCGATCAGACATCCGCCACCTTTATTCATCTCTTTGATTTGACCATCAGGCCGTTTCTGATGAAATACGACATCAGACTTGCCACCTAGATATGAAAGACCATAGTTTTGATTTAAGTCCCATTACAATAACAAACAGTGTTGAATGCACTTTGATGATTGTAACATAAGATTAATCAGACTTCTAATTTATGTATTCCTTTAGATTTAGAAATACAATCTTAATCTTTCTCCAAATAAATTATAAGCGATTTTGGTCTCCAACTTTAAGGATCTAAGCTTAATACATGCCTTAAAGTTTAATTACGCAGTTTGTGTGCAAAAGTGGTATATTTCTTTTACAATTTTACAAGAAAAAGACCTGTTGTTGCACGCTTTACAAACCCCATTTTTACCAACACGACAAGCCTCGCCTTACCTCCAAGGTCTGCCACTACATAGGTCGCACCAGGGGAATGAATAGGAAGTTTTCCGACTCCTTTCATATACTGACAGAACACTGAGGCAACTTCCGCTTCCAGGGCAATTTTTAACCGTTCTCCGGGTATACCAGCCTACAACGGTAAAGACAATAGCAACTTAAACCACTCCATTTAAAAAAGTCTTCGGCAAAAACTCTCTCCAGGAAAATGCCTACCCAAATGGTAAACAATAACAACAATTTACCGCTTCCCATGAATACAGACCTACAACGGTAAATACAGTAATACCAGCATACAAAGGTAAAACCAAGAACACCAAATTACCGCTGTCCAGTAATATAAAACAAAGAGCAACAAATAATCACTGTCAAGGAGAACCAACCTAGAATAGTAAAACCTAGAACAACAATTTACCGCTTTCAGGAATACCTGCATAGAAAGGTAAACTAAGAGCAACAATTAACCGCTCCCCAAGAATACTGTATATCTCTACGTCATTCTTATTTTTTTATTGAAATGATGACCTTTATTATGTACCTGAATAGCAGCCTGTCTTATGAATTGTTTAGATACGTCGTTCCAGAAAGATGGTACCGTAACCACCCATTTGATGTCCTCGGTTGAAACCTCTTTACCGCGCATGCGCAATGCATTTAGTAGATGCATCTTCAAAAAGCGCATGGTAATGGCGAACAATTTGATTGCTTGAATTGGCTTTCCATTTTCGTCTTTGAGGTTAACAGATGTCGTCAGTCCCTGGATAAAATTGTGAATACATTAATAGGTGAAACACTTGATTTCGGTTATTCCCACTAAAATGATTATTCTTTTATTCAGTTCAGGCATCATGTGTTGCTAAAATGTTTCTCAATTTCTCAAAGCACGAATCGAGAGAAGTCAAACTTCTAGATTCCTGTTAAAAACATAATGTATGAACGCGTAATCGAATTAAGCGAAAGCACGATAGCACCAAACCCTTCGCACCAAAAGCACGGTAGTGAGAAAATGTTATATATTAAAGCGGCATTACTTCAATTTAACCCACTCTTGTATGAAATATTACATGTATTTGGAACTATATGCACAAATTTGCAGCATTAGTTCGGGCTAATAAAATTTTAATTTACTAAAATAAATTTGGTCCGCGCGAATAAAAGCGAAAGTAAGATTTCCGAAACGTCACAGAAATCGAGATCGCGCATGAAGTGGTCTCTTCGTCAAAAATAGGTTGCTAAATATACCTCCACTATATTTAGCTTCTTAAAAGTTCGTTAACGATAAGTTAACAATATGATTGAAAATCCCGTCTATAAGAAAGAATTCGATCGGACCTTTTGTGTTCTGTTAGAGAGTTTATATATTGGAGTCTATATGGACAAATATGATTTTTCAATAGTATATTCTTACTTAAGTTTAGGGCTGGGGCTTTAATAAAACATATAAAGAAACTTGATGTAGACATTTGGAATGAAACAGAGCTCAAAAATGCTTTAGGTCTAATATATACACTAACTTTATTTTTTAAGTTTCATTTTGAAAACTAAACAAGTTTTGTAACTGAATTACTTCTTCAAGTGTCTTCTAGACATGCATGCATAAATACAAATGTGAAAAAAGCGAAAACGAGAGAAATTCATCTGTCATATAATGTTAGAACTTCATTTAAGGAATAAATTGTGCAAGTTTTTACTTGATTCGTAGCTATCTTTGTCTTGAATCGTTTGAAAAAGTAGCATCTTTGGTGTCTTCCTTGTTGGTGTAATTCCCGGTATCGCCGTTCCGCTTCGTACCCAAACGCTTCAAACTCTCGTTTCTCATTTAGCAGTAGGTAGGTTGGTGTTTTAAACGTTGATACATGCTTTTCATTGCTTGCCCAGAGCCCATTTAAAATGACGCTATCCATATTTTCGTCCATCTCTTTTCTGAAAAGTGGAAGACAGTATCGAAAGACATATTTCGAGCGTGTCCTGGGACAGTTGAAGCTAATCCTTGGAATGGCAACATAAATTTGAGCAGACACCATTGCTTGTTATGCATTTTGAAGTGAAAATAGCATTATATTGTCATAAGGTGTAACAGAAATCTATTTTGAGTTATAAGAAAATGAAAGATAATCGCAAGCTCTTTCTAGATTTTGTAACAACTACAGTGTCAACAGATATTTAAAAAAAACATCATTTATAGTGACGTGCCCATTTGATGCTCACAATAGTGATATACCAACTTTTTGTTGCGTTAATTTGTTGTTGTTGTTGTTGTTGAATCAAAATGTATCCATTTAAAGAGATAGACTTTAATAAATATGTCTTGTATTCAGGATCGATACACGCCAGATACACCGGTAGGTATTTTAACTCAGTCACAGTGGTGAAATGTAACGAACCGACCTTAACAAACAAAACTTTATATTTACCTGATACCATAGGCGTATCCAGAACACATTGTACCAACATCAAGGGCAACAACCATTGATAAGGATGAGTCATCTACAGTGGTCACAGATGCACGAGATCTCGAACTTGCTGCTATACTACTCATTGCTGTATTCGATCCGTCGGCTTTCTTTGAGCGTCCTATTAGTTACTTCGTGTCTCGATTGTAGTTCCAACTTGATTTAGGTTTTATCGGCTTTATCTGATTTTCTTATAAAGTAACAATTACTAAGCGGATATTTAATTACTAAGTAAATATTTATTTATTTTCCTGTAATGCATAAGATGATTTGGAATAATAACATTTACCAAACCTTTCAGAAATGTTACTTTTACGTAAAGCCGATGTGATAAAAAATATAATACATGTAGATAAAAAGGAACTTTCGGTTCGGTTTGATTGAGCCTGTTCATGGACAGCATATTACTGCCCACGTCGCCTAGACCCGTGTTGAGTGCAACTCAGTATTTACACCAGTATCGACCCATCCACAACAAAACAAAATGAGATGGATTAAAACGTAAAAATAATTTAATATATTTATTTCCAAATAAAGAATATTTGAATAAATAGCTCACCTTTGTTATCCATGATTTTTCCAAAAGCTTCATGTTTAGTTTTGAATTACCATTAAAATTAAGATCCAAGACTACAATGTACTAGAAAATCCGATTAGATTTTAAAACATGTACACTAAGTCAAAAGGATTAACAAAATCGACCAGCTTTAATATACCCGGTAGGTGTTCCTAACATATATAATCACTGTACAGTAATTGATATTAATCAAACAAAATGTCAACTATAATAAAGAACAGATCATTTGTAAATGGGTAAATTTTATCAAACAACATAACGCAGTTTAAAGACAAACTGCACTTTTATATTTTTAACGTCTCAACTTTTTTTCTTGAATTTACTGTAACAGTGGTTGTTTAACGATGGTCAAGCTGCGCTTAAAGTTGTCTTATACTGATTTTTGCCAGCTTTTATTTTTCTCTGAGCAGCGGAAAGAAATATTGTGTCCGAAATGATGTTTTCTTGTCTGTGACGTACACGACTTGCTCAGTGTCCCCTAGGACAATGTCAATATAAATTGTACGACTTTCTTCTGAAGGAATTGGAAGTTCGTAATCTATTTTGCCAAGACTTTCACACCCATCGTCCGTCACAAAATTATGTGAAAGCATGGTAGACTGAAATATATGTATTTCTATTTTCTTTTGCATTGGTTCCGTTGTTGTCAGCGCTTGATGTGACGTAAATCCAACTGGTACCCGGGTTCCAATAGTGAGGAATGGAGAAAAGACGTCCAGCACGTACTCGACTCCGTGCAAAACGGAACGCTTCTCTGGAGCGTGCATTTCAGGATTGTACAGTCTAGCAATACGCAGACCCTGGGTGTATCGGTTCACTCTACACAACATTGAACTAGGGTTGTTCCCAAATATAACTGCTCCTTTCAACGCAGCCACATCCGCATCCGGCGGAACAATAATCTGTGTGATTTGGCTTTTCCCCACCAGTTCTTGGTGCATGATTTCCTGTACAACTTCGGAATCTGCAAATGCTCCAGTCAGAACAAGAATTGATACGTCTTTCGCTGTCTTAGAGCCTGCTAACAAGAGGTTTACCATTTTTGCCATTTCCACAGTTATCGCCCTAAAGAATTCATTACTGATTACCGCGTCTATCCGGAGTTTTTGCCCTACAATCTTCACTCTTCCCTTATAAACAGACCGAAATAAGACATTTGCTAAGTTATCATTATACTGCTCCTTCTGTATAAGGAGCTGTAAGCAGGCTGGAATTTTTAAGTCGATGTAACTCGTCGTCCTTGGTGTTACATTCCGTTTCTGTATTTCAAACTCACGCATCATTGCAAGGAACTCTTTTCTGTAGCGGTTGACAAAGGCCTCGGTCACGGACTCGCCAAGGAGTTTTTGTAGAAACTGGACGAAGATGTTATCCACCGACCCGGCCCCGAGCTTGGCACCAATCCCTCTAGTTATCTCACGTATCCCGTCTCTACGTTTCTCGTGCACAACGATGTCCGTCATTCCACCTGTCAATACGAAATTTACAGAATAACAATATATGGTAATATGAAAAAACATATACATAAAAAGCGTGCACGAGACACGAACACCTGCTTCGTTCATGTATGAATTTGTGTAGCTTCGTTGGCTGATATTGACATCTCGAATTCGCACATTTTCCAATGATTATAGAACAAAAAAAACTAGGAAACATACCACACAACATTTCTCCATATTTAATATAAAAAGTCAACGGGACAAAGACATTTTGCAACACGTCACCGAACAGGACAGTGGGGAAAAGACAAGTTGCCTCATCGGCTAGAGAATACCATCCTTATATATAGTTTGTTTTCTCAAATAGAACAGTGTCTTCGTGAAATACATCTTTCATCCAATGCAATGCATGTAAAATGCATTATACGCTTTTCATACTTATGTAGGTCAAATATATTATACATTTACTAGAAATACTAAACATCTGTAAACAATTAAACCAGACCCTAAAGCGTTGAGCAAAGCATATACATGTTTCACATTTGCGCAATACAGACCCAAAACGCAGACAGCGCGTCAGCCTTCGTACTTGTGATGATCATACAGTGTTTTTTATTAAAGTTTTGCATTTCAATATCATATCAATCGAGTTTTGCGTTCTTTTGATTACGTCGCAGATGTTCTGTTGCTAATATTGATGTTCCTCCTCAGAAAATATCTAAATATCAGCTGTTATTATAGACCTGTATTTTTTCTGTCTTTAGATCTAAAATTTTAAAACTCTCAACTTATATTTTACTTAGTCTGAGGTAACATTAGAAACTATGTCATGGACAACAAAACTTTGCTATATGAGTTAGAAAAAGTAAAGCTTCTGTCTAGAATCTAGAAAGGTGAAAATTGAAAGCCACCGAACACAACAAATATAAAACTTTTGTAAGTTCGGTTTGATTGAGCCTGTTCATGCGCAGTAATGGAAATGCATATTTCTGCCCACGCCGCCCGGTGAGCGCAACTCAATATTTACACAAGAAAGCAGTACTATTCAGATACAGCCAAATTATGGTATGCATATGGCGGTGAACATTGAACTATGCGGTACTTTCAGATTAATACCATTTCATGTTTAGCGGCGTATGGTCCCCAGATAAAAGACTGGATTTGAAAGTGACAAAAACTTTGCTGTTTCAACGCACTTAACTTAAACATAATATCTTTACCTCCTAGGTCTGCAAGGACATATTTGGCGCCGGACTTCAGGATTGGTAGTTTGTCATTGGAAAACAAAGTGGTTGGCAAACTTTGACAGAACAAAGAGGCTGCTTCCGCTTCTAATGCCAACTTCAACATGCTGTCTGGGATCCCAGCCTATAGGAAATACAAAGAGGAAATAATCTTGAGTTTCAGTAAAAATAAGAGGAAATATTCTTCAGTTTCAGTATAATCAGAGAAAATAATATTGACGGTTTCAGTATATGAGAACAAAATCTTGAGTTTCAGTATAATAAGAGAAAATAATCTTGTTTCAGCATAATAAGAGAAAATTATATTGAATTTCACTATAATAAGAGAAAATAATCTAGAGTTAATAGTGATCTGAAGATTAAACTATTGGTATGCCCATGTATAAGGACTGCATATTTGTCTTTAAAGCTGCCTATTCACAGTTTAGGTTGGAATACATCAATGTCTCAGATGTGGTCTGTATTAATTCTACTGCTGTGTAATACATATATGTATTAATGGATCAAGGGCGAATTTTAGCCGAAATGTTTTTGGACTAATCATTACATTTGAAGAGCTGGTGTGAGTATATATATTTGATTAAGATTTATTAATTTGCTGTGACATTTCTAACTGAAGATAAATACAAACTAAAGATTAATACGAATAGGAAAACCCTATCGAAAACATGACAAGGACCTTGAATTGTGATCCTCTGCACATGCAAACTTTAGAGCGTGATATAAACAGGACCATTACATCATTTTAATTTGAATGTGCATGTACAAACTATATGTATAGTTCAATTTGTCCTTGGTCTCGGTCGATACGAAGGGCATTCGGTATTCCCATTTTCATGCTGATAAGTGTACACAAATTAATTTTTTATGTAAGAATGACCCTTCGTTTACCAGTCCCTAAAATTTCATTTACAAAAAGTGAAATATACGAGCTCGTATTAAGAACTTTATGGAATCTTGAACCGATTTGCTTAGATATATTGGCCTATTTTTCGGATTTAATTTAAAAATCACTGTAATTGTTGGGAGTATATTAAATATGAGTAAAACCTAATGCTCGTAATTTTAGGCTGAAATACCATTTCATGAAATGAAAATCTTAATCTTGTGGTTGTTGCGTAATTAGAAGGGAATTTTCAGCGAGGCGATCGCGAAACCTTTGGGAGGGGATGGGTTCGGAAGTATGCTTATATTTTAAATATTGCTTTTACTATTCGAATGCAGTTCTTTGGGAGGGTATGACTGGTGAACCCCTCATCCCCACAATTTCTGGATTGTTTTATGAATGTTATTTCATAATTTGCAGAATATTGTATTTCTGCTTTTCTACCATACTCATAAATCCTGACTCGCTCCCCCGTTGAAGTATGACTCCGTCCAGATTATACTTTAATTTCACTACCACTTCATTTTCAACCATTGGAACAGTCAAGCAAACTGTGGTTTCCAAATAGCTCTTGTTGCATTGAATATTTCTTTAAAATTGCCTCTGTTTGTATCAGCATATATTTGTAGAATTTAAATGTTTAGAACAGACCGTTATTTACCATAGAGGCGGCTTTGCGGGTGAACTGTTTAGCTACTTCTGACCAACACGCAGGTACGGTCACTATCCATCTTATATCGGCAACTTCTGCATCTTTCCCGTGCATACTCAACTCGTTCAGCAGTTGGCTTTTAAGGTAGCGAAAGGCAAAGGAGAAAACTCTTAATGCCGGAAAAGCCTTCCCGCTTTCGTCTGTGATAAGAGAATTACCTCGAAGATCCTAAGTCGAAAACGTTTGTTTTAGATGTATTGATATGAACGAAACTAGACGAAAACGGAGCTTCAAAAGCACCTGAACACGGCCAATTTATCCATTTTGAGGCTGTGTTTTGTGAGTGTGGCGATTCCTGATATGCATATTTTACTTTTTTTGAAATATTAAAAGGTTCGGTTTGATTGAGCCCGTTCGTAGGCAGCACTGGAAATGCGTATAACTATCAACGCCGCCTAATCCCGGGTAGTGCATCTCAATATTTACACAAATATGAATCGTGATCAACGGCCTTCAAAGAGGATAATTGATAATATCATTACATGAAAAAAATAATAAAGACAAATAACCAGATCGTCCCCTTAGTGTAAAATGGTTTAAGTACAATCGAAATAAGAAGGATTTATACTGTCATGCCACTTGTTGTTAGTTGACGAGATAGAGACGTGTTACGATTTATTTTGCTACGGAGTTTGCTCTCCTTTACCATTGGGCGAAGACAAATTTATCGTAATGCTGAATAAACTTTTACTTTTCCTTCCGGTTTAGATTCTCAAAGAGACCTGCGTTAAGATGCTGGTTCGAAAGACGGGAAAAGAGAGTATGCCTTTATAAATGAGCAGATACAATTTACGCAAACGAGAGCCTCACGAATTACCGCCATAGAAACAGTCGCCGACAAAACAATTTGTCACAGAGGGTTTAGACAAGTGTCTAGGCAGCACCAACCTCACATTTGCCCGGACAAATTATTTTCTTTTAAACAAACATGTGCAAAGAAATATATCGTAAACTCGCTACCTTTATTCCATAGAGTTTTGATTTGAATCGTCGGAAGTAGAACCACTTGCTTTCTCGCCCTTCTTGTAGAAGCTGTGAGTAAAGATGTTCAGCCTCGTAACCATAGGCCTCAAATTCTTTCTTCTCGTTCAACAACAGGCAGGATGGCGTTCTCAGCGTTGTAAGGGCCCTATCAGTGTGAAGCCATGCAGGATTCATAACTACAATATATCAACAAGAGTCAAATTGGTAACAAGTACATAATGCAAATGAATTGTTAAGAGCTGAAGTGTTTACATCATTTGGTGGAGGCTGGGGTGTTTGTGTTGGTGGGGAAATGGGGTGTGCATGGAGTGGGGAGTGAGTTAAAGGTACATAAGGGATGTCGCTTATAGCTCAGAAAAGGACACCGTTTAACGGACTGCTCTATTTCAGATCTTGTTTGGATTTTTCATCTTAAGACATCTGTCAGATCAGATATAATCTAAAATTATTTCTGAGGAAGGCATTAAAAGTCTTCTCGTACTTTTTACGATTCATTATTGATATTATTACAGATTTCTTTGAAACCTATTCATCTAGGGTAAAAAATAGAAAAAACTTAATAAAGCACAGCCAATGCGAAAGGCATGAGAAATGTAAAATTTTCATTTTGAAAACACTACCAATATCTTTGGCTATCGACTTTCCGTCCTTCCTCTGAGCGTACGCGTACCCCGAGTATGATGTTCCAACCTCCAGCGCGACGACGTAAGTGAAATTATCCTTTTCTTCAAGAAACATAGAGGTGCGCCGCTCTGTCATGTTTAATGACGTTGATTCCTTCTTCAGAATTGGTCGCTTCAGGTCCAGCATCGGAAGAGTCGTCTTGTTTCGCTCAAGCCGAAGCTGTAATATTTTCAATATAAATAGATGAAAAATTAACATTCAAATTATACAGAACAAGACAAATAATAAAAATATGGCAAGCGCGGTTTTGATTGAGCCTGTACATGTAATAATGCATATTACTGTCCATTCGGGTTTAGCGAAACAATATTTACACATAAAAATTATCGTGCTCAGCTGCCTTCAAACGGCGTAATTGGTAATTGATAACAACACTAATTGAATATACGGGGAGACTTTTGACAGCGGCACATGACACGGCCTATGAAGTTGTTACAAACAGCTCAGTTCACAACACTTTCTCCCTGTACATATAGTCAGTACTATTATCAGTAAAATAACCCGTTACCGATGTTATGCAGTGATTGTTACGTATATCAGGGCTATCCGATCAACCTTTTTTGGGGGTTGTCCCGGTAAGCTCAATCGGTTGCGTCGCAGGAATCGCAGGGCTATGCGCTGTCGCCGTGACGGTGCGGGTTCGCTCCAAGCTAGAGGCACTATCATTTGAAATTCACAGGCGCTATTTGTGCAGTGTGGCGGCCGTAAAAAGTCTCCCCGTACATATAGTCAGAATTGTTAACATTAAAATAACCCGTTACCGATGTCATGCAGTGATTTTTACGTATATCAGGGCTATCCGATCAACCTTTTTGGGGGGTTTCCCGGTTAGCTCAATCGGTTGCGTCGCAGGAATTGCAGGGCTAGGCGCTGTCGCCGTGACGGTGTGGGTTCGCTCCCAGCTAGAGGCACTATCATTAGAAACCTTATATTGTCAAAGGCCATACTAAAGCGTGGGGCGTTAGTTTGATAGCCCTATATCCTGGATTGTGGTTATTTTCATGTTAAAGTTAAAAAGGCCAAGCATCTGTTTGGCTTAAATGGAATCTCGTCTAAAACTGTTTGCCAGTCATAGTTTATGAAATTAGGCTCTGAATGTCCAGTGAACAATATTTTTTTCTTTTAAAACTTTTACTATTAGTAACAAATATATATTTCAGATTCAAATCAAGATATGGTATGCAACGGAAGCAGTATTTGACATCATGCAGTAAGTGAGCAACTTTAACTAAAAGCAACAAGGAAATGTTTCCTACCCTGGGCATTTTAGATGATGTTTTATCCTTCATTCCGATTATTATATCAATATCATTATTGTTACAGTGAGTATAAACACCAAGTAGAAATCTTAACTACAAGATCAAAATAATTGTAAAACACTTCGGTTAATCTTTTAATCTCAGCACTAATCTGGGTCACTAATCTTAAAATTTCGTATCTCAATTAACCGACAGCTTAACGCATTCAATTCAATTTTACCTTTTGTTTCATTTTGTCACGTTATTAACCTGTTCTTGCCTATGCATTCCTACCTATATGCCAACGCCATTAAAACCATATTTATGATATATTCGAAGTTTTTTTTTTCTGTGTGTAGTTTATTGTTGAATTGTTTATTTTTTCCATTCAATTTTGGACACGATAATATGTTTATGAAAGTTTATGCTAAATGAACGCTGAAAAGAGTGTTGCGTAGTTACTGAGTATATGGTTCGATCTGAGTGATTTCGCCTTGTTTTTATAGGGAGAACTCGGTGTTATTTCTTGCTTTCCTCCTCCTTTTACTTTACGCATATTGTATGGCCAATATAAGCAAACACATTTTCTTCTTGGCATATTTTAGTTTGTGAATTCTTAACTATTGAAATCGGTTTTTGTTATTACACATATCCTTTGTTTTCTTTTGGGGAAGATATGTTTTCCAACTGTTGTTTATAGCTGATGAGCACTTATCATTTTTGTAGCTTTTTCTCCATCAATGTACAAATTGTAATAACATAATCAATAAACCAAAAAGAAACAACAACAATCCTAATGAAGTTTTACTGATTTTATTTTACAGACTTTGTCTCTCTTAGATAGAGATAAGCAAAGACAAAAGCAAAGAAAAAAACAATTGATACAATATTTAACATTTTGAAATATATTTAACATAATACAGACATTTTATGAGATCAAAAATATTTGTTCTAAGTCACAGACGTTGCATTGAATACGGACAACCCATATTATAATCATTTTGAAGTTTGCATCAGTTCTGTACACAAAACATGCTGCATGTACTAGAATAAAAACTTTTGCGTATATGGTCATCTTAGTGCAAAACAGTTTAACGTTGGCCTAACATGAAAACCTCCCGTCGACCATATTTGACTTTTGGCAACGCGGGAATATAGAAAAACTAGCGCGAAATCTGTCAAAATATCGAATCTCTATGCCAAATGGAATGGTTCAAGATAGTCATTTGTTGTTCTGGTTGGTGGATAGTTCATAAGTTCTGATAAGGCAGACGATAAATACAATTAATATAAGGAGAAAAACCGTTTTGCATTAGGGTGACGATATATTAGATCAAATTTCATACTGGCGATCAGACTGCATACAACTGCCCAATATACTGTCCACAACATCACTTAGGGTGCGCCACTGTAAACGGTTTCTTCTACGGTTTCTTTCGGACATTTTAATTGATACTATATTTGGAAACAATAATGTGTAATTTCTTCATAACCAATAGATGATTTTGTTGCACGTTTTGAAAATGTTATGTTAAAATTACATCGAAATGCTTACTGGTATACTTTTATAAATAACTATTGGTATACTTTAATAATTCACTGTAACTTAAATTTCCCGAAAACAATTAGTACTTCAGACTCAAAACTATGCAACATTTCTTGGCATAACAAAAACTGGTACTACTGTATGAACATGTGTAAACACAAAGCATATTTACAAAAACAATTTTACAACAGGAAAAACTTCGGCAAACGACATAGGTTCAAACAAATATGAGCAAATGATCTTTGTCGGTAATAATCTAGTACTTAACCACAGTCGCCAAAGATCATAAAACTAAATCAGGAGGCCAGTCTCAAATCTCAAGCATCCGATTGCCTGAAATTTTTCGGCCAGTCAGATGCTTGAAATTCGAAACTGGTGTCCAATTTCGGTTTTATGATCTTGGGCCCTTTTTGACAATATTGAATTCGAAATATATACATATATACATACAACAGCAACAAAAACAATAATAATTCGGAATGTATTATAATATTATGTAACATAATCAAGCACATTATACTAAAATATTAAACATATTTAAATAATTGACGACTAGTTTATATCTCGAACTCAACGCCATTACATTAATACCGTATACAGCAAATACCATAATTACACGTATTGGTGTATAAAGTGCATACCATTATAACAGGTATTCGTGTAAATACATTTATGTTTATAAAACATAAATCATTTTCAATCTAAACAAAATTAAGCATGTCATTTCACGAGTTCTTATTTTGTTCATGGGCTATATAACAGGTAAATACAAAAGTGATCAAAAACACAGCAAATGTAGCACACAATCTTTTCCTCGATAATGACTAGTAATTCAACAAGCAACAAGCCAAGCAAACTGTTCGAATAATGTTTTTGAATAACAGAATAATGTTATTAGAAAACACGTTTTCAATTAACTTCTTGTTTCATATACTTTGGTGGCGACCTCGCAAAACTGAAAGGCTCGCAGTTTTGTTGCGCGGGCGAATTACTGCAGCTGTTTGTTGTCATCACATGACCATTTAATGGACTTCCCAGGTGCCCCATATTAAGATTAGGATCTGCAGGGGATACAGTGGCCTGTGGAGAACCATCCATATGCAGACCGGTTATGTATGACACGTTGTTCAAGATTCCCATGGGAGGAGATTGGGTTCGCATTGACATCATGTGCGACTCAAGCCCAGAACCGAGATTTATGGAGTCGTCGTTATCGGAACTTGGGAGATCAGTGTAGTTGATGGTGTTCATGATCAGGTTTGGTGACATGGACAGCGGCGTGCCCTGTACTGCCTCGACTGGACTTGTAGCTGATGGTCCGGCCCCGGAATCTGTGTTTGCTCCTGAAATTTATAAACGGATATTTGCATATTTCTTACTTTTAATTATAGCAAAATAAGATTTAGACTATTTTGACACAAAAGCAATATAAGAAAAACAATTAATGAACGATCGCCGAAAACAAAGTTCACACTTTGGAATAGAATATTTTTATCCCTGTCTGGTAATTAACAAGTTATTTTTCACTATAGTGTGTTTTTCATAAACTAATAAATTCTTTGTCGGCACTGACATTACTGGCCAAACATACATGTCTAATCTGCAATTATTTAAGCATGCTGTATGCATTAGACTTAGAAAATGAAGAAAACGTGATGTTACCTCCCAGCAACATCTCTTGCAGTAGATTGTCGACCTTTGCCATCCCAAACAACTTTGCAAACTGTATTTGTTCAATCATCTGCCATGTGATGCTCTGTAAAGCTGGTAGAAGCAGAAGGATCTCCCCAAATCGTCCTCTGGAGTCATACTGGCGATCGTTAATGTAGTCTTCAAGATTCACGTGGATTTGATAGCGGAAAGCCTTTATCTTTGTGGATTCACTAAGTCCCTTTGCATCTGTAACGATTGAAACGATTGGTACATGTATAAATTGATTGTCTGTATTTATTTAAAGAAGCTCATGTGCGTAGCATTGCAAATTATAATTCGAAAAATACACAATCAAGTAAATAACTCAATGGTGGTATAGTATCTTTAAATGTATACATTCGCCCATCGACAAGAAAAATGTTTTTAAAAATTAACAGTGTATCTAAAAAGAAAACATTGCTAACATTTCTTTGAAGAACAGTTTATTTTGAACAGAAATAGACTACTATTGCAATAATTAAGTGATTAATTGTGAAAATCGACCATCTTCTATTCTCACCTGGGTCAAAAAATACCAGAGCCTTAAGACAGGAGAATTCCGAATCATCTATTTGAACTTCGCGCAGAGGTTTGACCAGTTCATCAAGAACTCTCGACGCAATGCGCCCAATTTCTGGATCCGACATTTGTCTTGTAATTATGACGTCATTTCCGAGAAGAAGTGTGTCTCTGAGAGCCAAAGAGCGTCTGGCAACTCCAAGCAACAGGTGTTCTCCGGCGTGTGCTCTTAGCAGAGCGACCTGGAATTCGGAATTTAAAATTTAGTTACACCAAAATGAAGACGAACAACTTTTGGCAACATGTTTATGGAAACGAGAAATGTTTGCGAAAAAAAATGAAAAAGGAACTTTGAAAGCCACCAAACACGACAACAGGCCTGCCAAAACTTCTTCATTAAAACTCCGGAGATTTTGTCTGAATATGTCAATCATGATGATGACGACGATGACGATGATGATGATGTTGTTGTTGTTGTTGTTTTAATATCTTGTTGTTGGTGTTAACTACGACTGTGATTGAACAAAAATGATGATGATGATGATGATGATGATGATGATGATGATATTTTTCTCATATTCTTCTTTATAATTATAATCTTCAAAGAATTTTAGAAATAAATTTTGCCGATTTAGTTAGAAATGGTTAAAGAACTTGTTTTAAAATGACTTTTGTCGTTTTATCATTTATTTTTTAACTTTCTGTTAAACCTGTGTGTGACCTGTTTCATATTATTAGAATGAACATGCAATGAAAATAGATAAATCGACGCCCTGGTTTAGTTTATGACACACGGTTATTGTATAGTTGTGCCAGAGGCACTGAGGCAGCATGTCATTGACCACGTCCTCGTTATCTCGCAATAAACAGGAAATGTGCGACTGCAGCAGAGTAACTATTACGTTCATTGCAAAACTTTTGAATAAGGTTTAATTTATCTATACATGCATTTTTGCAATTTTATAGAAATCCGGAGAATTTGACTATAAATCCGGAGATCCGGATAAACTTAAAATCCTGAGATTTCGGATAAAATCCGGAGATTTGGCAGGCCTGCGACAAATGTGAAAATATTGTAGGCTCGGTTTGATCGATCCAGTTCCTGAGCAGCAATGGAAATGCATATTAATGCCCGCGCCGCCTAGCCCCTGGTTGAGCGCACCTCAAAGAGATTTTTAGAAACACGGAATGTTACAAAAATAATTTATAATTTTGTGACTAAACAAGACATTTCAGCGGAATAGATTTACTGCGAATAAAAAACAGTTATAATGATATTGTCTATACTAGGAAGCGATATCGTACGGCGAGCGCGCACTTGTCAAAAGGGCAACGCATGATTTTCTTTTATGAATTACTACTCACCTTATCCTAGGTGAACAAAACAAAGCTAAGGATTGGAATGTATCTTTCTACACTTAAATGACAATACCCCAGTCTAGTGAGATTTCATATCTGATAGACTCTCCAAAATGTCTATGAGTTATAGCACTCGTAAAATACTAGTAGATATGTTTTAGATATAGAGCAACATCTCAAAGATACTCTTCAAAGTGTTTATGAGTCACTATAACACTCATATATATACTAGTAGATATGTTTTAGATATGCAGCAATACCTCAAAGACACAAAGCAAAACATCCAAGATAACTTTTGTTTCAAACTATGATCCACCGTTGATTTTTCAATTGATTTAAAATCGTTTAAGGTACAGTATACTCGAGTACTTCATTCAGTGCTCTGTCATCGATAAAAAATAATAATAAATAAAAAGAATTCTCTAACAAATGTCGCCATTTCAGCCAATCAGATCCTTGACATTTGAGCCCGGTTTCCATTCTCAGTTTTATAATATTCAGTTATGACCACTCACCTGATCATCCAATGGGAGATCGCAGAAACACGGAATGTATTTTGCCCATTCAACCAAAATAAGAAGTTGTTGCTTCATTGAGTCGCATATGTCGTTTGCGGTTGCTACTCTTTTGTTCGAAAGATCATTTCCTAAACATGTAGATGGTGATGAAATCTAAAATAAATAAAGCAACATTAGCTACAAAATATGTTTGAAATATTAATTTTGTTCTCTAAGCAAAGCAATACAATTTGTATTATCGAACTATGTTATATTTATTCGTCTTCAAATTATCCCAAGGGATATCCAAATATAACTCGGTTAAATTAACTTTTTCATTTTAATGTTTCGGCCTAATGGCCTTTATCAAAATGCACAAAAGCATATACATTCCTTTACATTTTTTAACGTTCCTCATCCAGCATTACTGGAAATCTATCGTGAATTGTGTGTGTTTAGATAAAGCCAATGAGTCTGAAACGTTAAAGGTATCCAATGTGGAAAACAGGCTTAATTTTCAAGTTGCGCGCCACTGTAACATACTTTAACTCTGGTCTGGTGAAATATCAAATGCGTTCTTTAGTTACTTGAAATGCACAGCAATATAGCAGCAACAAAAACAAACGGATTGTTGACTTTAGGAAACAAGTTGTAATGAATGTGAACTACCTGTCGAGAGAGTATTTCAGCATTTAACAACGTGCTAACAGAGAGAGCACCGTTGTGCCCAATTTCATCATAGCTTGTACGACGTACACTGATACGATCCCGTTCGTTTTGTACAGCTGAAAGAAAAAGAAGAAATTGTAGTGATTAAGTGAAAAAATCCGTAAAATGACAACTGGAAACTAAGCAAGTTTGTTTAATGATAAAGTGAAATGCATTACAAACAAACGCACCATGTGGCCTTCCTTTACATCAAAATAAAAATGAATACTTGTATTATTAAAATAATGAAAAGTAATCATTTCTTCTTGTATTTTTCATTTTACAAATCGATCTAATAAGGTCAAAAATACATTTTATATGTTTTAAACAATATAATAACATGTCTGGTGTCATGCTACTATGAAAACATGATATATGCATATCAGGTATATGCACATTCAAAAAGACGCTACAAATCATCACTAAAAACTGAAGAGACTGAATAGTAATTGAGGTAAAAATCAAACAGGTAATATTTATTAAAGATAATTTAGTGTATTTTAATTGGAATAAACCGCGTGTATGTTATCATAACAAACTAAAACGAACACTACCTTCTTTCTTCATCCCAGCTCGAAAGCACTTTTTCAACCGACAGTATCTACATTGGTTCCGCTTGTCTTTGTCAACTACACAATTTCTGTTAAATCGACAGGAATATACGTGGTTCTTTCGCACACTTCGCCTGCAAAGAGTGAAACAAACATATCAGAAAAAACATATTTTCATACACAGTCAACGTAAAATGAATAGTGGGAGTGCATTAAATGACTCTTGCAAATATTACATAAGCAACAAAAACCGTGTTATTACTAAATAAGCTTATATCGGAATGGTCAGTGCCAGAGGTGGCGTACTTAATTGCCAATAGTTACATGAAAAGAATTAACCAACCTAACACTTGCACTCCTCAGGTTCTCAAAAAAAAGTTTCGTTACACTGGTGAATTACCACCAACACACCCATACACTTAAAACAGTCATATAAAACTAAACATGCCATAAGAAAACAATATTCATGGGAAAACTATAATATAATATTACTTTATCTTTATTTTTAAGATAAGTGTTATCTTATATAATAATTACTTTAGTTGTGTTAAAGTGTAGCTCAGCAGTACAGTTATTTATTAAGTTTCTTATTTAAATCGCATTTATTCACCGCATCAGTTTCTGATCAAAATTAATAAACTCGAAATATGCAACCAAATATTGAAATAAAAGAAACCCCGAAGAAAAGGATAAACGATTTTAGCGTACACAAATAATTACCAGATTTGAGGGGTGGTGGTGTATATAAAATATTTTAAGCTTTGTTTCTGCATATCAGTTGAGGCTTATGGGTATAGATAATAATGCCCTGTATAAAGGTATATAGACTATTAAAATGTCTGAGAAAGGTTTAAAAAGGGAAATTTCTGAAGAAAATACTCAATATAATGGTGTATGAAATGGTGAACATACCGGAAGAAACCTTTGCATCCATCGCAGCTTGCCGCACCATAATGTTTGCCTGTTGCTCGATCCCGGCAGATGGCGCAGTATTGACTGACGTTCTGCTGCGGGGAACTAGGCGCACTGATTGTTTGAATATTTGTTCCGCCGATTGTTTGTAAACTGATAGCATCGCCATCTGAAATTATTTTAACTTCAAATTATCTATCATGTCATATAACAGTAGTTGAATAAATAAATGATGAACGAACCTAAAAAATAATTCAATAATTAAAAAAAATATTAATGGCTTATGAATTTAATAATAGTCTGATCAAATCATTTAAAATTCAATTCATTGAAAGATGAAAATAATATAAATAAATAAATAAAATAATAAACAGCAAACAAACAAACAAACAAACAAACAAACAAACAAACAAACCACACAACTTATTAATTAATTAATTAAATACTTAATCAATAAATATTTAGATGAAAATTAAAAAAACAAAACCCTTTTTATATTAACTTTTCTTAATGTTAAACAAAAATATTAATAAAATAGATATTATTTAAAATTAAGATTCACAAAACTGTATTTAATATTAAATTTTCTATATGTTAAATAACAATTATAATTACCATCATAGTAATAGTACTGATGTTCCCTCGGCGAAGATTCTAAAAAGGAATAAAATAATTGAGTTTCAGCCTCAAAGTCACTAATTGTTTTACAAGTGAACAACATTCTGTACTTTACTCTTCATGCACATAAAAATTAATAATACGGAAAAAAAGAGAAATGAGTATTTATAAGATGGGTTTATTTATCAGTGATTAGGGGCCCAGTCTCTGTGTACGATTTGTTTCTCACATCTTATCGTTTTCGTGCTCCGTATGATCATCACCGACAGGCAAAATCTTGTTGTTTGATTACTTAACCAAATCTTTTAAAGCCCCTTGTTTAGTACTTATAACAATAGATAATCATAATACACCCAGTGTGAACTCCTATTGATTATGTTCATTAAGATCCGTTTATCTATTAAGTGGTTATTTGTCTTAAATTCATGCGGTGGTTAACACTCTAAACCGCAGAGCCTTGCTGCGGGATTCTTACGAGGGAACATCGTGTTCGCGCAGAGTTAAGCGTCGGCCTAAGACAAGCTTGCTTCCCATTGGGAAAGTAAACACAAAAATTACAATTCTGTCAATTATTTTGAAGTTCCCATCCTATTAATAAGTGATCATTTCTTGTTGACACCGGTCACTATTTCCGGTGCTTGCACTTTAAGGATTATTATGGGATTGTGTTTTAATTAAGAACTAATGTAGGGGTATATCCTAAGAAGTCTTAAGTAAACATAAACGCTAAGAACAATGATATTATCGTAAGTTAAAGATCTAAATCTAGACAAATGCAATGCATCTGTAAATATTGTTGCCCCTTGTAAATATTGATAATTATGTTATTTGCTTTGACCGTACTTATTGTTGTTGTTGTTGTGTGTGCATTATTTTTTTTTGTCTGTGACTATTTGTACACTATTATAAATGTGGATGTGCCGGTGTTTTAGTACTTTGTTACTTTATTGCAAAAAATTATCAGTACATATACCAAAACAATATCAAGAAGATATAATACCGTTATTGCTTTAAAGTCCCATATTTGTCTATATAGTCGCGCGGACCAAATTTAATTTAGTAAATTAAAATTTTATTAGCCCGAACTAATGCTGCAAATTTGTGCGTTTAGTTCCAAATACATGTAATATTTCATACAAGAACGGGTTAAATTGAAGTAATGCCGCTTTAGGGCGACGAATTGTACTTACTACTAGTAATAATTTGCAATAAACTTAGAACTAGAAAAAGAACAAGAACAATGCTATTCTTATTTTTTCATGTATATTTGTTCATTGAACTTCAAAAACCTTCGCTCACACGTAAACAGTAGCTGGTTCATAGCAAGGGACTTTATCTAATATTTATTTAAGATTTGTAGATAAAACAAACGCTGGGCCGAGCGGACAAAAGTGTGTGTTATAACGAAAATTGCCACGTAGCCCCTGAAGATTTTTATGCGCAATTCTTTTTTTATTATTATTTTCGCAAATTAATATTAATATTGTAAAAGAAAACATTCAACATGTAAAAGTAAATATGTTTTCAGTTTAAGACAAAGTAAACCCATTAATGTTTGTATTCAAATGCAGAAAAAATCGGACCTGTTAAAAAAGGGAAATGCAAATTGTCGGACATTTAATATACAGGAACTCGTTAATTTAATCTGTTATTACATGTATCAAACACTATGTAATGGCAACGCTGCAAGTACCACACTGCGTAAAATAATAATAATAATAATAATAATAATAATAATAATAACATTTTTAATCGTTAAAGTGTTTTAAGAGTTATAAAGATATACAAATGACAATTAACAAATAACACTTATTTAGTACTATTAATACACAGTTTAATTTTCCGTTAGTAAATAAATATACAAAGTGTGCCCTATTAGATATAACGGATACGTTAAGAGCGGCCTTGAAACCTTTTCGTGATCATCTGTAATGCGTTCTTTGGTTTAATTACCTAATTAGAGGCCTGTTTCTTCACTTTAATAAGACGTTTACAGATATGTTTGTGCATTACTGACGTGTTGTTACATAAATGGTAAACGTTTACGTAGTTATACGATTGTGTCTCAATGACGCGTACTTACATAAATAGCAACAAATAAAGAACCAAGATTGCAACAAAATAACAAATGGAAGTAAATATTTTTTTTATTAAATAGATCTATATAACATAACAAATACGGTAAACAAATTGTCGGATAGTTTTCGAAAGAAATCTTAATTGAAATCGTTTTTTTTTCGGTATAAATGCATTGAAATATGTTTGCTTCTGTAAAACAAAAAATCTGTTGTTTTACAAAAATTCTTATAAAAGTAAATTTCGACAAAAATTTCGTTTATCAAATTCGAGAGACTATTTTCGTTTATTTGAAAATAATACTATAGATATCGAAAGCAATACAAAATTATATTAAAAGCAATTTTAAAGAAAATCAATATCGTAATACGCAACTGCGTTTTATTTAATCAATGTGTGCTCATTTGCTGCTAACATAAATAAATTAGCCTTCTTCTTGAAAAGGAACGTTTGCGGCAAGTCGCTGCTCCGAAACGTTTTAACTGTCTAAAAGAGGAAGAAGGAAGGTTGAAGAATCTCAGAAAATTAATATGCAAAAATTGCCGGCATGGTTAAATTGAGCCTGTATTTGGACAGTAATGGAAATGCGAATTACTGTCCACGCTTTGAAGCCCCGGGTTGAGCGCAAATTAATATGTACACCCGTAAACAGTACAGAAATTCTGAATTCATTCCAATTCACCCACCATAGGCAGCTCTGTGCTTAAGCATGAGTATAAAACTGAAACTTCATGGTTAATTCAACGAAAACTACCAAAACGCAATTAAAATTAAAAAGAAACTTCTGAAGTAGTCTTTTTCTGAAATAGGTTGAAACTTTTGTGCGGTGGCTCTCTTCAACTTTCAGAAAACATACACTTTACAAGTTCCTTATTTGTATCAAAGCTAGAAACGCCTTCAAAGAAAAATCAAAGATATTCTTATCCATATTTCACGAGATACTAAAGTGCTTGAAGCAGGACTCGATGAGTTGAAGTGGCATAATCTGAATTACAAAGCTTTGTAGTTTCACATTCGGTCATACTAGAAACAATTTCAACTATCATAATATCCCGTTAATTGTTTTTAAATTCAAAATAAATTGTTTTAAAACATTTTTAATACTCTTTTTAGAAAGATTAGATTAAACGGAGATACTTGCTATCAAGGAAGTTTGTAACCATTGGCGTTCTGAATCAGTGCGAAAATAGAAAAAAAGTTGTTTATTATTTAAAAACATTGGGCTAGCCTCTGACTGAAATGACCTTTATCACACTCTAAAAATTGTTGTGTGCTTAGTCCCCTCGATCATAACTTTCACCAAACTCTACTTAATTTCAATGTGATTTATACCAGTTTTAATTATTAAAACAAATGTTAATCTTAATAAGAAGTTAGCAAGTTCCTTTCTCAACATAAAAATAAAATATTTACTCGTAATGGCATATAAAACAATACATTTTTTCGTGGTCCAAGGGTCATTTTGTCAGAAAATGGTTCGTTTACCGAAGTCATTGTGTATTTTACTAGATAACATACTGTGGTTAAAGATGCTAAAGATTCTGTGTTATTAAGTTAGCAAGTTCCTTTCTCAACATAAAAATAAAATATTTACTCGTAATGGCATATAAAACAATACATTTTTTCGTGGTCCAAGGGTCATTTTGTCAGAAAATGGTTCGTTTACCGAAGTCATTGTGTATTTTACTAGATAACATACTGTGGTTAAAGATGTTAAAGATTCTATGCTATTTATATTTATATGATTTTAAATTATCAACTGGATTGGATTCTACTACCCCTTCCCCCTCCAAACTACAATCAGTGCCCAAGGTTATAAAACTGAGCATGGAAACCAGTCTCAAATCTCAAGCATCTGATTGGCTGAAATGGCGACTGGTCGCCATTTCAGCCAATCAGATGCTTGAGATTTGAGACTGGTTTCCAATCTCAGCTTTGTAACCTTCAACCCAGAATAAATATACATAACTATATTACTCTGAATTAGACTGGAACCAAAAATATAAACTATGTTGTTGTTCTTTGTTATATGCCCTTGTTGTATAGCTGTATACCTGGGAAAATAAATGATATGTTCTGTTCTGTTCTTTACACAATTCAAATTGCAATTTTAATTTTCACAAAGGTGATTAGCATTTGGCGCTCTTTCGATATTTATACTAAAGGTGTAACCTTTCACATGAAGACTTGATTAATTATTTTTGAATATCGTGTAATGTGATTTATAACATTGTGTTTCTAACTTCCTTTTAGAATTGTATATGCGAAAACTTGGTATTTGGCCTTGTTCTTGTTTATTTCCATACAGAAATGTCACTGAAATGTCACATGCACTTCCTGTGTACTTTCAAAACATATTTAAAAAACAATGACAACAACAACAACAACAACAACAAAACAACCAACTCATATGATCAGCAACTGTGCCTCACATTGCCGCCTAACAAAGCGATTAAAGACGTATTTATCTTACCAGTTTCAGTTTGGAAAGTCTTGTTTTCAATAGACCGAACACGAAATATATGAAAATACAGTAGGCTTCGTTTTGAAATGGAAAGGCATACAGTGCCCAAGATCATAAAACTAAATCTGGAGATCAGTCTCAAATCTCAAGCATCTGATTGGCTGAAATGGCGACCAGTCGCCATTTCAGCCAGTCAAATCCTTGAGATTTGAGACTGATCTCAAAGCTTAGTTTTATGATCTTGGGCCCAGGACCGCCAAGCTCCTGGTTGAGCGCATGTCAATACCAGCCACAAACTTTTCAATTAAATCACTAATTTAAAGCAAATCTCTAATTTCTTTATATAACATGTTTAATTACATTGGTTTCGTATTTCTTTAGGCTTAAAGGAAGCGTGAATCTGCAACAAGCTATAACTGTTTCGCCTTGTCTTCGTATGTCTAAGTTCTCTTAAATAATGGCAATATGGCAATCATGAGGGAATGATGGCATTTATAAATTAGGATTAAGTAGGTGTGGGTAAAAAGACATCACAATTACCAATGGAAACGTATGTTAAATCCATTTTGTCATTCAAAATATTTCAACAACTAATAATGTTAGAATTAAAAACGTTTGATAGCAAACTTGTAAAAGTATGTCGTATGCTACTATCTATAGGTAAGGTAGATAAAAATAATCGCTAAAAGTTCACAATTATCAGCTTCATATAATCTTTAACAAACCTACTTGCATATCATGTGATACTAAGTTTTGTGTTAGCAACAATCTTGTTTATATAGCACCCTAGAGCCTGATTTAAAGCCCCAGCGCCAAATCCGTTCTCGGGCGTTAACACGTTCTGTTACCTTTTTAAAATTAATTTTCTGTGATGTCTTAAATGAAATTAATCATGTAACAAACATAATAAAGCTCTTTATATAAACTACGAGTGAAGAAAATAAGATTTCATCTCTAATTGAAAACGTAAACAAATGCCTGCTTATTTTGATTTAGTTACAAGTTTATTTTTGCCGATTCCTTAAAATGGTTGTTGCCCAAAAGACAGGCATTCCTGTTAAACTGGGGATAGGAAGAATTTGGACTTGTTTTCACATTTGTTATAGGGCGGTTAGATTAATTCATTAACATAACTAAACTTTAAATTTCATAATTTTTGTAAGAGTTAGTTTTGGTATGTAAGGGATCACTTGGCTTTACATAAACAATTTTGGAAAACTAAGACTAACTTTCATTGAACAAGTGAAACATGCATACCAGAAATAGCCACACGCAGAAATTACAACCTACCCAGACAGCAAACAAAAGCAGAAATGAAAAGAGACCATGAGAAATGGTGAACTTCCAAAAGAAACAATTAACGAAAACCAGAGTTCATTCATACTTGGGGTGAAGATATTTCTGAAACAATTGCTTGATTTAGGAGCTTAGAAAACCAAAGTTACATTGTGAATACAAGGACTACGTAAACGCTCAATAAACGCTAACCAAATTGATGCTATTACTGAAAACTGTGACACGGTTTTCACTTAAAGCAACAAAAGACTTTAAGAAATCAAAATCATATTGCTTATTTTACATAATTTCTTAATTTTGTATTTGGGACCTTATGACGAAGGTATGAAGGTCCTCGTCTTCATATTTTTGCAACAACCGTTTATACATACAGCCAAATCTGTCTTCAAAGTCAACACAGAGAAAACCCCAAATGTGGTATTTGAGGGCAGATGGTATTTGTTCACGGATGGATTTATTATTCAGTCGTTGGGACAAATAAAAATGGTCTTTATCCACTTGTGTTTTTTTTCTACAGCTGATCTTTAGCAAAGGTTGTGCTATCAAATTGCCCACCTATTTATCGTATGCTGTAATGCCGGTTTGGAATAGATATCCTTTAGTTTCAGTATGGTGTACGTCACTGGAAAACGGTTGGTCGGTGATATTTTTGACATTTAATTGTTTCTATATTTAGAAAGAACTTGCAATTATCTATTGTTTTGTCATAACTATTTCCTTGGAGATTTGTTACGCTTAGACAACTAAGTTATTTTTATAGCTAATTACATAATAAGTAATGTCGTCTGCTGAACTTCGTGACGCTATTTCAAGGAATAACGTAAATTTACCGAAAATACCTTTTCCCGTGACGCACCAGATAATTATAATATTGCAAAACAAGAAAGTTATCATTTTTTTACAGCATCAAGGCTAATTGTAGCTAGTGTTGACATATTGTTATTAAATCGCACAAGTGTCAGCTCTTCAGATACTTGAAACATTTGCGCAAATAATGATAATTGTAAAGCGAACAGTTTCTTTCGATCCAGATTGTAAACTTAACGTATCTTTAATCTTATCACACACATTAGTATCTAACTTACTTGTCCTCTTACACAGAATTAATATAAAAATGCTGACTATACATTTTCTTCAAGCAAGAAATACAAACACACTCAATACACTAGGGGTTAGAAAGCCAAACAGGGCAGGCATCGGGAAAAGGTGTCCCCTGTACATATTTTACTTTTTATATGATACTACATTTGGAAAGTATTATTATCTCGTAAGTGATGTGTGATTTTGTTTCTCATTTTGACTGTACTATGTATTTTTACTGCATAATAAGCAAGGTCGTTTGTATAACTTTTATGACTGACATCATTTCAATGACTTTAATGCACTCGGACCAAGCTTCAGTGATTTCTACGTAATTCCCCTAAGCTTGCCGGAGACAGCCGATGGTTAAGGATAGACACGTACACAGTTACAGACATTTCCGCTTATACCAGTACAGAGAACCAATCGAATTAAAAACAAACTTACAAAAAAACCAATAACAATATTACCGACATTAGATAAAACAAATAATACGAGTAACAAGTTAAATCAGGGTAGGGTTATTTTAAGTTATATGGGGCGCGTCATGGGAAAAAGTACCTTCGGACAGTTGACGTCAATTAAAGAAATGACGTCATAAAGTTGAGCAGACGACATTACTTATTATGTATTTCACGGTAAAAATAACATTAAATTGTCAAGTTGTGTAACAAAATCTCGAATTAATTTTGAGAATATAATAAATAACTGTAAGATTTTTTTAAATATAGTACTTAACAACTAAAATGTCAAAAATATGTCTGAAGACACCTTTTCAAAATGACATAAGGCAGGATGGCAATCAAAGCGGTACGTATCCACTGAACACTCCCAGCTCGCACTAAACAGCCAACATACATTAAATCCTAAATAATTTAAAAGGACAATAGACAATAGAACTTGCTTCTCTTGTTTTTGTTATTTTCTTATTATTTATTTGCGATTGCAAACATACACTTAACAAAATTAATTAAGGGTCAGTTGTAAATTATGCATTCCTCTTGTACATGTGTTCATTTAAACAGTGTTTGAATGAAATGTTGAATAATTGTTGATGTTTTGCTCCAGTTGGGATTGAAGTAAAAAAAGTTATTTTATATGATGTTTATCTATACATGCAGATAGATTTAACTAAGTAATAATGACTTTGTATAGCCCTTAATTATTATTGTTGAGTGTATTATAGAACGGAAGCCACAAAACTGTCATCAATATAAATATGTTGTGTTTTACTCCTTTATGATGTATGTATGTAAATACCTGAATGTAATTAAAGAAATGTTCTGTTGTGTTCTAACGAATTGTGAAACAATACCAAAACACGACCGATTTAAATGCTTGTCTCAAGAGCATAATTATGCAACGGAATTCGTCAATGACAGCATCGCTTTGTGATGTTCTATTTAATAGGGAAACAAATCACACTAAGTGGAAGTTTTGTCTTCATTGGAACTGTAAAAAGGTGGGCGGGAGTATTGTTTTTTTTTCAGAACATATTTAAATTTCCTTTGCAAATTGAATTCTTATAATGATTAAAGTCCAACAGCCCCGGCCCGAGCTAGTGTCAGGCTTGGAAGCTTTATTGTTTTTCTAGGCTGTTAGTTTCAGGAAGAATTAAATTATTTAGAACAAGAAATGGGATAGCTAAGACAATAGTGAGAAAAAAATAATAGAGGCATTTTAAATTTTTACTTGCCGATTACTTACTTAATGACAAACTGCTGAGTAATAGATAAAAATAGCTACAAGTTTTGCTTTGCAAAGCATTTCAGTGCAACAGCTGATATTTAATGCCAGGGTCATTTAAAAATCGGGCATCCAGCTGAAGCACAGCAGCTGATATTTAATTAAAGTCAATGTTGTTTAGGTATAAGTAAGAGATAAAAATATACATTTTTACATTTAAGTGCAACAGCTGACAATGTCAAGGTCGTTTAAAAATCGGTCATCTAGCTTGGGCATAACAGCTGATATTTAAGGTCAAGTTTTTTTTTTAAAAAATAGGCAACCCAGTTACAGCATGCCGTTTTGTCGAACAGAAGATTGAAACAAATCGCTAAGCTCGTTGAATTTATGCCATTTATAAATCTGTCGCTTTTATTTAAGGATGCATAATTCCTCAACGGTCAACTTTTCTTTTAAATAATTTATGTACATAGCTAAGTCAGTCACATCAATTTAAGTCAAATAAGAGTCTCTTCGTCCTTGAAATACTTAGGCATATTTAATTTAATAGCATTTATCATCTTTATACATTAGTTATCACTAGTTACCGCTATTTAACATAATTATCATGTACCAAACAAGTATGTTGTTGTTCTCCAACATAATCTTTACTGTTTCACTGTATTTGTAAGCCTCAGTTGTAATAATATGTTAACCTGATATTTTCTTGTATATGACATATTTGAATATTGAATTGAATTGAATTGATAACGTTCAAACAAGGTTATTGAGATAAAGGGTATGTATGTAAAACGTGTTGTATTCGTCTAAGCCAACAACCAATACATATTGACAGGTAATCTTAATTTGCTGGATTGCATTTACTTCCATTCTGTTAAAAGACGGCATTTTCTCTGTTAATTTACTCAAAGTTGGTTAAATTTTGTAAAAACCTGCTTTAGTTTTGCTTATCAGTCCTGAGTATAAATGTTCTTACCACTATTTGTTACATTCAAAGATACTTTATTCAGTTTAAAAGGACCCCGAAGCAATAAAATTTAATGTGTGAAACCTCGTTTCGAATCATTTTACTTACATACACATCGCCTTTTCCCAAAAAGTTATTTATTCAAATTAACATCAGTTTGGTGTTATATTTTACAGCATGAAAATATGTGAATAAATTTGCAATATTTGCGAGAGATCATTTTTATTAAAAGTCTCTTCCTGTTGAACTTTTGACTATTTTCTACCTGGATTTTGAAAATGTCCAGGAAACATAAACAGTGCATAATTAAGTAATTTTAGTGCAACCCTTGGAAAAAATAGGTAATTAAATAAGACTATGCGATGAGGTGTATGTGCGCCTCACTATATGCTTTGTATTTATGCATGCTCATCAAAAAATCCTGACACTGAATTTTCATTAGTTGACCAGTATGATGTTGACGAGCTATGTTAATTTTGGTTTGAAATAAAAATTGTGTTTTGAACATAACTGTGCATTTTGATATTTCTGATGCATAAAACAAGTGCTTAGCCGTAAGTTTAACGTATTGGATAGTGCAAAAAACATAGAAATTTATTTATCCCATAGTTTTTAACAAGGCCTGCCCATCCTCATTCAACCGAATTGTCAACAGTTACAGGAATGATTGTGGCAGATTTGGAACAAGATAGTAACATCGTGGGACCGGTATACGTTATCAATGGTATTTGTATAAGTACTACTGTCTTACTTAAGGCAAAGGGATTAAATAGTTGTGATAAGCGATATATGTGCTTAGATAAAATTTGGAAACTATCAAATAATGATTAAAATTGAAGCAGAGATATGTGTGCTTAGATAAAGTTTTGGAAGCTATCAACTGGTGATTAAAATTGAAGCATCATCATATAAATTTTATGCGCGTTACAGTTGAGATATTTTATCCGTTTCTGAAAAGTATGTATATCTGCGTAAATATTTGAAAATTTAGTGTAGACGTTAATAATAATTTAATTTAAAAAGAGTAAAAAGTAAAAACACATTGAAAGCCACTGAACACGACGTATATGACAATAGATATTGCATGCTCGGTTTAATGGAGTCTGTGCATGGGCAGTACTGGAATGTGCATTGTTTCACAGCACAAATGTTGTTATATAACTGATACAAGAACGAAGTATACATGTATATGCCAGAAAAAATCATGTTAAGCTTTTGAGAACCTGACGGTGAAATTGAAATTGACAGAACTATTAACTTATGCATAAGACCTACCCTGATATGCACATATGCCAAACATTAACAGTCGGAGTTCTGCCCAAGACTATGCACCATTAACAGCTACATTTTCATCATAGCCCATGAACAGAGTCAATGCGAGTTTTCATTTTTAACATTTTTCCTTTATGGAAATAGAATGTACGTAGAAACAATGACTGGTTACTGTTAAACAATTTTAAAATACAGCTCTTGTCAAAATTATTTTAAAGTTTTAATATTTATTTATTTATCAAAACTTTTAAACTCTAGGACTGCTTCCAGGCCCCAAGATCATTAAACTGTTGAGTTTGTAGACACGTCACAAACTTCGAGCTCCTGACTGAGCAGTCAGATGCTTGACTTTTAAGTAGTGATGGCCACTGCATAGGAAAATCGTTAGAAAAAATGCACTCGTCATGTTAATAAACATGCAGAGTAATAACCGTGATAAGTATTTCTGTAGTTTTTTCTATGCTTATATCGAATTTTGTAATAATATGTTGTAGCACTGATATACAATGTAAAATGTGATCTGTAATTTGATATAATGCAGATGTAATAAACTGACCGTATAACGTTTTGAAATAACATAGGATTTTGTCTGTTTCGTTGCATTTTAATATCATTTGAATATATGCACTCACATTTCTAAATATTACGAGAGAATATATGTAGTCACATTTCTAAATATTACAAGAGGAAAAATAATAGAAACTCTGCTGTCTAGAAAGATATGACGAAATAAAAAATAAATTTTCCTACAACCAATCTTAATTATTTTTAAAAGAATAAATTAGACAAATCAGACTCGCTTTAGTTCTCAATAGCCCCATATATGTTATCTATTTGATATGTATATCCATTTATATGAACTTACATATAAGTCATTACTTCCCGATTACAAGACATTATAACAATAATTAGCAATTTTAATTCTGTAAAGGGTCGCCATTTCAGCCAATCAGATTCTTGAGATTTGAGACTGGTTTCCAATCTCAGCTTTATAACCTTGGACACAAACGACTGTCCGACTTTGAAAATTGACATATTCGTTGAAAATAGCCATGACCAACTAATATTTTGACCCAAATTAATAGAAACTGTGCTCTCTAGAAAGATGTGACAAAAGAAATTCTCCTCATGGCCAATTCAAAATAATTTTTAAAATCAAATTCGAACAAAACAGAGTTTCACATTAAAAAATCTTAAGAGTATGAATGAGTAACATTAATTAATCATAGTCATAACTACTTATTCGGACATTTTTAATGAACATTCATGTGTTGACACCAGATGGTGTTATATAAATGTGGATTTTCTATTCAGCATTTGCCTAATAAAAACATGTTGATCAAGATAATTATGTACATATGTTGCACTAATTTATATCTTTCTAAAACTTAAAATAACACATAATTTTACCGGAAAACATCTTCACATGTAAAGTGAAGACAGGAAAAATTAAACAATTATTAGCTCTTTAAGCTATTTTGGCTGTTAACTTCTAACTACCTCATCGTGATAAATAACAGAAGGAAAAAGAAAATTGTTACCGAAATAAGATAAATGAAATCCAATTTATACGAGTAGTTGTTGCACTAAAACGTATGTTCTTAGTTTATTGTTTTCTTACGAAAGTAAATTTAACAGGAGAGGGTAAAATGGACATTGCTCGTCTGGGGTGATGTTCGGGTACAGACTAAAGTACAAGAGTACATACTTACTGAACACGATTTTCACTATCTAGGGGAAAAGATATCATTTGTATTTAATTTTGCAGCAGTTATCCCTCTTTCATTAAACAAATATTCAATAAACAAATATTCAAGACCATATTTAACACTCCACAAACTCACGTAATTTACGCTCTTCATTAACATGCAGGCAATTGGAACTCGAGGGGATGAAAGAGAAGATAGGGACGAGAAACGTTTTGAAACATATAAATGCTCGGGCTTGGGATTCAAAAAACCACAGAGAAATGAGAGAGAAAAACAAGCAGTCTTTTAAACATGACCGGAAAAATCAGAGAGACGAAACTATTGAATTGAGATAGGGAAAACGGAGAAAAGAGCAATTGGATTGGGTTTGTGAAAAACTGCCAATAAAGAAATACAAGTTATTAGATATAAAATGACAATAGTCGGGAAAAAAAGAGATGAAATATATCGACAAAATGTGTGGAGAATCAGAAAACTACAGAGGAAAGGAAAATCAGTACTTTTGAACGTTTAGAAAATCTTGTTGAAATGTAAAAGAAACTATTGGCGACAATACAGGTAACGAAAAATACGAGAAACGAAGACATAGTGAAGAATTTGAATGGAGTAGACAAAGACACATAGAAAACTTATAAAGAGAACGAAACTGAAGTTTCCACGGTCAAAAGAGTCAAAAGAGAATATCGAAGTAATCACTGTGATTCTGTTAATATGGAAAAAGGCATTGAGACAAACCGCGTAAACTTTGAAATTATGAATCACTGGATTACTATTATTTAAATTAAATGACATAACATTCACAACGTTATTAAAGTTGAAAATATGTGCTGCATGAGCAGTATGGAGACAAGAGGATTAACCAGTAAATGCCAAAGTATTGTTGAAAATGAAGGCACTCATTCGTACTCGATATTATAGTCATTTCTTTCTTAAAATAACCATGTCATTTCTTTCTTTAAAAAACCAACATGTTTTCTTTAAAGTAAGCAAAATCGCCTAAAGGGTCAAAAGGACAGATTTAGTTCTGATGAAATAATGCAAAGCAATATTAGGTAGAATGTCAAGAACAGTTTTATTTAAAAGCAATTTTTATGTTTGTTTTTTTTTAAATATTTTTTTAAATCAATATTTTGAAGTAAATGAACAAATCAGTTAACGTTGTTGCCTAGCAAATGCCTTAAATAAAAAACAATAGCAATGAATCGAAGATGAATAAAATATCACAAACCTGGTAAAGCTCTCATGATTTAATAAAATTCAGAAGCGTCACTGTTCCAAATGTGTGATAGTGCCCGTTACGTTCTTTTATATCACATGCCACCTTTTTAGTCGGTTATATCAGTCATCCAAGTGCTAACACTTAATAGAACTCACTTAGAACTCTTAATAGAAATATTGTTTTAAAGGGGTTCGTTGCACTTCTTTCTTTGCGCTTAATTGATCAACACAAGTGCTATTATATTAAAGAAGTTTCATCATGAGTTGTTAAATATGTTGATGAATCCGCAGTAAACGAAAGTATGGGTTCGCATACGGAAGAGAAAGCCGAGAGATATTATTTCATTAATGAAGTTTTAACACACGCAGCACAAATTAAAAAAGTCAGTCAGACCATGCGCGTGCAGTTTTCTAGAATACACTTTTAAATTCAAACAAAAGCCGAAAAAAAAGAAAATGAAAGAAACAAATTAACGAATGGTCATTGACACAAATAACAAACGATCGTTAAACCATATGAACTGAAAAAAGTAATATCAATTCGAGCAGGCAGAAAACTAGACAAGATAGTTGTAAATCCGTAGAATGAAAAAAATCAACTTGATTCTGAGGGTTGAAATTTAAACACACTGACGACAGTTTTAAATGCCAACTTTAACTTGTTGCTGATTACTTTGAGCAGCTAGAACATTCTAGGAACTAGTATAATTCCTCAATATAATATGACATTGTCAGATTACTCTAGCTTAAATAAATGCATATAAATTTCAATAAGTTTAAACATCATTTACTAAAGAATAGCATTAATATTAAATGGTTTTTTACTTCTTAAAAAGAGAAATAAGCAGCATCAGCAACAGCCAAATCCAGAAAAATAGCCTCTCTACTCAGAAGAAATAGAGAGGAAAAACAATGAATGGGTCATAATCTGACCGATTTCGAAAAAAGACATCACAAACAATTGACCAAAATAAGAACCTGAGCGGTCAGTGGCAAATCATTTTTCCACTGGAGGTTCAAATCAGGTTCAAGGGTGACCTAACCTTACACTTGTCCCCCTATAGGTTCTCGTATGAACAAACAAGCAAGTAAATGTTGTCTTGTAGAATTCTAGGTTAGGTGTTGAAGCTGAAGTTGAAATATTTTGTATTCAAGCGAATCGTCAAGTTTCAGTTTAAGATATCATTATGTATGTTTGATTTGAAATCTAATATACTTTTAATAGGATTAATTAGATTTGAACAATGGTCAATTGGAAAGTTGTTCAGTGTTGATATTAGATTGATATTTTCTTTATAAATGATTCAAGATGATTAAATCCGTTGTGGGTAGGACATATATTAACTGGAAAGAGAAAACATTCATAAACACATAAAATAATTATTCAGTTACAGTGAAAACAAAAAATTAGATAGAAAGTATTTATTGGTTAAAAGATATACATTTTAACGCCTTTGTGGTGTTCTATTTCAATGCCATTGAACGAAGTGTTTAATTTGTTGTAATAATTTAGTTCTTGTCACCGTAATGTATGAAGTGTCTGTGACATAGGCTGAAGGTTATAAAACTGAGATTGGAAACTGGTCGTCATTTTTAGCCAATCAGATGCTTGAGATTTGAGACGTTTTTCCATGGTTAGGTTTATAACCTTTGGCAAAGAACCCAAGGTTTGTGACCCGCCATAAATCTTAAGCATCTGATCGGCTGAAAAGGAGACCAGCCTCCATTTCAGCCAATCAATTGCTTTAGATTTGATACTTGTCTCCGATTTAGTGTTATTATCTTGGGTCCTGAGTCTATCATTATTACTAATTTAGTTAATTCAGCTGAAGTTGAAGTAGACACTTTAATGAAGCAGTATTAAACCGACTGACTCACAGCATTGTGAGATTAGTATTATTTTGTCCTGAAGTGTCCGTTTTACAAGTGCCTGTATGTATCATCGTCAGCTGATTGAAAATAGGTCAGTAAAAATAACATGTTGTGAACTAATGCATGCTGTCACATTTTCTCACGAGTTAAAATTTATAATGCGACCTTCTGCAGACAAATAATCGGCTTAAGCCTTAAACGGAAATAACAGCTTCGACTGATATGGTTGGATAATTGTTAAATTTGGGCATCATAAGATACTGAGTATAGCAAACATTCCAAGCAAACCATCACGATTATTATTTATTTATTATTATTATCGGACAATTGTTCGGGACCTTTAGAAATTTTACCGTACCAGTCGCAAAGATCTAGAATTTCTGTACATTTTACCTACTGTCGTCTTAAAGATTACTTAGCGAAAAGTTAAAACATAAATGAATCCGGTGCTAGCTGTAGACTGGTGCCACGGTCTTTTTCTATTAAATAGTCGAACGCGGTACCAGTCTATGCTAGCTGTCGTGATTGATCTTCCGCTTTCAATACTTGGTAATTGTTTTGTAGGCTTCCATACAGGCATTTAAAGTCCCATTTTCAATTCAAAGATTATAATTAAAATGTTAAATATTCATATCAAGAAAAAACACAGGAACAAGCACAGCCTACCAAAATAGTACATAGAAAGAGAGATAATAAGTTTATAATAAAGTCAATTACAAAAAATTAATGATAAAATTTGCCACTTAAAATAGATTTGAGAGTTAAGCAACGTGGAGCGGTCACTGGCAGAACTTATTTGCATCTGTTAGTTTATACAAAAAAGTCTAAAATGGGCACGAACCTCACACTTATCCCGCCAGATTCACAAAAACATGTACAGGTTGTCTTGGTAGCTTATCCACATCACCTACATGTACTAGACAATATTGCTTCATGTACTAGACAATGTTGCCACATGTTCTAGACAATGTTGCTACATGTACTAGACAATATTGCTACATGTTCTAGACAATATTGCTACATGTTCTAGACAATATTGCTACATGTACTAGACAATGTTGCTACATGTACTAGACAATATTGCTACATGTACTAGACAATGTTGCTACATGTACTAGACAATGTTGCTACATGTACTAGACAATGTTGCTACATGTTCTAGACAATGTTGCTACATGTACTAGACAATGTTGCTACATGTTCTAGACTATGTTGCTACATGTTCTAGACAATGTTGCTACATGTTCTAGAGAATGTTGCTACATGTACTAGACAATGTTGCTACATGTTCTAGACAATATTGCTACATGTTCTAGACAATATTGCTACATGTTCTAGACAATGTTGCTACATGTTCTAGACAATGTTGCTACATGTTCTAGACAATGTTGCTAAATGTTCTAGACAATGATGCTACATGTTCTAGACAATGTTGCTACATGTTCTAGACAATATTGCTCCATGTTCTAGACAATGTTGCTACATGTTCTAGACAATATTGCTTCATGTGCTAGACAATATTGCTACATGTTCTAGACAATATTGCTACATGTACTAGACAATATTGCTACATGTTCTAGACAATATTGCTACATGTACTAGACAATATTGCTACATGTTCTAGACAATATTGCTACATGTACTAGACAATGTTGCATGCAACAGAATGCAAACACATTAAAAATATGTAGCTTATGTCATTGAAATTAAAAATAGAATAAGAATGTACTCAATGATCAGTTCGAAACCACAGAACCTGCAGCTAAATAAACAAAAAAGTGAAATATGCATATCAGGAATTGCTACAATCAGAAAAATACAGCCCTCACGCAGCCAAAAGTAGAGAGGAAAATAGAGCATAAGTTTACAAGAAAATTAATTTAATTAGACACCACAAACATTTAACGATAAAGATAACCAATGGGGTTACCGCCTTGGAACGGTCAGTTGCAAAATAATGTGCCACTATGGGTTTAAACTTGGATCTCGGGTGCACCAACCTCAAACATGCCCCAATAGTTTCTATTATAAACAAACAAGTACAAGTTGTCTTGGTGAAATAACTCCAACCCACCCATCCACTCGTCAATTTTGCAAGCAAAAAACAAACTAACATATATAACATTAGAAGCTAAAAGCATTATAAAGCTAATGGGCGGGTCCTCAATGAGACTAGGTTGTCAATGATCACGAAAGCGTTTATAAACTAAACGTATCAAGCATCTAAGTTTTTTTGATGATTTTCCCAGAATCAATCGTAAGTCTTAAACTCTCATCACCGTCGTGCAACTAAAGAGGTGAGCAAAGCGTTGACAGTAGTTGGGTTAATCACCAAGCATGTATATCGCTGTAGAATATAGCTTTTCGTTTTAATATGCTAATGTTTTAAAGAAAAGTGAATAACTCGAAATTACATTTTATTTTCTTTAATAAGTATTTGTTAGTGGAGATGAGTGTGTAAATAATGACATTTAAACTGAAAAAAAGACAATATATACTTCAATGATAATTCTTTAGAACACATTCTCTATTCTATAAAATCTGGTTTGGATGTAACTAATAGTTTATTGCGATTATCAGCGTACATGTATAATACACGTTTGGGTATGTAAAAGTGATAAAAGTACCGAACACTCGAACAACTCTCAAGTAAAGAAAAAAATGAAATAAAATGATACATCTCTTAATAGCTCAGATTATTAAAAAGAACTCTGAAAACGGGGTTTTGACTGGTTTACAGAAAAATTAAGTAAAACATTGATAAAAAACCAAAACACAGTCTTTTTGTACTAAACCAGATCCGCTTGTGACAATTATTTGACGGAATTAAATAAATTTAACTTTAATATAGAACGTGTAATACTCGATTCCATTTTAAACGTTTTTTATGAACGTGAATTGAACTACTTATCTCCAAGTCATCAAAAATTGAGGTTTCTAATGTTATTTTAAAATTGAATTAAGGCCACGTTAAGTGGTCCTTGGCGAAATCCCATATTAAATCATGGTAAGGTAAACTATAGTAAGGCGTTTGTTTAATTTATCATTAATTTAATATTATCGTTAATTTAACACAAGATACGGGTATATCTGAACGAAACGGGTCAAGGTGATAAATGACCAATATTAAACAAGTTAAATGAGTTATCACACTCGCTATGTAACTGACAGATAACAGACGAACATGACCTTACATACCCGTATTTTCGTTATCTTATTTACCCTTTATAATGTACAGGCAGCCAATATCCCAAAATCAATTTACTGCCATAACGTGTTTTATTCTGTATTTTTTATTTCATATAAAAGAGATCTTTACTGATACATGTAATAGTCCTTAAGTTTTTTAAGGTTAAAGTTTGTGCTTTTATTGTTTTATGGGAATTATGAATCATTTATATACAACAAAAGAAGAGGTATCAAAAAATAATAAAATACTATCTGCAGTTCCAAAATTTAAAGCTCCCACCCACCCATCTACAAAAATTATAAAGAACAAGAAAAATGGAAAAAAATACCAAAAAAACCTTAGGGAATACATAGTTCTGTGACGAGCTCTTGGGTTATTTTGTATAATGTTTAAAATAACGATTTTAATTTACTATTATCTCCCTTGAGCCTAGATTTATTCTTGAATTACCCTGGCCATAAAACTAAATTAGAAAGTCTAGAAAGCAGAGACTAACCTTCGGTGTCGGATAACGAAGAGTTATCGCTCATTCTGGACTTTGGTCACAAACTTAGGTCCTATCTTTAATCCGCCTATTCGATTAGTATAACTTCAGAACGGTGATTTTCTACGTAAGTTTAATCATGACATGTGCAAGGGCTGCATTACGACAAAAATCTACAGAAAACGGTGAGTTGTCAGTATAACTTAGACTAAAGCTTATTTATAACTTTGTTTAAATTTGGTAAATTTGCAAATGCACTTCATATGTTATAAGATTCAGAAAAATAAGAGAAATTATTAAAAATGTTCAATGTTTTAAGCTTCGCAAGTTAGAACAGCGTAATCGTACTAGAATTTGACCTAATTTGGGGGCGTGTTCAGAGATAGTAGAGGTTGGTCTGAGCAATCATATCTATTTTGATATTTAGTTCTTATACGACTAGACATAGATAATTTGATTTAAAGTTCACTTATGTTTGTGTTTTTGTTTATTTCAGAGCGTGTTTGAGAGTACAAAGTTTAAAGAACACCAGCAGCACATGCTACCGGGCTGCGATATTTGCAGATGATGCATCATTAAAATTTTATTATCAAATCTTTTAATTCGTTCCTCTTTAAAGAGTTCTACACCTAATCTGTTACAGTTGATAAAACTGTTGAGGACTGCATTTATCAATAATACTGTTTTATTTTTTTTTCTTACAATTTATCGCATTTATGATTCTATACCTGTATTTTCAGGATGTTTAATGTTCCGATTCTATAAGTACTAGTATCATTTTGAGACCAAATAAAACAATATATATGTGTATATTTTGTCGTAAATTTGTAAAACCGAATGTGTAATACTTATTTTGAATAAATGGGGTTACCATAGCACGGTGCCCAAACAGTAAATCTTTTATGGGTGTTTTCAGCCAAGTATACAAACTAGAGGACTGTAACGTTAAATTAGTAAGATTGTGGCAGCAAAACGGGTAATTTTCCAGTGTGCCGTCTGAGGGCAGTAGCTATCCGGAAAAATAAAATGGAATGTTACCATGACGAAGCATATAGTTTAATGGACTTCACACATCCGGGATAAGAGTCAGCGAGGAATTTAACATTTTTGTTTTCCTAGTTTCAAAAGTTAAGCAGTTTTGTAAACATTACGGTAAAATATTTGACATTTTCATCAGCTTTAGAAATTCGCACAAGTTAGCTGTACAGTGCGAGGCGCCACCGTCTAAGAAATTTACAATATTCAAGTAAACATTTCAACTGGATAAACGTTTTGAAAAAACAACAACTGCTCTTTAACTTGAGTTCCTTTGGCTAATTAAAATTGTCATTTCATGTACGTATTTACAAATGAATCGCCGGGAAAGTGTAACTTAATTTGCCAGTGATATCTCTTTTTCTAAGGATACAGTACTTCATACATGTAACGATATAACCAAAGGACTGAGAGTCAGCATATAAAACATGCTCATAAGCTAAAGCATTTATTTGTGTTTAGTTTATTAAACAAAATTATGTACAATTCTTCTTATTATATACGAGGGGATAGCCAAAAGCTCGTATATACCGTAAGCACAATGTGGAGGTTGCGTTATTCCGTGTTTAAATGCTGGTGTGACTTTGAAAGATTTTCTGTTTTCTTATCGGCTTTGATATTTAACATCTATAAGGAATTTTGATGCGAAGAAAATACCCGAAAAAGATATTACTTATTAGATGAGTTGTCATGGTAAATGCAGTCCTGTGCCCAAGGTTATAAAACTGAGCATGGAAACCAGTCTCAAATCTCAAGCATCTGATTGGCTGAAATGGCGACCAGTCGCCATTTCAGCCAATCAGATGCTTGAGATTTGAGACTGGTACCCAAACTCAGTTTTATAACCTTCAGACCAGACAATTAAATAAAATGATGACTTATCTTTAAGAAAACGTTGTAGTGTACAGTGCAGGGTTTCTAATATAATCTTATTTATATTAAGAATTATTGTCTTATCTCGTATTACATACTGAGTGTCATGTACATGGATGGAAATTCCTTATAGGTTAAGGGAATGTACAAATCTAAAAGACAACTAGTAGTGGCAGACTTTTGATAAAATAACTATATTAAAAACAATAACTTGAAATGTTTCCGAATGTTTGGGTATGATCAATATGTCTGAGGTTTGGCGTTCATATATATATATATATGATAAAAATCAAAAGACAACAATATCTAGCAATCAAAATGTCTATTGGTCACACAGTTGTTGTAACTATTATGATGCTTCGTTATCGGACATATGCTTGGCTTCTTCTACTACAAGGCTTTCAATTGTTGATACTTTGGCAAACGAAACATTCTTTGATTTTGAAGCTTTTGAAGATTTCACTTTCTCGTTGCCAGACGTCATGTTCGTCTCAGCTGAGTTCATCATCTTGGATATTGTTCCTGTAGATGGCGCTTTGTCTTCGTGTCTGGCATTCTTTGGTTCGGTGTTTTCAGAGCTTACATGTGATTTAGCACTGGAATATTCTACATGCGAGGCCATGGTTATTTCATCACTGTCCGATGCGTCTTGTCTTGTCGTATCCACTAGTGAATCAACAGTTGCTGGTACCGTCTTTGTTGGCGACGACGTGGATGAGTTCAATTTATCGGCAATTTTGGAGCAAAGTGCTTTTTGAATATGTCCATTAGGTAATACGTGGAATGTCAAAAGAAATAGACCCTGAAAAATAAAGAACTGCTCCTTAAACTGGGTTGCGTTGCGGGAAAAGGTGTCTTCAAATAGCTGACTTCATAAAGTTGAGCAGACGACAGTGCTTCTTGTGCATTTTTTGTTAAAAATAATTCTGTAGTCAAAACATGTAACAAAATTACCTATTAAAAATTATCAATAGAAAAACTGTGAGTTCGTTCAAAATAATTTATGGGTACCAAAAATAATTGGTTTTAGTGCAGATGCTAGTTTTATTTCAACTTATTAAAAAGGGAGAGGGCCAACCAGCGTTTTAATGTTATGAGATGTATTGACAGTGAGTATTAAATCAAAGGCTACTATATGACCCAACAAGTACTCGGTATGGACTAAGGAGGAATGCGACGCCAGAGGTAGCTGTACAACTCAACAAGATAAAGCGATACACTAACCTGGCCGGAAGCTAGGACAACGAACAGGTACTGGATAGGAAGTGCGACCCCAAAGGTTATTGTATAACCCAATATCCACTGTAGACCTAATATGGCAAACAAGGACAGCGAGGAAAGACATGCATGTCTGGAATAACACAAAATATGTTATTAGAGAAACAGTTTGTCCTAAACGAGAAATCAATAGGCGGAATTTAACAGAATAGAATTTTGGCAGGAGATCTAAGAATATAAATATACAGAGAACGCCATAGGCAAAAATTGAAAAGCAGAAAGTACATCCTTGGTGTGGTTGAACAAAATCCAAATAATTAGTTATTCACAATATCATGTTCATTCGGAGTTTTTTAAGTTAACATTGTATTAAAACGGAGCACGAAATGCATTTTGCTTTCATCAAAGTAATTCATAGCTGTAGTGAACAAAATATACTAATTGAAAAGAGATCGAAGCGTCGTTATTACCTTATTGTGGCTGTTAGGTTCTCCTTTTTAGACAGGTCTAGAAGTATACCAGCTCTTATTATCATGAAATACATTATCCAGTTCATCTGAAATCATTCAAACACGAATTTACGTATTTTCCATTTTTGGAATTTAACTGTTATGACACAATCTTGATGTGAGAGAATGATTTGTTTTCCTATTTTGTTGTTTATTTGCAAAAATTCTTTTCCCTACGGTATATAATAGACTTACCGTACCAATAGCTCTTTTGTCTATGTATTGTTCCACATCTTCTTTTCGGAAATGTTGTTCTAGTGTAACTTACCATTTGCTATCTACAGCTTTGCGGGCTGAAATACAATGGCTAGGCTTTTGCTTCTCTTCACGTAATTCTCATGTAGAAAACCATGTTTCGGGTTACGTTAAAAAGATAAAATTCCTTAATACAAATTCAACCCAAAGTTAAATAACTAGAGGTATAAGTACTCGTAACTAGGACAGGTTAGGTGAAGCTCATCAAGGTAACTTTCTGGCTGGTACCTTTTCTGATATGATCATATTTATATCTATATATATCAGTGCCGCACAACCCAAGTGATCATTCCATTCATGTTAAAAAGGATTCATATCAACAACTTTTTATAATTTAAATGTAAAACATTTTCTACTGAGTAAAATGGATAAATAAATTAAATTTAAGAGTAAATAATATACGTACGATTTGAACAAACGCAAGGGGCAAGAGAAATGCCAACCTGGTGAAGTGTTGGGCCGGTAACCAGCATCTGTTGTTAAAAATAAATGACGGACAGGGGTGTAAGATTCAAATTTATTAAGAAATCGCAGAAGAGAAAGGAATTTATCTTTATAGTCAGCAACGACATTAATTAACATGAAAAAGCCATGCGTGACTAAAGAGGAATATGTCAGCGAATAAAAGGATATTAACAATAAATTAATAAATGGATGATTCTGTAAAACCCTGATTTGAGACTTCATATTTATTTATATTAATATGGGGAGGTAAGAACTTGTTCACGTGCGTATCTTTATATCCCGTTTTCAATTTTAACTGGATTTTTTATTAAACAATTTAGCTAAATCAAAAGTGTCACCAAACGTTAAATTTACATAGCCATGAACTTTTTGTCAACTGGTTGTCAAAGAAAGAATTAGAAATCTGTTGAAAAATAGTTATAAATTAATAAAGATGTTGCAAAATGTTTGGTTAAAAGAATGAAATATATAGATTACAAAGGGCACAATCCATAAAACCTTTTTTCTTTCGCATACAAATCCCCTCTTATCATGACTGTAACAATTACGATGGCGCCTGGTACCATCCAAGTAGTACACAGGTATATAGCCTTCCGACGGCACGCTTGTAGCCACTGGGGACCTAACTGTAGAATGGAAAAAAACGCATCTTATTAAATACCGATCGGTTGCTGTAGACACTGCTAGCTTAACAGTGACTAATGAATATTATTATCAGGAACAGAGAGAAACACACTGACAGCGTATGTAATTGGCGTATACACGATCCCAGGAAAAAAGCAACAGTGAAGTTCTAGAAGAAAAAGAAATATGCAAATCAGAAATAGCAACATTTAGAAAAATAAGTTTGCAACCGTATACCGAAAGTAATAAAAGTAGAGCTAGTGGTGTACGTTCCTATAAGTCTTACACCTTTCCTTGACACGAGGCCTAATGGTAAAGGCGTCTGTCTAATAAACGCGGAGGTTCACATCCTGGTCGGTACTTTTTCTGAATTGGTCGGCGGTTGTTAAAGACGATGACCGATAGTCTGCAAGCCGGCGAATGGGACATAGAAAACAATAATCATGAAAATGGTCTCATAAAATGAGATCCGGTGTGACATGATAATAAATAAGCAGTTTATAAAATAATTTATTAATTCACGATCCTTTCTCAATATGCACAAAACTCTACTTACCTTTGACCAAAGATGGATAGCATATGTAAACGATGCAAAGCTTACACACAGGAAAAAGTAGTGTATTACACAGGCTGCAATTTTACACATTACCTGAAATAGTACACGCTGTAATGTGGTTCATTGTACATTTTATGCAAATAGATGAAAAATGAACGTTGAAAGCTACCGAACACGACGAATTTCAAAATATTGCAAGCTCGGTTTAATTGAGCCTGTTCGTGAGCAGTAATGGAAATGCATATTACTGTCCACACCGCCTAGCCACGGATTGAGCGCAACTCCATATTTTCACAAATATAAATATCGTGCTCAAAGGCCTTCAATGGGAGTAAATAATAACAGTACTGATTGAAAGTGAGGGGCGACGTTTTACGTCCGCCACACGGCACAAACAAAGCGAACTTTTATGGCAATTGTCAAAATTGGAAAAAAGATACATGTTTTATTTAACAGAAGCTTTGAAGCGTGCAGATAAAGGAAACTATCTGTTAACGAAAAAAACTGATTTTAAAATATGCATCAAGAGATTCATTGTGATTGTTTTAAGGTACATCAAATGTGTCCTCCGAATTGTTTTGACATTATGAGGCGTCAAAATTAAAATGTTTTTTTCTTGCTTTATGAATAATAAAAGCCTTTATAAAGTTATTAAAAGTGAATTATGATAAGAACATCAGACAATTGCGAAATGGAATAATATTTATTACAGATATTGTTGTTATTTTAAGAGAGGTCATGCCAAACATACAAAAAGTATTATGAAGCACTTACCGGATCAGGGTAGCCAGCGCTCTCCGCGCCAATAAAAGAAATTTGTGCCGCCATTAGAACAAGGCATGTGTTGCCAACAATAAACAGACCATCGTTCTTTATACTGTTAAAACAGAGTATGGAAATGATAACAGATTTGCTGTTGATGGTTTCGAAAATGTTGGAACTATTCTCTGTTAAAGGACGAATGCATTCTCGCTCAGTTTGTTGAATTTCAAAAGGCTGGCATGAATGGCGCTTTCACGAGGGGTACATTAATGTTATAGTATAAAATCGTATGTTGTTGATAAAAACTGGCGCTGTGGGATGCACTAGGTAGCACCACATTCCTCAAAGAAACATATAGGGTTCTATCATGGAACCAAAATGTGACCCATGTGGTGCTTGGCATTCGAAGAACTGCTCAAAGCCTAAATTTAGTAATTGCCATTTGACCATTTATTTTTCAAAACAATTAAGCTTAAATCTTCGCTGCTCTGTGACAATTAAATTCTCATGGGAGCGTCAAAATAATTAAGTGGAAATTCTCGACAATCTACTTTGATCTAAGAACAGTAAAAAGTCATAACAATTTCGGCGATCCAAGCTGATATTCGACAGCAAATGCTTACAGCAGCAAGCAGAGTAGCCGGGCGTCGTAATAATTTACCGGAAATTTTCGGCTATTTACGATGATCTACGACGACAGGCAGAGTAACAATTAACCGGAAATCTTCGGCTATTTACGCTGATCTACGACGACAGGCAGAGTAACAATTAACCGGAAAATTTCGGCTATTTACGATTATTTACGACAAGCAAATACTCACGGCAGTAAGCAGAGCAAGCTGAGCGTCAAAACAGAAGTCACAATCGATATTGCGCCACCTATCTCTGATATTGTAGACATCCGATGTACATCGTTCTCGGTCAGCTGTAACATTAAAAACGCCAACATGTATTTTTCAACCATTGTAATATTTTATTCAGAAAACGGACATGTCATAGAACAAAAGCTTGGATGATTATTATTGATTGTTATTTATTATAGCCAATTGAAATGCAACTAAACAAAGACAGTGTGGTGTAAGGGATAGTCATGCGACGAATTAAAATCAAATTTAATTGATATTTAACATAGTTCATTAATTAGACGAGTTCAATTTGGTTATGTCCAGTGTTCAGCAACTTTGACTCTAGACTTAAGGCTTGGGGTGACACGACAGTCCAAGATATAATTTTTATAATATTTTTAGATAGAACATTTTAGAACAACTACTTAGGTTCGAACTATAATATTAAGTGCTCGTTGAGTATAACAGTCTCTCTGATAACGTTTATTAGGTCTGTTAAAATACTGAATTGATACTTGCCAAAATTACTTGCTAAAACTAACATAAAACAGTTTAATTAAAACTTGTTGTTCAGAAACCTTAGCTAAGTAAAAATATCTCTAAAAATATAATTGACTTACCGTTGTGTTTTTATCCAGTTGCATCAAAAACGCATAAAACGCCATTCTGTTTGATTAAATTACAAATGATTTTTAATTAAAAAATAAATACGATACAATCTTATACAGAACATAAAAATATGTGATAATGCACTGTACATAAGAAAGGTAGGTCCAATGCCACAGTTTTGTAGAACTTGTCAAATATAATCAGTAAGGATGGTTGGTTAGATGTCACAGTTTCGTGGAACTGTGACAAATATTACAAAACTTCAAATAAAAATATTTATATAGAACCAGAAAACACTAAGCTAGCCTTGTCAGATGAATGTTCAAAGTATTTCTTGCTCGTGATTGATTCTAAGCCGATGCTCTAATCAGCTAAGAGGATTTTGGGTGTAGGCCTTATTGGCATGCAATATTTTCCAATTAATTAAGAGACATCTTGCTCTGTTGTTGTTATGATCAAAGAATGAAGTTCCTTATGTCTTAAACAAGCTTGGAGTAAGATTTGATAATGACTTAAAAATCTAAGTATTTCATGACTTATTACAGCAATATTACCATTGCCATGTTCAAAATTAATGTTAAGATGGTAGGAAATTCCAATAGACAGGTTATTGTCGAACATTATTACTTGATACATGTAAGTTCAATATCTTGTTAAAGAAAGAATCCGAAAGAAAAAGCATTGGGCGCGTCACGGTTAAAGGTCTTTTCGGTCAGCTGACGTCTGTTGTTAAAATGACGTCATAAAGTTGAGCAGAAGATACTGCTTATTGTGCGTTTCGCGGTAAAAATAACATTATAAAAATATAATCAAAATGTGCAACCAAATAACTAATTTACAATTCAAAATAACAGTTTGTGCAGTGTGGCGGCCGTAGAAAGTCTCCCCGTACAATTCAGTCTATAATGTTATCAGTATATAATCGGTTTCGGTATAAAATAATGACGAACACTATATCAGGGTTTTCGTCGCAGCGATTTTTGCTCAATCGGTAGAGCGGCATCGCCGCACTGATTCGATTCCCAATTAAATACAATTAGGCTTACAATTACTAGTATTTATAAGTCATGAAAATACAGTGCGTAATTGTGTTTGATTACACCAAATACTGTAAGAACTAAACTATGAAAAATATCGCATGATACACAATTTCCCGTTACGTGCCTCATTTGGTTTATTACTTATTTCTCTCATTATCTTAATGTTTGTTTTCTTGTCGTGTTTAAAGAAAATGTTAAATACATATATCAGGAAAAGCTACGTGCAGAAAACAAAGCCTCGCCAGAGTCAAACATTAAACAGATATAAAGATCGTTAGTTCTTTATACAATTAAAAAGATTTAGATCAAACAGGATGTTTGCTTCTTTTAGCCTGATTAAGTTGGAGTTTATTTTACAAGATGTAGAAAAAAACATTATCTTAGTGTATAAATTATCAATTTTACGTAAGTGATACTAAATGTTGTGATAATGCAATAATGATGTTCGAATGAAAAAGATTACAAAATGTCTCTTTCGTAATATTAGTGTGAAAACAGATACGCAACAAGCGGTGCACAATTAGTACTTAGAGATACCTATAATTTGTTTATAAGTTCGTGCAAAAATGAACATGGTTCGATCAAAACCTGACAATTTCATTAATTATAATTAACATGATAAGCATCAGTAAACGACTCTAAACTAATTATACGTTATGGAAGTATTCTCCTTGCAACGGTGTTTTGTGAGACTGGAAAGCTTTCTTTCACATCAATTTAGTTATCAGTTTCAATTACATGTACTTCTTTTGATGGCAATGTAATATAATTAATATGCTAATTTCAAACTATTAAAAATGGCAATCATTGTGGGAGGCAATATATCGATTTCAGATACAGCTCGTATGTACTGTGTCTGTCAATAACATGGTTAGCTTGGCGCTGCCGCCTCATTTGTATGACTTAAGGTTATCAATAAATGTCTTATTAAATTATGAGGAAGCGATTTGTGTGCACAGTGAAAAAACATACTAATGTAACAAGACAAATAGAACTACATGTATTTTAAATGTTTGACTTAAAACTTGCTGTAAACGTCACCTGAGGTATAAACCTGAAATGTTTTGCATGTGTTTTCAGAAGACATTTTTACAATACCTCTTAAAATGATTTAATAGCTGAAAGGCATGATGTCCAGTGCAGTTTACAATCGAACAAGAATCAGAATTGGATATCAGTTTTTCATTCTGTTATATATATATATATATATATATATATATTTGTAATAAATAGCAATTAACAGTGGGTTGATTATCTGGTTTTGGTTCATCGCGTAACTCTTAATTTGACCAAAATGTGCAGTAACAATATCTTTTTCAGTGGAATAAGTCATAATAAACACATTCTAAATATTTGTGATATATTTCACATTCGGTATTGACAATTTTGTAAAATATTTAATCCGAGCAAAGGTTCGTTGAAGCTGCAACCAGCATACTTAAACGTAACAGACAAATGGGCAATAACTAATTATGGAGGTAATCGGATAACAAGCCATTTATAGTTAACACACTCAACTTTCGGCTCATATACACCTCTTATAGACCGGGACTGCTTTCAACTACTTTAACTTTAACACAAATAATAGTTCACTAACTACATTTTAAGTAGTTTGGGTTTCTTTGGTTTTAATGAAAGATGGTGAAGATTTCTATCATTGGTACCACAAGCTTTCAAATTCATAGTTATGACTGTATACAACGAAGCTTCTAAGTTTGGTAAAAATTCTTGACATTGAGCCTTTCGCAGAGGTGTAAAGTGAATGTAAAGAACGACAACTCTGCGAATGGGATTGTGGATAACAGTGTGAGAAACATACCAGTGGCTGTAGCAGATCTCCTAGTATCGATACTCGGGACGGCTTTGAAAGACCCAGTTATCTGATTTAAATTAGTTTATCGCCGGTACCGTGAACACTTAAGATCAAGTGTTTGTTATTAAGATTTTGGTGAATAGAGTAAGATACAGATTACATAAGTTCCAGATCAGTTGTCCCTTTTAAGGACACATTTCATCTACCATTTCTGCTATTTTAAAAATTATTTTTCTATCATGTTCTATAATGCATTGGAACATATAATTTGAAAGGTAAGAATAAACTCCAACTAATGAATACTGAGTATAAGTAAACGTGAAGTGTTTATGTATTATATTGTCACCTCTACTAAAAGGACCAACCTTTTGTGGATTATGAGACATTTTTAGTTTCCGAATCATTTCCACGTGCCAGGCGCTTGGCTTGTAGACAGTCAGCAACCATTCTTTAACTGGGTGTCGGCTCACCTGCCATATCAGAACAAGTCCCAGATGGAGCTCGAACCTTTTGGATATCCTGCTCAGTATATATATGTTGCAACTTACACTGCATGTATATCAAAAATAGTGAACTGTTGAGGTTGACAGGATATGTTAAGATGAACAAAGAACAACACGTACTGGTTAAAAATCACTACACACAATCTCAGCACAGAAATATTACCCACAATGTGTAACGTTTGTTAAACTTCGTCAAGTACAAAAAGGTGAATAAGTCATTATAAAGAACAGTCACATTCATCCGAAAAGTAGAGAAAATATAGTCTAACTTATTATAATGGCAATTTTTAAAATATCTAGTGATTCTGTGAAGTGACTTGTTGTTGTTATTGACGTTCTCATATATTTTGAAAATTTTAAAATATGCAACGTTAACATGGGCTTTAAATAGTTTTTACTGAAAATGATTAAAACAATTAGCAAGTCTTCTTTTGATTATCGTACTCAGATAAGTCTGTCAATTGAGAAGCAAAAATAGAAAAGGTTGTCAAAAGTGGTTTTGATTTTATCATTGTAGCGCTTTCATTTTAGATGATATTTTACCGCGTGCAAAATGTTTGTGGATCCAGTTTGAGCGAACTCGGATAAACATGATTCACCGAAGTTAGTGTTTGTAAATGTTTGTGCAGCCTTGGGCCTAATAGATCAGTACGTTTTTGTAATTTCATAATTAATTGCTGGTTTATTCGCATGAATCCAAATGACACATCCATTAACAAGTACAAGTGTATTGGCACAATAATATTATATGCAATAAGTTCATCATGTCAGAATTAAGAAAGTAATATATTATACTTTTTAGTAATGAAATTTTAGACACTTATTTGAGCACGTTTTATTTATATGTTCTTTCCAACTTAGTTTATTGTCACAAAAAATTCCAAGTTATTGTATCATCTAACTTTAATTCGAACTGTGTCGATAAATAGATTCAAGTCATTTTTAAGTTGTCTTTTTATCATACACGTATAGTTAGATGGATTTACTATTAATATTGTCAGGAAACAGGTATAGTGCTAGTGTTTGCAGTTTTACAAACTGAGACGAATTAAAGAATCGTGTATAGTGTTTCTTAAGCAAGCAGAAACTTACACATGCCAATGAAATTCGAATATTTGTTGGTTATACCAGGGTCTATTTAAATGATTAAATAGACCCTGGTTATACTAGATGTCATAAACTTGAAGGATACATTTATAAGTAGGGACCTAGTTTGATGAAACACATTAACGTGTAATCAATTAACGTTTTCGATATCAGTTTAAAGTGTGGTAACCCTGCTTCCCTACGTGTGTTCCTACTACCTGTTAACACACAACGACTGTGTGATAGTTTATGATTTGAAAAGTCCCTGTGCAGTTCGGCTTGACTATTACTTTATACATAACCAGCTGAACTCTTCAATTTGAAGGTAGTGCGGGAGTGGCGTGACCGGAAGTAAAATTAAAACTCCAAAAAATCTGAATTCAACTGAATAACTATGACGTTCTTTCAAAATGAAGCATTCCACAATGAAAGGTGATACTTAACGTTTTCCTATTTTAAAATAGGTGCTCGTTTATCCGGTTGTCACGGCACCAAATGCAGATAGTAAATGCTATGTTTGGTAGACGTTGATCATGAAACTGAGATTGGAGACCTTTCTGAAATCTCAAGCAACTAGTTGGCTGAAGTGGCGACTGGTCGAATCTTGCACTTACTTTGTAATACCAGTTCTTTACAGGGCTCTTCTAATGTCTGCCTGTTGGACCCAAACAACACTGCATTGTTTGTCTCAGAGTTCATCAGTTTTTCTTGGTTGCCGTCCAATATCTATCTTAAGTCTGTGATTGGTTGTTAGTGTTCATCCAGAGTTCACAGACTTCCCGAAAGTTGCCGGACCGTCGGAAGTGTCCGGTAAAATTTGGACTGGTCTGATGTGATTTCCAATGTTGTAGGACCGAGTGTCCGGCAAAAATTTGATCTGCATATTCCAATTTTACTCGCTAAATTACTTTACTTGCTGTTTTGAGCTAAATTACAATTTACTCGCTGTTTTGATTCGAGACTGTTCCGAGGGAAATGAGTGAGAATATCTGTCCGAGGGAAATGAGTGAGAATATCTGAATGAAATATTTTATGTATTCGTCATCATGACAATTCGTACAACTGAAAAAAAAACGAAAACAACCTTAATACTGTGTTTTGCTTATTTAATGTGTTAAATGTTTCGGTCAGACAGAATTTGTTTCGGTCAGACAGATTTTCACATCTTGTCTGACCACATGTCTGACACTTTTTTCAACTTTCGAGGATTCATAGTTCATCTTTTTCATTAACACTGTGTTCGGCAATTTTTCTTTAAACATGTAATTTCATAATAACTTAAGAAGTCTTTATGTTCAGATAAGTAATCCTTAAGTTTCTTGTTCCTTTCATCAAATGTGACACTACCATTTGCCATAGCCACTCCATTGGCATATAAAATCTTGTGGACATCATTGGTTGAAGGTTATAAAACTAATATTGGAAACCAGTCTCAAATCTCAAGCATCAGATTGGCTGAAATAGTGACCAGTCGCCATTTCAGCCAATCAGATGCTTGAGATTTGAGACTGGTTTCCAAGCTCAGTTTTATAACCTTGGGTAATTGTTTCTTACAGTTTTGCTTTTTAGGTGTTAGCTGTCTAAGCTCACTTTTGACCTAGTTTTTCGACCAATGAAATGTACTAAAAAAACATATTATTCAGCGGGAAAATCAACAAGATTATTTCAGTTTGTTGTTAGTAGGTGTTGTTTACGATTACCTTAAAATTTTTTATATTGTGCGTAAGTATTTACCTGGCACTTACATGTTCAGGCAATTTCATTTTTTAAAGTGATAATTGTATCGGAGATGGGGTTTCTATGACTCTTTTGCTTGATCCCTAGGCCATACTAAGAAGGCAGAGATGGTTCGTCAACAGCTAAAACAAGTAAAATAAAATTAATAAACTGTGTCTGCTTTGCTGCTCTATATTTCTGTTTTTTCTTATATATTAAAATCTTTTCCATCAATGCCATTATCATTTTTAAAGACTTTTTTGTGTGGAATTTTGTCGGTCATTTGGCGCAAGATATAGTCTTTGATATCTGTTAACGGACGACTTATATCCAGTGATCGGGGGTAAAATGTGAAAGTCGGTTGAATACATTAATTACAGACTATAAACCCAAACCTTTACCTTTACCTTTATATGTTGTGTGCATAGTCATTTAGCCTCGGGAAAGGCCAGATTTAATGCATTAGTCCTGACTTTATCATCATCTAAAGAAAAAAAAATCAGATTTCAACAGAAATACATTTTGCCTTACAAAATAGAAACAATATTCAGACTTTGCAAAATGCATCCAAACATCAGAAATGTGTTTGATCAGGTAGAAAATTGAAAATCCTCGGTCCTCCTGTCCAGCAACTTTAAATCTAAGGGAAAGAACCTTTTCTTTTTCACAACCACCTCATAGCAGTTTCTTCCCATTACAGGAACAGTAAAGTGATTTTTTGTGATTGGTGGTCCAGTTCTGATTGTCCAATAGCAAACTTGATAACAATGTAAAAGCCTTAATGAAAAATGATATTTTGTTTGCAGAGGATATTCTGTGTTCAAACTGATGATATTTCATGAATAACATTGTTGGCATCTAGGCCATTTCAGTTTTGATTTTACCGAAATTCAAATGGCTTATATGATGGTGTTGATTTTCCTCTCGTGGACATCTGCCCCCTTTATTTCATCTTTTTTAATTTCATTTGAACTGTCATTGATTAACTTAGTGTCTTTAAAATGGCTATCATATTAAAATATAGCCTTCCAAATGGCTAGTAGATGTACTTGTGCCTTCTAAATGGATGTGACATGTACTTTGTGCCTAAGCAGATAGATAAGCATTTATCAAAACATTATTTTTAATTGCCCATTTATGTGCTTTATAGATGTATCTTGCAGAAGCAAGGAAACCAGTCTCAAATCTCAAGCATCTGATTGGCTGAAATGGCGACCAGTTGCCATTTCAGCCAATCAGAAGCTTGAGATTTGAGACTGGTTTCCAACACCATTTAAACATAGGCTTTAACCCTTTACTCTGTAGATACACCTAGATTGCTTGGCAAACATTGAAGATCCAAATCAGCTCTTCCATGCCATCAGATTCTGATTCTCATTTATCTCTTACTCCTCCCATGACGAAGAACGTGGGTGATACCATAAAATTCTTTTTAAATGCCCCTCCCCTAATAAATGACCCCCTTGTTACTCTTTAGGGAAAAATTCAATTAATTCATATTTATTATTCAATATCAGTCAGAATCTAATATTAGAATAAAAATAATTACCGGTAATATAAATAAGAAGTGCCCCCTTTTCAGAAAATGTAACGCCCCGCCGTTTAAAAGGAATTTTATGGTAATTCTTATGAGGCATTTTCCCCAATTTCTTTTGAAATGTTGATTTTCCCGATTTCAAAGGAACACGCACATTTGCCAAATTATGAAGGAACACGTATTCCAGTAGATGTGTATGTAAACTGTAAAGTACATTATACATCGTACATAGAATTTTTGAATGAAATATATCACCATCCTACCGCAAAAAACATTAAATTAAAATAACGACAAACTGTTTTTGCACCAAGGTAACACAATGTTTTTTTTTACTTTTAGGTTCAGTTTATTGCTCTTGGAGCCAGGAGAAATATACTTTGAGGACTTTAGTGTGTACTACTACCCAGCATGTGAAAATGAGGACGAGTCTTTAAAAAAGTAAGAGTTCATCTGATGCTGATATTGTGTATGAAGTTTGTTGACTTCCTGATTAAATATTAGGTCTTAATCCTTTCCTCCATAGATAAACCTTTATTGCATGCCGTCTGACCAGGATCTGCACTGTTCGCTTTTTGATTCATTAGGTTATTTCTGACCAAAATGCGACCAGTGCAGATCCTGATCAAATGGCATGGATGTGCCGGCTGATCTGGATCTACACTGGTCGTACATGCGTAAAAATGCTTATATATGGAAAGGGTTAATAATAAAATAATTGACATATACATGGTAAGTATAGCACTATCTAAGCCGAGGGAACTTTTTTTGCAGAGATAACTAGTCTCTGCACTAAAAATAACTGTGTAAGGGTTGAGTTACCCTTTACAAACCAAGCACTGCCACATGTGATATATCACAAACCTTTTCTTGCATACCACTTATCAATTTTCCGCTTTTATTTTCTTATAATCTATTTTAATTTCCAAAACATGTATTTATCATAGCGGAGTAATTTACAAGGAAGTGATTTCTCAGTCATCATAGTTTGTTTACAGCGTGTTTTACATGAGTGTGTTAGTTAGGTTATCAAAAAGCTGTTGAAAAGTTAGGAAATACATGTACAGATTATGTCTGAAAATGTCTGCTATAGAACTGTTGCTATTAATTGACAGTAGACAGTTCCCTTTTACTTTACAGTAAACAGAGAGGTCATCTAAAGGTTTGCTCAAAGTCTGTGGTGTTTGTGCCAAAAGAAAAACAGTTTCCAATACTAAAGGTAATGTGCTATGGAGTCACTTTTGTATTTGAAAATCCTGTAACTTTTTAGCAATAACTTATAAATGATATAGAATTACCTTTAGTCACATGGTTTGAGTACTTAATATTTTTAGTAAACCATATGTTAACCCCATAGACACACCTTTATTGTGAGGGCGAACAGTGTAGATCAAGATCAGCTAGCACATCCATTCCGTCTGATCACTTTTTGATTTGTTAGGTCATTTCTGACCAAAAAGCGACCAGTGCAGATCCTGATCAGAAGGCACGGATGTGCCAGCTGATCTGGATCTACACTAGTCGCACATGCATAAAAATGGATATTTATGGAGGAAAAGGTTAAATGATGAATTTATAATTTACATCTTGTAAACAGTTCAATAACAGAGTTAAAATGCATTTCAATGGTCAACCCTTTACTACATAGATACATCTTTATTATGTGAGTGGACATCATAGATCCAGATCAGCCAGCACATCCATGCTATCTGATCACGATCTACACTGTTCGCTTTTAGTTTCATTAGATTATTTTTGACCAAGATGCAACCAGTTCAGATTCATATCAGACGGCACAGATGTGCTGGCTGATCTGGATCTACATGGGTCACACTTGTGTTAACAGTCATATATATGGAGTAAATGGTAAAGGGTAAAAATTTATTAATAGTAAAACTGTGATTGGATACCAGTCTCAAAACTCTAGCTTTTGATTGGTCAGTCTCATAATTCAGCTCTCTATTTCAACCAATTAACTGTTGAGGAGTTTAGACTGCTTTCTCATGCTAGTGTTATTGCCTGGTTTCTACTTTTTAGATCTCATTGAAGAATATCAGCAACATCGAGGAATATGCTGGAGATTTATTGTCAAGGTAAAAGAGGCAGATATAATAGTATAGTAAAGGATAGTCAGAAATAAAAACAAAAATGCTGTACTGTTCATGATTGATTTATTAGGTTATTTAAAAGTTACAAAAATGTTAAACTTGTTAGAAGAGTAAAAATTACGTGTCTCTTAACCCTTAATTTATAGATGCAACTTAAACTGCATGAGTGAACAGTAGATCCCATCAGTGCCATCTGATCAGGAACTACAGTATTTGCTTTTAGATTCACAAGTTCATTTTTTTACCAAGAATCAAATAGTGTAAGTCCAGATCAGATGGCATCAATGTGGCCACTGATCTGGATTTACCCTGGTCACACATTATAAATTGGGCTTGGAGTAAAGGCTTAGTCTAGAGACAGCTTGAATCTTATGGGAGAAAAGTGTAGATCCAGATAAGCTGGTACATCCAGGCTGTCTGATCAGGATCTATTCTATATACTTTTAGATTCATTAGGTTATTTCTAATCAAGAATAGAATAGAGATGAGATGGTACAGATGTGCTGGATTAGAAAGTAAACTGGTGGCACATACAATTAAAATAAAGAAAAGGTTTAACCCTTTCCTCCATAAATACGCATTTTTATGCAGATGAGACCAGTGTAGATCCAGATCAGCCGGCACATCCGTGCCGTCTGATCAGGATCTGCACTGGTCGCTTTTTGGTCAGAAATAACCTAATAAATAAAGTAGCGAACAGTGCAGATCCTGATCAGATGGCACAGATGTTCTGGCTGATCTAGATCTAAACTGTTCGCCCACGCATTAAATGTGTGTCTATGGAGGAAAGGGTTAAGAAGCAGCCAATGCTACCATTATCTGATTTAATTTAAAAATTGAAAATGAAAATCAGACAAGGAATGGGAAAGAATAAACAATAAGGTTCCAAGGTTATAAAACTGAGAATTGAAACCAGTCTCAAATCTCAAGCATCTGATTGGCTGAAATGGCGACTGGTCGCCATTTCAGCCAATCAGATGCTTGAGATTTGAGACTGGTTTCCAAGCTCAGTTTTATAACCTTCAGGAAGATTTTCCTATAAATTCATAGGTTCTACCTGGTTGTTTGCCACAGCTGGAATATTGCTTGTAGTGGCACCTGGCTCCAAGATTAAAAAAACTGAGAATGGAAACCAGTCTCAAATCTCAAGGATGGAGACCAGTTGCCATTTCAGCCAATCAGATGCTTGAGATTTGAGACTGGTTTCCGTTCTCAGTTTTATAACCTTGAGACCTGGTGTATGCCTTTATACCTTTTGGTTGTTCTTCCTGGTTGTCTGCCCATTACCGGAATACATGTAATGCCATTCAAAAAGAAATTTTAAAATTACTACAAATTTCGATTTCAGTTAGATTTTGGCTTGCAACCAAAAACATCAAACACAATCATATAGAGCACAAGATTGGCCCAGATTTTTCCAGGACGTGACGTACTAATGTTACTGTAACATGCGTAACAATTGTAACATCTCAATTGACTGATATTTTTGTTGAGAAGTAGCGCCGGAAAGTATAATTGACGGAACGTTTTCATTGTTAATCATTCCTTCAGGTTGCTTAACTGTAAGCCATATCTTTTGTTATTGTTTCAACATCCGCAAGGGGAATGATCAGATAGCGACAAAAATTTGATTGACAGCAGATCCTTATTTGGAAATAAAATTCAGCATCTTTTGATTGGAGCGGCAGTTCTAACAGTTGTTGCATGACAAAACATGTGGTCGACGTCTAGTGAAGTGCTGCAAGAGGTTGCTCGCTGGGTCAAAATATAATTAAATTCAAAATTTGTAGTAAATCTCTTAATTTTTCCGTTAGTCTGTGATCATAAATGCCTGAGCCAGACAAGTTGGTCATAACATTTCCACACACCTGCCATTCAAAGGACACCTTGATCCATTGATAAAGTCAACAAGTCATGAAGCTGACAAATGTGACCGCGATATCCATTTAAAATTTCCAAGAAGACTTTCTTGTGCATTTTTCTTTAGATGCAGACATCATTATTAATCTTTTGTTGAGGTCATTTGTCATGTTTAACTGTTTACAGCTAAAATCACATCTGTTGCCTATGTGCTGTCTAATCAGGATGCACAGTGTTGGCTTCTTGATAAAAACTGTTCGCTTTTTGATTCATTAGGTTATTTCTGACCAAAATGTGACCAGTGCAGATCCAGATCAGACGGCACGGATGTGCCGGCTGATCTGGATCTACACTGGTCGCACATGCGTTAAACTGCGTATCTATACAGGAAGGGGTTAAGACATGAACAGCGCTGTAGCATGTTTAAGCAAAGCAGAATGACATGGAGTATAGGGTTTAGATAGGCAGATAACATTTTTTTGCTACCCTTTGGAAGAAAAGGTGATACATAAGGATCACTTTGCCTGTCCTTCATGAAAACTAAATATTGGCTATAACTTTTCAATTTTTTTATTATTTCTTCATTAGAATCGAAAATTATATTGCTTATGACAACAGGGTCATGATGAAGCCAACATCTTTAGGTCAAGGTCACATTTGACAGAGTTATACCCTCTTTTTGTACATAAATTTGTCACAAAAACCTAACGTTGGTTATGAAGGAGACATGATCACGACACAAGTGTTCAACTGAACACCTATCTACTTTATGTTTTTAGTGGTTAAACATTAATTGTTGTCAAAAGAGGTAATTGTTATAATAATCAGTGGTGAAGGTTATAAAACCGAGTTTGGAAACCAGTCTCAAATCTCAAGCATCTGATTGGGTGAAATGGTGACTGGTCGCCATTTCAGCCAATCAGATGCTTGAGATTTGAGACTGGTTTCCATGCTCAGCTTTATAACCTTGGGCACAGATGGAGAATCAGCTATCGACATTAAACCATTCATCCATGGATACAGCTTAAATATCATGTGTGACCCAATGCACATCCATGCAGTCTGATCAGAATCTATTCTATTTGCTTGTTGGTAAAAAAAAATCTAATGAATTGGGACCAAGCGTAGATCCTGATCAGCATTCTTATCTGGATCTCGAATGGTTGTAATGGGATACTCCCTATATGCATTTTATCACATGAACGAACAGTGTAGATCCAGTGCTGGCATATTTGTGCCGTACAATCAGGTGCTGCACTGTTTGCTTTTTTGGTCAGAAATAACCTTATAAATAAAAAAAGCGAACAGTTTAGATCCTGATCAGTGCTCAAGGTTATAAAACTGAGCATGGAAACCAGCCTAAAATCTCAAGCATCTGATTGGCTGAAATGGCGACCAGTCGCCATTTCAGCCAATCAGATGCTTGAGATTTGAGTCTAGTTTCCAATCTCAGTTTTATAACCTTAAGCCCTGATGGCACAGATGTGCCAGGTGATCTGGGTCTACACAGTTCTTCCACACCAGGGTGTATATATAGAGTGAAGGGTTAATCATATCAGTGAAATAAAGCATTAACCCTTTCCTCTATAGACACACCTTTATGGCATGGGTGAACAGTGTAGATCCAGATCAGCTGGCACATCAATGCCATCAGATCAGGATCTGCACTGTTCGCTATTTGATTTATTAGGTTATTTCTGACCAAAAAGCGACCAGTGCAGATCCTGATCAGATGGCACAGATGTGCCGGCTGATCTGGATCTACACTGGGCGCACATGCGTAAAAATGCATATATGTGGAGGAAAGGGTAAACAAATGTCAAAACCATCACCAGAGACACATTTGTCTGTAACAAAACTCTTTATATTCACCTAATGTTAAAAAGAATAGTTTTAATAACAATTTGTTATTTTCAGAATGGGTGCGAAGGATAAAATGATGGCAATTACTTCAGATGTTTTTGTTGAAATGAACAAAGATGATATAATATCACCATATGTATTCAAGAAGGTATACATTATGTCATTTTGTAGAAATTAATTTTGCCTTTGAGATTTTGTGCGGTGATAGTATGGGAGATCTTTTGGAGTCTGTCTGCTGTCTGTGTCTTTGGGGTTTATTCTGGAAAATTGAAGTTGGCCAACTGATTGTCAGAATGGACAAGTCCTCCGTGAAAGAGTGTTTTTTGCCTGGAGCTCTATGAACTGGCCTTCAATCATAAACAAAGTCATGAATTCTTCACTGAAACTAAAGATACTTCTAAATAGTAAGAGGACCTAGTTCTGGACTCTCTTTACATACCCTGCTTACATACCCTTACATATCAAAAGGGTTTGTAATGGGAGTTCTTAATAGGTCCTCTTAATGGCAGAAAACACAATTACAGCCTTTATTTCGAAGAAAGGCCAATACATGCCATGTTTGTAAGTACCTGTAATTATTCATACTACAGCTTTGGAACTTCACACGATTGTTTGTCATTGTAAACACCACCGTATGTCCAAATTAAATTTATGATGACTGCATTATATTATATCTATACACTATCTATCATTAACCCTTTCCTAGATATATACGCATTTTTACGTATGTGCGACCAGTGTAGATCCAGATCAGCCGGCACATCCGTGCCGTCTGATCAGGATCTGCACTGGTCGCATTTTGGTCTGAAATAAGATAATGAATTAAAAAGCGAACAGTTTAGACCCTGATCAGACGGCACGGACGTGCCGGCTGATCTGGATCTAAACTGTTCGCCCTAGCAATAAAGGTGTATCTATACAGGAAAGGGTTAAACAGAATAGAGTGCCAGTTACTTATTTGACATTGCTCTTGTTATATAATAAGACCTGAATCATCCTGACATCAACTGCTTTTAGAGTTCTTCAAATCTTGACCATGGTACCAACCATTCCCAATTACAGTTACAATCAGGGTTGATCAGGAAAATCTGTGCAAAATAATTGCAGTCCAATTAAAACCTATTTCACAGAAATATTCCTTGCCACTGTTGTTAACCCTTTCCTACATACGAGGGGTGTTCGGTAAGTTTGTAGAATTTGTTTATATCTCCCGTGTCTTTCATTGTTTTTCTTTACAATTTTGCACATGCATACCTGCATTTGTCCATAATGTTGTCCCTAAACAAGAAGAACGAGTTATAATTATGTTTGGACATATTGGTAACCTTAGCAACCTAGTTTACATGTCATGGCGCAGTCTACAAATATTATGATATAAATAAAAATGGTTGCAAAAAATGAAAACTTCATAAACGTTACATAACCTAACGCAAGAACGGCGCGAAAAAAGCCAGGTGATAACATGACTTCATAATGACAATTGATGAAAAATGCAAAACATTGACGCTGTCGTAACGGAAACCATAGCAGTTTCTTTACAGTCTGTGACATTCCATGCTGAAAAGTTATGACGTCGACAGGTGACGTTGAATTAGGGTGTGTTATGAAATTTTGGGTTGCTTTAAATAAATCACCGACGGATACATTGGAAATGATTAAAACAACAGGAATATTTTAAAAAATACAGTCAAGTTTGTGTGTACAATGGGCACTCACGTTTTAAAAGAGGAAGAGAGTCTATTCAAGATGGTCCTAGGAGCGGCCTTCCGTCCGTCGCTGTTTGTTCCATTTAAGACCGTGTAACTGACCTTACAAAACACTCTCAGATGATTGTATCATTATTCAACGAAGACTGGTAACATTAAGAAACATTAAGCAAATGGATAGACAGGCATAAGAAGTGTGCAGAAATTGCTTGATGATTATAGATGTGGAAAAGGTGCATCATTTACTTGACTTAAATTACGTCTGAGATCTAAGCAACGTCATAATATTATTGACGTTGACGTGCCCCGTGTATGTGGTACCCACAAATTTGTAATTTGCATAGTGTTGTTGTCCCTGGGTTAATTTTGCTGAATCTTCCAGAGATTAAAGAAACTATATTTAAATGTATGTGTGTCTTTTTAGCTCACCTGTCACATAGTGACAGGGTGAGCTTTTGTGATCACCCTTCGTCCGTCGTCCGTTCACAATTGTTGTCCGCACTCTAGCGGTCATAATTTTTATCCGATCTTCTTCAAACTTGGTCAGAATGTTTATCTCATTGATATCTAGATCAAGTTAGAAACTGGGTCATGTGACCTTAAAATCTAGGTCACTAGGTCAAAGTACAGAAAAATCTTGTCCGCACTCTAGCAGTCTCAATTTTGGTGTGATCTTCTTTAAACTTGGTCAGAATGTTTATCTCAATGATATCTAGATCAAGTTCGTACCTGGGTCATGTGACCCTTAAAACTAGGTCAGTAGGTCAATTTAAAGAAAAAGCTTGTCTGCACTGTAGAGGTCTTAATTTTGGTCCGATCTTTCTGAAACTTTGTCAGAATGTTTATCTCATTGATATCTAGGTCAAGTTTGAAACTGGGTAATGTGACCTTGAAATCTAGGTCACTAGGTCAAATAATATAAAAAATCTTGTCTGCACTCTAGTGGTCTTCATTTTGGTGCAATCTTCTTTAAACTTGGTCAGAATGTTTATCTCAATGATTTCTAGATCAAGTTTGTAACTGGGTCATGTGACCCTTAAAACTAGGTCAGTAGGTCAAATTAAGGAAAAAGCTTGTCTGCACTCTAGAGGTCTTAATTTTGGTTGGATCTTCTTCAAGCTTGGTCAGAAAGTATATTTCGATGATATCTAGGTCAAGTTTGAAACTGGGTTATGTGACCTTGAAATCTAGGTCACTAGGTCAAATTATATAAAAATCTTGTCTGCACTCTAGCTGTCTTAATTTTGGTCCGATCTTCTTCAAACTTGGTCAGAATGTTTATCTCAATGATATCTAGGTCAAGTTTGACAGGTGAGCGATTTAGGGCCCTTGTTTTAGTTTGCTTAAATAAATACTTTTTGTTTTATAATCAAATTCTACGAACTTCCAGAACAGCCCTCGTATATACACATTTTTATGCGTGTGAAAGTCTATATCGAGATCAGACGGCACATCTGTGTCGTCTGATCAGGATCCTCACTGGTCACATTTTGGTCAGTAATAACCTTATTAATCAAATATTGAACAGTGCAGATCCTGATCAGATGGCATCACATGTGCTGGCTGATCAAGATCTACACTGTTAGCCCATGCCATAAAGGTGTGTATATGGAGGAAAGGGTTAAGCAAATTCTGATCAGCTGGCACATTCAAGCTGTCTTTTCTGGATCTAAACTGGTCATGTCTTGGTCTAAAATAACCCAAAGAATCTAAAAGCAAACTTTGTAGATCCTGATGAGATAGCACAGATGTGTAAGCTGATCTGGATCTACATTAATCACCCATTTGGTACAATGAATATAATGGCGTTTAGGGTGTAAATTTTAGTGAAATATAAAATAATAGACTTCTTTACATTGGCTAGATTTTTATATTTTTGGGAATTAATATCATGAGGTGAGTGCTACAGACCCATCATGGATCTCTTGCTTTCTTTTTTGTTGTAATAAAAGGCAATGAATAACAAAAGAGAAATATGAAATAGACAGACTTGTAGGGGTTTTTGTGGTAGTTTGAATTAGATTACAATGCATTTGCAGATGTGCTATTTCAGCCACATTTCATAAATAGTTTCTGAGAGGAAATTAAGTGTTTGAAAACTTAGTAAAATACTTTTAATTGATTTACGTCTTTAATATTGAAATGTTTTTGCTTTGTTAGTGTGCTTAAACCTTTCCTTAATATTTATGCTTTTATGGCGTGGGCAGAAATTTATACATCCAGATCATCTGGCTCATTCGTGCCACCATTGTTCGATTCATTAGGTTAGGCCTAAAAAAAAATATGTCTGTTTCCTGTAACATCATTAAAAAAAATGAGGGTCGGTAGGTAGGGTTTTTATTTTTTTTTAATTTTTTTTTCATGCTTCGGGACTGTTCAGTAGGGGATGCAGTGACAACTCTACAGTCCGTTTTTGGGGCAGTAGAATAAAAGAGTTTTCATCGGTAAATTGGGAAGAGGCATAGAAATAAGTATTTTCAGAATTTGTGATATTTGACAATCTTGCCGATATTTATGATCGCGAAAATATGTTATGATGGGCTTACTGTGACACCGTTTCAGGTTTTGTACTCGTCAAAACTTACCGAAAATGTGGCTGTATATGTTTGGCAGTATGGTTCACAATGAACAACTTTATTAATTTCATCAATTGTCTGCGAGTTCTTTGCTGATATGACACGTTTCTGTTTGTTTTTGTTCACACACACCAGCTTTGTGGCGAGTAAAGATGCCGCCATCTTATGCAATACCGGATATGGTCGTATCTAAGCAACAAAGTGGTGCTTAATAAAAAATACAAACCGCGAAGGTCACGCACCACTATTTTTTTTACGGGCGTCATACAAAACGATTTTCAACCACCGGCGAATTGATAGTCGTAAAAAAAAATCGGGGGGTAAAAACGGAGGGTCAGTCGGGTTACAGGAAACAGACATATTTTTTTTTTAGGCCTTATTTCTGACAAAGAGGCAACCAGTCACCTATCCAGAAATTTTGCAATTTTCCACAATTTCACAAGAAATACTACAATATTTCATTTCAATAAGAAATGTTGTAGTTTTCACAAACTTAACTTAAAAATGCTGCAATTTTCTCCATATTTTATAAGAAATCAGTATCTCCCAATTTCACAAGAAAGGTGTTCTCGGTTTATAGGAAATGTAACCATTTTTTCCAATTTCATAAGAAAGTTGCCACAACTTTTCCACATTTCATAAGAAATGCTGTAGTTTTCTTCAGTTTCTTAAATTTCATAAGAAAGCTTTTCCAAATGAAGCAACTTTTCCAAATTCAAGGGCATCAAAACCTCAGAAGTCTCCAGAAAAATGAAATACAGAAATAGGTTACCATTTTTCATAGAAAAACAGTTATTTTTAACTGTTGATCAGTTAGCATCAGTGTGAGTAAAATGGGTTGACATCTGGGCTGAAGGTTATAAAACTGAGCATGGAAACCAGTCTCCAATCTGAAGCATCTGATTGGCTGAAATGGCAACTGGTTGCCATTTCAGCCAATCAGATGCTTGAGATTAGAGACTGGTTTCCATGCTCAGTAGCCATTTAAGGTCACTTTCTTTTTAACCCTTTCCTTGATTTATATGCAGTTTTACGCGTGTGTGACCAGTGTAGATTCAGATCAGCTGGCATATTAGTGCCGTCTGATCAGGAAATGCACTGGTCACATTTTGGTCAGAAATAACACAACAAATCATAAAGCGAACAGTGCAAATCCTGATCAGACGCACAGACATGCCAGCTGATCGGGATCTACACTGTTCTTCCACACAATAAAGGTATGTCTATGGAGGAAAGGGTTAAATTAACTTGGCCTTCTTTGTGGTTGTTTTTAACCAGATTGTTTCATAAAAGTTACAGTCAATTCAACACTTTGTCATAAAAAGACCACTATTCATATGTCCCTTTTTACAATTTTGCACATATGTACTGTATATTTCATGATTCTGTTATTGTGTTGCATGAGATAGCAGGAAGACACAAAGGGATCCTATTTTTCTGTAGTGGCTGCAGTTAGACTCATAGGGATTCTATTGTCCGGCAGTGTCGTCATTGTTCCCTAGTCCCCCAACTTTAATATGAAACATTATGTTGCCTTTAACTTTGAAACTACTCGTACTATTAACATGATACTTGTGCCCAAGGTTATAAAACTGAGCATGGAAACCAGTCTCAAATCTCAAGCATCTGATTGGCTGAAATGGCGACCAGTCGCCATTTTAGCCAATCAGATGCTTGAGGTTTGAGACTGGTTTCCAATCTCAGCTTTATAACCTTCAGTATTGGAATGTGTAATCTTCACGAACAAAGCCATCTGTGGCAAGAAGGATAACTCATGTTTCTTTATTTTTTGAGTTATGTCCCTTTAAAGTTACTTTAATATATGAAACTCAATGTTGCCTATAACTTTAAAATTCTTGTCCTTTTATCTTATTACTTGAAATGTCATCTGAGGTAAGCTTCTGTAGTTGAGACATCATCAGTTAGATAGTGTAACCTTATAAATGTTAAAAATGGAAAATAAATGCTTAAAGGAAAAACATTACCTTACAGGGTGTAAGCGAACATAAGTTCTTGCTGAATTATGTCACCCTAGATGATTGTCTGCCCCTGATGTGTCAGTTACGTCGTGCTGCCACCTTGCCACCAGCAGACCAGGCAACTATGGTAATATACTTCATATTTATTTGAGATGTAGAGATTTCAGATGTTTTTTTTCTAATATCATCATTTTTATGCCCCCGCAAAGTGGGAGGCATATAGAGTTGCACTCGTCCGTCCGTACGTACATACCTACGTCCGTACGTCCCCAAATCTTGTGGCATCAACTCCTCCTAAACCATAGGGCGGATTTCTTTCAAACTTGCTCAGATGATCAAGCAGGATGTGTAGATGATCGTAAAGAAAGGATTTTTTCCTGCGACTATTTTTACCAGAGTTATGGCCCTTTGTTAATTTAAGTAGTTAAATCTTGTGGTGTCAACTCCTCCTAAACTATAAGGCAGATTTCTTTCAAACTTGCACAGATGATGAAGCAGGATGTGTAGATGATCGTGAAGAAAGGATTTTTCCCTGCGACCATTTTTACCAGAGTTTTGGCCCTTTGTTAATTTCAGTACTGTATAAGTGGTAATGTTCGCGAGGAGGTAATTTTCGCGTATTTCGCGATTTGATAAAAATCGCGAAAATATCAGCCAGCGTAAATTAGAGCTTATGTACAAGCAAAAATGTACCCTTACACCGGACTATGCTGAAACAAAACACGTAAGTATCATTGACTTTTATTAAAAGACTACATAGTATACCTGTACAGATTAAAAGCCATGCAAACGTATAAAAATAAAACCTAATACTAAAACTTACGCACACATGTACTTATTAATTTTGATAAACTAAATAGGGGAAACTATTAACTATGTCAAATTTTTATATTGACACCGGTAAGGTCTAAATCCCGCACTGCTGAAATGCTGCTACAATCATGTCAGTCTTGGAGGCAAGTGAATCATGGGCCTTCATAAGCCAACGTGCATGCATTGGCTTAATGTTTGATGTTCTTAGGTCGATTTCCTGCACATTTTGTTTGTTTTTAATTTTCTCAGCGACACAATCCGAGTAGTAACTCTGAAAAGCGGACTTGAGTTCATCTTTAAACAGCTTATTCGGAATAGCGTCAAGCGGTTGCAACTGGTCCGTGCATGAGGGTGGAATGAAAACAACTCTGATGTTGTTTTCTCGGAGTTTCTTTAGCAAAGTCTCACTGCGATGAGCTTTAAACACATCAAAAATGGCTAGCGCAGTTTGATCACACCTGAAACATACACAGGTAAAGGCTGCAGTCAGTTTTCACACCTGATTATCGCTAACAATAGGGTAATCTGTTACTGGGGCAAACAATCCATTGTTGGTTGCTAATTAACTGTCGGATCAAGATCTTCATCGTTAGTCATTTGATTATTCAAGTTATTAAAATAATGGTTAAATAATTTTGTTTGGTTAATGAAAAATATACATGCAGATTTACCTGTCAATAGGAAGATTTTCACGGACTGTCTCAACGTAGGGGATAATGATTTTGTCTGCGTAGTCTATCATAGTCTGCTCATTACTCCAGTGTGTTTCTGAGTGCGTGATATGCCAAGACGGGGGAAAATCAACGGAAGGGTGACACTTGTTGGTTTTTTCTTGATAAATAACTTGTGGTGGCAATAACATTCCCGACTTTGCGCAACCTAGCAAAACAGTGATTTGTCTCTTATCGTCCATGCCGACAATCTTTACTTGTTTGTCATCTTTTTGAGACATGGTCCAGAGGCCTATTGGTACCATATTGACACCTGTTTGGTCCCAATTTATAATTAGGTTGTCTGGAATGTTATTTTCTCTTACATTTGTTGCGATCTTGCTTGTAAATTCACACTTTATTTTATCAAAATCCTCTGGCAAGTGCTTCACTCCCTTAGTTCCTTTACGTTTCGTAAAGTTCATTCGCTCCAGTACAGACCTTGCCATGGGCGACTCAGTTCAATGGAACCACCATTTTCTTTAAGCATGTACTTGTCTGTCCCCTTAATCAAGCCTAGTCCAATGCTTAAGACTATGGAGGTGTTCACAACTCCACCAGCATCACGAAGCTGCATAATGTACTCTTGAATTTGCGTGTCTAATGTTTCACTCAGCACCGTAGGTCTCCCTCTTTTACTGGACTCAAGTTCCTTGACATGATCTAGCCCGCCGGTTTTTTTCTTCAGCAAATAAGCCGCCTTAAAGGTTCTAATGGTACTTTCATTAATAGATTTTCCGAGAGTTAGGCTAAAGTGTTTGGCTGCTTTAGCATTTCCATTCTCACAAGCATACCGTGCCATTTTCGCTTTCAACTCCAGACTGTAATGGCTGTATTGTCCACGTTTGCGTTTTTTTCCAGATATGGTAGGCGACGTATTATATTCCCTTTCGACCACATTATTTAATGTTTCAACAAGTGGAGATGAAGGTGACGGTAATCCAATACCACGCCGTTCACCTTCACTATTTTCTGAATTTTTATTTCCCTTTAACCACTTCAACATGTTTGAATGAGAAACTACTTGTATATCGTAAAAAAACGATAATAGACAAACACTGAGGTAAAACAGCTCAAAAGTTACTCTTTATTTCCACAAAGAAATTACATGATTAAAACTTACCTGCCAAAAAACTGATCAGCTATTACTAGTATACTACAGTGGAGATCCAATATAACGCGGTCTGTGGGGTCCATCCCATCAAATCGCGTTATTATCGGATTCGCGATATTCGCGGGACATAGAACTTACGCTATGCTAGGTCCATACATGTATTACACGTATCATTTTATCGTTATTTGAAATAAAATCCTTTGTTTCCATGTTGTTTTGTTTTATCTAACAGGTGCTATAAAATTATTACTTTGTGAAATTAACTCACAAAAGTTTATTCTGCGAGCGTTTGTCATATGCGGAACTCATGTATTAGTTTGACCTGAACGCTGTTTTGAAGGAAAACAATACGCGTGAAAACTTTGAACTTAAGTTTATATAAGAACATGGTAAAGCTACTCAAAATGTCAACAGGTTCTCAACACATGTCAAATGTATGCATGAGCTTCTCAAATTAGAAGCCAAATTAACAACATCAGACACCTTTGTCATTTTATCTGCAGTAGGTGCGAAAAACAACCATTCAGTAACCATTTCGCGTACGTGATTAGGTGCCCCAGTGTTTGTACAACAATTTATTACTTAACAATTTTATGACAGTTTGATATTTTAATAAACGTAGGAAACAATCAACAGATCATAAAGGAACATTTCACAATTTTTTCAATGATTTTCAATACGTTAATGAACGAGCGTCATTGTCTTTATCGATTAACGCGGTATTTACGTTGTTACTTCCCTTTTTTCCCTTTCCAAATATACAAAAATGGCTGTTGATAGAATTTTACTATCTTTTATGAATAAAAAACGGGGTCCAAGGGTGGGCCGCGTTATATTGGATTTCGCGATATAGCGGATCGCGATATAGCGGAGCTCCACTGTAGTAAACTAGTTCTTGACAAAGAATTGACATTTCGCATGGTATATACCGTTAATACCATTGTGTTTTGTAAAACAGGTATTCGTCAATTTACTCAAGTAAGGGAATTTATATATGCATTTGATTATTACAATAAAGTATTAATGCTAATAAATACTTTTTGGAAGACTTGGGAAGACTACTTTCAATTTCTCAATGCAATTTGTCAATGACCGAATAAGTCAGAGTGAAATTAACGGCGTGTAAATTTTATGTCGATCAAATACCTGAGAGTGAATATCACGACGTGTAAATTTTATGAATTTCATGAAATCCATTTTCCGCGAACATTTCCGCACGCGAAACACCGGCAAAACAGAAACCGCGAAATTTTATGCCAGCGAAAATATCCACTTATACAGTAATTAAATCTTGTGGCGTCAACTCCTCCTAAACTACTAGGGGGATTTCTTGCAAACTTGCACAGATGATGAAGCAGGATGTGTAGATGATTGTGAAGAAAGGATTTTTTCATGCGACCATTTTTACCAGAGTTCTGGTCCTTTGTTAATTTCAGTAATTAAATCTTGTGGCGTCATTTTCTCCTAAACTACAAGGGGGATTTCTTGCAAACTTGCACAGATGATGAAGCAGGATGTGTAGATGATCGTGAAGAAAGGATTTTTTCGTGCGACCATTTATACCAGAGTTATGACCCATTGTTTTTTTCAGTAATAATATCTTTTTACTTTTGGACAGATTTCTTTATAACTTGCACACATTATCAAGCTGGATGGGTAGATGATCATAAAGAAAAGATTTTTTCCTGCTGCCCATTTTTACCACAGTTATGGCCCTTTGTTTATTTCACTTACAAAATTTTGTAGCATCAACTCCACATTTTCTATTTAGCTAATTTCTTTCAAACTTGCACAGATGATTAGACATGATGTGAAGATTGTTGTAAAGGACATTGTCTTGCAACAATTTTCACCAGAGTTATGGCCCTTCGTTTATGTTAGTTATTTTTGTGGCACTTACTCCTCATTTACTAATCATGATCACCACATGTTGTTAATACCTGGTACAAAATTTTGTAACAAATGTTGTTGCAGCAGTGGGGGCATCAGTGTCATGAGGACACAGTCTAGTTTGATGTTTACTTTTTGCATACCATGAGCCAGTTGTTCAGAACATTATCATCAGGTGAAACTAACAGGGTGTAAACCCTTTCCTCCATAATTATATACGCTTTTATGGCGTGGGTCTTATTTTGCACATTCGTGCTATGTAATCAGAATCGGCACTGTCCACCTCTACACTGTTCACTTCTTTGTTTATTTCTGACCAAAAAGCAAGAGTGAAGATCCTGATCAGACAGCAAAGATGTACTGGCTGATCTGGATCTACACTGGTCACACAATCATGTGATAATCTTGTTGTTTTATCTGCGACAGTAAGCAGACTATCAGATAGAAACAAAGTGATCTTGTTGTCCAGTGGTGGCAGCCGCTAGTCCCCCAACTTAAGCATGAAACATAATGTTGCTTATATCTTTGAAAGTACTTGTCCTATTGACTTCATACTTGGAAGATATCATCTGCATGAACAAAGCCATCCGTAACAACTCCTTTTTCAATATTCTTTTAGTTATGCCCCTTTCACATGCAACTTTAGACCTGGAACACCACATTCTAGTTTATTTAAGAAATCCTCAGCCTATACCCAAGATTATCAACTTGAGAATGGAGATAAGTCTAAAATCTCAAGCTTCTGATTGGCTGAAATGGAGAAAAGTTTTCTACTTAATTCAGTTAAATGTTTTAGATTGGAGACTTGTCTTCAGTCTCAGTTTTATAATCTTCATCCCTAGATGCATTATGTGTTAGAGTTATGACAACAAAATATATGTTATTTATGGAAAATTGAGATACACACCCGGTCTATATTTATGTTTTCCATGTATTACAGCTGACTTGCTGAATACTATATTTTACAAAATATTTTCATTTTCAATTTTGATGCAGATTTACCTATAAACTTATTAACTTATCTGTAGTTTCTAAAAATAAAACATTTGTAATGTTTCTGATAATAATTATGCTGTTATTAAGGCTTGGAGTTTGACATGATTATAATAATTACAATTAACCAATGTTCTAACTACACCGATCATATATTTCCCAGCATGGATTTGGAGTATACACTTCAAACTTGAAAAGTAAAAAGATAAATCATTTTCACTCCTTTTATGCATTTTTCATATAATTCCCTACATTCGTTTGGAAAAACACAGGCATTTAATAATGAAGGGGGTAAAAACAAAAGTCACAACATTTTCAGAAATTGGTATAGTCTTTGTTAATGAAAATTCATGTATCCTTATTTTAATATGGAATCCAAAACTATTTTGAACATTTCTATTCAATTCTGCAATAATGCGATTGCTTAGCTGCTACACAAAAGATGTATCAGCGGTTCTAGCAGGTTTCAGTTTGTCCTCCTTTTGGTTTTACACTCACTTCGGTAAAATGTCACTTGTTTAGAACCGAATGAGGGTATTTTAATAGCAATTTCATAAAAAGAGGTAAAAATGGTGCATCTTACTGTGTTTTAAATTTGAAGAGTGTTTTCCATTTCCATGTGGAAAAATTAAAATTTTATGATCCATGTAGTTAGAACATTGGTTAAGTGTAGAAGTAACCGTTTTTAACCCTTTCCTGTATAGATACACCTTTATTGCTAGGGCGATCAGTTTAGATCCAGATCAGACGGCACGGATCAGGATCTAAACTTTTAGCTTTTTGATTCATTAGGTTATTTCTGACCAAAATGCGACCAGTGCAGATCCTGATCAGACGGCACGGATGTGCCAGCTGATCTGGATCTATACTGGACGCACATGCGTAAAAATGTGTATATATTAAGGAAAGGGTTAATGGAAAAAGATGGTCAGTATAATGTTGTTGAAAACGTGAGTGCAAAGTACAAAAACATACACAGACTTGTTTTGGCTACATTTTGTGACAAAACAAGTCTGTTATGTAGGCTGTATTTTGACCAGTTCTTTGTCTTAACTATGTGAGACTTCATGAGACGTGAGAAAAATAAGTTCAAAAGCTTAATCTGTCATGAATTTCTTTTTTTTTAGACCATTAAAAAATGTCATCAAGTTGGAAACCTTAGTTTTCTCATCAATTTCTGTTGTTTTTGACAGGTAAATGCCATTGTCTTGTCCAGGCAGTCTAGAGTGAAGTTCAATACAAGTTGGTAAGCTCCTGTACTTCAGACATAGTCGTTTAATTAGTCCTATAAATTCATAAGAATGTAAACTTCTAATTAAATTTTCTGTTGTGACAAAAACTGTTGACAACAACTATCTATAAGGCCAGTGCCCAAGGTTATAAAACTGAGCATGGAAACCAGTCTCAAATCTCAAGCATCTGATTGGCTGAAATGGCGACTGGTCGCCATTTCAGCCAATCAGATGCTTGAGATTTGAGACTGGTTTCCAATCTCAGCTTGATAACCTTCAACCCAGTAATTATGCCCCCACAAAGTGGGAGGCATATAGAGTTGCACTCGTCCGTCCGTCCGTCCGTCCGTACGTCTGTATGTCCCCAAATCTTGTGGCATCAACTCCTCTTAAACTATAAGGCGGATTTCTTTCAAACTTGCACAGATGATCAAGCAGGATGTGTAGATGATCGTAAAGAAAGGATTTATTCCATCGACCATTTTTACCAGAGTTATGGCCCTTTGTTAATTTCAGTTATAAAATCTTGTGGCGTCAACTCCTCCTAAACTACAAGGCAGATTTCTTGCGAACTTGCACAGATGATGAAGCAGGATGTGTAGATAATCGTGAAGAAAGGATTTCTTTCTGCGACCATTTTTACCAGAGTTATGGCCCTTTGTTATATTCATTAATTAAATCTTGTGGCGTCAACTCCTCCAAAACTATAAGGCAGATTTCTTGCGAACTTGCACAGATGATGAAGCAGGATGTGTAGATGATTGTAAAGAAAGGATTTTTTCCTGCGACCATTTTTACCAGAGTTATGGCCCTTTGTTAATTTTAGTAATTAAATCTTGTGGCATCAACTCCTCCAAAACTATAAGGCAGATTTCTTGCGAACTTGCACAGATGATGAAGCAGGATGTGTAGATGATCTTAAAGAAAGGATTTTTTCCTGCGACCATTTTTATCAGAGTTATGGCCCTTTGTTAATTTCAGCAATTAAATCTTGTGGCATCAACTCCTCCTAAACTACAGGGCAGATTCCTTGCAAACATGCACAGATGATGAAGCAGGATGTGTAGATGATCATGAAGAAAGGATTTTTTCCTGCGACTATTTTTACCAGAGTTATGGCCCTTTGTTTTTTTCAGTAATAATATCTTGTGGCATCAACTCCTCATTCACTTTTGGACAGATTTCTTTCTAACTTGCACACATGATCAAGATGGCTGGGTAGATGATCATAAAAAAAAAGATTTTTTTCTGCTGCCATTTTTACCACAGTTATGGCCCTTTGTTTATTTCACTTACAAAATTTTGTGGCATCAACTTCACATTTTCTATTTGGCTGATTTCTTTCAAACTTGCACAGATGATTAGACATGATGTGATGATTGTTGTAAAGGACATTGTCTTGCAACAATTTTCACCACAGTTATGGCCTTTTGTTTATGTTAGTTATTAAATTTTGTGGCACTTACTCCTCATTTACTAATCATGATCACCACATGTTGTTAATACCTGGTACAAAATTTTGTAACAAATGTTATTGCAGCAGTGGGGGCATCAGTGTCCTGTGGACACAGTCTAGTTTTTTATGCCCCCACAAATTTGGAGGCATATAGAGTTGCACTCGTCGAAACGTACGTCAGTCTACACATACGTCCCCCAAATCCTATCGGGCAGATTTTTTTCAAACTTGCACAGATGATCAAGCAGGATGTGTATATGATTGTAAAAAAAGTTTTTTTTCCTGTGACCATTTACACCAGAGTTATGGCCCTTTGTTGCTGTTGCAGCAGTGGAGGCATCAGTGTTTGAATACACATTCTAGTTTTTGAATTTTTTTTTATTCTCCTCTAATTTTAGATCAAAAGTGGACAACCCTTTACTCCATATATGCAACTTATATCACATGTGCGAACAGTGTAGATCTAGATCAGCTTGCACATCTGTGCCGTCTGATTAGGATTTGCACTGTTCACTTTTTGTTCAAAATTAACTTAAAGCCCCAGCCCTAAACTAAGGTAAGAATATACTATTGAAAAATCATATTTGTCCATATAGACTCCAATATATAAACTCTCTAACAGAACACAAAAGGTCCGATCGAATTCTTTCTTATAGACGGGATTTTCAATGATATTGTTAAATTACAGTTAACAAACTTTTAAGAAGCTAAATATGATGGAGCTATATTTAGCACCATCGAAGAGACCACTTTATGCGCGATCTCGATTTTTGTGACGTTTCGGAAATCCTACTTTTGCTTTTAGTCGCAAGGACCAAATTTATTTAGTAAATTCAAATTTTATTAGCCCGAACAAATGCTGCAAATTTGTGCCTATAGTTCCAAATAATGTAATATTTCATACAAGAGCATGTAATATTTCATACAAGAGCGGGTTAAATTGAAGTAATGCCGCTTTAATAAATCAGAATGCAAACAGTGTAGATCCTGATCATATGGCACAGATGTTATCTTAATAACATAGGGTTAAACACAATTCATTAAATATATCCAATTTTAAGAGACATTGAAACACTTCTATACATTTACTGTATAATGGGTTATTTTAGCAAGCATAATATTTTCGCTATTTTCGCGATTGTCGTGAAATCGCTAAAATAATAAATGCCAAAAATTCCCAACTTTACTTTCGCGAAGTGCAATGCTGATGAGCGATACTTAATAATCTGTTTGAAAAGGCTTTATTATCGTCCCAGGCAGCAGGCTAAAGTTTAATTATCGCTTCATAGTCTATATCTGCGGTGGTCACAGTCATTATTCGGTCAATAAAAACATTATCACCTTTGTTATTAAAACGGATGTCAATTATGCTACGGACAATTTGATTTATAATTATAGTTTGTTAAATGCACAGCTTTCACACCATAGCAAACACTTCTTCTAATAATACTTAAAAATTTTACACCTGTTCATCTGGTGGCACAGGATTACAAAAATGCAAAATGAAAGCACTGGAAATGTAAAAACGCGAAAATTCTGTGGCCACAAATTTGCTAAAATTACAACTGCAAAAATTTCAATTATGGCAAAATCGCGAAAATAACCCATTATACGGTATTTAAACTTGAATGACACTAGGTCATTTAAACTTTTTAAAAACTATAGAAGACAAATAAACAAAGTAAATGTAATGTCATATTTTAACACAGGCAACTATAATAGTATGTGGGTTTTATCACTTGTGTGACCAATGTAAATCCACAGATGTTTCAGCTTGTCTGGAGCTACACTTGTTTCTTCTTGGTCAGACATTATGAGGCTGAAGCATACTGTGTAGATCTTTATCAGACAGTACTGTTGTACACTGTTAACCCTTTCCTCCATAGTTATGCATTTTTATGCATGTGTGACCATTGTAGATCCAGATCAGCCGGCACATCCATGCCTTCAATAAGCAAATAAAAAAACGAATAGTGCAGATCCTGATTAGATGGCACAGATGTGCCGGCTGATCTGGATCTACACTGTTCGCCCACACAATAAAGGTGTGTCTATGGAGGAAAGGGTTAACACATAGGATACCAGATAAAGGGTAAAAGAAATTCAGCCACATTTACTGTTGGTGGTTTATTTCCCCTAAAGTGTCCTAAACCTTTACACCATATTTAAACATTTTGAGGTTGTGTGTTACAGGTGTAGATCTAGATCAGCCGGAACATTTGTGCTGTCTGACCTGGATCTACTGTGGTCACATCTTGGTCAAAAATATCCAAATTAATCTAAAAGCAAACAGTGTAGATCTTGGTCAGATGGCACTAATGTGCCCATAATCTGGATCTACTCTCTTTTCCCATGCAATGAAGATGTATCCTGAGGAGTTGAGGGTAAAATTTGTTTTCTATTATGTTTCATTTGTATGAATGCAGAAGAAACTGTAGAAATTTCAGAAAGAAATTTAATTTACATGTCATATTTTTGTTGAATTCATCAGGTCATATGTTAAAAAGATGGATCTGAAATAGTTGAAGTCACATATTCAAAACAACTTTTTAGGTAGACAATAAGTAAAATTTATGGATGCAATGACATTTGTTTTGTTCCTTATTTTCATGGGTTTAGATAATACATATTTATTGCTTAAGTAGCATAACCTATAAAGGTCTTCTTTTAGACATTTTATAGAATGTAGGGCAATTTTTTCATTTGAACCTGTCAAGAGAAAACACATTTAGCCACGCAGTACTGAATTAAATCTCCTTGAACACCTGTGCCCAAGATTATAAAACTAAATCTGTAGATCAGTCTCATATCTCGAGCATCTGATTGGCTGAAATGGCGATCTGTTGCCATGTCAGCCAATTAGATGCTTGATATTTGAGACTGGTCTTCAGAGTTAGTTTTATGATCTTGGGCACTGGTGTTCACATGAAAAAGGACTGGCTTTTATTCCTGTAAGCTTTTGTAACAGTTACTTTTCATCAGTTATTATTTGGTTAATTATTTCTTCTATACGTGTTCGTGACATTTTAAAATAACTCAGACATTTTCATTTCCCACTTAAAAACAGAGATGTGTAAGGTTGTTATGCCCCCACAAAGTGGGAGGCATATAGAGTTGCACTCGTCCGTACGTATGTCCGTACGTCCGTCCGTACGTCCCCAAATCTTGTGGCATCAACTCCTCCTAAACTAAAAGGCGGATTTCTTTCAAACTTGCACAGATGATCAAGCAGGATGTGTAGATGATCGTAAAGAAAGGATTTTTTCCTGCAACTATTTTTACCAGAGTTATGGCCCTTTGTTAATTTCAGTAGTTAAATCTTGTGGCGTCAACTCCTCCTAAACTATATGGGTTTTTTTTTTTTCAAACTTGCACAGATGATCAAGCAGGATGTGTAGATGATCGTGAAGAAAGGATTTTTTCCTCTGACTATTTTTACCAGAGTTATGGCCCTTTGTTAATTTCAGTAGTTAAATCTTGTGGCGTCAACTCCTCCTAAACTATAAGGCGGATTTCTTTCAAACTTGCACAGATGATCAAGCAGGATGTGTAGATGATTGTGAAGAAAGGATTTTTCCCTGCAACCATTTTTACCAGAGTTATGGCCCATTGTTTTTTTCAGTAATAATATCTTGTGGCATTAACTCCACATTTACTTTTGGACAGATTTCTTTATAACTTGCACACATTATCAAGCTGGATGGATAGATGATCATAAAGAAAAGATTTTTTCCTGCTGCCATTTTTACCACAGTTACGGCCCTTTGTTTATTTCACTTACAAAATTTTGTGGCATCAACTCCACATTTTCTATTTAGCTGATTTCTTTCAAACTTGCACAGATGATTAGACATGATGTGAAGATTGTTGTAAAGGACATTGTCTTGCAACAATTTTCACCAGAGTTATGGCCCTTCGTTTATGTTAGTTATTAAATTTTGTGGCACTTACTCCTCATTTACTAATCATGATCACCACATGTTGTTAATACCTGGTACAAAATTTTGTAACAAATGTTGTTGCAGCAGTGGGGGCATCAGTGTCCTGAGGACACAGTCTAGTTTTTTGAAGTTTTTGTAAATTATATTTTAAAAGAAAACTTCTAAACCATTTGTTTCATAGAAACACATTTTATGGTGTGGTCTAAAAGTTCACTTGAATTTAATTAATTTTCTGTCACTAGACTTCAGAATGGCTCCTTATATGTATAACTTCAAATGATTTGAAATGCTTATTTTAGGTTTGCCTAGGATAACATTAAATACTTTGTTAGGTTTTCTGGTTAACCTTTTTCTCCATATATTCACATTTTTACGCATGAGCGAGCAGTGTAGATCCAGGTTATCTGGCACATCCGTGTCGTCTGATCAGGATCTGCACTGTTCGCTTTTTGGTCAGAAATAACCTAATAAATCAAATAGCGAACAGTGCAGATCCTGATCAGACTGCACGGATGTGCTGGCTGATCTGGATATACACTGTTCGCCCACGCAATAAAGGTTTATCTATAGAGAAATGGGTTAAGGTTAAATACTTTGCTAGTTTTGCTAACATGTTCATTTTTTCCAGGTTAGATGACCTCTATGAGAAGATAGAACTGGAATGCCAAGCTGATAAGATTACTCCCCTTGTCACAAATCCTGGCAGAGTTATGGTTACTTCATCTCGACTATATTTCCAACCTTTCAACAATGTAGAGCGGGTAACATTAATGTCTTTACATACTGTAGAATTCTTTTAATCCTTTCCTCCATGAATACGCATTTTTACGCATGTGCGACTGATCAGGATCTGCACTGGTCACATTTTGGTCAAAAATAACCTAACAAATCAAAAAGGGAACAGTGCAAATCCTGATCAGACGGAATGGATGTGCTGGCTGATCTAGATCTACACTGTTCACCTACGCAATAAAGGTGTGTCTATGGAGGAAAGGGTTAAGGCTTTACTTTTCGCATTCACCTTTTTATCACATGGGCAGCCAGTGTAGATCCTGATCAGCTGTCACATCCGTGCCATCTGAGCTGGTTGTGTGCATTTGCATCTTGGTCAGAAATAGAGAATAAAAAAGCAGACAGTGTAAATCCTGATCAGACTGCAAGATGTGCCAGCTGATCTGGATCTACATTAGTTGCCGATGCGCAATGCAGTAAAAAGTTAAGTATCAGCAGACAGTATTTATTTTATTTATCACTTTAATCCATATGGTTATGACTGTTATCCAGTGGGCAAACAGTGTAGATCCAGATCAGCCGACACATTAGTGCCATCTGATTAGGATCTGCACTGTGCTTTTGATATACTAGATTATTTCAAACCAATAAGCAACCAGTGTAGATCCAGAATCGACGGCACTGATGTGCCAGCTGATCTTGATCTACACTATAAGCCTGTGCAATAAAAGGCATATATTTGGATCTTGAACACAAGGAACAGTGTATGTTTACGTCAGATAATAAAGTGCATTAGCCACCCACCTTATGCCACCAGTGACTTTTCAGACCTTCCTTAGATGGCTGGTACATATGGGTCTAACTTTTTGAGTGAATGAAAAAAACTAATCCTTCAGTTCAGAACAGATGAGAAGTTTAATATGATATTTTATTTATTGACTGTTTCTCCCTATATGCTAATCTTTTCCAAGAATGTTCAAAGACTTCTTATTTTGACCGAATTTCAATGTATAAAATATTATGTTTACAGGAAAACTATTAATCAGGAAGCACAAGAAAGTATTAAATAGTGGCCTGATTTATTAATGCTTACTCCATATATAAGACTTATTGGATGGGTCAACGGTGTATATCCAGATCAGCTGACACGTCCGTGCTGTCTAATCTGGACTACACTGTTTGCTACATGTACTTGGTCGGAAATTATCAAGTGAACCAAAATGCAAACAGTGTAGAACCTGATCAAATGGCAGGGATATGCCAACTGATCTGGATCTAGAATGTTACCCCTACATGTATCTATAGAGTAAAGGTTTAAATTCAAAGCCAAATGAATATTAACATATTTCATTGTGTATAATGTAGCACCCATAATTTTGGAAAAGAATCAAAGAAAAGCAGATTTCGGATGTATACCACACATCAAAATAGGAGCCGACATTAAAAAATTAGCACTGATGTTAAGTATAAGTGCCAAAGTAAAATATTTAAAAGTAAAGGAAATCTTTAGTGAACATGTTATACACAATGGAATGTGGTAGTCAACCCATAAATAAATGCCTGGATGCTGACATATTTTCCTTTAGACCTTGAACTAAAAAGTTTTGCTTGAGACAGGGAAGGACATTTAATGTCTGAAAACAGAACTAGATTGTAATTATGCCTTTTGCTGATATAAATTCATTTGATAGTCAATGTTTAACCCTGGGCCCAAGATCATAAAAATAAATCTGGAGATCAGTCTCAAATCTCAAGCATCTGATTGGCTGAAATGGCGACAAGTCGCCATTTCAGCCAATCAGATCCTTGAGATTTGAGACTGATCTCAAAACTTAGTTTTATGATCTTGGGCCCAGTACTCCATATATTATATGCCTTGTTTATAGATTCATTAGGTTATTTTTGGCTAAGATGTGACAAGTGCAAATCAAGATCAGATGGCACATATGTGTGGCTGATCTGGACCTACACTGGTGGCACATACACAAAAATGCATATATATGAAGGGTTAAAACATAATATTTGAAAGAAAATGATAAATAATTGCTGGTTCTCTCCAAAGACACAATATCTGAAAGTTTAACCCTTTCCTCCATATGTACGCATTTTAACGCATGTGGGACCAGTGTAGACCTAGATCAGCCAGCACATGAGTGCTGTTTGATCAAGATCTGCACTGGTCAAATTTTGGTCAGAAATAATCTACTTCATCGAAAAGCGAACAGTGCAGATCCTGAGCAGACAGCACGGATGTGCTGGCTGATCTGGATCTACACTGTTTGCCCAGGCAATAAAGGTGTGTCTATGGGAGAAAGGGTTAAATGTGAGAACAGCAACAATAGTATTTATCGAAACTTTGCCGAGGGCATGTTTCATTGTGACATGGCTTGTATTTCTTATAACAGACAGCAACTATCATCATTATATAACTTCGTACAGAATACAGGCCTATTACACTCCTATATTTAGTATTATCCATTAATAAATGGTGGTACTTAAAGTCTTTCGGGAAAACCCAGTTGAATGATATACGTCAGATGAACATTAAGCAAATGTCAAATACATTTGTTAAAATTAAAGCGAAAAAGGTATAATTATCAAGCCTTGATTGACAAGTGTACTGTAAGATAAATTAGGTACAATTTAGAACAGGTCTGGTGTTTTGGCAATGAATATACTTGATATAACTGCTATTCCTTAACGCTTTCCTCGATATGTACACACTTTTACTGATGTGCGACCAGTGTAGATCCATATCAGCTGGCACATTCTTGGTGTCTGATCGGGATCTGCACTGGTCACATTTTGGTCAGAAATAACCTAACGAATCAAAAAGCGAACAATGCAGATTCTGATCAGATGGATATGCCAGCTGATCTGGATCTAAACTGTTCGCCCTTGCAGAAAAATGTATCTATGGAGGAAAGGGTTAAAAAAGGGCTTATCGCAATACTGGTCTAGCTGATATAGAATTTTGAAAGAGATAGTCCTGGGCTCGTGATCATAAAACTGAGTTGGGTGACCAATCTCAAATCTCAAGCATTTGCTTTAGCTAAAATGTCGACAAGTTGCCATTTCAGCCAATCAAATGCATGAGATTTAAGGCTCAGTTTTAAGATCTTGGCTCAGTTTTGTGCCAAACTGACGTAATGTTTCCTTATGAAACTACAGTAAATACTTCTTACGGCAACAGGGTTTTCATGTAGCCAAAGCTGAAAGGTCAAGGTCACATTATAATGAAGCAATTCCTATTTTTTAATTTTTCAACATTTTTTAAAAAACAGTTATGTGTAAGCTAGATACATTTACATATACATACAAACAATATAACAGAGTAATAGAAGATGAAATAAATAAAAAGTTTTAGCTGATTAACAAATTTTGTTACTTAAACCTCTTTTTATGCCCCCACAAAGTGGGAGGCATATAGAGTTGCACTCGTCCGTTCCTCTGACCGTCCGTACGTACGTCCCCAAATCTTCTGGTATCAACTCCTCCTAAACTATAAGGTGGATTTCTTTCAAACTTGCACAGATGATCAAGCAGGATGTGTAGATGATCGTAAAGAAAGCATTTTTTCCTGTGACCATTTTTACTAGAGTTATGGCCCTTTGTTATTAAAAATTATGTTGCAGCAGTGGGGGCATCAGTGTTCGAGGACACATTCTAGTTTTACTTTGATTTAAATTTGTTATTTTGGCAATGCATTTGAGGGGTTGGGGGTATGGGTTGTGATGGGAAAACAGTGTACTGCTAAAATCACCATCTAATCATAAATTGTTTTACACCCTGAAATGTTGGTTTTAACCCTTTACTCCATGGGATATGGCTTACATATGATTATTTCCATCCAAAAAAAAAACAAGTGAAGATCCTGATCAGACTGCACATATATGTGCAGGCTGACTTAGATCTAAACTGGGCCCACATGACATTAAAGCAATTTCATATGGCGTTAAAGGTTAACAAAGCTGTATCATTATGTTACATTACTTGTGTGTGTTTGTTTTCAGTCGCCACTGATCCGGGTTAAATTAAAAGATATCAAGTCACTGATAAAGAGAAGATTCTTGCTGAAACACAGAGTAGGTACCATATTTGTCCCTTCTAACACATATATTGTGAATTGACCCTTTCCTCCATATGCAATTTTATGCATGTGCGACCAGTGTAGATCCAGATCAGCCAGCACATCTGTGCCGTCTGATCAGGATCTGCACTGGTGGCATTTTGGTCAGAAATAACCTAAGTAATCATAAAGTGAACAGTGCAGATCCTGATCAGATGGCATGGATGTGCCAGCAGATCTGGATCTACACTGTTTGCCCATACCATAAATGTGTGTCTATGGAGGAAAGGGTTAAAGGGTTAAGTTGACTTTGGAAAGCTGCCATGCTCTTGGCTTGTTTGCTGTCAGTCTAATGTCCATGGCTCTTTCCACATTTGGTATAGACTAGGGCCCAAGATCATAAAACTAAGTTTTGAGATCAGTCTCAAATCTCAAGGATCAGATTGGCTGAAATGGCGACTGGTCGCCATTTCAGCCAATCAGATGCTTGAGATTTGAGACTGATCTCCAGATTAAGTTTTATGATCTTGGGCATTGTTTTACATCCCATGTTACGAAGCCTTTACTTTGGATAATATTAGAACCATTTGGCCCTTTAGTTTAAATTAACAGCCACAACAACAAGAGTAAAAGCTAATTTAATACCACCCCATTGTTAACTCTTTGCACCATATATACACATTTTATCACATATGTGACGAGTGTGATCCAGATCAGCCTGGGCCCAAGATCATAAAACTAAGTTTTGAGATCAGTCTCAAATCTCAAGGATCTGATTGGCTAAAATGGCAACTGGTCTCCAGATTTTGTTTTATGATCTTGGGCACTGCTCATCTGTATCGTCTCATCTGGATCTGCAATGGTCTCATCTTTGCCAGAATAACCTAATGAATAGATGAGCTAGCTGATCTGGATCTACACTGTTCCCCCACACAAAATAAGTGTCAATAGAGTAATGGGTTAAGGCTGCTAATTGACAGTTTAAATGTAGTCTTTTACCCTTATTTCTCCCAATATAGAGATAAATCAACTACTTAAATACCGCAGGTGGTTTCTGTTGAACAGTCTTCAAATTTCTTTGTGCCCTTAAAGCCTGTCTCACACAGAACACGGGTGGGCACATGGTTCCAATACGGTATACTCGGTTATACACGGGTTGACTGGTACGAGTTATGGGCTCCAATCGTGCCTGGGAATGAGTTAGTACTATTTAGACTCGAATGTAGCATGAGTATGTACGAACAAAGCACGGATATACTCGGTCAAGCAAGGTTTGTCACGGTTTGAACACGATTTGCAAACGATTTTCATACAATTGTTGTACGGTTCCAAGTACGGTCTGTTACGGCCTAGTACGATTAAACACGACTTTTACTCGATTAACTGGGCATTTACAGGGTTTACATACAGTCCCACCGACTTTTGTTCGAGTTATATTCCATACGATTTATATTCGCTATTGACCCGGTTGAGCTCACTCGTGGAGTGGACTTCATGTGCGGTTGTAAATACGTTCTTACACGGTCTCTCACGGTCTTGTAAGATCACTATATGATCATACACGGACAGGGCACTCGTGCCAGTATTTTAAAAGTTTTAAAAATCATACAAGGCTTTCACGGATACACTCGAATGGCCCGAGTGTAACTCGGATAAGGCCATGGTTGGTTCGGTTGTATGAACGGTTTACACGGGTGGCCAATCGTATAAGCCGTGTGTTCTGTGAGACAGGTTTAAGGCTCAATTGTTCGCACAGATGCAGGTACATTTTCAGGCAGATTTTTGCCAGTAATGGAGAAGACCACTTAGAAACATTTCTTAAATAAGGAAACAATTGCTATTATTCTACTTTTCTTGAAAAAAATGTCCTCTACCATTTTAAATACAATATATCTAGATCATTAATGATGAGCATGACATTATACTTAGAAAAAGTAGCACATTTTTATCATACCCCTGCTTTGAAGTTGAGGGGTTATTCTGTTTTACCCTTGTCCCTTTGTTTGTAATTTCTTCTGCCCATAACAAAATTTCCGTTGAAGTTTTCTAAGCAACTATAACATGCAGCAGCCAGATATTTTGCATATTTCTTTATCCTGTAGTCCCATATGGTGTAAAGCGATTTTGAGCTGTTTGCCCATCTAACTCCTGTTTACCAAATACTTAATAGATTTTTTACTTTTACACATAGTTGACATACATGCACAATTTCCATTGCAGTTTTTTATGCAACTGTTACATACAGCAACTTGATATTTTATATACTAGTATTTTGTATATTTATATTTGATATATAGATAAATACTTGGAAAAATTTGACACCCTTTTTACATATGAAAAATGCAAATCACTTTTTGAAAGTCAGATTTCTCAAAGATTTACCTTGTTTGTTAATTCATTAACCCTTTATTCCATAGATACATCTTCATTGCCTTGGCAAACAGTGTAGATCCAGATCAGCTGGCACATCCATGCCTTCAGTTTGGGATCTACACTGTTTACTTTTAGATTCATTAGGTTATTTCTGACCAAAATGCAATCAGTACAGATCCAGATCAGATGACATTGGATGTGATGACTGATCTGGATTTACATTGGTCGCACATACATTAAAATGCGTATATATGGAGTAAAATGTTAAATATCATAAAGTAATATGGTTTATTTTACAGGGTTTGGAGATTTTGTGCGATGAGCAAGGTACGTCACAGAAACACCTCTACCTTGACTTCAGATCTTCAGAGGAAAGGGACACTCTGTATGAGAAAATTATGTCTCAGCCAGGTCTGTACAAATTTTGTGATCCATTGTGATAAAATAGAGCTTAGGGCCTACTAGGTCAGGGGCCAAGATTATAAAACTGAGCATGGAAACCAGTCTCAAATCTCAAGCATCAGATACTTGAGATTTGAGACTGATTTCCAATCGGAGTTTTATAACCATCAGCCATGGTCTGGTTTTCACCATTCAGTCAGGGAAGCATTCTAAAAGCATCTTGGAAACAGAAGATACTTTAAAGCTAATGTAAGTTAGCCATTTGATCTGGTTTTACACGTACCACAATGAAATAGCATAACATTGACCTTCATTTTGCTGCAACTGATTTCCCACCAACTGTGGCAGTGTACATCAAGATAATCCAGCACACCTTTTCTGTCTGATCAGGATCTTTATTGTTTGCCTTTAGTTTGATTAGGTTATTTTCTGACCGAAAACTTAGTGTTAATCCAGATCAGATGGCTCAAATATGCCAACTCATCTGGATCTACACAGGTTTTCTACATGATCAAAAGCTTTTCCATTGAGTAAAGGGTTGATGAATTCAGTTAATTAATATTTTTACCCTTTCTCCATACATAGACTTTTTAATTATTATTGCTTGGGCAAACAGTGTAGATCTAGATTAGCCAGCACATCCATGCCATCTGATCAGGATCTATACTGTCGGCTTTTAGTTTTATTAGGTTTATTTCTGATCAGTGCCTAAGGTTATAAAACTGAGCATAGAAACCAGTCTCAAATCTCAAGCATCTGATTGGCTGAAATAACGACCAATCGCCATTTCAGCCAATCAGATGCTTGAGATTTGAGACTGGTTTCCAATCTCGGCTTTATAACCTTCAGTCCAGGTTCTTACACATTTGCAACCAGTGTAGATCCAGATCATAAGTTATTATATGTACAGCTTCAGATTGCAAGAAAGGCTAGTCCATTACTTTAATTAGTGGGTTATGGGTTAGACTAGTCCATTACTTTAATTAGTGGGTTATGGGTAAGACTAGTCCATTACTTTAATTAGTGGGTTATGGGTTAGACTAGTCCATTACTTTAATTAGTGGGTTATGGGTTAGACTAGTCCATTACTTTAATTAGTGGGTTATGGGTTAGACTAGTCCATTACTTTAATTAGTGGGCTATGGGTTAGACTAGTCCATTACTTTAATTAGTGGGTTATAGTTAAGACTAGATCATTACTTTAATTAGTGGGTTATGGGTTAGACTAGTCCATTACTTAGTTAGTGGGTTATGGGTTAGACTAGTCCATTACTTAGTTAGTGGGTTTTGGGTTAGACTAGTCCATTACTTAGTTAGTGGGTTATGGGTTAGACTAGTCCATTACTTAGTTAGTGGGTTATGGGTTAGACTAGTCCATTACTTTAATTAGTGGGTTATGGGTTAGACTAGTCCATTACTTAGTTAGTGGGTTATGGGTTAGACTAGTCCATTACTTAGTTAGTGGGTTATGGGTTAGACTAGTTCATTACTTTAATTAGTGGGTTATGGGTTAGACTAGTCCATTACTTAGTTAGTGGGTTATGGGTTAGACTAGTCCATTACTTAGTTAGTGGGTTATGGGTTAGACTAGTCCATTACTTTAATTAGTGGGTTATGAGTTAGACTAGTCCATTACTTAGTTAGTAAGTTATGGGTTAGAACTAACTACCGGTATTTAACCTTTCAGACGTGTGTTTAGACATACCTGACCAACAAGACATGACTTTGAAATGGCAGAATGGAATCATATCCAACTTTGAGTATCTCATGTATCTAAACAGGTAACTTTCTGTACATGTGCATGTTTTTGTAAAATGATGATACATTTTTATTAGATATGTTTCTGTAACCTTTTTGTGGCATGTGTGAACAATGTAGATCCAGATCTGCCACCACATATATGCATGATCAGGATCTGCACTGTTTGCTTATCAGTCATAAATAACCTAATAAATAAAAAAGCAAACAGTCCAGATCCTGATCAGATGACATGGATGTGCTGGCTGATCTGGATCTACACTGTTCACCTATGCTATGGATGAAAAGGTTAACTTACATAACGAATAAAATTCATTTAAATTGTTTGATAAGTATTAAGCTAAGAGGACTGCATGCTAACTTTAAAATGCCCCAATTGTTTTTGATATCCTATTGAATGCATTATTATTGTTTCATTTCTGATATTTACACTGATTAAATATTCTCGTTTCTTAACAAACTATGAGAAAAATTTGTGATAAGTAAGACTGCTTATTTTAATGGCTGTTTTAAATGGAACAAAAAAGTTGTACAGTGTTTGTAAATCTTGGTACTGATAAATGCTTGGTGCCAAAGTCATCCACAAAGTACATGTAGCAACAAAATTAACCCTTTCCTGTACAGACACACCTTTATTGCTAGGGCGAACAGTTTAGATCCAGATCAGCCGGCACATCCGTGCAGTCTGATCAGGATCTAAACTGTTCGCTTCTTGATTCATTAGGTTATTTCTGACCAAAATGCGACCAGTGCAGATCCTGATCAGACGGCACGGATGTCCCGGCTGATCTGGATCTACACTGGTCGCACATGCGTAAAAATGCGTATATATCCAGGAAAGGGTTAACCCTTTACTCCTTATACATGTATATGGTTGCGTAGCGCCTGCTAACAGTGTAGATCCATTTCATCTGGCACATCTGTGCTATCTGATTAGGATCCACACTGGTTGTTTCTTGTTCAAAAATAACTTAATTGATCTAAAAAAACATGTAGATCCTGATCAGATAGCATGTATGTGCCAGCTGGATCATCACTGTTTGCCCTTGAATAAAGTTGTGTATATGGAATAAAGGTTTAACCGATTTGTGTAATATTTAACCAGTTTGCTTTTGGTAATGTTTTCAGTGCAGCCGATAGAAGTTTTTATGATCTGACACAATACCCAGTGATGCCATGGGTTATACAAGACTTTTCCAGCGATCACTTAGGTATTGTCTAATTATTTGTAAATATTGTTTAATTCTGCATACAATTATTTGTTTTCCAGGAAAAATATTTTGGATGTGGGGGGGAGGGCGTGCAACAAACACAGACATTATTCAGTATTTAGGGGATTGCAAAACAGAATTGAAACTGGCGTTAGTAGGATTTTAAAGTTGCCAATTTTATACCGCCCTGCAGACACATACTACAGAAATTTAATTTGTAACAATTCAGTCCCATTAGCATTTTTTCCTGGAATAGCCCTTAATGCAGGAAAGTTAACTGGCACTTCTGAAGTTGTTTTTGCATACTACTTAAAAACCCAAAATTAAATGTCATAGTGCAGGGATAATAAACAAATTAATTTAAATACATAAATGATAAAAAACATCTACGTCATGTCTGTGAAATTTGTATGGAAATATTTGGCTCCTATGTAGGGTTGCAGACAACCAGATAACGGATCCAGAGACAGTTGCTTTATGTTGAAATTGAACAGATAAAAGATTTGGCTAAATTAAACGAACACTTTTCAAGCTTGTCAACTTTAAATTTGTTTTGATTTTTTTTCAAAGATTAGCATATTTTCCTATAAGCTCCTGCACATTTCTGTAGGTACCTTTTTCTTAAATGTAGGATTAAGTTTATGAAACCATTGTAAGATATGACAAGATTTTGATGAATATAAAATATCTATATGCCTAATCTATTTCTCTTAACACTTGGTCAACATGATTTAATGAAGTCTTTGAAGCATACTGTCATATGCATTATGTTTGAAATCAGCCATTCCAGTTAATAAGACATAAGGATTTTATGTTTATATGAAATAATATGAAATAATATGAAAAAAATTTGTTTAGACACCATAGATCTGATTTTGTTTCATTTCAGACTTAAATAATCCAGAGACATTCCGAGACCTCAGCAAACCAATAGGGGCCCTGAATCCAGAAAGGTTGGCAAGGATGAAGGTATCTTCTTTATCCTTAATTTTTTGCTCAATGGGATATGCTATGGGCAAACAGTGTAGAATCAGATTCTTTACTCCAAGGGATATCGCACAGTGGAACAGTGTAGATCCAGATCAACCTGCACATCTGTGCAATCTGATCTGGATCTACACTATTTGCACCTCGGACAGAAATAACCTATTTAATGAATTTAAAAACAGCAAACAGTGCAGATCCTAGCTAGACTGCATGGTTTTGCAAGCTCTAGAAAAGAGAGGTATTTACTGAAAAAAATCCTTTGATTTTGGCAAATACCCTTAGAATTTTATGTGAGTGTACTGGTACACTTTCATTTTAATCCCCTACTTCATTGTCCATGGACAAACAGTGTAGATCTAGATCAACAGGTGTATGTGTGCTGTCTAAAGCGGATATACAATGTTTGCATTTAGGATCAACATTGTACGCTAACTGATTAATTAGCTTGTTTATGACCAAGAAGCAAACAGTGTAGATCCTGATCAGATGGCACAGATGTGTCAGCTAATCTAGATATACATTGTTGGCATATGCAATAAAACCTGTATAAATTCAATAAGGGTTAAAAAAGATGTGGTGAAGTGCTCCTAAAATTTCTCCACATATTTAACCCTTTCCTCCATATATATGCTTTTAGGCATATATGACCAGTGTGGATCCAGATCAGCTGGCACCACCGTGCCGTCTGATCAGAATCTGCACTGGTCGCATTTTGGTCAGAAATAACCTAATGAATCATAAAGCGAACAGTGCAGATCCTGATCAGACGGCATGGATGTGCTGGTTACATCACAACCACACTATTCGCCCATGTGGTAAGTGTGTATATACATGTATGAAGTAAAAGGATAATCACTTTCTGCGGATGATCAAGTTGAGATAATATTGTTTGTTACAATTTACAGGAGAGATACCATGATATGCCAGAGCCCAAATTTTTATACGGGTCCCACTACTCCACGCCAGGGTATGTGTTATTTTACATGGCTCGGATAGCTCCGGAATATGTGCTGTGTTTACAGAACGGAAAGTTTGATCAACCAGATCGCATGTTTAACAGGTAAGATTTAACCCTTTTCTCCAAAGATATAACTAGTATAACTTTTATTGTTGATCAGTTGATGTAGACAGATAACACCATTTGTGGACATTTTTATATTTTCCACACCAATCTTTGAAGAATTCTTGATTTTATTTTAAAAACTACAAATATATTATATGGCTATATTTTGCAAGTGTATTAGAAAAAGTATTTTAACACTAAAATTAGAGCAAAGTAGGAAGTAAGGAGGTGTTGTTTAGTATTAAAGATTAAACAATTTTGTTGAGATTTTTAAAAATTACGCACTATGCATATTTCAATGCTTTAAAATGTGTTTCATGTTGCAGGAAAAGTTGTATGCAAATGCATGATATGGCTCAATAAAAATAAATATTAGACTTTCTTGTTTGTCTTTTTTTAAATTTTAAGATAAATAAATAAAATGTTTAAAAGCTGTGTTCTTGTTATTCTTTTCTTGTGAAATTCATGTAAATGCTTAACACTTTCCCTCCTTAATATGCCTTGATGGCATGTGTTAACAGTATAGATCCAGATAAGACGGCACGTTTGTTTTGATCAGGATCTGCACTGTTGGAAGTTTAATAAACCTTTTACTCCATATATATACATGTACATGTATATGCATTTTTACATGTGCAAACAGTATACATCCAGATCAGTGGCACATCTTTGCCAACTGAACTGGATTTGCACTGGTCACATCTTGGTCAGAATAACCTAATGAAACTAAAACACAGTTTGCCCACACAATAAGGGTGTATCTAAGGGTTAAAGATTTAAAAAATGAGGAGATTTTTCTTGGAATTTTTAAATTAAATGTCTGTTGTTCATTGAAATTCCAAGAAGAGATTATTTTAAGGAATAAAAGGAGACTGAGTGTTTTTTTTTCATTACAACTTACCTACAGAAAATTTATTGCACCACATAAAAAACTATGCCTTCTTTGATTTTTTATTTGTCTGCACCATCCTCAAGGTGACACATTGAGAAGTCTATGACAACAGTTATTAAAATGCATTGGAAAATTGGTATCTGGAATTGCCATATAAAATGCTATTTATTATAAAATAACCCTTTATTCCATGAATATGTCTTTTATCATATGGGAAACCAGTTGGACCCAGATCAGCCACAACATCTGTGCCATCTGATCTGGATCTAGACTGCTGACTTCTTGATCAGAAATAACCTAATGAATCTAAAAAACATTGAAGATCTTGATAGATCTGGATCTACACTTTTGCCCATGTGATAAAAAGTTGTATATACATATATGGAGTAAAGGGTAAATATGAGAAAAGTGCATCATAATCAAGAAAATTTTTGCAGAAAATCACCAAAAAGCACAATCTATTTAAGAAAAATGTTGATTACTATTTCTCATGTTTTTGTAAAATGAAATGGTTTATCCCTTTACTAGATGGGACATGGTTTTAGTCACTTGTGACCAGATCCCAAGGTTATAAAACTGAGATTGGAAACCAGTCTCAAATCTCAAGCATCTGATTGACTGAAATGGCGACTGGTCACATTTCAGCCAATCAGATGCTTGAGATTTGAGACTGGTTTCCATGCTCAGTTTTATAACCTTGGACACAATGTAGATGCAGCTCAGGCAGCACATTTATGCCATCTGATCAAGATCTATAGTGTTTGCATTTAGATTAATTACAATGATAATTTTATTTATAAACCAAGAAGCAAACAATGTGGATCCTGACCAGAGGGCCTGGATGTGTCAGCTGATCTGGAGCTTTACTGGTCACCCATGTGATGACAGGTGTTTCCACTGAGTAAAGGGCCAAATATGGATTCTGGCAAAAATGACTGTGTAATACATAAATAAATATATCTTAAGCAAATTCTAACCACAGGTCTCAAATACACACACTTTATCCACCATTCAGGGGTTAACCCCCCCCCCCCCCTTTTTCAAGGAGCATTTACATAGACAAACAATAATGTTCAATATAATCATTTCTGTATGTGGCCTTTGCATGACTATTTGTATAATGTTTATTATGGATGAATATCTGATAATTAATAATTACCTATACTGTGGTATAATTTAACTTTGTGGGGAAGAATTTTCACACAAAAGAATTTATCTATCAAAATGCATTATTATATGGTGTAAATTTGCAGGGGTTTAAATTGTCACTTTTACTCTAGCTACATGTATTATTTCTAAAATTAGAACAATTCTTATATCATATTCTTATTCCATCATATTCAATATTAGCTTGTTTATAGACATTTTTATATTACCAGTTAAGCACATTAATTTGCATTTACTGGGTATATGTCTATTTTGTCTTATTTTAGTTTATGGGAGTTGTGGCAGAACTGCATGAATGGTGCCGCAGACTTTAAGGAGCTCATACCAGAGTTCTACACTGGAGCGGGAGAATTTATGATCAACTCAGGGGTCAGTATATTATTTTCTTGTATGACTCTTATACCTGAACTCTGTATTATCCACGCATCTCTATTACTGTCGTATATACGTTATGTAGTCATGCTTTATCATATTTAATGGTTTTGACCTAGATTTGCTGAACTCTGTCATTTCTTGGTAAATATTATGTTGATATGTTAGTTCTTTTCACCAAAACACAGAAATTATTAGCTTATATTCAACTGCTCAAGTATCGTAGAGATTTTTATGCTCCCACAAAGTGGGAGGCATATAGAGTTGCACTCGTCCGTCCGTACGTACGTACGTCCCCAAATCTTGTGGCATCAACTCCTCCTAAACTATAAGGCGGATTTCTTTCAAACTTGCACAGATGATCAAGCAGGATGTGTAGATGATCGTAAAGAAAGGATTTAATCCTGCAACTATTTTTACCACAGTTATGGCCCTTTGTTAATTACAGTAGTTAAATCTTGTGGCGTCAACTCCTCCTAAACTATAAGGCGGATTTCTTTCAAACTTGCACAGATGATCAAGCAGGATGTGTAGATGATCGTGAAGAAAGGATTTTTTCCTGTGACTATTTTTACCAGAGTTATGGCCCTTTGTTAATTTCAGTAGTTAAATCTTGTGGCGTCAACTCCTCCTAAACTATAAGGCAGATTTCTTTCAAACTTGCACAGATGATCAAGCAGGATGTGTAGATGGTCGTGAAGAAAGGATTTTTTCCTGCTACCATTTTAACCAGAGTTATGGCCCTTTGTTAATTTCAGTAATTAAATCTCGTGGCGTCAACTCCTCCTGAACTACTATGGGGATTTCTTGCAAACTTGCACAGATGATGAAGCAGGATGTGTAGATGATTGTGAAGAAAGGATTTTTCCCTGCGACCATTTTTACCAGAGTTATGGCCCTTTGTTAATTTCAGTAATTAAATCTTGTGGCATCAACTCCTCCTAAACTACAAGGGGGATTTCTTGCAAACTTGCACAGATGATGAAGCAAGATGTTTAGATGATTGTGAAAAAAGGATTTTTTCGTGCGACCATTTTTACCAGAGTTATGGCCCATTGTTTTTTTTCAATAATAATATCTTGTGGCATCAACTCCACATTTACTTTTGGACAGATTTCTTTATAACTTGCACACATTATCAAGCTGGATGGGTAGATGATCATAAAGAAAAGATTTATTCCTGCCGTCATTTTTACCACAGTTATGGCCCTTTGTTTATTTCACTTACAAAATTTTGTGGCATCAACTCCACATTTTCTATTTAGCTGATTTCTTTCAAACTTGCACAGATGATTAGACATGATGTGAAGATTGTTGTAAAGGACATTGTCTTGCAACAATTTTCACCAGTTATGGCCCTTCGTTTATGTTAGTTATTAAATTTTGTGGCACTTACTCCTCATTTACTAATCATGATCACCACATGTTGTTAATACCTGGTACAAAATTTTGTAACAAATGTTGTTGCAGCAGTGGGGGCATCAGTGTCCTGAGGACACAGTCTAGTTACAAGTATGTTGATAATACAACGTTCAAGACTAACTGAAGACCTTTTTATTGTAGGTTTATTTATTTTAAATTATTTATGAACTGTGTCTTTTGTAAATCTTCACGGTAGTGCAAGACGGTGTAAGCTCCATTTAAGTATGAAGTGTTATACCATTATACCTTGTTTGCATTAAGATGATGACACATGTCTTATGGAAGTGGACTTAAAATGGTGTTAAGTTTTTGCAGACAACATTGTTTATAATACATTTTGCTAGATAAAATGTAAAAATATATTCAAAATTTTTTATTCAAATCTACATTTTTTATAAGAAAAGAATAAAGAATCACATAAAAATGTCAATACTTTCATCAAAGACATATTTTTACATGGCACATATTATATCTTTTATGTTATCATGTATTTGTAAGATATGACAATTGTAATAAAGTGGTCCCACTATTTTTACTAGTCTTTTTTAAGATGGCCATGTTATAATATAGCGTCTGTCTTTGGACAATTTCTTGCCCTGACAATTGCTCAACAGTCTGTGCCTACAGTCACCACAGCTGCATTGCCCTAGAGTCTAGGATGATCCCTATTGATCTTGCGGTCACTGGATTAAACTTTTACTCCATATATACACCGTTTTATGCATGTGTCACCTGTTTAGATCCAGATCAGCTGGCACATCTATGCGATCTGATCAGAATCTACACTGTTTGATTTTTGGTCAGAAATAACTAAAATAATCTAAAAGCGAACAGTGCAGATACTGATCAGACATAGATGTGCTGGCTGATCTGGATCTACATAGGTCACCCACATGATAAATCCGTTTATATGGAGGAAAGGGTTAAAGGTCAATGCCACAAAGTCAAAAAGAGCATAAGGTTTACTCGGACGATAACTTGACACATTTGTGCGTCATGCCACCAGCCCGGCTGTAGATCTTCCATGGACTTGTGCAATTTAACATGGAAAATGCATGGATTTCCATGGACATAGCATGGAATTCCATGGAAAATTGATGTTTTTCCATGGAAAGTGAGATTCCATGCACTCTGTCCATGGAAAATAAAGTTATTTTCCATGGACATTAATAAAGTTGTCAATGGAAAGCAAGTTTGTTTCCATGGAAAGTAAAGACCAGCATGGAAAGTTGTCCATGGACAGACAAAGTTAACATGGAAGTGTTTGTCCATGGACAGCTACCTAGAGTTTATGACGATACTTAGAATATTTTCACCTATTGACCATTTCACCGGGGAGGGTGCAGTCAGGGATTACATAATGTCCAGAAATCTAAGAAGTTGTTGCCATGGATACATTACAGGAAGCAATAAAATCTAAGCATTATTTGAAAACTTTAGGAAGGATTCTTACAGTATAGTAACTGCTTGCTTCAATCAGGATTATAAAGTTAGTTAACTAGTTATTTTAAGAGTGATTTTGACTAGTGTTTACATTTCACTGGATTAAAAGTGTTTTATGGACTACTGAATAATACACTGTAAGTCACTTGTTATTCTAACTGCAAAAGGTGGGAATTACATAAGATATGCACTATACATGTTTAACATTTAAAAAACTGTGTTAACTTTCTGCAGCATTTGAATAACTTTTATTCATTTTTCTACTTTGCTTATAGAATAATAATAATAATAATAATAATAATAATAATAATAATAATAATAATAATAATAATAATAACTTTAGTTCAAGAGGAAACACAGTTGGGAAAGCCCAATCTTCCCTGTGGTCCTCTATTATTTAAATTTATAACTATGAACAAAAAATGCATTGTATCTCAAAAGAGAAATCAAAGCACTGAAAGTGCTGGAAGCCGGCGGATCGTAAACATGATCAAAATAAAACAACCCCATGATGTGCAATGTAACAGGACTTCCAGTTTTATTCCAGCCATTGTAAATATATAATATCTGAACAGAATGAAGAAACTCCTATGGAAGACACATGTCATTTGCTTGCAAAAATGCACAAACCACTCATAATAAATCTGGTCAAAATATTTAACAAGATGGTCCATAGGACCCTATGTCGCCCACCTGTCAACAACTGCTCAAGAGTCAGTGGATGCGAATGCAATTGCCATAATAGCTTTCTTTGGCTCTTATTTTATGGCCATAACTCTGGAATTCCTGACGGAATCTAGCCGGTTCAAGAAAGGAACCAAGATCTTATAGTAACTCAATTATTGTACAAGTCTGATTAAATGCAAATCAAAAATGAAGCTGCTTTTGTGCAGACATGTCTAAATAGTTTATTTTGGCACTTAACTCCGGAATCCATAATGCAAGATTGCAATTTCAAGAAAGGAACTAAGATGTTATGGTAATGGAAGTGAATATCAGACCAAAATTAAGACCACTCAAAAGCAGACAAGCTTTTCTGATAACTTGACCTAGTGATCTAGTTTTCAAGATCACATGAGCCAGTTGCGAAATTGACCTAGATATCATTGAGATAAACATTTTGACCAAGCTTGAAGAAGATCTGACCAAAATTAAGACCTCTTGACTGCAGACAAGGTTTTTCTATAATTTGACCTGGTGACCTAGTTTTCAAGGTCACATGACCCAGTTTTTAATCCGACCTAGATATCATTGAGATAAACATTCTGACCAAGTTTGAAGAAGATCTGATAAAAATTAAGCAGCTAGAGGACTGACAACAATTGTGAATGGACGCAGGACAAAAGGTGAGTACAAAAGTTCACCCTGTCACTATTTGACAGATGAGCTAAAAAGTAATTTGAGGAGAACTACTGAAATAAATGAAAAAAAGGAACATTAAAAGCAATCGAACTGGACAAATACAAAATATTACAGGTCATGTTTGATCAAGCAATATCAGAATCAAATGCATCACTGTCTAGAATGCCTAGCCATGGTTGTAATGCAACTCAATATTTACACAAGTACCAATTTTAGTTCATTCCAAACAGTGGAGTGCATGTCAGGATGCTAAACAGTAGTTGAACTTGACGAGGGTAATATAATTTTATATCCATTCTTTATAGCAATATATCACAACTTAGGGCAATGCCAATGCCTTATAATTTCATTTAGTAAATGAAAGAGGCACAAATGTTTTGTGTCAATTAAAGTATGAAAATTGTTGGGTTAGCAAAATTATATTTATTTCTTATATTATTATAACTTATTTCTTTTCTTTGTATTTCTCTTTATTATTTCCACTTTCAAAGTAATTACACAGGGAGTCAGGGACCCTGTGAAAGGCTATTTGATCTTGGTTTTATGTATAACAATGTGTCACAGGGAGTCAGCATTATGTTAATGTAATCATATTTAAATGGTGTCCATCCTTATAAATTAGATAAAGGGGCTCTTTATATTCATTTCATTAGCACAGCCCTTAACAGACACTCTCCCCCCCCCCCCCCACTGTTATCTGTGAACTCTATTTAGACTTTTTAATGCATGTGAGGCATCCATCTGATCTGAATCCACACACTTTGATTCTTGATCCAGTGATTTCAATTGATGCAGATTCTTGCATCTTAATGCAAACAAATTTGATATTTTTTCCACTTTTGACCCCACCTAATTTTGAGCTTGGGGTAATTTTGATGCACAAAAACTTTTAAAAAGTGATTTATTTTTGCAATAATGAGGATAAGTATTTAGGAAATTGCATTTTTAATATGAAGTTAGCACTTAATTAAGTCTTGCAAATTAATTTTAAGTAATACATGTGTAAGTATCACTTAATACAAGATATGACTTGTGAAGATCAGATTTTGACCCATTGAAAATCTCATCAGGGGTCAAATGACACCTGGTTTTCAAAAGCAACTGAAATCCCTGCTTGATCAGAAAGTACATGTATCTAAAAGATCTAAACATGAACAGACTCCACTGACCAGCCTCCACTGATATGAAAGTTGATATGGTCTAACCTTGTCAAACAAGGAATAAAAGCTGTATCCATGTAGGCCCCTTTATACTTATGCATAATAATTTATGTCTACTAACATGGAACAATTAGACATAAAACATGGAATACTTGTGTTTTGCACAGAAAATTCATTTCTAACTTTAACCCTTAACTCCAATTAATATGAACCTTAAGTTTATGGCATGGGCAGTGTGGAATTAGATCACCCTGCATCTCTGTGCTGTTTGATCAGGATCTGCACTGTTCAATTTAAGATTCATAAGGTTATTTCTAAACAAGATGTGACCAGTGTAGGTCCTGATCAGATGACACAAATATTTAGTCTGATCCGGATCTACACTAGATGCACATGTGATAAAGGCATATACATTGTATATGGCAGAAAGGGGCTGTATATCAATCAGTTTTTGTTATGCCCCTTAGAATGAACAATCTTTCTTAATGAATATTATCATCTTCAACTAGAATCTATTTCAGAAATTACTCTACTTCATAAAGCTATTTCAGTTACTAACTAAGTCAATGCGATAATATATTGCTAGTCAGAAATATTAACACTTTATATGCCATATTAATTTAACTAAAAAAAAAATTTATAAGAAGATATAATTCAGGGACATTAGATGCAGATTCTTGCATTTTGATGCAAGCATATTTTTTTTTCAAATTTAACACCCCCACCATTTTGAGTTTGGGGTCATTTTGATGTTGGAGAATTTAAATAATTAAGTGGTCAATTTTTGCAATAATAGTGATTAATATTGTGCACATGTCTATTGCATTTTAACCCTTCACTTTTGGCTGATTGTGAATCCACTAAAATGAGGTGAAAATGACTTTTCAGATTTAGCACATAGAGGAACCCTGGATAAGAATTATATTTTATTTTAAATATGTTTTTTCCCAAGCTCAGAATATGGTGGGGTCAAATGTGGGAAAAAACTTAGTTGCAAGATATGCAAGAATCTGCATACAGATCTATTGATAATTGAAACCCCTGAGGTGGGAAATCAAGTCAGTGGTTAATTTGCAAGTTTATTCTACACTGATATAAATTTGTCTTAAAAAAGTGAGATTGTTTTTTTGGTAACCTTGGGAAAACTAGGTAATTTTAACATTAAAAATACTGGTTTCCCTAGGCTATGTGGTAGTATTGATAAATCAAATAAATTTCAACAAACAAATAAAACTATTTACCTTGTAAAGACCTGTAAATCTGGATGGTGTAATTGCCGGTGTGATACGGAACATTGTTTTCCAAAGTGCTTGAACATGTTGAAGTTGAAGTGTCTATCTTTTACATCCTCACCAGAAAATGTAAACAATATTCAGATGTGTGTTCATGCAGCTGGTTGATACAAATCATCAAATGCAAAATATGCCAAACTTTTATAGTAAAGTTGATTGCACATTTATGCATACAATGACTGCCCTCATGCAATTTTAGGAATACAGTTGAAACAGTTTCAAAACTCTTCCTGACCTTTCGGAAATTACACAGTGTCTGTAATAAATTTTTGTCGATGTTTGTGTTTAAATTTTGTAATCCTTCCAGGATTTCGCGGAGTCAAGTTAATTCCACTTCCAAAAAAAACACATTTGGCATCATTTTCATGATTTTCACAATTAAAATTCGCACAAAACATTAGCTAGACAGCCCATAGAGCGCTCTTTTTGTTGAAACAAAATCTTCGAAAATGTTTAATGTTTTAGGTAAACACAATTGAGGGGAGATCACTGGAGGTGTGTGTAGTTTGGGCTAAACCCCATACGTCTTACGTAACAAAACGTAAAACTGTCGACACATTATATATTTTGAATAAATCAAAAATACATCCCTCAAAATACTGAAACACTTCAACATTTTTGCAATGTGTCTGCGTTCAGAATATTGCCATTTGACGGTGCATAGAATCACCGAAAACAACCAAATAACCGAAAAAGACCGAAAAAGGGACCGAATATGATTAAAAATTGAATTTAAACATAAATGCTATTTATTTTAAAAGTGGTATTGGGTACAAAAATAATGTTTTTGGGTACTCTTTTCTGTCTTTTTCGGTTTTTTCGGTTATGTTGGTCTTAGTCGGTGTTTTGGGGTAGTTTTCGGTAATTCTATTCACCCGCCATATTGCGTCATTTTGATTGTATTACACATACGCAGTTTATTTGATTATATATATCGATATTATCAGTACGCCTTCGTTGTTTCATTGAGTAAGAGTTTTACTGATTATTCTTTAAAAGCAATCAATTTAAATGATCGTTAACAACTCATTTTCTATGATTGCTTTTGGAACTCTTTTCTGACGTCTACCAGAAGCTGTACTTCGACTTTTTCATTTGAGCGCACCTGCTGAAAGGTCTGTGATTTCGAATTGCGGTTTCTTTAGCCTGCGGCTATATAGCCGCCGGCTAAAAACAAATACAGGCATACAACAGGTTATGCTAGAAGTTTTTGTGTAATTTGGCATTTAATAATCCATAACTATGATTTCCTGAGTTTTTTTTATGCCCCCGGCATCTAGTGATTGAACCGTCCGTCCGTCCGTCCGTACGTCCATCCGTCCGGTTAACATTTTTCGGCAAGTTGGATATTTCTCAATTTCTACAAAGAGCATTGGCATGAAAGTTTACACACTTACTTAACAGTTCACAGGTCATGACCCTGACAAGTTACATAACTCTGGGTACCTTATTTCTGGTGTTATCTCCCCTTTTTGTACTTAAAAATATGGTTAACCTGTTTCGGCAAGTTGGATATTTTTCCTTTTCTACAAAGATCATTAGCATGAAAGTTTACAAACTTACTATACAGTGCACAGGGTATGACTCTAAACAAGTTACATAACTCTGGCTATCTTAATTCGGGGTTTTCTCCCCAATTTGTACTTAGAGATAAATGGTTAACATTTTTCGGCAAGTTGGATATTTCTGAATTTCTACAAAGAGCATTGGCATGAAAGTTTACACACTTACTTAACAGTTCACAGGTCATGACCCTGACAAGTTACATAACTCTGGGTACCTTATTTCTGGTGTTATCTCCCCTTTTTGTACTTAGAAAATGGTTAACTTATTTCGGCATGTTGGATATTTCGCAATATCCACAAAGAGATCTGGCATTAAAGTTTACATACATACTTAACAGTGCACAGATGATGATCCTTACAAGTTACGTAAGTCTGGCTACCTTTTTTCTGGGATTATCTCCCCATTTTATACTAGGATATAAATGGTTAACTTGTTTTATTTGATTTTTGCCCTTTTTCGCTTAGAAATAAGAATTAAGACTTAGAAATTTTGGTTAAAGTTTCAATGTTAGTGTTTTTCTAAGGTAATGCAATAGAAAAGGTTTAAAACAGATGTACTTAACATACTTTGGTGAAAGTGTTGAGTGGTTACTATACTATACTATACTATACTAATACTATACTATACTATACTATACCATACCATACCACACCACACCACACCACACCACACCACACCACACCACACCACACCACACCACACCACCACCAGCCCCACACCACACCACACCACACCACTCCACTCCACTCCACTCCACTCCACTCCACTCCACTCCACTCCACTCCACTCCACTCCACTCCACTCCACTCCACACCACACCACACCACTCCATACCAAACCAAACCACACCACACCACACACCACCACCACACCACCACCAGCCCCACACCACCACCACCCCCCACCACCCCCACCACACCACCCCATCTCACACCACACCACCACCCCACCACCCCACCACACCACCAACAATTATACCATCAACAACACCACCAATAACACCGTCAACAACACCACCAACAACTCCGTCAACAACAGCACCAACAACAACACCACCACCAACAACAATAGCATCACCAACAACCAACAACAATAGCATCAACAACACCAACAACTGACAACACCAACAACAACACTGACAACTAGACCAACAACAACAACAACAACAACAACAACACCAACATTACCAACACCAACAACAATACCAACAACAGCAACAACACTCACACCACCACCGACAACAACCAGCATACCATACCTTACTATACTACACCACACCCCACCACATCACTATAGGTGGGCAGGGATAGTGGGTTGATGGGTGTGGGATCAGGGGTGTATGGACTGGGTTGTGTAAACCCTCTAAAAAAAACTACAATAATAAAGTAACTGTAATTTATTGATTTCCTAACTTGGATTAAGAAACTTTTGTTCATGTGTGTGTGTTGGGTGTCATAAACTCCTGAATCACTCCCCAGTTTAAATGAAGCCCAGTTTTAAATGTGTTTCCGACTGGCTCTTGTTATGATAAATTCTTTTCATGTACAGGTTCTGGCACCAGACGGTTATTTTCATTATTTAGAACTAACTTGTGATTTTAGTTGCAGTTTTAACACTGTGCTATCATTTAAAATTTGTATCGTTACAAACTTCGCTACCGGGGGCATATGTGTTTTCCGAACACAGCTTCTTGTTTAAATTGTTATGATTCAGAAAATGAGTGATCCCCAGATCCACAGGTGTTTCCTCTGTCCATGGACAACAGCAGGCAGCTTCCATGGACAGCAGCTAATATCCATGGACCAATCTTGAGCAAATCTGTCCATGGACAAAGTAAATATGTCCATGGACGATGTCCATGAAATCCATGGACAGTGTCCATGGAGTCCATGGACAGTATCCATGGACAGTGTCCATGGAATCCATGGACAGTATCCATGAAAAGAGATGGTATAGTCCATGGACAATTTCCCTCCCCTCTTCAAATTTTTCCATGGAATTTGGTTCCAATACTCCATGGACAAATTTTCCATGCAAATTTTCCATGGAATCCATGGACAATCTACAGCCGGGAAAACTTATACTTGGAAAGCCCTTGATGGGAGAATGATCCCAGTTCATTTTGAATTCTGACTTTAACCCTTTTCTCAATATATACGCATTTTTACTATTTACTATTATCATACTATTGTGTGACCAGTGTAGATCCAGATCAGCGGGCACATTCATGCCATCTGATAAGGATCTGCACTGGTCGCATTTTGGTCAAAAATAACCTAATAAATCAAATAGCGAAAAGTGTTCACCCATGCCATAAAGGTGTGTATATGGAGGAAAGGGTTAAACTGGTTGCCTGTTTTATTATACTGGCGCGCATGCGCCAGTATTAACTAACGATGCTGTGAACTCTGCGACGCGCAGTCCTTAACTTCGGGTGTATCATTGCGACCACGAGAGCGTATCAAGTAAGTGGTCACCGCGAGAGCAGGCCGAAATGTTCTGCACAAGTGTGAAGCACAATGCAGCACACCATTCCACGAATTCTGAGCGATTGATAGTAAGTTTCCGTGTAATTTTGGAGCATCCATGCCAAAAATTCCATCGAACAATGTAGAGTGAAATCATGACCAGCTACGGCAGTGAACAAGCAACTGGATATGAATGAGTAGTTTAGTTACGCCTGAAAGATTTCGTAGTTGTGTGGCATAAAAAGTAGTGCATTTTAAGAAAATACAAATATTTCGAGAAGGAATGCGAACTTTGAAAGATAATTCTACAAATAAAAACAAGAAAACAATTTAATGTTGTGATTCGAACAACTATGAAAGGATATTAAAAGAACGATTAAAAACAAATCAGTCACGTGACAAGCGGGAAATAGCGTGGGTTGCCATTTTGGTTAGGTTGGAGTAGTTGTGGATCGAGACCGGGCCGGTTCCCAGTGTTCTCCCCAGACAACCGTTAACAAGCTTTGATCTATTTCCAACAAGTGTTAAATTCGCCGACATCCGTTTATTCAAAATCGACATGTCATAATTTTCTGTTTCTTGCATTGTAAACACAGGTCGCTTTTCAATACACACCTCATTCAAGGTTAAGCAATGGGCGATTTGACCAATCACAATCGATTTCTTTACTATCAGCTGGATAACTCCGCCTCTCCATGTGGTGAATTCGCAAGTCTGTCGGTGTCGTTTGATCGTATTTTGGCTCTGTTGACTCTTGATATTCTCAATTAATAGCGGAACCCGGTGTGTTTAACATAATGTTCAATGATTTTAATGAGATGCGATCATGAGTAATTATTTGGTTATTCTTAGTTCTGTGATTAGAAGACAAACACTTCGAAAATTGTACTGTATACATGTATGAAAATAATTGTGCGATAATGGATTTGTTTTACACAAATCTATTGGCAAGTTGCATTTAGAACTTAAATTGCAAAAGAAATACATTCTTTGTCATTTTACTGCACTATCATCGTAACGATCAGTTCATTTTCGTCGGACACATTTTCAAGTATGCATGCGCGAAAGAACGACGACTCGTCAATTCTATCTTATTTCAAGAGAAACCGGCCTTGTGAGGCTAATGCCAACTCCATCGGGCATTCTGAACTTCAAAATTCTAAAAATGAGATCGAGATCATTTCCGGATAGCCCTTCAAGAGCGACTCTTACGACGCCAAGTACCCCTTCACGTCGTGAAATTACTCCGACGCCGGACGCGGTACCCCAACATGCCGAGACACTGAATCAACGCCGGCTACCTCGAACAGCCAGTTCGATCCAGTCAGGTGTCGATCCTAAGTGGAAGAAAGTCTACTTCTGGTTGCAAGAAGTTGGCAATGTTTTTTTATATATATTTACTTAGCCTTGTGACTTGCATTAAATAAATAAAATAACTCAATTTCATGCTACTATATATAAAAAGGGAAATATGCATATCAGGAATCGCCACACTCATAAAACACAGCCTCCCCTGCAGCAAAGAGAAGAGAGGAAAATAAATGATTTGTTTGTTGATTGTTTAACAAAAAAGGGGAACCGTATGGGTTAGCGCCTTGGAACAGTCAGTAGCAAAATAATTTGCTACTAGGGGTTTAAACCAGGTTCTTGGGGTGCACTACATAATTTATTATACCTGTTTGTGTTAACTGAATACCTATTATGATATTATTTTTATATATGTGAAGCTATCTATATGTTTACTGGTATCGTAAATTAATTTAATTTCAGATTGTGAGTGGGGTTTTTCCACCTTATCAAGAGTGAAGACTAAGCTTAGAAGCAGGCTTAACAATTTCAACATTAAATTCATTGTTAATGATATCCATGGAAGGTCCTGATGTACTGAAGTTTGATTATAATAAGGCAGTCAGCGCTTGGGCCCAAGAAAAAAAGAGGCTTCTGAATGTTTAATCCTAATTCTGTCAGTTGTAATTAAACACTGAGTTTGATATGTGTGAGATATCTTGGACAATGAAGGTGAAAAACTAACTATACAGAGTATATAGTTGACATTGTAACTTGATGAGATCAGATCAGTTTATGTTATTAAAACACATGTTGACATACTGTTTACACATTGTTTCACATTATTTATGTTTTTTTAACCTTGTACCTTTCTTGGCTCTAAAGAGAAAAAAAAACATCTATGTACTATATACAGTTTTTGCAGTAAACTTTGGTACAAATATAAAATTGTATAAAATGATAGTTACAAAATAAAGTTTCGCGAGCTTATATCCACGAAATATCCAGCAACAACCCTTCCAAAAATCCTGGGGAGACCGTCAGTAAGTTGGCGAATATTTTTGTTAATGCATTGTTGCGATCGACGTAAAAATTAAGATTGTAACTGTTTCAGTCTCTTAAGGTACGTGAGCCTTGTGCATTTCATTGTTGACAATACTCAGTTGTGGCGGAGCCTGATCATCGTTATTCTAGCAAAATTTAACCACTAATCATACGCTTCTGCATCAAAAAGACCCCCGCCTAAGATTCAGGTGAAAAAAAAGTGGAAAACCTAATTTCCTTGCATCAAAATACAAGTACCTGCATCTATTGAAATCCCTGAATATACAGAATTATTTGCTAATGTTGATGATAGTAACTGTCACAAAGTTAAACGAAAAAATCACACATAGTTTCATATGTTTACAGTAATGATATCTGTGCAGGGCATGTTCGATTCAACCAGCGCACCAGTATTTCAACGCTTTCAGCGCTTTGATATAAAACATATTCCTTGATCCCACGGAGTAAATGGTTAAACTGTGATACTGGGTGGACTTTTATTGTTTATTATGATTTAAATGTGTAGTCTTCAAAAAGGAAAGTCAGTATTATCTTAATTTAACCCTTTACTTCATAGAAACACTTTTATTGCATGGGCTAACAGTGTAGATCAAGATCCCTTAGGACATTCATGCCATCTGATCATAATCTACACTGTTCACATTTAGATTCATTAGGTCATTTCTGACAAGATCCAACCAATGCAAATCCAGATCTGGATCTACATTGGTTGCACAGGCATTCAAATGCTTATTTATGGAGTAAAAGGTTAAAGAGTGAAAAAAATTATCTAGAGTTATTATTTTTTAGGTTTGCAATTTTGGTGTAAGACAAGATGGTAGGCCAGTGGATGATGTGGATTTGCCACCATGGGCAAGTGGCAAGTATATACATGTACTTTTTTTAAACCCTATATATGCATTTTAACATTTTTGCAACTAGAGTAGATCGAGATCAGCCAGCTCATTAGTGCCATCTGATCAGGATCTGCACCGGTCGCATCTTAGTCAGAAATAACTTAATAACTCTAAAAGGGAACAGTGTAGATCCTAATCAGATGGCATGTATGTGCTGGCTGAGCTGGATCTGTACTGTTTGCCATGCAATAAATGTGAAGATGCAGATTTCACCCAATTTTGCACTTGCAATAAAAGCGATGGATATATAATAATGCAATAAATATATTTAGGGTGGCTATACCATGTGACTTTTTGGATTTGACAAATTATGTTTGAAAGTGTGACTTTGTCTTTGAATGTCTTTGAATGTTTGAGAAAATGGCAGCCAATTGATAATGAAGGTTATTTGTCAATAAAAATGCTTTTTAATAGGAGTATGGTGCTCTTTATCTGATCGAAATCGGTCCAGAAATTACTGAGAAATAAGCCAAAACCTACCTGAAGTGAGTGATTTTGTGTGTGCACGACATCCAAAAAGTCACGTGGTATAGCCACCCTGATATTATATACCAATGAATGATATTTGCACAGTATGCAGTCTGTAGATTCTTATTATTTCTTGTTGCATAATTATGTAAACCACATCACACTCGACCTTCAGTCTCTTGTGATATTGTTCACATACCCAACTCAAAATTATGAACCTACAGATTGCTTACTGTTATAATATTCCACATATATTAAAGTACTCATCTTTGAATAAAGAAACCACACATTTTAATTGTCTAGTGACATATAAGAAGAATTTTAATAAGAATAAGAGGTAAATTATCACAGAATATTACAATAGTTTTCTTCAAAGATGATCGCCGTAGTTCCCGATATCAGTTATCACAGTGTTATGAATTTTTTGTGCCAACCATTTACATGACACAAAAGTATTAAGCTACCAAGTATTATTTACCAAAGAAAATCTTTATCTTGCAAATTAATAATGGTGTTTTTTGTAATCATTGCTTTGATATCAAACTAAACCAGTCAACGTCTGCAGGTTGATTTGTCTATCTTCCATTTTGAGTGTCAAATGCAGACTGTGGTGCGTGAAATTCATCATGTTGTAAAACCAACAACAAACAATGTCCAAGGTTATAAAACTGAGCATGGAAACCAGTCTCAAATCTCAAGCATCTGATTGGCTAAAATGGCAACCAGTCACCATTTCAGCCAATCAGATGCTTGAGATTTGAGACTGGTTTCCAATCTCAGCTTTATAACCTTCAGCCCATGTTTCAAATGTGGTTTGATAATCATTTCAAATTAAAGATATTCTTTTCTTTAACCCTTTCCTCCATATAAACACGTTTTACGCATGTGCATCCAGTGTAGATCCAGATCAGCCGGCACATGCGTGCTAACTGATCTTAATCTGCACTGGTTGCATTTTGGTCAGAAATATCCAAACAATTAAAAAAGCAAACAGTTAAGATCCTGATCAGATGGCATGGATATGCCGGCTGATCAAGATCTAAACTGTTTGCTCATGCAATAAAGGTGTATCTATGGAGGAAAGGGTTAAATGTTGCTTTGATATGAGAGTTTACTGGTATAATTTCTTTGTAGACTGTAGAGATTTTATAGCGAAGATGAGAGAAGCACTGGAGTGTGATTATGTATCAAAGCATCTACACGAATGGATAGATCTAATATTTGGCTATAAACAGAGAGGAGAGGAAGCAGAAAAAGCGGATAATGGTATAATATTTAACTTGTTGTTTGTTTTTTATGAAGGGGTAGTGCAATTGTCTGGTTGTTTACACTTAACATGTTGAATTTGTTTACAAGGTTCTATTTATTTTGGAAACTGAGCTCAGTTAAACCCTTTCCTCTATAGACACACCTTTTTTTGTGTGGGTGAACAGTGTATCCGTGCCGTGTGCTCAGGATCTGCACTGTTCGCTTTATGATTCGTTATTTCTGACCAAAATGCAACCAGTGCAGATCCTGATCAGACGACACGGATGTGCCGGCTTATCTAGATCTACACTGGTCGCACATGTGTAAAATGCGTATATATAGCATAAAAGTTTAAACTGATCAGCTCTCTGGGATTAGATCTAGTCTTCCAAGATCATAAACCTGAGATTGGAGAACAGTCACAAAACTCTAGTTGTGATTGGTTGAATTGAGCAAGGTCATAAATTATAAATATAATTTTTTTTTGACTGGATAGCTTACACTGAGAGTCTGAATAAACTGAATAGATGCATGGGCTGTTTGGGTCCGTTAGTTTTAAGTATGATTTGAGTAGAACAACCAAACTAAGACTCTGGAGAGTCAGTTTGGACAGAATATAATTGAAGTTATGCATGGTCAAGAATAAATTTTTTTTAATAACAGCATTGATAATTATCCAACAATATTTTTATCCAACAAGAAGTGGCAGACAAAAAAAGTTAGCTTCCATTAATAAATGAAGGGCTATTTGTAGAAATTCTCTTCTCCAAACACGCAGTTAAATTGGTTTTGTGGTCAAACATGTGCAAACAGATAAATAAATAATTAGGGTGTATTATATATATACATTTCCCCTAAATCATGGTTTAACCCTTTTCTCCATGGTATACAAATTATATTCCATGGGCAACTAATGTAGTTCCAGATCATTTAGCAGATCTATGCCATCTAATTTGGATCTACACTCTTTGATTCTTAACCCTTTCCTCCACACATGCACATCCGTCTGATCAGGATCTGAACTATTTGCTTTTAGATTCATTAGGTTATTTCTGACCAAAATGTGACCAGTGCAGATCCTGATCAAACGGCATGTGCCGGCTGATCTGGATCTACACTGGTTGCACATGCGTAAAAAGGCGTATATATGGAGGAAAGGGTTAATAATATGAAATAAACTGTTTAAAAGTGAACAAAGTAGATCCTTTTGACCCTTTCCTCCATGTACACACGTTGTTGTCATGGGCGAACTGTAGATATATCCCTGGTGCAAGAAGTGTTGATCAGCCTGAACGTTCAAGCAGTATTAACCCTTTCCTCCATATATACACATTTTTATGTGTGTGCGACCAGTGTAGATCCAGATCAGCTGGCACATATGTGCCATCTGATCAGGATCTAAACTGTTCACTGTTTAATTTATTAGGTTATTTCTGACCAAAAAATCGACCAGTGCAGATCCTAATCAGACGGCAAGGATATGCCGGCTGATCTGGATCTACACTGGTTGCACACACATAAAAATGTGTATATGTGGAGGAAAGGGTTAATACTGCTGGAACGTTCAGGCTGATCATGATCAACACTTCTTAGACCTGGGATATATAAGCATGGATGTTCCAGAAGATCTGGCTCCACATTTGTCACCCATGTGATAAAAGGCGTACCCATATAGTAAAGGTTTAACTGTAGGTAATCATTCAGACGATGCTATTTTAATTTTCAGTGTTTTACTACCTGACGTATGAAGGCTCAGTCGATCTTGACAGGTAAACATTTGTCCGTTGTGATGAAATGATAGCTCCTTAGTGTAAATTTATTTATTTTACATCGATTGTGAAACAAGTTATTCCAACTTATATTAATCACCCTCGATGACAGCTTCCTGGGTTTCCAACCAGTACTAGCGCCGAATGTGGATTGAGGAAACTGCAGACGAATTTCATCCCTTAGATCTCCTTGGCTACCTTGATGTACCACCCTCAGCTGTTGTGTCTCAGGTTGGCTGCAAATGTTGACCATGTGCTCTGCTCATTGAAAGATTGTTTTTTGGGGAAAATGTAACAGTAATAGTGGTACAATCCAGGGCTGTCACTAGACCTGCAAATCAGGGAGAAGTGATGTCATAATTTTACTGAATTATGGAGAAGTTTGGATTCAACACCATCCTTTCCCTATATTGTCTATACAAAATGACTTCTCCCTTAGCTCAAACAAGGGAGGAGTCTGGTCACTTTTGGGAGAGCACTTCTCCCAAGTCTCCCTCTAGTGAGAGCCCTGCAATCAGTTCCATCTGATCTAGATCTACACTAGTCACTTCTTTGTCAGACATTACCTAATGAATGTAAAAACCAACAGTGATGGCTAATCAGGATATACACTGTTTACCCTTGGGGGAAAAATCATATCCCATGGTTATAAAGATGAGCATAGAAACCAGTCTCAAATCTCAAGCATCTGATTGGCTGAAATGGCGACTGGTCGCCATTTCAGCCAATCAGATGCTTGAGATTTGAGACTGGTTTCCAATCTCAGTTTTATAACCTTCAGCCCATATCCCATGGAGTAGTCTTAACCCTTTCTTCCATATATACATCTTTTTACGCATGTGCTACCAGTTTAGATCCAGATCAGCCGGCTAATCAGTGCCGTCTGATCAGGATCTGCACTGGTCACATTCTGGTCACAGATAATGTAACAAACCAAAGCAAACAGTTTAGATCCTGATCAGATGGCACCGATGTGTCAGCTGATCTGGATCTATCTGTTCGCCCTCTCAAATAAGGTGTATCTATGGAGGAAAGGGTTAAATGATTCTTTATAAAATCCTGTCTGACAACTTGGGATCCATGACCTACATTCCATAAAAGATGAAATGTTGGAACAAGTCTCTAAGTTGAGGACCTTATTTCCACATACCCATAAATCCCATATACCCATTTTTGAATGGCCTTCAATTTGATATTGCTAAGCTTGGACGTATTGTTAGTACCTGTGTTCTTTTGCTGAGACAAATCTATTTGTTTCAAGACGTGCAAGAAATATTTTTGTAATTGCAGCAATAAATTCCTTGCACATATCGAATACAGGTGTTTGTTACAGGAAAATGATTCTCTAAATCAGTTTAAAATAGCAGAATAAATTGTTAAAAGCAAATCTTGCAAAAAAATTCAAGATGGATAATGTCATAGTACTTCTTAAAATAAATTATTCTAAAACGTTGTACAATAAATTTGTGCAAATTTGTTTTTTTTTTCGTCTGTTAAGAAGCACTTAACTAAGATACTTCTCAATTCTGTAACAAATCAGAAATTCGATATAAAGCATGTGATAATTTGTAGTATTTCCATTGGTCTTTTTGTGTCGCCTGCGATAGCAGGTAGACACATAGGGATGCTATTGTCCGGCGGCGGCGTCCTCCGGTAGTCCCCCAACTTTAATCTGAAACTTAATGCTGCCTATAACTTTAAAAGTATTTGTCCTATTCACTTCATACTTGGAATATATCATCAGCATGAACAATGCCATCTGTGACAACAAGAATGATAACTCCAGTTTCAATATTTTTGAGTTATGCCCCTTTCAAATGCAACTTTAATCTGAAACTTAATGTTGCCTATAACTTTGAAAGTACTTGTCCTATTCACTTCACACTTGGAATATATTATCAGCATGAACAATGCCATCTGTGACAACAAGAATGATAACTCCAGTTTCAATATTTTTTTAGTTATGCCCCTTTTAAATGCAACTTTAATCTGAAACTTAATGTTGACTTAACTTTGAAAGTACTTGTCCTATTCACTTCATACTTGGAATATATCATCAGCATGAACAATGCCATCTGTGATGACAAGAATGATAACTCTAGTTTCAATATTTTGGAGTTATGCCCCTTTCAAATGCAACTTTAACATGAAACTTAATATTGTCTATAACTTTGAAAGTACTTGTCCTATTCACTTCATACTTGGAATACATTATCAGCATGATCAACAACATTGGTAACAAAAAGAATCATAACTCCTGTTTGATTATATTTTGAGTTATGCCCCTTTCAAATGCAACTTTAACATGAAACTTAATGTTGACTTTAGCTTTGAAAATTCACTTGATATTCGAAATAAATCATCTTCATGAACAGCGTCATTATGAAGAACAAAAATGATAACTCCTATTTTATGAGTTGTGTCCCTTTTATACACAACTTTAACATGAAACTTAATCTTTCCTATAACTTTTAAAGTACTTGTCCTATTCACTCTCCGAATATATCATCTTCATGAACAACAACAACATCGGTTACAACAAGAATCATAACTCCTGTTTGACTTTTTTTTCAAATGCAACTTTCACATGAAACTTAATGTTGCATATAATTTGAAAGTACTTGCCCTATTCATTGAATACTTGGATTGTATCATCAACATGAAGAGAGCCTTAGACAACTACACAAATTATAACTCCTGTTTGAATATTTAATGAGTTATGTCCCTTTCAAATGCAACTTTAACATGAAACTAAGTGTTGCCTGTAAAATGGAAAGTACTTGTTCAATTCACTTAATACTTTGAAAATTCATCTGCATGCACAAACCAATTTCTGAAGATGATAACTCGGGTTTCACCATTATTATAGTTATTCCCCTTTTAAATGAAATTTAGATGACACATGTGTTCTGTTGTGTAGTATTGAAATCAACTTAAATAAAATATTTTTATTATAAACATGTATGATTAAACATAGGCCCACATTTCAACTTTTTCCATGCAGGCGACACATGTGTTCCGCGGAACACAACATTCTAGTTTATTCTCCTCTTCCAAAATGTTGTATAATGTATATACATCTTCTAAGAAGAAGAACAGTGGCAATAAGATATCCAGGATCATTGAAATGGTCTCTGTGCTGAGTTGTCAATTGTACAGAAAAGTTAGACTCTGACCTTGCGGGTTAACCCTTTCCTGTACAGATACTCCTTTATTGCCAGGGCGAACAGTTTAGATCCAGATCAGCCGGCACATGCGTGCTGTTTGATCAGGATCTAAACTGTTCGCTTTTTGATTCATTAGGTTATTTCTGACCGAAATGCGACCAGTGCAGATCCTGATCAGACGGCACGGATGTGCCGGCTGATCTGGATCTACACTGGTTGCACATGCGTAAAAATGCGTATCTGTACAGGAAAGGGTTAATGATTGTCTTGTGATTTTTGTTTGTTCCTGAACAAACAACAGATTTAACCCTTTACTCCATGGAATAAGGCTGTTATCCTAAGGGTGTACATTGTAGATCCAGATCAGCAGGCACATCCATGCTGTCAGATCTGGATCTACACTGTTTGCTCCACCTGTATTATGCCAATGTCTCTATGCCAATGTTTCTATTGCACTATAAAAGTTCTGGACAAGCCAATATGAAATACCTGGTGGATAAATGGCATTGAGTGCAAGGTTAAATCATACCTACATGGAATGATGTTCTCCAATATTTGAAGAACAAGTAAAGTTTTCTTGAAAAATATACTTAATAATTTTAAAAACATTGTACTTATGTTCATGTCCTAAAACTAAAATAACAGCTCAAGCACCAAAGTGAACCTGGCTCAATTTCTTAACTTTACATTTTAGTGAGGGAATGTTTACTGGGGCTGTATTAGAAAGTACTGCTTTTCTTAAGAAATGATCCATACTGCAAAATTCCTTTTAATCAACCCTCCGCTAATAAACGCGCCCCCCCCCCCCCCCCCCCCCCCACTCCCCCCCTTGTTATCATTCAGACAAAAAAAGTCAGTTAATCCATATTTATTGTCCAATATCCTTAAGAATTTAATATCAGAATAAAAATTGTCATTATAACTTATAAGTGCCCTCCTTTCAGAAATTGTAACACCCCTGGGGGTGTTTAAAAGGAATTTTAGGGTATAATATCTCAGCCCGGGTTATTAACTAATTTCAGCATTGAGGATCCAAATGAAAGAGCTTGCCTAGAGATTCAGATAATGGAATTTGGACAAGTGCCAAAACAACTGTTTCACACGCCACACCCAGTGCGACACGGTAGAAGCAACAGCCTTCTTGGTCATATTTCAACAGTAGAAACATCATCATTAAAATCCATTAACAATGGTAAATAACAACATTTTATTTTCTTTAACCCTTTTCTCCATATATACGCCTTTTAATGATCAGGATCTGCACTGGTCACAAATAACCTAATAAATAAAAAAGCGAATAGTTTAGATCCTGATCAGACGGTATGGATATGCCGGCTGATCTGGATCTAAACAGTTCGCCCTCGCAATAAAGGTATATTTATGGAGGAAAGGGTTAATTTGATACATGTGTGGATTTGGCTTCCCCTGTAAATTGACTGTATTAATAGCTGCAGTAACCCCATACTCCATGAGCTTTGGCTTTTATCACTTGGGTTTGAAGAGTAGATCTAGGGCGACATTGGCGACTGGTGTCAATGCCGTGATCCTGGTGATGTGCCAGCTGATCTGGATCTACACTTGTTGCCCGTTGGATAAAACCCATATCTCATGGAATTAATGGTTAACCTTTTACTCTGTATATACACATTTTAAAGTCTCCAATGTAGATCCAGATAAGCCAGCACATTTGTGCCATCTGATCTGGATCTTCACTGGTCGCATCTTGGTCAGAAATAACCTAATAACCCAGGCAGTAAAGGTGAAGGAGTATATGGAGAAAAGGGTTCATCCTATAATTTACTTCAAGAAGACAGATTCACGTGGTAAAAGAATCAAACTTGCGTAGAATGACTTGATCAACCCACCTCTCCAGGTGTAACCAGCCTTCAAGATCAAATCACTGGAACCCAGGTGACACCTGTCTTCCAGCCACATTTCTTTATTGGCACTATGTTTCCATCAATACACTGTATTTTACCTAGTTAACATACCTGCCTTCATTTACTCTCCCCCTGTTATTTCTGAGAAATACATAAGATCCGTAAGCTTTGACTACTTTTCCTCTTTAGATGCCATTACCTACTAAGCATCTAAATGACAAATGCTGTAGTCAGACCAAGTCAGACTGTTTAAACTTTATTTATTTTAAATCGATTGTGAAACAAGTTATTCAAACTTACATTAATCACACTTTATGACTGCTTCCTGGTGTTCCAACCATTACTTGCGCAAAATGTGGATTTGGGAAACTGCAGACGAGTCTCACCCCGCAGTCTCTGGATCTGAAGTCTGACACTTTACCCCTAGACCACTGTTCTTCCACAGACTGTTTCAGACCACCCTTCTCTGGTCTGGTGGTAATTGGAAAATTATAGAAAACCTTCCGTCTCAGACTTGCAATACATTTGATTTGGCACTGACATACATTTGCTTGTTTCTTTACTGATCAAAAATGGATTTTTGTGTGATCAACAAAAGTCTCAGTTTGAATGTTACATGAAAAACCATAGAAAACATGCTAAGCTTACATTGTACTTCCATGTCTGATTTAACCCTTTCCACCCTATATGCCTTTTTACGCGTGCGCGACCAGTGTAGATCCAGATCAGCCAGCACAACTGTGCTGTCTGATCAGGATCTGCAGTGGTCGCATTTTGGTCAGATATAACCTAATGAATCAAAAAGCAAACAGTTTAGATCCTGATCAAACAGCATGGATGTGCCGGCTGATCTGGATCAAAACTGTTCGCCCCAGCAATTAAGATGTATCTCTTGAGGAAAGGGTTAATAAAATTGCAGTTGATTTTTCTTCTTAAAAATACATACTGTTAAAGAAATTTCTTTGGTGTAAAGTTATTAATGATTAGTAATGCTGTTCTCTGCTAATTTAGAGACTTTTGAGATTTTAGAGATTTCTGCAATATGTGTTGATCCGTAATTGATGCCAAACCACCCCTCCACTCTCCATGACTGTTTTCCTACATGCCCCTGCACATTAATTTAATCCAATATTGTAGCTTTGGCAAAAACAGCAATGAATTGTACAAGTACAAATGACATTTTACCTTAAAGTTTTATGTAAGAATAAATTGCATTCTAAGAAAATCGTACAATTATGCAAAACCTACAAAATATCAGTTGGCTATTTTTTTATAAACAGTAAACCTTTGAAAATTACAATGATGCATTAATCATAAATTTAATGGCAGACATGTAGGTTGGCAGACATTATGTTTTTTTCTTACGACATAAAGGCCTAGGCTTGTCTTTGATAAATTTACCTACAAAGATAAAGTATTTAGTTTCTCACAGCTGCTTCCAAGTTTTCATTCTGTTCAAATTTGCCAGGCAAGTATACTTAAAAACATGCCAGACACAAATACTTATAAAATGTCAGACACATATACTTATAAAATGTCAGACACATATACTTATAAAATGTCAGGCAAATATACTTATAAAATGTCAGACACATATACTTATAAAAATGCAGGGCACTTACACTAAAAAATGTAGGCACGTATACTTACAATGATGCTAGGCACAAACATGTACACAAATAAAAATGCCAGGCACATACTTATAAAAATCCCAGGCATATATACACATATATTAAATTAATGTAGTTGCTAGTAAGGCTCCAACGTTTACACATTTTTATAAACGTTTACACTGACCATGAAAAACGAAACGATGCCGTTTAAACGTTGTTTATATCCTATAAACCTGGGAGCAATGTGACACGTTTCACCGAACTTTGTAAGTTTTAAATAACAATACAACTCCATTTTAAGGGATCGCTAAACTTCTGGGGAATCCTGTGAAATTCCGAATCTGTCATTTTCCTACACTCACCGACATGATCACGACATCCAGGGACTTTAACTTATGCAGATTCTTGCATTTTATGCAAGCAAATTTGATTTTTTTCCACTTTTGACCCCCACCTCATTCTAAGCTTGGGGTTATTTTGATGCAGGAGAATTTTTAAAAGTGGTCAAGAATAAAGAAAACTAGTATATTGTGTAAGTTAAACCTTATTTAACCACTGAAAATAAATTGAAATGAAGTTAAAGCACGTTCATAAGTAGTAAAGTTCACTAAATACAAGATATGACTATTGACGATCTGATAATGACCCCATGAACATTCTCAAAAGGGATGAGATGACCCAGGGTTTTCATAAGCTATTGAAATTCATAGACATCGCAAAAACCCATAACAAAGCGATAGTTTTTTATGCCTCAACAATGTAAATTACATATTAAAGTAGATTTGTTTACTAAGTGGTGTAAATAGCATTAATATTTTTTTGAGTGTATCGTTGCCGATTTTCAGTAAATATTTTGCCGCCTTTACAATCACGTGACCGTTCGTATAAACGGTCCGAGATTCTGTAAACGTTTACAACCCGTAATCGAAACGTTACCGTTTACACGTGTAAACGTTGGAGCCTTAGTTGCTAGTCACTAATGGCTTAGCAAATTAAAGGAAATGAGAGTGTAATTTCATTATTAACCCTTTCCTCCATGGGATTTAACAATTATCCAAGGGCATATTTTTTAGGTCCAGCTATTATTCTTTACTGTTCTGACTTTTCATAACCCATGTAAATGAAGACACATTAATAACATTTATTTGTGCAAAGTTTTATTGAACTGTATTTTGCTGTTAGACAGATTTTGATAAAATATTTTTTGCCGATTACACTGCAATGATGACTGTAGACAGCTTTTAACTTTCTATTGTTATCCTCACAACTGAACTGAACACTTACTGTACAACAAGAAACACTCTTTTGTGTTTTTCAGCAGGTATTTGTAATTATTTCCATATTTTCCATTACAAGTATCATTCACATGTGTTGGGTAAAGATCGCTTGATCTGGCCCTAGTGAAATATGCACAAGGGCATACATGCCATATTTCTGGAAAGCATTCCAGGGGATTTGGTTCAAAATTCCAGGGGATTCCGATATAATTCCAGGGGATTTTTTAACGCGGCTAAACAAGCGGAATTTACTAGAAACTAAACTAAGATGCAATATTAAATATATTTATCCTCATTTATTTAATCAATATTTTTATTATGTTTTTTTGTAACAGGGTGTCAGCACATAATAAAACTATATAAAACAAACACTATATGAACTGTCCGACAAACTCTGATGTGCATAGCACAGACTAAAGTCAGTTAGAACAATTATTTAAGTTAATTAACATGGACTTGGTTGTTATTAACTTGCTGCAGATGCTGAGTTCGAACGCTCAACATAATGATCTCTGCAGTCAAACCAGACCAGGAGTCAGTCTGAATCTTTCTAAGTATGCTGAGGGGGTTTGTTTAGAAAAGTCTTTGTGTATTTACATTATAATTTCTATTTTCTGTTCAAAATCCCCATGAAAATTAAATATTGCTGCCCAAAAATTGTGTTCGAGCAACACTACTGAAGTCCATCTGGATCTGTCCTTGAATATATCAAATGTTGCAGCTTCAATGGCTATTATATTTTTATTCCAAGAATGCAAGAATTAGCTTGACTGGTCATTTCTTCCTACTTTGTAATTAAAAAAAAAGATTGCAAACGTGCCAAAACGTTAATTGTTGGTCAAAAGACGAATAATTTGTATCCGAAAGTGTCCCATTATCCGGATACACACATATTTTGGACATCATAAAAAAACCTTCAATCCTTTGACAACTCCGCTAATTGTACATAAAACAGACGGTATACTTGTGATTTCATTCACACCTATGCAACAATCAATTATCCAATAAACAATCCTGTTAAGTGTCAATTCTCACTAAAAAATCGATAATCCTCTCGGTGACACTAATTAGACGAATTCGGAACGTTTTGACACAACCGTTAGGAGTCCGAGATACGTAACGGTGTATTCGGCGTATAGACAAATGTCTGTTATGAGAGCGACAAAAATGCATTTTTATACCGTTTTTCTTAACTTTTGTTAATTCCGGGGGATTTTCGTCTCCCGCCGGGGGGCCAGGGGATGGCTCTAAATTCCGGGGGATTTTTCCCCCCGCCGGGGGATATGGCATGTATGCAAGGGTGGTAACGAGGCTCTGCCGAGTTACCGCCTAAGTGCATATTTCACGAGAACCAGAACATGCGATCTTTACCCAACATAAGTGAATGATACTTTTTCTTGCATACAGTATTTATTTTGTGCATTTTGGGATATTTTCCTGTAATTTTTTCTCTGCACTACTTTTTTTATAGTAGTGGAGTGATATACCCAACATTCCATCGTTCATTCGTAACTGCGTAAGACGTTGTGACTTATTCTACATGGGGGGTGTAGGATCGAAATTTCCTACGCGGGTGAAAACACCAAATGACATGATCTGGTCATGCAAGAATGATGTGTCTTATTAATTTAGAAACATTCATGTAATTACACAACTTCATTGACATTATTGTGGTATGGTTTGATGCCAGGGATATTTATTACCCAATATTCTTCAGAGTCTAATAAGAATTTAAATAATTAATATAAATAATATGCTCTTCCCCTACTAGGGGGCATTTAAAAGGAATTTTACGGTATCTGAATAAATTTCCTCCATTAAGTATCATGATTTTCCATTTCTATTTTATTTTATGTATAAGAAAATATCAGATGCATTTTTTTGTGGGAGGAGGTGGAATATGATATGTTTCAGCAGCTGTTGTCACAGATAGATCAGGATCTGCACTGGTGGTATTTTGGTCAGAAATAACCTAACAAATCAAAAAGTGAACAGTTTAGATCCTGATCAGATGGCACAGATGTGCTGGATGATCTGAATCTAAACTGTTTGCCCATGCAGTAAAGGTGTTTCTATGGAGGAAAGGGTTATACAAGTTATAAAAAAATTGCCCGATTATTTTAAATGATTTTTTACTTTTAGATACAACTGTGATAGAACATGTGCCTTGTAAAAGTGTCTTCGACTCGGCAGATTTTACCAAGATGAAGCAGATAGCCAAATTTTCACTGCATAAAGAGTAGGTTGTATTTTATGCTTTTCAGTGAATTATAGAATTTTCCCGGTGAAATAAAAGTGCTATTTCACTATTTTCAAACAGTGGAATATCATTTTTATTTTCACTGATTTTTTCAAGTTGGTACCCAAAGCCACATAAAATACCGAATGAGAACGTTAGGAAAACGGGCTTAAATTTGGATATATGACGTCATGACGTCATGTCCTAAGCGTGCAGTTTTGGTGCCATTTCCTGCAACTTTTCTGTCAAATTTACACTTATTTAGCTCTAAAAGCATAAAATAAAAAGAAAATTTGTTTTTAACAGTGAAAGATAGAAATATATTTCACTCGTGAACTCTGGAATTATGTATTTTCATTCGTGGCTTTGCCACTTGTGAAAATACGAATTCCGGAGCTCACTCAGTAAAATATATATCTATCTTACACTGGTAAAAACAAATATCCTCTATGTATTATGTTATTGTTAATCAAATTATCATAGTTGATTCAAAAAAAGGAAATATCTACATTTTTAACCCTGTACAGACACACCTTTATTGCTAGGGCGAACAGTTTAGATCCAGATCAGCCGGCACATCCATGCCATCTGATCAGGATCTAAACTGATCGCTTTTTATGCCCCCGAAGGGAGGCATATAGTAATCGGACCGTCCGTCCGTTCGTCCGTCCGTCCGTCCGTCCGAAATAATCTTGTCCTCGCTTCTCCTCTGAAACCGCTTGAGGGATTTCTTTGAAACTTCACAGGAATGTTTGTCACCAAGCCTAGTTGTGCATATCGTCAGGAATTTCTGCTCCGATTATTTTTGGCTGAGTTATGGCCCTTTGAAGCAAAATCTTGTCCTCGCTTCTTCTCCCAAACCGCTTGAGGGATTTCATTGAAACTTCACAGGAGTGTTTGTCACCAAGCATAGATTTGCATATCCGAAGGAATTTCTGATCGGATTATTTTTGGCCGAGTTATGGACCTTTTTACCTAACCCTAACCCTAAACCCTAACCCTAACCCTAAACCCTAACCCTAACGTAAACTGAAATCGCTTGAGGGATTTCATTGAAACTTCACAGGAGTGTTTGTCACCAAGACTTGTTATGCATATCCAAAGGAATTTCTGATCGGATTATTTTTGGCTGAGTTATGGGCCTTTTTACCTAACCCTAACCCTAACCCTAAACCCTAACCCCAACCCTAAGGTAAATTTTGTTAACGCAATAGAGGTAACATTTTTTGTCCGATTGTCATGAAATTTGGTCAGGATGTTTGTCCCAATGATTTCTTGGACGAGTTTTAATATGGGTCATCAGGGTCCAAAAACTAGGTCACTGTTACTAAAAATAGAATTTTCTTGTTAACACTCTAGCGGTCACATTTTTGCTCCGATTGTCATGAAATTTGGTCTGGATGTTTGTCCCAATGAATTCTCGGACGAGTTCGAATAAGGTTCATCCTGGTCCAAAAACTAGGTCACTGTTACTATAAATAGAATTTTCTTGTTAAAACTCTAGCGGTCACATTTTTGCTCGAATTATCATGAAACTTGGTCAGGATATTTGTCCCATTTATTTCTAGGCCGAGTATGAATATGGGTCACCTGATCCCAAAAACTAGGTCACTGTTACTATAAATAGAATTTTTTTGTTAACACTCTAGCGGTCACATTTTTGCTCCAATTATCATGAAACTTGGTCAGGATATTTGTCCCATTTATTTCTAGGCCGAGTTTGAATATGGGTCACCTGGGTCCAAAAACTAGGTAACTGTTACTATAAATAGAATTTTCTTGTTAACACTCTAGCGGTCACATTTTTGTTCTGATTGTCATGACACTTGGTCAGGATGTTTGTCCCAATGATTTCTCGGACGAGTTTGAATATGGGTCATCTGGGTCCCAAAACTAGGTCACTGTTACTTAAAATAGAATTTTCTTGTTAACACTCTAGAGGTCACATTTTTGCTCCGATTGTCATGAAACTTCGTCAGGATGTTTGTCCTAATGATTTGTCAGACAAGTTCGAATATGGGTCATCTGGGTCCAAAAACTAGATCACTGTTACTAAAAATAGAATTTTCTTGTTTACACTATAGTGGTCACAATTTTACTCTCAGATTGTAAAGAAACTTGGTCAGGACATATGTCCCAGTTATTAATTGGTTGAGTTTGAATATGGGTCACCTGGGTTCAAAAACTAGGTCACTGTTACTATAAATAGAAAAATCTTGTCCATGCTGTAAATTTGTTATTTCTCATTGGATTTTAAAATAACTTGGCTCAAATGTTTACCATGACAAGGTGTACTTTCGCGTACAATACCCATGCCTGTTGGTCCAAGGTCAAGGTCACTGTTACTAAAAATAACATTTTCTTGTCTTGGCTGTTAATTCCTAATGAATGAAGTGATTTCAAAATAACTTTACAAAAGTATTCACCATGACAAAGGGATGTGTTGCTTACAATACCCATGCCTGTAGGTCAAAGGTCAAGGTCACTGTTACGAAAAATAGCATTTTCTTTTCCAAGCTGTAGATTTGTTGTTTCTTATTGGATTTTAAAATAACTTGATGTAAATGTTCACCATATCGAGACGTTGCACTCAGGTGAGTGATAAAGGGCCATCATGGACCTCTTGTTCATATTAATATTTAACTTTATTTAACTATATATTTACTACAGACTTGAAACATAATTATGATCCTTTCATCTTTCACATTATATGCATGCAGTATGCTTCGTCTTCCACAAGCATTTTTTTCATTACATATGTTTATTTATTACATATGTATACCTATTTGATTTCAAGCTGCATTTCGGGGGCATATGTCAATTCCAGTGACAGCTCTTGTTTATTCATTATCTTATTTCTGACCAAAATGCGACCAGTGCAGATCCTGATCAGACGGCACGGATGTGCCGGCTGATCTGGATCTACACTGGTCGCACATGCGTAAAAATGCGTATCTATACTGGAAAGGGTTAATCCAATTCTCCACAGATGCACCTTTATAGCATGGGCAAACAGTGCAGATTCTGATCAGCCAGCATACCTGTGAGGTTCATTATGTTATTACTGACCAAATTGTGAGCTGTGCAGATCCAGTTCAGATGGCATGGATGTGCCAGGTGATCTGGATCTACACTGGTCACACATGCATTAAAATGCGTATATGTGGAGTAAAGAGTTAACTCTTTATGAATACTAGATTTGACGCTTTTTAGCAAGATTTCCTAACTCATTTTAATTTTATTTAAATTAGAATTTTTTTAATTATACCGTATTAGATCATCATCATCATCATCATCATCATCATCTTTTTTTTATTCAAGGTGATTATTATATACTGCTTCAAATAAAGTTGTTACAAATTTTATGTTCATTGGAATAAAACGAAATTAAGTTTTCATTTACTTTTAAATTTAAATCATTTCAGCTCGGTTACAGATGTGAAGCTATGTTCAGAGAAAAAGATGGCATTCTCTGTCTCACAAGGTAAGAAAACTGGGCCAAAGATCATAAAACAAAAAGTGGAATCTAGTGTCCAATCTCAGGCTGTAATGGATAATGGAGGCCTGTCTCCATGATAATGAAGACCTGTCTCCATATCATCTAATCATTTTCGTAAGATTTGAGACTGGTCTCCAATGTAACCATTTACTCCATGGATACACCTTTAATAACATGCCAGTTTAGATGCAGATCAGCCGGCACCTTCATTTAATCTTATATGGACTGTTTGTTTCTTGGTCAGGAATAACCTGAATAATTTTCAAGCAAACAGTGTAGATCATGATAAGTGTAGATCATGATAAGTGTAGATCATGATAAGTGTAGATCATGATAAGTGCAGATCATGATAAGTGTAGATCATGATAAGTGTAGATCATGATAAGTGTAGATCATGATAAGTGTAGATCATGATAAGTGTAGATCATGATAAGTGCAGATCATGATAAGTGTAGATCATGATAAGTGCAGATCATGATAAGTGCAGATCATGATAAGTGTAGATCATGATAAGTGTAGATCATGATAAGTGCAGATCATGATAAGTGTAGATCATGATAAGTGTAGAAGTGTAGATCATGATAAGTGTAGATCATGATAAGTGCAGATCATGATAAGTGTAGATCATGATAAGTGCAGATCATGATAAGTGTAGATCATGATAAGTGTAGATCATGATAAGTGCAGATCATGATAAGTGTAGAAGTGTAGATCATGATAAGTGTAGATCATGATAAGTGTAGATCATGATAAGTGCAGATCATGATAAGTGCAGATCATGATAAGTGTAGATCATGATAAGTGCAGATCATGATAAGTGCAGATCATGATAAGTGCAGATCATGATAAGTGTAGATCATGATAAGTGTAGATCATGATAAGTGTAGATCATGATTAGATGACACAGGTGTGATGGCTGATCTTCATTTACACCAGTCCCCAATGGGATAAAAGCATGGTGTAAAGGTTTAAAATATGTCAATGCCGACTGCACATTGTAAGTAGCAACAAAAAACATGCCCAAAAACTTAAGTTCCATGAAATATGGTCATATGACAGCAAAAGACATTTGGAGTTTCCCTAGGCAAAGAGATGCTCAGTGATTAAAAATACACATATTAATGTTGAGTGCAATTCAAAATTATTTTTGTCATCTTGTTTGATTAAAGAAGAGGTTTTATCCATCTTAACCCTTTTCCATATATGGCTTGGGCAAACAGTGTAGATCCAGATCAGTCGGCACATGCCATCTGATTAGGTTCTGCACTGTTTGCTTTTTGGTCAGAAATAACTTAATAAATAAAAAAGCCAACAGTTTAGGTCCTGATCAGATGGCATGGATGTACTGACTGATCTGGATCTACATTGTTTGCATATGTAATAAAAAGCATATATATGGAGAAAAGATTAAACTATTTTCAATTGAACTATTACTTGTAGCATTGGATTATTTGTAAAAGTGCATTAAGGTATGACCATCCTAATGAATACCTATATCAAGAAGAGTATCCAAGGGAGGTAACTATAGTAGTAAATTAGCTATGAGTTCTGTCATGCAAGAGGACCAGGGTTCAAATCCCACTGGAAGCTAAATTTTTTTGTAAGCCTAGAGCTTAAATAATTGGCATATTTCTTTTTTTCCTGTGTAATTCTGTCATTGAATATAAAATTCTCATAATTTAAACTAAAATAAGCAAAATAATCAAGATTAAAGGGGTTTTCGCTATCAGAATAGTGTTTATTCAAGTCATCAATTTGAAAATTTCTAAAACTGGACGGTAAACTTCTCTGAAATTTTGTTTAAATTTTGTTTTAGGTATATAGTTAAAAAATGGTAAAGTTTGGTATATTGCACCAATTAGGATTTTGCACAATTTTCATTAATTTAGTCTGGTGAAATATAAAAAAATGCATTATTTAAATTTATTTTGTCAAAAAATGTCATTTTAAGATAAATTCTGTATTTATATATTATATCTTAAATTGGTTTAGTAAAATATAACATATTTTGGATAAACTGTAAAAAATTAGGGTCGAATTTATCAATAACAAAAAATTTTGTCACCGATTAAAGAATTTGGATACTTTCACGTTTTATCTCACTTTTTTAAATAAAAAAAGCTAAAAATCTCAAAAACTACACGGTGAAAATCATTAAAATTTTGCATACAAGTCAGTGGTATGAAGCAGTTGATGAAAAAATAATCAGATGTTGGATTCTTAATAGTGCCCATTAGGATGGTCATACCTTAAGATAATACTATTACAAGGATATCATTTAAAAGTTTCAAAACTGAAGAATGAATTTGCACAGACAGTAAAATTATTATTTTTTAAATTATTTCAACATTTCAGTTTATTCAAACCATAATCAGGGAATCTTTAAATGTTAATCTATAATAAAACACAATACATGAGTTGGAAAGTATATTGCATTCCTTGCATTCCTTTAACATGCATGTTTCAGACTCTTTTTTTTCTATGATACATGATATGAAAAAAAACACAATACATATCAGAGGTGTAGAATTCCACTCTACCACTTGCCATGGCAAGTAAATGATCTGTTGGGTTGAGTGAAGCGTCCGAAACAATCGACCGACTGGGTGAGAAAATTTTTCAGCAATGCACATGTGTTTTCTTCAGAAAATGAAATATTTTCACTTTGTTTACAAAATACAATTTAATATCTGGTATTTCCATCAATTTCCGCTGTATTTGGAACGTTTCTGATGTAAAGTTAACAGCAGTGATTTATTTTTATCCTCACTGGGTTTCCCTAATCAGAGAGAGGCTGCAAGTGCATGTATTTTCCAGCTATATGTCAAAATGTCGAAACAAATGAAGATAACGTTTTTTACATAAAGGTAGGGGTAATGATGAAAAGCGAGAGAGCGAGCTAGACAGTAAGAAAGAGATAGACCGAATAGAAAAACGAAAATTGCAACAGAAAGACTATTTTATTTAAAATGTAAGGGCAAGTGTACTTTCTGTAAGGGCGAGTGCACTTACTCATTCACTCTACCTGCAGGGCGAGTGGGTCCAAAAAAATTTCTACACCTCTGCATATATTATTATTTTATGGTATAACTGCAACCTTGATTATGTTATCATGTTATCTTGTGATATAATTTGTGTATGACTAAAATTCTCTTATATCTTATAGAATAAATGGGGTCACCCTTTTCAGGGCCTGAAACAAAGACCAAAAAAAAAACAAAAATAAAAAAAAAATTGTTAATCTATAATTATAATGTTTCATAATTCTGAAGTTAGATTCACTAAAGCTTAGTTAGATATTTTGTGGATATTCACATCTTCAGGTGAGCGCTTCAGTGCCATCATGGCCATCTTGTTTTAGTTAGTTGAGCATGCTGTTATTTCCATACAAAGTGTCTGAAGGTGGCACAAGCTATATTTCATTGCTGTAAATGTTTTTGTAAAATATTATCTGAAAGCGGAAATTTCTTGGAATTAATTTTTTTTGCACAATCTATATTTGTATTTATTTGGTTATGAATGCTTTGAAGGTTGTCTGGTAATGTCTGTACATATATCATGATTCACAATGATTTAAATGCAAACATTTTTTTTTCTGATCATTAAACAGAGAACACAGATGCCTAATGTCCTCAGACTTTACATGTTCATCAGTTCTTGACAGTTAATAGTCTTGACAAGCATATGGCCCCCTTTTGATTTTTTAAGGTCAAAAGGCTAAAGGTCAAGGTCATGGTGACCTTTAATGAAAAAAGTTTTCTGATCAATAATAAAAGAATGCTGGAGTCTTATGTCCTCAAACTTGTTATGTTGGTTGGTCTTAATAGTCATGTGATCTCTATTGATTTTGAGGTCAAGGTCATTGTGACCTTTATTGCAAAAAACCTGTCTATTCAGTAACTACCCTTGTGTCCTCAAACTTAGATAGTCTTCTTAAGTTATACTCACTAGGTAACTCACAATCTGACTGACTGTGCAACAGGACATACATGTTTTACAAATCTCTCTGATGTTGTCTATTTTCAGATAGTCTCCTTAAGTTATACTCACTAGAAGATCAGAGTCAGCTCAGAAGTGTGGCTCTTGCAGGAATGGTAGGTACAATATTATTATACCTCAATTTCATTTACAATGTTAATGTTTCCATAGGCCACCGTGACATATAAGTACTGTCAAAAAAAAATTTCTGTCGGAAAAATACTGTTATCCGCTACCATAGGTAGGACATGTTCGAAAATTATACTGTACCATTCGCGCATGCGCAACATCTATTTTTACATTTCCGTTGTAAACAGACGACAATAATGTCAAGCAACAAACGTTTTTCTACCATAAACGAGGCAGATTTAAAGACTCTGGATCAATATTATTGAATAAAGTTGTTCATGGTTTGAATAGTTTTTCGGTATAATAAAATAAATGTTACATGTCTGACAGGGTGACAGTAAAATTGTCAACTTTCGAAAATACTGTCAACCTCGGCTTTGCCTCGGTTGACAGTATTTCCTCAAGTTGACAATTTTACTGTCACCCAGTCAGACATGTAATATTTATATAATACCACATGTAAGACCATCTTGCTATAATGCCTACAATTTGTTGTCCAGAAAGCTCTGTATTGATACAGCTAAGAATGTTGCAGTAAGCTTGATCACTGTTTGGTTTTCCCATTGAATGTTGTCAGTGTCTCTTGTGGAACCTAGTCTAGTAACACGAGACAATTGAATAGCCTCAAAAGCATTACCAGTACCCAAGGTTATAAAACTGAGCATGGAAACCAGTCTCAAATCTCAAGCATCTGATTGGCTGAAATGGCACCAGTCGCCATTTCAGCCAATCAGATGCTTGAGATTTGAGACTGGTTTCCAATCTCAAATATTAACCCTTTACTCCATATATACATATTTTACCACATGTGTGACCAGTGTAGATCCAGATCAGCCCACACATCTGTGTTGTCTAATCAGGGTCTGCACTGTTAGTAATTTAGTCAGAAAAAACCTAATAAAAAAAAACGAACAGTGCAGATCATAATCAGATAGTCCGGATGACGCTGGCTGATCTGGATCTACACTATTCGCCCAAGCCATAAAGGTGTATTTATGGAGTAAAGGGTTAAGGGCCGTCATCATTGCACTGACATCAATAAATAGAATATTATCTTAATCGCTTTAATGACAAAATGGAGTTAAAAAAAACTTTGCACAAATAAATGGGATTAATGTATCTATTTAACATATGTTAATAAAAGTGAGTACAGTAAAGAAAAAATCTAGATCTAAAAATTCCCTAAAATTCTATTTACATCCAAACACAAATAATAAACAACATAAATAATCAATTTAAATGCCCGCATGAGTAATATGATACTGTCAAAAATATTTTGAGTCAAATGTATATAATATGAGAGATTTGTAAAATTGTTTGACCTTAAATTTCCTGGTTGCATAAATAGATGATAAGAGAATAAAAAAGTTGACTTCTCTCTTCACGATTGAATGTTTTATTTTTATTAAAGGATCTCAAATGTTGATGTCCTTTTACTTATGTGGGCATAAAATTGAAATTTTAGGTTGATTGGTTTTTGTGTTCGCAACCACAAGTAGCACTTTAATGATTTTTGGCCCAGGGATTTGAAGTATTGTGCTCTTCCAAATCACCAACAGTTTTAAACTTCTTTTTCAGGCTCTTTCTTCATGCTATGTAATGCCAGATTGTAAAATTGTAATATGTGGATCTTGGGACAATAATGTGTAAGTTTATTTGCTTAAGGATTGAATCAATATTTTATTGCATTCATCAGAGTATAAAAATCATTTGGATTGTGTAAAGTGTATGGAGCTTAAGGGCTTCAGGCTTACTTTAACAGTCAAAATGTTATTCATATCCTGATGAACTCTTTACAATAAGCCTTTCCTCCATAGACACACCTTTATAGCGAACAGTGTAGATCCAGATCAGCCAGCAAATCTGTGCCGTCTGATCAGGATCCAAACTGTTTGCTTTTTTATTCGTTAGGTTATTTCTGACCAAAATGCGACCAGTGCAGATCCTGATCAGACGGCACGGATGTGCCGGCTGATCTGGATCTACACTGGTCGCACATGTGTAAAAATGCGTATTTATGAAGGAAAGGGATAATGCGTAAATTCTTGTTTTTTCAGTCCTAAAAATTTTGAATTCTTAACAAAATACTGAGAAGAATTTGTGATTACATTGCATTTTGAAATGACATTTTGACCATTAACAATGAGGACAGAAAATGTCTTTTATAATTTGTAGAACATCTGTGTTGGCTTTGACCTGTTAACTGCATAGATATGCCTTTTATCATGTTGGCAAACAATTTTGATCCATCTAAACTGGCACATTCATGCCATCTGGTCAGAATTTGTACATGTTTGCTTTGAAGATTTGTCAAGTTATTTCTGACCAAGAAGCAAATAGTCAAGATCAGACATCAAGGATTTGCCATCTGATTTCAATTAAAACTGGCAACCATAGTGATAAACATGAATAAATGGCATATCCATGAGTAAAGGGTTGATTTAAAACATTGTACTTTCACAAATAATAATGAGCAATTAGAGGTGTAGTTACACCTCCAGAGAAAATGTTTTTCATCACAAATTGAAAGAACCTAATAGCAGCAAAGTGCAAGCTGAGTGCAAATATAATGCTCACATGACCTAGTAAGCTACTATCATCGATATGTAATAAAGTATTTCTGACAACAAAATCTTTATTCATAGTTTTTAAAATTTAATTGTTATGCCCCCACAAATTGGGAGGCATATAGAGTTGCACTCGTCCGTTCGTCCGTACGTACATCCGTACGTCCCCAAATCTTGTGGCATCAACTCCTCCTAAACTATAAGGCGGATTTCTTTCAAACTTGCACAGATGATCAAGCAGGATGTGTAGATGATCGTAAAGAAAGGATTTTTTCCTGCGACCATTTTTACCAGAGTTATGGCCCTTTGTTAATTTCAGTTATAAAATCTTGTGGCGTCAACTCCTCCTAAACTACAAGGCAGATTTCTTGCAAACTAACACAGATGATGAAGCAGGATGTGTAGATAATCGTGGAGAAAGGATTTCTTCCTGCGACCATTTTTACCAGAGTTATGGCCCTTTGTTATATTCATTAATTAAATCTTGTGGCGTCAACTCCTCCAAAACTATAAGCAGATTTCTTGCGAACTTGCACAGATGATGAAGAAGGATGTGTAGATGATCGTAAAGAAAGGATTTTTTCCTGCGACCATTTTTACCAGAGTTATGGCCCTTTGTTAATTTCAGTAATTAAATCTTGTGGCATCAACTCCTCCAAAACTATAAAGCAGATTTCTTGCGAACTTGCACAGATGATAAAGCAGGATGTGTAGATGATCGTAAAGAAAGGATTTTTTCCTGCGACCATTTTTACCAGAGTTATGGCCCTTTGTTAATTTCAGTAATTAAATCTTGTGGCATCAACTCCTCCTAAACTACAGGGCAGATTCCTTGCAATCATGCACAGATGATGAAGCAGGATGTGTAGATGATCGTGAAGAAAGGATTTTTTCCTGCGACTATTTTTACCAGAGTTATGGCCCTTTGTTTTTTTCAATAATAATATCTTGTGGCATCAACTCCTCATTTACTTTTGGACAGATTTCTTTCTAACTTGCACACATGATCAAGATGGCTGGGTAGATGATCATAAAAAAAAGATTTTTTTCTGCTGCCATTTTTACCACAGTTATGGCCCTTTGTTTATTTCACTTAGTAATTTTGTGGCATCAACTTCACATTTTCTATTTGGCTGATTTCTTTCAAACTTGCACAGATGATTAGACATGATGTGAAGATTGTTGTAAAGGACATTGTCTTGCAACAATTTTCACCACAGTTATGGCCTTTTGTTTATGTTAGTTATTAAATTTTGTGGCACTTACTCCTCATTTACTAATCGTGATCACCACATGTTGTTAATACCTGGTACAAAATTTTGTAACAAATGTTATTGCAGCAGTGAGGGCATCAGTGTCCTCTGGACACAGTCTAGTTTATATTTTAATCTGAACTCCATACGAATTTAATCATATGTTTGACCAGTGTATATCCAGATTAGCTGGCATATGCATGCTATCTGATCAGGATATACACTGGTTGCTTCTTGGTCAGAAATGCTAAATAACCCAAAGAATCTAAAACGAACATTGCAGATTCTGATCCTCTACTCAAAGACTTATTATTGTGTGTACTTGTTCTGTTTCAGGTATTTTTACAGCGTAGAATTTGGTAACGTGATAGATACATTACTTGCACATGACGATGCGGTGTCTTGTGTTACATGGAGAAACAATACTCTCATTACAGCATCCTGGGACTCGTCAGTCAAGGTCAATAATTGTCTTCTTTTTTTTGAGAATATAAATATTTTAGTTTAGAAAGACTGCAACCAGAACTATTACAAGTCCTGCAAATAATTTTTTTAACACAACAGTACACTGTTCTTACAAAACAGTACATTGTCACTGAATGACCATATAAACTTCCATTATCCAAACTTGATTTTGCTTCATATTTCCATATTCTCATACATGTATTTGATCATTATTATGGAAAATTAAGGTTTCTATCAACTGAATCTTGAGATTTGAAACTGTTTTCTATTCTTAGTTTTATAATCATGTGCCCAGATATTAAATTCAGCTTCACAAATTTCTGTATATGAACCATATAAGCAATGAATTAACTGGCGACCAGTCGCCATTTCAGCCAATCAGATCCTTGAGGTTTGAGACTGATCTCAAAAATTAGTTTTATGATCTTGAACCCTGGTCTAATTTGATAAAAAAAGATGATTCCATTGTATTACTTCAGCACTTGAAGTGTTAAGACACAATCCTGTTTTTCATATTTACAGTTATGGCAGTTGGAGAATCCTGCAGAAGGTGAGGGACTTGGTGCAGCAGAGTTTCATGTAAGTGACTTCATTAAAATATCACTATATTTCATGCACCATTATAAAATGGGACTTAAAAGAGTTGGGGAGAATATTAGATCCTGATCAAACTGTCAACTTCAATGGTCTGAAAAGAATATACTGTTTTCTGGATGCATTAAAACTGCATCTCTGACTAATCAGACAGCAAAAATGCATAGGCTGATCTGGATCTACACTGTCACAAAGGCTGTACCACATTTTGTCATGGCACATCACAAATTTTAGATAATATAAGATGGTGGAATAAGCACACATAATGACTGAGAAGCAATGTAAACAAATCATGTAAGCATTATTTAAGGCAAAATGTGGATGTAAACTGAACAATTGAACATAATAGCACTTTGTTTTTGGGATGGATTACTACTAAAACATTTATAACCACAAAATTGCTTAATCCTTTCCTCCATAGATACACCTCTATTGTGTGGGTGAACAGTTTAGATCCAGATCAGCCAACACATCCGTGCCATCTGATCAGGATCTAAACTGTTCGCATTTTATTTATTAGGTTATTTCTGACCAAAATGCTGGCTGATCTGGATCTACACTGGTCGCACATGCATAAAAAGGCATATTTATGGAGGACAGGGTTAAAAGACAACGAAGTAGAACAAATACTTCTAGAACATCTGAATGTAAAAAAATCATATTCAGGGATTGTTTAAGACAATGGTATTTGTCTGACAGTTTGAGGTACTTTGTTCATTTCTATGGAATCATTGTGCTAATTAAATTAACCCAGAAGTTATCATTGTCAGATAAAATTTGATAGTTGACACAAAATAGTGAATTAAATGGGACAAGTTTTAACCAGAGTCTGGAAATTGAATTATCTAATATTTTCCTACAAGCACTTATGTTGCTTCTTTGATATGATAAGAGTATTTTTTGAGAATTTCCTTGGATTTCTTTGTTTTTCCATGCATCACACAATCCCAGCTTTATTCCATAGTTTATTGACTTTGCCCACACCCATTAATTGCACTTGTAGGAGGCAGTGCTGAAATTGATTATACCTTAAACCATATTCTCCCTTCCTCCTTACTTTTTGACTGTGTGGCATGGCTGTGTTTTCTCAGTGTGGCTTTTCCTTATATATTTCATTATTTTTCAAAATGTTTCAAAACTTTACATTTATGGCTTGCGCTTGTTATTCTTAACACAGAATCACTTTAAAACATACGAGGGGTGTTCGAAAAGTAATGTTTATGCAGTTATATTGCAGAACACATATCGATTTTCATTAAGGATTGAATCGATATTTAATGGTTTTCATTTGGGTATGGAAAACAGTTGGGTTGTTTAAAGTGTGTGAAGCCCGACAATCCAACTGTTTTTCATACCCAAATGAAAAACGTCAAATGTAGATTCAATCCTTATATTTACACACATTAATACTCTCATAAATACATAAATTATTAGACAAATTCGTAATATAACAGCTTTTTCTTATGGCTGTTAGAACATCCATGTTCACGACAAAGTGAATGACGGCACGCTTTTTCGCAACAACTCGTAGCAAAACGTGCGTGCTTGGCGATGTCACACATCAAAACATTGTGCATAGTCCAATAAACTGTGAACGGTTCTTCTGGAGCCACGCCTTTTAAACAATTACGTAATACTGTTTACCATTAGAAATTATGATTCGTTAGGTGAATAAGACTTCATTGTAGAGAATGAAATCGAAGTGTAAATATAATTTTTTAAATTATTCATAGATGTATCTATCATTCCTCTATTTACTCTTAAAATTTCGGCCAGTTTTGATTTCACAAATGTAGCTGTATCAGAATCTTTTTATTGTATACAAACATCACTGTGAATTTTCCAGGCAAAAACCAAAAACAAGTTTGCTTCATCATCTTTTCTTATTTCTGAATTATTATTTTGTAGAAATTGTGATTTCCTGTTAGAAAATAATAATAATAATAATTATTCAAATTATCAGTTTCTAAAACTTGAATAATGGTGTCTTAGCGAGTCTAAAATGGAAACACTTTTTCGATTAAGAGTTAAGATTAATATTATTCATTGGAATCTCACAATTTATACATGAATTTACTGCCTGAGTGGTCATCTTTAACACACACTTGGCATTTTTTAGCTCGACTATTCGAAGAATAGGGGAGCTATCCTACTCACCCCGGTGTCGGCGTCGGCCGTTAAACAAAATATGCACTTTGGTCCATAACTTAAAAACTACTTTTGATATCAACTTCAAACTTGAAATATATATTCACCATCAAATTCTACATCATTACCAACAAGACCCATAACTCTGCTACAAATATTTTTTAAGTTATGCCCCTTTTTCACTTAAATTTTGCGTTAAGGAAAATATGCACTTTGGTCCATAACTTATAAACTACTGGAGATATCAACTTGAAATTTGGAATATATATTCACCATCAAATTGTACATCATTACCAACAAGACCCATAACTCTGCTGTCAATATATTTCAAGTTATGCCCCTTTTTTCTTATATTTTGTGTTAAGCAAAATATGCATTTTGCCCATAACTTCAAAACTACTTGAGATATTGCCTTGAAACTTGAAATATATTTTCACCATCAAAATTTACATCATAACCAACAAGACCCATAACCCTGCTTTCAATATTTTTCAAATTATGCCCCTTTTCCACTTACATTTTGTGTTAAGCAAAATATACACTTGGCCCTTAACTTCATTATTAATGGAGGGATTTCAAAATAACTTGGCACAAATGTTCACCATGACAAGGCGGTGTGTCGCGTACAATACCTATGCCTGTAGGTCGAAGGTCAAGGTCACTGTTACAAAAAATAGAATTTTCTTGTCCGGGCTGTAACTTTGTTATGAATGGAGGGATTTCAATATAACTTGACACAAATGTTCACAATGACAAGGCTGTGTGTCCGCACAATACCCATGGCTGTAGATCCAAGGTCAAGGAGACTGTTACTAAAAATAGAATTTTCTTGTCCAGGCTGTAACTTTGTTTTGAATGGAGGGATTTCGAAATAACTTGACACAAATGTTCACTATGACAGGGTGGTGTGTCGCGTACCATGCCCATGCCTGTAGGTCAAAGGTCAAGGTCAATCTTACAAAAAATAGAATTCTCTTGTCCGTGCTGTTACTTTGTTATGAATGGAGGGATTTCAAAATAACTTTGCACAAACGTTCACTATGACAAGGCAGTGTGTCCACACAATACCCAAGCCTGAAGGTCCAGGTCACTGTTACTTAAAACAGAATTTTCTTGTCCGGGATGTAACTTCATTATAAATGGACGGATTTCAAAATAACTTGGCACAATTGTTCACAATGACAGGGTGTTGTATCCCATACCATGACCATGCCTGTAGGTCAAGGTCACTGTTACTAAAAATAGAATTCTCTTGTCCGGGCTGTAACTTCGTTAGGAATAGAGTGATTTCAAAATAACTTGACACAAATGGTCATCATGACAAGTTGGTGTGTCCCGTACCATGCCCATGCCTGTAGGTCCAAGGTCACTGCTACTAAAATAGAATTTTCTTGTCAGGGTTTTAAATACATTAGGAATATAGTAACTTGCCAGAAATGTTCACCATGACAAGCTGGTGAGTCGTGTACCATTTCCATGCCTTTAGGTCAGTTCTTTTCTGTAACATTACTGAAGTGATTGATAATTGACTAAAAGTAAATATCTCTAATAAAAAAAATTCTAACAAGTTTTCTAACAACTTCAGAAATATTTCATAGTTATTCCCCTTTTCAGTTTAATATTTATGGTACATTAAGAAATTATTTCTGTTATTTGAAATGAATTTTTCCCTTACCATTCACTTCACAGACACTTGTTTAGGGGTCATTTGCTGGCCCTATATGCCTATAGAGCTATATAGGCCTATATACAGGCTTACAGGTCTCTAGATCCAAAAGTGGGTTAATTATTGTTGAAAGGGTATTTTTTTCAAACTGGGATATTTTGTGTTCTAAGTGATTGTATATGTATCTCATGCTATAGATCATCTGTTTATTTCCTGAAATTGCCCACTTTTGGATCTAGAGACCTGTAAGCCTGTATATAGGCCTATATAGCTCTATAGGCATATAGGGCCAGCAAATGACCCCTAAACAAGTGTCTGTGAATAGTTTTACTGATTGCACATGAATGTATGGCCATAGTTGTTACTGTTTTAATCTTCAAATTGCATTTGTTTCAAATGATTCGAATAGTCGAGCATGCTGTCTCCTCTGACAGCTCTTGTTTAAGATTCCTGTATCTTTATTTACCCACAAGTGTTGTAACAAACCCCTGTCATTTCTCATTTTGTAAACTTACCTCTCATGTTAAGGACTTTGTTATTTGAAGCCAGAACAGCAGATCAAATTAGTTTTATATCAAATGGACAAGTATAAATGCCATTACTTTATGATATATTCAAAATGTTTAAGCATTGCTGTTTACTTTTCTTTTTATTATCTGAACGATGACACTGATATTTGCTTTAGACGAAAACTAGTCTAGTACATGTATATCCTTAATTTTTCAACTTGTTAGATAAAAGGTTACGCTTACTGCAGACATGCATATAACATGTATACATTCATTAATATGAGTCCAGGAAATACATAAGCATTACTTTTTGAACACCCCTCGTAGCATTGAACAGTTTTTCTAGTAAACTTATAGTCTAACTATAAGCATCAGTATAAAACTTATAGTCCGATGTCATACAATGGTATAAATTTTATGTTGTCAATTTTAGTGATCATTAACTTGTACAATTCAAATTTTCACTTTATTTTGTAGATTATTTTTATCTTCTATTACCTACTCTGAACTTTTGGTTTGGAGATTTGCATAGCATTTGGACAATTTACATGTATCTGAATTTTTTTTATTTATAAATGAATATTGCCATTTTCCTGTTGTTATAAACCTAGAGAACATTGAAATTATATTGTTATTTCAAGTGGGCATAAATTCACATAGCTATGTTATTCTCATACAGTTTTATACTTGGTGGTTTGATTTCACTGGGGTTTGAATAATGTACTTCCTCTAGCACAAAATATGCGAAAATCGACCCCTTGCAAAATAAAATGTTACCACTGTATGCATATTTTTCTGTTTTTCTTTTGCTACAAATTTTGATTTCAGTTAGATTTTGGCTTGCAACCAAAACATTAAACACCATGTGCGGGGACTGATATTTTCGTTGAGATGTAGCGCGGCAGTATAATCGACAGAAAGTTGTTCATTGTAAATCACGCTTTCAGATTGCTTTACTTTAGGCCACACCTTTTGTTACTGTTTCACCATCCGCAAGGGGAATGTACCCACAGCGACAAAAATTTGATTGACAGCAAAATCGCTTTGCAAGTTAAATACAGCATCTTTTGATTGGAGCAGCAGTTCTAACAGTCGTCACATTACAAAAACATGGTTGGTGTCTTGTCAAGTGTTGCAATGCAACAGGTGTTTACGGAGGTTGCTCGCTTGGTCAGTATCTAATTGAAATCAAATTTTGTAGTCAACATTTCTTTGCTTTTTTAGATGCAGTTGGACCACGACTATAGTGTCACAGATATTACTGTAGATGACTGTTGCAGAGTTCTAGTGTCCGGAACAAAAGAGGGGCAACTATATGTGTGGGATTTACATAACTATGCACTCAATAATATATTTCAGCGTAAGATTTATGTTTATTTTATACATTTTTAGCCAGATTTTGACTAGAATCATACAGAAATGATTCAAATTTCACATTTCAAAATCTCCAACATTTTTAATTCATTATATGTTTTGTATGATACTTACTGCATTTACTTTAACCCTTTCCTTCATATATATTCATTTTATGCATGTGCGACCAGGGTAGATCCAGTTCAGCCAGAACGGATGTGTAGGGTGATCTGGATCTACAATCTTCGCCCACGCAGTATAGGTGTGTCTATGGAGGAAAGGTTTAATACCATTAATAACATGAATGACGATCCTTATTGCTCATTATCTCAAAGAAATAAAGCAAAACTAACTCCCACCGATATTCGGTCTTCGTGAACTTGCTCATTTCAACTCCGGCTGATATTTGGTCTTCATGAACTTGCTAATTTAATACATTCCGACAAACCTAAAACACTCACAAAGTCTAGTGTAGAACAGATGGTAGAAACTTCTTGAAGAGGAAGTTTAAGAAATGACGGATAATCCAATGTGTCTGTTTGGCGTCTCACTTGGCTTTGCTATCGGAAGTTATATGCCCATTTCGGTGATCGTCATTATGGACATTAAATACTTTTATTTGCTTTTCAATGTTGCAATATTCAAATTTTATTCATCTGCACTGAATTATGTCTGCACCTACTGCTAAAAGAAGAAGGGTGGAATTGCAATAAGAAGAAAAAGAAATCAAAAAAAAAAATTTCATTTGCTTTTTTTATTCTCTAAAATATGTCAAAGGTTGCAAAGCATCAAACATTCAAGTTTGACGAAGAAAAAGCGTTATATTCTTTGTTCATATGAGAATCTGTTTGGGAAAGTGTGAGGTTGGTGCACCTTAGAACCTGGTATAATCCCCCCCCCCCCCCCCAGTGGCAAATTGATTTGTCATTGACCATTACAAGGTTGTTACAACAAAGGTTCTTTTTGTCATTAATTGTTCATGGTGTCTTCTTTGAAATTGATTTTTGGATAAATACATGCTCTGTTTACATCTCTACTTTTTGGCTGCATGGGGATGCTTCGTGTTTTGGGTGTGGCAATTCATGATATGCATATTTCACTTTTTAATATATGCACAGATGACCACAAGAGCAATGCCAAATTTCACAAAAATGACATAATATGCAATGTTCACTTTTTGATTCTTTGACTTATTTCTTACAAAGAGGCGGCTAGATCAGATGACATAGATGTGACAGTTGATCTTTATCTATACTGTTGGCACACATGATAAAACCTGTTATGATAAAATACATGTATATGTGATAAAAGTGTACTAAAACAATGCAAAATAAAACAAGCACAAATTGTCTTAGTAAAAATAAAATTAACACCCATCCACTTGACAATGTTGCATGCAAAAGCACACAAACATATAAAACATAAGAAGCTTATAGCATAAAAGCTGGTACGACACCATAAGCATACCTTCAATACAATATCCCATTAAAAATATTGTAGATTTCTTTTTATACTTTATTATTAACATTTCCACATGAAGCCTCTGATTCCGCTGGGGCTTGCCTGAATGGTTTGAAGAAACAAAAATGCCTGGCTAATTAAACATGAGCTGTAATAAGGGAGAACTAATGACTTTACCTTTTTGACTCAAATACAAAGTCGGAAAATGATTGATATGAATCTATTTAAATGTGGAAAGAATAAATAATTTCCATTTTTTTCATTCACAGGTCATGAAGGGAAGGTGCATGCAGTGCAGTTGAATGATAGTAAGTTACTGACATTGATTTATATTTTAGCATTATAATCCTGTTGTTTTTTTTAAAGCATATTATTGTATCACATTGAGTTGTGCATAACCGATGCTACGTGTTTTGGGCAGTTGCACATTACTGGTAAGCAGGCTTAATTAATAGGAACCTGAATTTTCCCCTGAAAAAAATTGTGATAGCACATATATAACATTTCCCCCTATATGCCTGGTTGAAATTCTGGTTTCTGTGATTTATTAAACCGAACCAACAATATTTTAATTATATTATGTCTGGTCTCTTTACCAAATAACCTTTTCATCTTTTCTTCAAAATCAAGGTTGTTAATTCGATGTGGCCGAAATTCGGGGGAGCATATAGTTGTCGCTTTGTCCGTCCGTCCGTCCCGTTCGTCCGTCCGTTCGTTCGTCCGTCCGTCCGTCATAATATTGTCCGGACAATTACACAAAAACTATGAGAGGTATCAAGACTAAACTTCATAGGTAGTTAGATCTCGTTGAGGAGCAGTGCAGTGCACAAGAACTATAACTCTTGCTTTATTCATTTTTGAGTTATTGCCCTTTGAAATTTCTCATACTTACTTTTTGTCCGGGGCATATCTCCCAAAGTCTAAGAGTTATGAAGTTGAAACTTCATAAGTAGATAGATCTCAATGAGGAGCAGTGCAGTGCACAAGAACCATAACTCTTGCTTTATTCATTTTTGAGTTATTGCCCTTTGAAATTTCTCATACTTACTTTTTGTCCGGGGCATATCTCACAAAGTATAAGAGTTATGAAGTTGAAACTTCATAAGTTGATAGATCTCAATGAGGAGCAGTGCAGTGCACAAGAACCATAACTCTTGCTTTATTCATTTTTGAGTTATTGCCCTTTGAAATTTCTCTTACTTACTTTTTGTCCGGGGCATATTTCACAAAGTATAAGAGTTATGAAGTTGAAACTTCATAAGTAGATAGATCTCAATGAGGAGCAGTGCAGTGCATAAGAACCATAACTCTTGCTTTATTCATTTTTGAGTTATTGCCCTTTCAAATTTCTCATACTTACTTTTTGTCTGGGGCATATCTCACAAAGTATAAGAGTTATGAAGTTGAACCTTCATAACTAGATAGATCTCAGGGAGGAGCAGTGCAGTGCACAAGAACCATAACTCTTGCTTTATTCATTTTTGAGTTATTGCCCTTTGAAATTTTTCATACTTACTTTTTGTCCGGGGCATATCTCACAAAGTATAAGAGTTATGAAGTTGAAACTTCATAAGTAGATAGATCTCAATGATGAGCAGTACAGTGCATAAGAACCATAACTCTTGCTTTTATTGATTTTTGATTTATTGTCCTTTGAAATTTCTCTTACTTATTTTTTGTCCAGGGCATATCACACAAAGTATAAGAGTTATGAACTTGAAACTTCATAAGTAGAATGAATTCGTTGAGGAGCAGTGCAGCACACAAGAACCATAACTCTTGCTTTATTCATTATAGAGTTAATGCCCTTTGAAATTTACCATACTTACTTTTTGTCCGGGGCATATCTCACAAAGTATAAGAGTTAGGAAGTTGAAACTTCATAAGTAGATAGATCTCAATGAGGCGCAGTGCAGTGCACAAGAACCATAAATCTTGCTTTATTGATTTTTTATTTATTTCCCTTTGAAATTTCTCTTACTTAGTTTTATCTGGTGCATATCTCACAAAGTATAAAAGTTTCTGAACTTGAAACTTCATAAGTAGAATGATCTCAATGCAGAGCAGTGCAATGCACAAGAACCATAACTCTTGCTTTATTCATTTTTGAGTTAGTGCCCTTTGAAATTTCTCATTTTTTTTGTCTTATTTTTGTACAATATTGTAAAATGCTTTCTGTTTGAATCGTAAAGGAAACTTTCAAATACAATATCTTTCTTACAAATTCTTCCTGTTCTAACAAAAAAGTATTTGTGACAAAGCGGCGTTGGGGAGCATAACCCGTCTCTGACGGCTCTTGTTATTTCAGACCTTTGACATCGTTGAATATTATACATACATTTTTCATAGTACTCCTTAAGATTATTTTAATGAATAATTAAGGCTCCCTTTGATATGGGTGGTTTCAACTCCTCAGCTACTATACCTGAAGGTATCGTTCAATCACCAATATGATAAACTTTCATGTCTTAAAATGTTTCTTTTTCATGTACTGTGATACGCAAGATTCGTAATATCAGATTTCCTCTGAAAATTAAAGATTGGTTAGTTTGACCTGCTATATGCTCTGTGCCAATACAACCTTTTTAAGAAAGGCATAAACCACATTTCTTTGTACAGTATTTATGTGTTAATACAAATACCATATTGATGGGTCCATGCTCACTGTCATATGATTGTTTGGGACAGTTCACAATATTGTACTGTTTCCTTGGGCAAATATTGCAATCAAAGTGGGTCTAAGCTGCAAGGAGAGAAAAAAACCCAAACATTACTGCTCAGTCAAACTGAGCCCTGTGTCATTGTTAATTACTGTAGAACTGGATTTATTCGCGTTGGTTTTATTTTCGCTAATATTCGCGAATCGCTTGCCTCGCGAATTCATAAATATCGCGAATATATGATGAGTTTTGATATATCCGATACTAATTATCCGAAAAGAGACAACTTAAAATAGAACTGTTAATCTCTTCAAACGCCAAATATAATTCCTTTTGATCCACCATTCATTTATTTGATTTAATTATTTGAATAAATTTGGCAAATAATATAAACGATTATTTCCTTAAACTATGGTAAGTTTTGAGTAATTTATTCTAATACAGGAAACAATGTAGCTATTGTCAGCGTTGTTTGTTATATTTTGCACCTTAACAAAAGGCAGCTTGCCTAACAATATTATGTTTATTGATAGTTAATTGCTTAATATTTCAGTAAGGACAATGGTATATATCTGTACCGTTTGCATGTGTTTAACGATGAAATCGTGATCATTGTTATAACTTTTACTTTTATATTTTCAGTTTCGAGTCTGACGACGTCGCGAATTTATGAATACGCGAATAAAGAAAATTGCTGATTTTTGACAAAAATCGCGAAATTTTGACCTCGCGAAATTAATGCGTTTTACAGTAGTGTCATGTTCAGTAGCTTTCAAAGCTAGCATTTTCAGCTATAAAAAATAGAATTTTAGCAGACGATAACAATGTTATCTGGTCCAAGTATGCTGATTATTATGATGTTTTCAGATTAATAAATAAATGTATATAAGTTGTTCATTGGTTCTGAATTGATAAGTAGTGGTCTAAATATGAGACGGGCGGCTGGGATTTCCCACGGCAATATATTGGCCATTGGACCTGGCTTTTGTATTAAAACTGCTGCTATTTTGTTTGTTTTGAGCCAGAATCAACATTCTACTTAAACAAACAAGCCTTCTACTTTAAAAGATAATGAGACGTCTAGATCAAATTATAATAATATAAAATTATTCCCTAAGGTTGTTTGTTTTGCTTTCTTGCATTATCAAATATGTGGTCTAATCTTATATAGAGCTGTTGAATGATACAAGAGATATTTTAGGGCTAGGACTAAGATTGGTATTTAGTGAGAAGAGACACTGAAAGTTTATCGGAAGACCTTCAAAGGTCTTAATGGAAAAAAACAACACATATATCACTTAGGTTTTCAGTCAGGTTCTAGGGTGCACCAACCACAAGTGTAGGAAATTTATATGAACAAAACACAGCCTTCTTAAACAAAAAGAAAGAAGCAATATTTATTATTTGTATTACCTTGATATTTTAAAATTAAGATGTGCATCGGGAACAAAAAACAAAAAATCAAACAAGAGAACAATGATGGACTAAAATATTGCAAAGATAAATGTCACACACACTTTTGGGATGTGATTAATTATATTGGAAGTGTGTAATGATACTGTGTCCAGAAAATGCCTCACTCGCAATACAATTGGGATTAATTTAATTTTATTTATAGATTGTACTAAAAGGTGTTTGTGATAACAGTGTCATGAAAATACCCGAAACCCAGTACAATTGGGATTAAATACAGATTTAGATCTGTTTTCTCTAAGGAATTATAACAAGTGCAATTAATTAACATTAATTTTCAAAACTCACGATTATCTGAAAATATGGGTTTCTCTTGGGATTCTTACTTGCTGCAGGTTTAAAGTGATATTTGAATTATTTACTTTAAATGCTGAATTGTTTGAAGTAAAAACTGTTCACCCTATAACCTGGTTTAAACCCCCAGTTGCAAAACAATTTGCCACTGACCTTTCAAGGCGGTAATCCCAAGGGTGCTCTTTGTTGTTGATTGATTCTCTTATAAATTCTCTCTATAAATGCTATCTTTTCCTCTTTACTTTTTGGCTTTGTGGGGATTCTGTTTTTTTCTTGTCGAAGCAATTCCTAATATACATATTTTTGTTTGTGTATATTAAATATTTGGAATAGTTAAAGAAAAACCTGCTGGCGATAAATATACTCAACAAAAAAAGTATAGATGAAAAAAAATCTTTGATATGTCTCTGAAAAGATCATCAAATACCAGTCTCACATCTCAAGCATCTGATTGGCTGTAATGGCTACTGGTTGCCATTTCATCCAACCACATGCTTGAGATTGGAGAGTGGTCTCCTGATTAAGTTTTACAATCGTGGGACAAGTTCGATTGAGCTGGTTTATAGTGAGAAACGAAAATGCAAGTTACTACCTTGCCACCTTTACTCGTTTTGAACACAAGAAATTGCAAAAATATGTTAACAATATAAATAATAAAATTCCATACTAGGTGAGCATTTACATATTACGGTGTTTCCAGATTAACACATTTAGATTTCTTTATTTCTACATGTATACGGATCATGGTCCCTGGATGAAATAATGGGGTTGATCGAAACTTTTAAACGGTTGTTGGAACTTGACAGAGATTGAAATAAATCATGCTTAAATATAACATCTTTTTCTTGGTGGTAAATGAGACAGTGCCTGAAATTAATGATCTGAGAGTGTAGTAGGCAGATGTGGGTCTACACCTTACCAGCAATTGTTTAAATAAAAAAGGGAAAAAAAAGTGAAATATGCATATCAGGAATTGTCAAATTCAGAAGACACAGCCCCCCAACACTACCAAGTTTATAAAATGGTCAGTTTCAAAGCAGACACCACAAACAAACAATTTGCCACTGATATGAGGAATTGTGTACGTTGTCTGTAAAACCTCATCTAGACATTTTTAGCACATATAAATGTGCCTCTGACTTGCCAAAGACCGAATTTTCCTTTTCATGTATTGCATTAATTGCGGTTTGTCACCTGTTGAAATTGAAAAGAAACGAGAGACTTGTGGTTAACGGATGTAACGTTCTGAACAAGAATAAAAGGAATTGCGAAACAACAAGTGACATGTATCCAATAAGACTTTACTCTCACCAGACAATGTGGCTATGTTGGAGTCAATCCTTAATAAACTTGACAATAATCAGTTGCCATACTTGATGCATATCAACTGTAACATTGCAATTTATAAATCACTCAGTTATATTTAAAATCGTGCTCTGTCGCAACCACAGTTTTAATATTCATGTTAGGTTTGGTATTATTTTCACCTGCTTAGTTCCTTACACCAATTCAATCACATTCCCAAGAGTAATTTTATATGCGTTTTAGTATATTAATTGGTAATAGGAGGTCATTTATTGGTTTCGTGATCAGCCATCGTGAACATGGACCACAAATGCCAAATCAATTACTAGTATATGATAAATATATTAACCAATAAGTCAATTTAATTCAGTATTTCACTGAAATTGCTACCATTTGCAGCACCACTCCTTCAGAAAACGAATTATTTACTTAATAACTGATAAATGTTTCGATTTGTTGAAAAAGCACATATTTACTTTAGGACTGCAAAAATGTTGAATTGAAAAAATTCACTGTTCATTTGAAACTAATCATTTTCTTTACTTAAGGGTAAAATTTAGTTACATATAAGCATATACTTATTGAAGACCAGCAAAAAATGTTTAATTGAAAATAAATTCACCGTGCATTGAAGCGTGTTATGACATAAGTTAAAAAAGACGACTGGGGAATGTTGACAGTCACTAAACATGACTAATGTGATGATAAGAACGAACTGTAGGCTTGTTAACCCTTTCCTGTACAGACACACCTTTATCGCTAGGGCACATCTGTGCCGTCTGATCAGGATCTAAACTGTTCGCTTTTTTATTCATTAGGTTTTTTCTGACCAAAATGAGACCAGTGCAAATCCTGATCAGACGGCACGGATGTGCCGGCTGATCTGGATCTACACTGGTTGCACATGCGTAAAAATGCGTATATATCCAGGAAAGGGTTAAGCTGTACACAATTATTATATTTTTTCTCTTAAGAACAACAATGTGGAGAATCAAGACATTATTTTATGATGATACTATTCCATAATCGTAGCATGTGGTCCATAGAAAACAAAACAGGTAACACCTAAATAACAGTGGGCGTATCTAAACAGACATAAAATTTTACAATAAATCCTGCGTATCACACCTGACAGCCAGAAGACAATATTAAAACATGGGAAACACTTTCTAAGAATGATTGTACTTAGCACCCAGGTAACATATAAGAAAAATTTGCAAGCTCATTTTGATTTAGCCTGTTTATTGACAATAATTAACTAGAATTAGTGCACATGCCCAACACTGGGCTGATCAAAACTATTTTTGCACAGGTTAAAACTTTTTTTTTTTATCCACCCCAGTCGATTGTGATCAAACTTAGCTAAGTAATGTGAAAATCGTTGACAATTTGTAAGCACACGCAAACAAGTAAATGAACATATCATTATCAAATACACTACTCAAAGTTGGCCAAGCACTTAGAATATTTTCCTACATAATTATATTGTATGCTGGATAATAGTTTATTTTTATTTACTTGAAAAGTGATTTATAAAACAATATAGACAAGTGCTTTAACAATTATAATGTGTTTTCTGTTTTTAGAACTTGAATGGGATGATGTTAAAACAATTCGTTTTTTTAAACAATTCGTGTTTTTTTTCTGCCAAAAACAGCTACATGTATTGATGCCAGCATCCAATAAATGAGTTTTCTATAATTCAGTCATAAATGTTCAGTTTTTCAAGTGAATTTAAAGACTGGGCACCATACAAATCCCGGGTACATACCCTACAAATATCCGTTAGCTTAAATAAAACGCTATAAAACAGCGTCCCCTCGTTTGCATGACTGTTATTTAAAGTTATTTGTACTCTGGGAACCTTCTCGATACATCACTAAATAATTTTCAGGGCAAATATGTGCAATGCTGACTTCACAATGGTGCGTGGCTAAGCTGGTGCTTAGCAAACTGTGTAGTATAAATAAATAGTAATAAAGATACTGGCCCTAAGGTTATAAAACTGAACACGGAAACCTGTCTCAAATCTCAAGCATTTAATTGGCTAAAATGGTGTGCAGTCGCAATTTCAGCCAATCAGATGCTTGAGATATGAGACTGGTTTCCAATCTCAGTTTTATAACCATCAGCCCTGGTTTAGTTGCATTAAGGTAGTCTAACTGTAATGCTTTCCCGCGCATAAATTTGCGACGTCGTCAAACATCGGCTCGCTTTCGGTGACTTCCGACGCTACTCGTCAGAGCCGATAGTAGCCGAAGCAACATCGATTATTGTCGACTGTTAGTGACAGTTAACCAAGTATTCCTGACATTCGAGAAAAAAGCGCGGGAAATCATTACAGTTAGACTACCTTAACACTAAATATTCTTTAATGCCCTCACAATTTCACTTTTTCCATAACATAGTAATGCGTGTTCTTATAAACAATGTCTAAGCCATGCTTTATTGAAAATTGCCATTCATTTATTTTCAAACAAGATATTTTTAGTTTTCATTCCAATTTCAGATTGCAACCAGATAGTAAGTTGCGGTGAAGATCGTTATCTGAGAGTTACGGACCTTGAATCAGGGACGGAAATTTTTGTCAAAGACATCCACGAGATTCCTCTGTGAGCAGTTTTTTAATTCACATTTATTTTTTTTGTCAGAAGTGTACTCAGATAGACAAAAAAGTGAAACATGCATATCTGATTCAGGAAAATCACACTTAGAAAACACAGCCTATCCTACAGCAAAAAGCAGCGAGGAAAATAAAACATAGTTTTATAAAATTATCAAAAGTGAACCAGAAGTGTGCCGCCTTGTAACGGTTAATGGCAAAAGCAGTTTACCACTTTTGATTACCAGATTCATTTCCCTTCGTTGAGATAAGTGTGACACAAGTCAATAAATATTGGAATGGGACAGAAAATGGGCAATCTCTGAGTGAAATACACATAATTTGCATAAAAACGGCCTACCTACCATGCCCAACACACTTTGATTATCTTCAAATAGTTTAAAATTATTGTGTCACAGGATCATTGGTGGCATTTTGGTCTTATAGGCTGCATTTTGGGCAGTGTTTTATGAATGTGGCAATTCCTTATTATGATGCATATATCACTTGACAAACTTTAATTAATTTCAATGCTCAGACTAGTCGTCGGAATAAGAAATACACAGACCCCAAGTATTTTTCAGAGTTTATACGTTATTGTTTAATTTGCTACTTATTCTTGAGAATAAGCGAAAATGTTAAATATTGACTCGAGATTTCGCCACATCCACATAACACAGACTATCCTTACACACAACCAAATTGTACACCCGAATACACTATTAACCCTTTCCTGGATATATACGCATTTTTACGCGTGTGAACCAGTGTAGATCAGGATCTGCACTGGTCGCATTTTGGTCAGAAATAACCTAATGAATCAAAAAGTGAACAGTTTAGATCCTGATCAGACGGCACGGATGTGCCGGCTGATCTGGATCTAAACTGTTCGCCCTAGCAATAAAGATGTGTCTGTACAGGAAAGGGTTAAAGAAATAATTATAGGTCAATATTCTAGATTCCTGCAAATGATTAATGGACAAAAACACATTAAGTGAACTAGTTTACTTGTTCATTTGAAGACTACCATTATGGTAGATGATTATAAGTATAATAATGTTTCATTATGCTGATAAATACATGTTTACGCTTTCAGATGCCTTGTGATGGTTGGAAATATAGTTGCATTAGGAACAGAGTCGGGTCAGGTGCAAATTTGGGATATGGAAAAGGTTCAGTTTATATACCAGTTTGAAGCACATAAGGGTATGTTCAAGCGACAATTATTGAAGCAATACTTGTTTTAATATTAACCCTTTCCTTGATATATATGCATTTTTACGCATGTGCGACCAGTGTAGATCCAGATCAGCCGGCACATCTGTGCAATCTGATCAGGATCTACACTGGTCGCATTTTGGTCAGGAATAAACTAATGAATCAAAAAGCGAACAGTTTAGATTCTGATCAGACGGCACGGATGTGCAGGCTGATCTGGATCTAAACTGTTTGCCCTAGCAAGAAAGGTGTATCTATACAGGAAAGGGTTAAGATCAAAAAGTCGAATTTTTCAAGAATTATGTTTCATTGTCCCAACAAATTGAATAACATTTCTGTTTTGCTTAAAGGATAAACTAAATTTTAGGTAGGACCCAAATTTTAAATAGTTTTTAGACTATGTTGAATATAAGAAAATTGGTAACAATAAGCGTTTGCTTCAAAGTATGGCAGTTGTGCATGGTCTTTTTAAACTTTTTAAGGGCCATAAACAATTTCTTTCAAATATTGATAACATTGAAACGAGAATTTTTTTTAAAACAGAGAAAGAGAGTTTATTTGCTTGATTATGATATATCTTTTGTCCATTACAGTTCATTTCACACCGCAAGAAAATAAGAATTCACTATTATCTGCTTTCTTTGGAATATGAAATTCCATCGTGATTACCAAGTACATTCTTAATACACCAGATAAATGTTAATATAGCTCAATTTTTTGCTTGACATATCGAATATCCATTAGTATTCGTTTCACACCTCCAAGAAAATTAGTTTTCAACTTAACCTTGTTTCTTTGCAGTACCATGAAAATCCTTTGTGCTTTAAAAGTACTTTAAAGATCAACTATCAAGGTGAAATTGTTTAAAGTGGGCAATAAATTCGTTTCCAAGCAATTTAAAAATTTAGTGATATAAAGATTCCTAATACAAAAGCTTGTTGAATGTAATAAAATTAACATTATACTTTGGTGAATGTCAATATAAAAAAAGGTATAAAATGTTTATACTTGAGGTCTCCATTATTGTATTCTTTACAGCTCCTGGCGTTAAATAATTTTCTCGTAAAAAAGAACTTTTCACACTTTAATAAACATGAGATATATTTTGCAAAATCTGTATTTTTTGCAACTTGAAATAAAAAGTAATGGCTAATTAAAAGCACATGTTTCTTGCAGATGAAATGTCAAAATACACTGATAAGATTAAAACTTATTAAATTTTTCATTTCCAGCCAAAATTTAAAAAGCTGACCAATCTGTTTCTAGAAAACAGGGTTCAACTGAGATTGGAGACCAGTCTCAAATCTTAAGCAACTACTTGGCTTTAACTGTTACAATGGGAGACCAGTCTCAAATCTTAAGCATCTATTTGGCTTTATGTGTTAATATGGGAGACCAGTCTCAAATCTTAAGCATCTAATTGGCTTTAAGTGTTACTATGGGAGACCAGTCTCAAATCTTAAGCATCTAATTGGCTATACGTGTTAATATGGGATACCAGTCTCAAATCTTAGCATCTAATTTGCTTTAAGTGTTTCTATATCGAATGCCGCAAATATATTGTATGATCAGTCGCCATTTCTGCCAATCAGATGTTTGAGATTTGAGACTGGTCTCCTAATTTAGTTTTGTGATCTAATATGCAGTGTCAGGAATCTTTTTGTTGTTGAGCTTATCTGTTTTGATTTTTCAGGAGCTGTGACTTGCCTGCATATGTCAGGGGACTTGTCACTTCTTTCAGGGAGTTCTGATAGAAATGTTTGTTTATGGAAACCGGGAGTAAAATGAAGTAAAGGATGGAATGAAACGGAATGAGACAACTGGGACTATCTGACATTTTGACATCGGATTTGGATATGAATCAAACGGAAACAAAACACATTTTAAGCAAACTTATGGTGATTAACTCGGTGCAGCTGACATTCAAATGTCTCTAGAGACACTGTTATTTTACCTTAAGAAGGATCAGGTGCTGAAACAAAAACTCTGCTCTTCTGGAAATATTTTTATATTTCTGTTATTAATTATATCTTATTTTCTCCTCACTTTAGAAATATTTTTGTTCTGCAAAATCCTTTAATTTACTTTCACAGGTTGCTGATTGTCATAATTGGCTTGCAGCTAAGGTATATTTTTAATACCAGCACTCGACCAAAACGCCCACTTCAGTGCAATCCACAATTTTTCTTTGTGTTAAATTTCTATACAAGTCCTAAATATATGATGTACAAAAATGTATAAGCCAAGATTTAGCAGTAACGTGCATTCAGGGAGCTGAATGTAGACCATGTACAGAATTACGTCCATATTAGTCGCCTAATCACAGGCGTTTTACTTGAAGCTCAAAATCTTTCCATTTTTTGCAGACAGATTTAAATTTGCAACGCAAAAATATAAATGATTTTTCAGTTACAAAGGTTGAATTTCTAGGGTTTGAAAAGAATTGGCTTCAATTATTTCATTACCATTCTGACATGTAATTTCAAAACCTTTTATAACCTCTTTAAAAGCATCTAGTTCGATTATTTCTATAGGCATTGCCATTCATAAGCTAGGCAAGTTTATATTTTGCTCAGGTGTTTATAGCAGAAAAGGAAATGTCAACTTCAAGAGCCACTTGACAAGACAAATATGGAAATGTTGTAGGCTCAGTTGCTTTATTTAATAATATATAAATTCAAAATGCACGAATTGCAAAAAATATCCGCAATTGGAAAGATGTAAACGATCAACTTTTTTATATTTATTCAGTCTGCACAGTTGACAAAAAGTATGATTTTCTATGAAAGAAATGATATTTGATATTTGAACAATTTACTCTTTTATGAAATAAATGAAATTTTATCTTCACAATATGCAAGAATGATGAAACGTATCCTTCATTTGAAAGAATAGATACAACAAACACTACTAAAATTGTTAAAAAATTTAAACTAAGTAATTAGCAGATATGAGGTAAAATTAGTGTAATTAATTGTTTTCATGAAACATTGAAATTTTCATATATATCTGTACCATCAGCGTGAATTGCAGAACTTCCATTAAAAAAAGAAAGGATAGGTCGAACACACCTATAGCCAAATTAGAACTTTTTTTGTAAAGAATTTATGTATTTAGTATTACTATTATAATTTTCTTACAACTTTGTAATTGACAAATTTAGAGAGCGCTTGCATTTATCAAAGCAACAGTCTAGGTTATTACCTAGATTACCTACCTTGCTTCAGTGATAAATGATTGCTTTGGAGCTACATGTAAAACTTGAGATTTAGAACCTGCTGAACACCGCAAAACGCGCATTTGCAGATAAGGAAATTCATTCATTTTAATGTCACACATGCCTTCATTTTTTATACATATATGCTGCAATGGTAATCCGGACATGTTTCATTTCCTCTCACAGAGTTGTACTGCAAGTACTTTTAATCGGATATAGTGATAATCCCAAGTTAAGCTATTAAAATATCAGTTACTATAACAATAATTGCCTCATATTTGTGTGTTTTTGATGTCATATACCAATAGTACCTTAAGTATTGTTTATTGGCATCTGGATGTCGTGCAAACCGATTCATATTTTCAAGTGCTATTACAATGATAATTATATATCATGTAAACTTTGTCATTCCGGTTCCATATGTCAAACCTCTATTTTATTGTGTTTTTCATTATTGTCTGTTATTTATTACTTGTGATTATTAAATTTATAGATTTAATACTTCTCCACTTCATATTTTTGCAGAGTAAACATTTCCCCTTCACAGTGTAATTTGTGCATGGTAAATATACCCGCCGTATGTTGATTTCAATGATTGTTTATTTAAAAAACCTGACAATTTTCTATTTATTCTTCTAATCTTCCGCATGCATATTAGAAAAAAACATTGTTTGCTTATTCTGTATTCTGCTTTCTCCAATTGCCCAATCGTATATCAAAACTTGTACATCCCCTCTATCTCCCCACTCTGAAAATCTTGTTAACTGCATATTATAATAGATTTAGACCATTTCCCAGCCATAGTTTAGTGGGAGGAGGGAAGTAAGAAAGGAGTTTAAGTCGGTCTTTTGTTGCCTTCTCTAATTATCCGCTTCAATGATCATTTTTTCAAATAAAGTGGCACAGGTGTTTACCATAACAAAGCTACATGTTGTGTCAAAGACTCAGTTTTTAATGTCAATTCCACATATCATGATATATGATTAATAAGACAACGTCTTGCTTCCTCGACCGAAGGCCACAGACAAAGGTCCAAGATTAAAACACATTTTTGCAACCCATTATCTTATATTCGGTGAATCAAAGTTTCAAACTACTTCGCCGCATAAAAGCATTAAATCTGTGTGCAAAAAGTCTCTGCCTTTTCGATCAATGGTCAAAGTCACAAACCGAGATCAAACGTCAAAGTTCCTAAAAAACTTATGTGTTCAGAAAAATATTTCTTATTAAAAAGTCCATGCGTTGGCTTAAAAGTTCACTATACTGGGATGAGCCAGCTTTTTATGTCCTAATTCAATGTCGCACATAGAAATCAAAAGTTACAAGTTGCATTTTTTTAAATTAAGTTTTTTATAATAATGTGCCATACATCACCGCAAAACAGCACCACGCACAAGCAGCACAAATAAACGAGATTTTCTTAGATGTTTAATTTAATGACCTATTCACACGCAAATGGCAAAATATCCTGACCGTACCCATTCTTAAAATAGATTTTCTGTTGAAGTTTTATTTTTCAAACTTAAAGGAAATTAATTAAGTGTTTTTGATTAATTATAAACAGCAACAAAAACAACAACAACAACAACATTTAGTGGCACTAAAGCAAAAACATTGCTTCTGGTATATATACAACATAATAAATTCACATAATCATGTAGTTTTATATTCAAACGATATGAGTAATGATTATTTAAATTGGAAAAGGAATTCTTTAAAGAGAAACTTTCATGATAAGCAGATATACTTGTAAACTTATAAACATGATAACTTGATATAACTAAAAATAACATTGTGACCAGAAAAAAGTAAATTTTAGTCAACGATACCCTGTTAAGAAAAATCATCACCTTTGTTGATAGCTCTTTGTCTAAAAAAACCTTGATTTTTCCAAACCTTGAAGTCGGAATAATTGTAAACTTTCCTTAACAAAAATAACTTTAACTTTCTTTTTTATTGTGGAGAAAAAGGGTGAAATAGTGACCGGAAAACTGAAAGCACGGAGACCCAGCACTGCACTTCTATTTATTATATAGTTTTTCTTGTTAATTGCATTGGTGTGAAAATGAAATTTTTGTAGTGCGAGTTTATTTACTTACCTTAACTCCATTTCTGTTGTAAATTCTACTAGTAATGAATATATGTTATTTCTTGATTACCTTATTGTTATATTGGATATATGTTATACATAATATTTTTATGTATTATTAAATAAATTAAATTTAGATAAAAATTTAATGGATATATTTGCAATTCAATAGAAAAACATGAACTTCTAATATAATTATTATTTAAAACTGTCATATTCATCCATTCTGTTTTTGGCTGGTGACCTTTCAAAATTGCACATTCTTATAAACGTTTGTACTGGGCACAATTTGTTCTGACTTATGACGCCTACTTGTACTGATCACAATTTGTTTTGGCTTATAACGCCTGCGTGTACTGGGCACAATTTGTTTTGGCTTATTACGCCCGCTTGTACTGGGCACAATTGTTTTGGCTTATTACGCCCACTTGTACTGGGCACAATTTGTTTTGGCTTATTACGTCTACTTGAATTGGGCACAATTTGTTTTGGCTTATGACGCCCACTTGTACTGGCAACAATTTTGTTTTGGCTTATGACGCCTACTTGTACTAGACACAGTTTGTTTTGGCTTATGATGCCCACTTGTACTGGCAACAATTTGTTTTGGCTTATGACGCCCACTTGTACTGGGCACAATTTATTTTGGCCTATGACGCCCACTTGTACAGGGCACAATTTGTTTTGGCTTATGACGCCCACTTGTACTGGCCACAATTTGTTTTGGCTTATGACGCCCACGTGTACTGGGCACAGTTTGTTTTGGCTTATGACGCCCCTTGTACTGGGCAAAATTGTTTTGGCTTATGGCGCCAACTTGTACTGGGCATAATTTGTTTTGGCTTATGATGCCTACTTGTACTGGATACAATTTGTTTTGACTTATGACCCCCACTTGTAGTGGGCACAATTTGTTTGGGCTTATGACGCCCACTTGTACTGCACATAATTTGTTTTTGCTTATGACGCCAACTTGTACTAGACACAATTTGTTTTTGCTTATGACGCCCACTTGTACTGGGCACAATTTGTTTTGGCTTATGACGCCCACTTGTACTGGCAACAATTTGTTTTGGCTTATGACGCCTACTTGTACAAGACACAAATAGTTTTGGCTTATGACGCCCACTTGTACTGGCAACAATTTGTTTTGGCTTATAATGCCCACTTGTACTGGGCACAATTTGTTTTGGCTTATGACGCCCACTTGTCTGGACACTACTTGATTTGGCTAATGACGCCCACTTGTACTGGGCACAGTTTGTTTTGGCTTATGACTCCCACTTGTACTCAGCAAAATTGGTTTGGTTTATGATGCCCACTTGTACTGGACACAATTTGTTTTGGCTTATGACGCCTACGTGTACTAGACACAATTTGTTCTGGCTTATGACGCCCACTTGTACTGGGCACAATTTGTTTTGGATTATGACGCCCACTTGTACTGGGCACAATTTGTTTTGGCTTATGACACCCACTTTTACTGGGCACAATTTGTTTTGGCTTATGACGCCCACTTGTACTGGCAACAATTTGTTTTGGCTTATGATGCCTTCTTGTACTAGACACAATTTTTTTTGGTTTATGACGCCCACTTGTACTGGACACAATTTGTTTTGGCTTATACCGCCTGCTTATACTGGGCACAATATGTTTTGGCTTATGACGCCCACTTGTACTGGACACAATTTTTTTGGCTTATTACGCGCACATGTACTGAGCACAATTTGTTTTGGCTTATGACACCCACTTTTACTGGGCACAATTTGTTTTGGCTTATGACGCCCACTTGTACTGGCAACAATTTGTTTTGGCTTATGATGCCTTCTTGTACTAGACACAATTTTTTTTGGCTTATGACGCCCACTTGTACTGGTAACAATTTGTTTTGGCTTATGACGCCCACTTGTACTGGGCACAATTTGTTTTTGATTATGAAGCCCACTTGTACTGGGCACAATTTGTTTTGACTTATGACGCCCACTTGTACTGGACACAATTTGTTTTGGCTTAGGACACTTACTTTTACTGGACACAATTTGTTTTCGCTTATGATGCCCACTTGTACTGGGCACAATTTGTTTTGGCTTATGAAGCCCACTTGTACTAGTCACAATTTGTTTTGGCTTATTATGTATACATGTACTGAGCACAATTGTTTTGGCTTATGAAGCCCACTTGTACTGGGCACAATTTTTTTTGGCTTATGACGCCCACTTGTACTGGGCACAATTTGTTTTGGCTTATGACGGGCACAATTTATTTGGCTTATGACACCCACTTGTATTGGACACAATTTGTTTTTGCTTATGACGCCTACTTGTACTGGACACAATTTGTTTTGGCTTATAACGCCCACTTGTACTGGGCACTATTTGTTTTGGCGTATGACGCCCACTTGTACTGGGCACAACTTGTTTTGGCTTAAGACGCCCACTTGTACTGTACACAACTTGTTTTGGCTTATTACGCCCACTTGTACTGGACACAACTTGTTTTGGCTTCAGACGCCCACTTGTACTGGACACAACTTGTTTTGGCTTATTATGGCCACTTGTACTGGACACAATTTGTTTTGGCTTATGACGCCAACTTGTACTGGACACAATTTGTTTTGGCTTATGACGCCCACTTGTACTGGACACAATTTGTTTTGGCTTATGATGCCCACTTGTACTGTACACAATTTGTTTTGGCTTATGATGCCCACTTGTACTGGACACAATTTGTTTTGGCTTATGACGCCTGCTTATACTGGGCACAATATGTTTTGGCTTATGACGCCCACTTGTACTGGACACAATTTTTTTGGCTTATTACGCGCACATGTACTGAGCACAATTTGTTTTGGCTTATGACACCCACTTTTACTGGGCACAATTTGTTTTGGCTTATGACGCCCACTTGTACTGGCAACAATTTGTTTTGGCTTATGATGCCTTCTTGTACTAGACACAATTTTTTTTGGCTTATGACGCCCACTTGTACTGGTAACAATTTGTTTTGGCTTATGACGCCCACTTGTACTGGGCACAATTTGTTTTTGATTATGAAGCCCACTTGTACTGGGCACAATTTGTTTTGACTTATGACGCCCACTTGTACTGGACACAATTTGTTTTGGCTTAGGACACTTACTTTTACTGGACACAATTTGTTTTCGCTTATGATGCCCACTTGTACTGGGCACAATTTGTTTTGGCTTATGAAGCCCACTTGTACTAGTCACAATTTGTTTTGGCTTATTATGTATACATGTACTGAGCACAATTGTTTTGGCTTATGAAGCCCACTTGTACTGGGCACAATTTTTTTTGCTTATGACGCCCACTTGTACTGGGCACAATTTGTTTTGGCTTATGACGGGCACAATTTATTTGGCTTATGACACCCACTTGTATTGGACACAATTTGTTTTTGCTTATGACGCCTACTTGTACTGGACACAATTTGTTTTGGCTTATAACGCCCACTTGTACTGGGCACTATTTGTTTTGGCGTATGACGCCCACTTGTACTGGGCACAACTTGTTTTGGCTTAAGACGCCCACTTGTACTGTACACAATTTGTTTTGGCTTATTACGCCCACTTGTACTGGACACAACTTGTTTTGGCTTCAGACGCCCACTTGTACTGGACACAACTTGTTTTGGCTTATTATGGCCACTTGTACTGGACACAATTTGTTTTGGCTTATGACGCCAACTTGTACTGGACACAATTTGTTTTGGCTTATGACGCCCACTTGTACTGGACACAATTTGTTTTGGCTTATGATGCCCACTTGTACTGTACACAATTTGTTTTGGCTTATGATGCCCACTTGTACTGGACACAATTTGTTTTGGCTTATGACGCCCACTTGTACTGGCAACAATTTGTTTTGGCTTATGATGCCCACTTGTACTGGGCACAATTTGTTTTTGCTTATGACGCCCTCTTGTACTGGCACCAATTTGTTTTGGCTTATGAAGCCCACTTGTACTGGGCATAATTTGTTTTGGCTTATGACGCCCACTTGTACTGGGCACAATTTGTTTTGGCTTATGATGCCCACTTGTACTGGACACAATTTGTTTTGGCTTATCACGGGCACAATTTATTTGGCTTATGACACCCACTTGTACTGGACACAATTTGTTTTTGCTTATGACGCCTACTTGTACTGGACACAATTTGTTTTGGCTTATAACGCCCACTTGTATTGGGCACAATTTTTTTTGGCGTATGACGCCCACTTGTACTGGGCACAACTTGTTTTGGCTTAAGACGCCCACTTGTACTGGACACAACTTGTTTTGGCTTATTACGCCCACTTGTACTGGACACTACTTGTTTTGGCTTCAGACGCCCACTTGTACTGGTTACAACTTGTTTTGGCTTATTATGGCCACTTGTACTGGACACAATTTGTTTTGGCTTATGACGCCCACTTGTACTGGACACAATTTGTTTTGGCTTATGACGCCCACCTGTACTGGACACAATTTGTTTTGGCTTATTACGCGCACATGTACTGAGCACAATTTGTTTTGGCTTATGACACCCACTTTTACTGGGCACAATTTGTTTTGGCTTATGACGCCCACTTGTACTCACAACAATTTGTTTTGCCTTATGATGCCTTCTTGTACTAGACACAATTTTTGGCTTATGACGCCCACTTGTACTGGTAACAATTTGTTTTGGCTTATGACGCCCACTTGTACTGGGCACAATTTGTTTTGGATTATGACGCCCACTTGTACTGGGCACAATTTGTTTTGGCTTATGGCACCCACTTTTACTGGGCACAATTTGTTTTGGCTTATGACGCCCACTTGTACTGGCAACAATTTGTTTTGGCTTATGATGCCTTCTTGTACTAGACACAATTTTTTTTGGCGTATTACGTCTACTTGTACTGGACACAATTTGTTTTGGCTTATGACGCCTACTTGAACTGGGCACAATTTGTTTTGACTTATGACGCCCACTTGTACTGGACACAATTTGTTTTGGCTTAGGACGCCTACTTTTACTGGACACAATTTGTTTTTGCTTATGACGCCCACTTGTACTGGGCACAATTTGTTTTGGCTTATGAAGCCCACTTGTACTAGTCACAATTTGTTTTGGCTTATTATGTGTACATGTACTGAGCACAATTGTTTTGGCTTATGAAGCCCACTTGTACTGGACACAACTTGTTTTGGTTTCAGACGCCCACTTGTACTGGACACAACTTGTTTTGGCTTATTATTGCCACTTGTACTGGACACAATTTGTTTTGGCTTATGACGCCCACTTGTACTGTACACAATTTGTTTTGGCTTATGACGCCCACCCGTACTGGACACAATTTGTTTTGGCTTATGATGCCCACTTGTACTGTACACAATTTGTTTTGGCTTATGATGCCCACTTGTACTGGACACAATTTGTTTTGGCTATGACGCCCACTTGTACTGGCAACAATTTGTTTTGGCTTATGATGCCCACTTGTACTGGACACAATTTGTTTTTGCTTATGACGCCCACTTGTACTGGCACCAATTTGTTTTGGCTTATGAAGCCCACTTGTACTGGGCATAATTTGTTTTGGCTTATGACGCCCACTTGTACTGGGCACAATTTGTTTTGGCTTATGGCACCCACTTTTACTGGGCACAATTTTTTTTGGCTTATGACGCCCACTTGTACTGGCAACAATTTGTTTTGGCTTATGATGCCCACTTGTACTGTACACAATTTGTTTTGGCTTATGATGCCCACTTGTACTGGTAACAATTTGTTTTGGCTTATGACGCCCACTTGTACTGGGCACAATTTGTTTTGGATTATGACGCCCACTTGTACTGGGCACAATTTGTTTTGGCTTATGGCACCCACTTTTACTGGGCACAATTTGTTTTGGCTTATGATGCCCACTTGTACTGGCAACAATTTGTTTTGGCTTATGATGCCTTCTTGTACTAGACACAATTTTTTTTTGGCTTATTACGTCTACTTGTACTGGACACAGTTTGTTTTGGCTTATGACGCCTACTTGAACTGGGCACAATTTGTTTTGACTTATGACGCCCACTTGTACTGGGCACAATTTGTTTTGGCTTAGGACGCCTATTTTTACTGGACACAATTTGTTTTCGCTTATGACGCCCACTTGTACTGGGCACAATTTGTTTTGGCTTATGAAGCCCACTTGTACTAGTCACAATTTGTATTGGCTTATTATGTGTACATGTACTAGTCACAATTGTTTTGGCTTATGAAGCCCACTTGTACTGGACACAACTTGTTTTGGCTTATGACGCCCACTTGTACTGGACACAATTTGTTTTGGCTTATGACGACCACTTGTACTGGACACAATTTTTTTTGGCTTATGATGCCCACTTGTACTGTACACAATTTGTTTTGGCTTATGATGCCCACTTGTACTGGACACAATTTGTTTTGGCTTATGACGCCCACTTGTACTGGCAACAATTTGTTTTGGCTTATGATGCCCACTTGTACTGGACACAATTTGTTTTTGCTTATGACGCCCACTTGTGCTGGCACCAATTTGTTTTGGCTTATGAAGCCCACTTGTACTGGGCATAATTTGTTTTGGCTTATGACAACCACTTGTACTGGGCACAATTTGTTTTGGCTTATGATGCCCACTTGTACTGGACACAATTTGTTTTGGCTTATGATGCCCACTTGTACTGGGCACAATTTGTTTTGGCTTAGAAGCCCACTTGTACTGGGCACAATTTGTTTTGGCTTATGAAGCCCACTTGTACTGGGCACAATTTGTTTTGGCTTATGAAGCCCACCTGTACTGGGCACAATTTGTTTTGGCTTATGAAGCCCACTTGTACTGGGCACAATTTGTTTTGGCTTATGAAGCCCACTTGTACTGGGCACAATTTGTTTTGGTTTATGACGCCCACTTGTACTGGGCACAATTTGTTTTGGCTTATGACGCCCACTTGCCACGAGTTAATTACCAAAAGATTGCCGTCATCCGCTCTGTCCTCCGCCGGTTCCATCAGCCATTCAAAAAAACGTAATATCACACGCCCTATTAATAATTATTATAAGAAATGAAACAATTGAAGCGAAAATTTGTTGTGCTCCTCTGAAATGAAAAGGAGTGGTTATTGTAAGTATGACTTTTATAACCCATTGAGAACTGTGATATAATTTCTTTCAGTGTCTTTACATTTTAAATTGTATGCATGGAATCTCTGCATGCATTCCTGGACCTAAGCAATATTGACAGTTTCTTAAAATAGAACACAATCTAGCATTTTCCTAGAATTAAAGAAGTTCGCAAGCATCCATCTAGTTTGTTCGACACGTGTTGTCACGGCATTGCATCACACGCAAAAATGACGTTTTCACTTCGAGAAAAGCAATATTTGTCCTTTTACTGGTGCTTTTCATAAAATGTATTGTGGTCCAGACAACGAAAGGATCTTTGTTTTTATCCTTATTTTAGATCAGTCAGTATGTTTGTAAATAAACAGAATGACGACAATACAACTGTTGAAATTTGATAGTCCCAGAGCCAATGCGCGCATGAAACCTTAAGTATCACTGTCTTAAAACAACAACACAATACAACCATATTGTTTAAAATATAAAAAAAAATCATAAAAAGTTGATATGCACGCCATGACATGATAAGAAAAATATTGCGTGATGCACAATGGGACCACATAGAATCCAAATGATATTTTACTGCGTAATGCGCTAGCGGACCACCGCGAATCGAAATGATATTGTACCGCGTGACGCGCTAGCGGACTACCGCAAATCGAATTGATATTGTACTGCGTGATGCACTAGCGGACCATGGAGAATCGAAATGATCTTGTATTGCGTGATGCGCTAGCGGACCACCGAGAATCGAAATGATATTTCACTGCGTAATGCGCTAGCGGACCACCGAGAATCGAAATGATAGTTTAGAGTGATGCGCTAGCGGAGCACCGAGAATCGAAATAATTATTTACAGTGACGCGCTACTGAACCACCGAGAATCGAAATGATCTTGTACTGCGTGATGCGCTAGCGGACCACCGAGAATCGAAATGATAATTTAGAGTGATGCGCTAGCGGACCACCGAGAATTGAAATGATCTTGTACTGCGTGATGTGCTAGCGGACCACCGAGAATCGAAATGATCTTATACTGCGTGATGCGCTAGCGGACCACCAAGAATCGAAATGATCTTGTACTGCGTGATGCGCTAGCGGACCACCGAGAATCGAAATGATAATTTACTGCGTGATGCGCTAGCGGACCACCGAGAATCGAAATGATAATTTACTGCGTGATGCGCTAGCGGACCACCGAGAATCGAAATGATCTTGTACTGCGTGATGCGCTAGCGGACCTCCGAGAATCGAAATGATAAGTTACTGCGTGATGCGCTAGCGGACCACCGAGAATCAAAATGATACTGTACTGTGTGATGCGCTAGCCGACCACAGAGAATCGAAATGATAATTTACTGCTTGATGCGCTAGCGGACCACCGAGAATCAAAATGATATTGTACTTCGTGATGCGCTAGCGGACCACCGAGAATCGAAATGATAATTGACTGTTTGATGCGCTAGCGGACCACCGAGAATCGAAATGATAATTTACTGCTTGATGCGCTAGCGGACCACCGAGAATCGAAATGTTAATTTACTGCGTGATGCGCTAGCGGACCACCGAGAATCAAAATGATACTGCACTGAGTGATGCGCTAGCGGACCTCCGAGAATCAAAATGATATTGCACTGCGTGATGCGCTAGCGAACCACCGAGAATCGAAATGATACTGCACTGCGTGATGCGCTAGCGAACCACCGAGAATCGAAATGATATAATAATGCGTGATGCGCTAGCTGACCACCGAGAATCGAAATGATAATTTACTGCTTGATGCGCTAGCGGACCACCGAGAATCAAAATGATATTGTACTTCGTGATGCGCTAGCGGACCACCGAGAATCGAAATGATAATTTACTGTTTGATGCGCTAGCGGACCACCGAGAATCGAAATGTTAATTAACTGCGTGATGCGCTAGCGGACCACCGAGAATCAAAATGATACTGCACTGCGTGATGCGCTAGCGGACCTCCAAGAATCAAAATGATATTGCACTGCGTCATGCGCTAGCGAACCACCGAGAATCGAAATGATATAGTACTGCGTGATGCGCTAGCGGACCACCGAGAATCAAAATGATATTTTACTGCGTGATGCGCTAGCGGACCACCGAGAATCGAAATGATAATTTACTGCGTGATGCGCAAGCGGACCTCAGAGAATCAAAATGATATAGTACTTCGTGATGCGCTAGCGGACCACCGAGAATCAGAATGATATTGTGCTGCGTGATGCGCTAGCGGACCACCGAGAATCAGAGTGATATTGTGCTGCATGGTGCGTTAGCGGACCACCGAGAATCAGAATGATATTGTGCTGCATGGTGCGCTAACGGACAACCGAGAATCAAAATGATTTTTTTACTGCATGGTGCCCTATTGGATAATCTGGCTACGAATCGACTGATTTATTATTTAGCGCGATTCATTTCTTTTCTTTAACGTGCCCCATTCAAATCTTGCTTTTTTGCACGTTTATTTTCTCATTTTGTAGAATGTCTGGGAACTTTTTTCGCACGTTAACCTCAGTATATGACTTTTTTCATGACGTAAGTAACAAAAACCCTTATTTGAAGTGAAATTCTAGATCTCTTCTTTTAAAATAAAAAGGGCAAACAGCAGATTTATTGACATTCGACGTCATGTAATTCCTTCCTACGCACCAATTTTCAGTTTTTGTTAAAAGAAAAATACACAAAAATGATGTAAATTTAAAATTAAAGACTGATATATCATTTTACAGCTTATATACAATCTCGAGGGTTTCAAGCGAAGAGGTTCCAAGTGATAATAAATAAAGAAGTAGAATGATGGAACCTTTTACGCAGTTTCACCCCCATGAAATGTAACATTTCTGTTCGGTGTGCAAGGTTCGTCGCTGTTATCTTGTTAGATCACATTATGCCATGGAGAAATTCTAGTTTAGTTTAAACACATTTGATTGCTCTTTTAATATACAGGGTGGCTATACCACGTAACGTTCTGGATTTCGTGCACACACAAAATCACCCGCTTCAGCTTTTGCTCATTTCTCGATAATTTCTGGATGATTTCGATCAGATAAAGAGCGCCTAGTCCCAATAATTCGACTGCAAGCACATACCCATTATCATACTGACTTTTTACAGATGTCTGTCCTTTACGTCTCAAGCAGTTACGATCAAAACTGTGGTGGAAATAGACCCGATTTAAATTCTGTTATTTATCGATAAACGTGAGGAGTCAGGTAAACTTTAAGCGCGGAAATCGCAATTTGTTGACATGGGAGGTTTTGCATTAAAAACGAAACCGTTATTTATAAAGGATTACATATATTGATTCTACAAGAATGTGGCTTTTCAGGTATGTAAATTTTTTAAAGATACATATGGTTTAAGATGCGTTATGGAGCCGCCAAAGTTGCGATTCAATATCCGACTGGCGGCATATAGAAATAGAGGGAAATTTTTCCGCATTGATTTGAATAGTAACTGGGTTGTGCGCGATGGACGAACATCGCATATATATAAAAGTCCATGTCGCGCACAAATAGTTGTGCTAAAGAGCGCCGTACTCCTGTTCTCAAACATTCAAAGACAAATTTTGTTTGAAAGAATGAATTTGTCTTTGAATGTTTGAGAAAACCGCAGCCGATTGATAATGGAGGTTAAATGTCGATGAAAATGCTTTTGAAGAGGAGTGCGGTTCTCTTCATCTGATCGAAATCGATCCAGAAATTACTGAGAAATAAGCAAAATCTTACCTGAAGCGAGTGATTTTGTGTGTGTACGACAAACAAAAAGTCACCTGGTATAGCCACCCTGTATAACACACACATGTGAATTTACATTCAAATGAATAAATTAAAAAAGCAAATGGGTTGGGGTACAAGTTATGCCAACATTAGAGACAGCCCGTCCCAAAAGAAAAAAAATTATAAAAGTATCTATAAGCAGTTATGTTATTTTGATATTTAAAGCATCTTTCTCTTATTATTAATTTAACTGTATTTCCAGATATTTAATAACCATAAATTATATGTTTGAAATTATGACCATATGTTTATATTATTCAGTAAAGACAAGGCATATTTAAATATATGATGGCACGAACTAATCGTCAATTAGCATTTTAGAATAGAAACATATTAACAAAGAAATAGCTAACCGTTTTATTTCTTGTTCGGTCACATTTCATAAAATGTAATAAGTGGTTGAAATTATATTATGTCCATTTACAATTTCAACCATTAAGTCGCTTGGTGTATTTACAAATTTATTAAATGGTTAACGCGGTTACTAATAGACCGTGATCTGTGTTTTATACATTTGATGAGAATGGCGACGTATGCGGTACGAGCCGGACTGAGGTTTTGGTAAACTGGAAGACTCTGTCCTTCAAATTTGATGCATACAGTTCATACTATGATCTATTCTCGAGGAAAATAATTTAGTAATTTCCAGCTGTAAAAGGCTGAAGTTCTCATTCGTCATCAGTCACTTTTACATCATTGCATTCAGAATAACATTTAAAGATTTTTTTGTATACTTTCGACTGATAATCCATAGGAAAGGATCTATTTCAAACCTTTTGCAATTGACAATCAAATTGTTATCTAAAATGACATATTTACATATATGGCCATCGACAGGGAATATTACTAAATATTTCTTCTAAAGAAGAACATAGCATAACCATAATTATTTCAGTATTATTTAATTTCGAATAAATGATAATTTTCTGGAAAAAAACGACAAAAATGTCTCGCCTTGTCAATAGATGTCGCGCTTTTGACATTTGGGAAGTCCTCCAGATATTTTTAATGAGTTTTGTTCTCAAAGTTTGTTTTCTGTAAGATTTAATTTGCTGGGAATTATCATGGCTCCCTGATGATAAATATTTTAAAGAAAAACTGAAAAAAATAGTCCACGAAAAAATAGTCCGTCTACGATATATCATCTGATAGAAGTTTTTATGACGCCTCCGTGTTTCGCATTATTTACACCAGTCGAAGAAGCCGATGTCTTGTAAATCCTGTCTGAACTGGTTTAGCTCAGTATCTGTGGGTGCTCTCATTGGCGACCGGGGTGGACCAAGGTCAAGGCCAATCAGAGGCATGATTGCCTTCAAAGCAGCTACGTTGTTCCCCAGAATATCCCCTGAAATGTTCAAGGTTATAAAAGTTTGGGAATCAGTTTCACTTTCAAGTTTCCCCCAGGTCAGGTCTGAGACTGTGCTCAATTTCAACCAATCAGATTTCTGAGATTCGGGCTGATTTTTTATTTTATTCTCAGTTCCAACAGGCTAAATCAGACCGAACTTTCAGTATATTCATATTTGTCGCATGCGATGTTTTTTTTCATCTAGTATAATCTTAGGCCCAGAAATAAGTGAAGACAAATCTGAAATCAAGCCCGAGAAACGAAATTTTGCAAGAAAACTAGATCGTTAATGTATGTTTTTTATTTTGTCATTCTGTTACTTTCTACATTAACAGTAACATATCAAAAATTGAAAAACTTTCACCGTACCGTTTTTCTTATTTTTACAAAAAATATGAAAAACTCGTCTGCAATAAGTTAACGTTTTACACGCCGCTCCGGCCATTCGGAACAGATACGGCTCATTTATAATGAATCAAACAATAAGAATAAGATACGGACGGAAAGAGAATTTAATTATCTACACAACAAAATTTACAGAATAACTATCGGATGACAGACAATAAAGTTATATGCAAATAAGTGACCGGCGTGATGATTCCAGAAGAACGCCGCTAGGGGGCGCGTTTACGGTGATTTACGTGACGTCAGAGGAATACTGACGTTGCTATGCAACGCGGGACGTCAAACTCTATCAACCTGCCTAATTTCAAAATGATCGGACAACTTTTATATTTTACCGTCAAAGGTATCGACCCACCTTAAGCACCTGTACGCTCAGCTACGGCATATGAAATATGGTCTCATTCAAGCCTCTGATACATATATCAGATCGCAACAAATCTTTTGATACATATAGCTCGTTCCATACAAGTTTGTGGCGGATACAACCACAATTTTGTAAAGTTTTAAAAGTAACAACAATCGCCCCTAGCTTGTCACGGTAAATTTTGAAAACCTACGGCAAAAGGTCTTAGGGGCCAGCTTTGGTTGTAAATTGAAAACACATTAATTATATATCGAGTTAAGTAATTACAAGCAGTCTAACATTATATTCAGTACTGACCGTATTTATACATGATTTTGCATGTTTTCTGAACACGGTACTGATCAAGGCGCGCTTCTTTGATGTTGCCGGCAGCCGTGTTCTTTAGAACCCTCTGAAGCACCGGTCCCATGAAGTTATAAGTACTTCCTACACCACCGTCAGCTCCCATGATCATTCCGGCCATGAGTTTCTAAATAAATAATGTCATTTATGACTTTCTAAGAGAATTGAAATATTTTGGTCGCGTCTAGACATATGCACTTTCGGTAGGAAACTTTTTTATGAGAATTTAAGTGCCTCGAACGCCTCGACACAATTAACTTCTCATTAGAAAACTTTTAACAAAAACCGACGTGCCTCGAACGCCTCAAGACAATTGCACTTTCATAAGAAAACTTTTTTACGACAGTTGAAGTGCCTCGATCGCCTCTAGACTATTGTATTCTCAGTAGGAAACTTTTTTTCGAGAAGTAAACTGCCCTTGATCGCCTCTAGACAATTGCACAATCCGTAGCGAAACTTAGAAAATACACTTTCTTGACTTAACCGATCCTTTTAAAGAGATATAACCAGAATTGTATGAATTATTTCGGAAAATAACTCATTAGCAGACTCAGAAACGGAAAATACAAACGTGTATAGGAAATTTCTAAATGGACATAATGTCCTCTTACGTCCTTAAAAACATGGGTTATTTTATAATAATGATAATCAATTAAAAAAGAGCATATATTCGAACCGATCCTTGTACGGTGACATAACCAGATCTGGAGATCAGTCTCAAATCTCAAGCATCTGATTGGCTGAAATGGCGACCAGTCACCATTTCAGCCAATCAGACCCTTTAGATTTGAGACTGATCTCAAAACTTAGTTTTATGATCTTGGGCCAAGAAGTTTATGCATTATTTCGGAAAATTACGAATAAGTAATCAACAGATCTAGAAACAGCAAATATATCGGTTAATATATCAAATTGCGTAAAGGACATAATGTCCTCTTACGTCCTTAGATACATTAGTAATTTTATAAAAATGGTAATGAAATATAAATGAGCATGCATTCATTTCACCGATCCTAGTATAGTGACAACCAGAATTTTATGCATTATTTAGGAAAGAAATGAATATTAATCAACAGACTCAGAAACAGTAAATATATCAAATTGCTTAAAGGACATCATGTCCTCTTTCTTCCTTAGAAACATGGGTAATTTCATAATAATTATAATGCAATGAAAATGGAGCATATATCCAATTCACCGATCCTTTTGAAGTAGCATAACCAGAATTATATGCATTATTAAGAAAAATTATGAATACTTATTAACAGACTCAGAAACAGTTAATTAAGCAATTTTCGAAAAGGACATAACTGTCCTCTAATGTCTTTAGACACATAAGAAATAATAATAATGATAATGCAACGAAAAATGATTATATATTAATTTCACCGATCCTTGAAATGTGACATTACCAGGGCCCAAGATCATAAAACTAAGATTTGATATCAGTCTCAAATCTCAAGGATCTGATTGGCTGAAATGGCGACTGGTCGCCATTTCAGCCAATCAGACGCTTGAGATTTGAGACTGATCTCCAGATTCAGTTTTATGATCTTGGGAACAGAATTTTATGCCTTTTTTTTCGGAATCAACAGTCTCAGAAACAGTAGATATAATATCAAATTCCACAAAGGACATAATGACCTCTTTAAGTCCTAAGAAACAAGGGAAGTAATATAATGAATATACACATAGTTCGACAGTTTCTTTGTTGTCCTTTTCGAAAAGAAGGCGGTACACTGGGATCGCTTTAAGTCACGAAGACCGTTGGCTATACTTTTGCATAAAATAATTCTTTATCAGAGTTTTAAATTATATAGCATATGACACCAGCGTCGTGTTATAAAGTTATAATTATGCAGGTCATGAACTTATGCCTTTTCTTGTCCTTGAAATTTTTTAACGAAAACATTAAGTTGGTCATAATATGAAAATTCCTTTGTATTTCTTTGCCAATCGTTCGAACTGTATTTTTATAACTGGGCTATTATGACGTCTAACGGTTCTGTTAAAGGTCATATTTGTACTTTTTTATTCCTACACTGTACCCGAGGGCGATAGAATTGGTCAACTAAGCCCATCAGGTCTAGAACTAGAAACAACTGTTAGAAATAGTTGATTACACCGGATTGGTCAGTTATTCTATTCTATTGGGCTAAGCAACACTTGTTCTAAAAATTTGCATAGTTACAACCCTGACAATTCTATTTTAGTAACAGTGACCTTGACCTTGGACCTACAGGCATGGGCATGGAACGGGACACACCATCTTGTCATGATGAACATTTGTGTCAAGTTATTTTGAAATCAATCTATTCCTAACAAAGTTACAGCCCGGACAAGAGAATTCTATTTTTAGTAACAGTGACCTTGACCTACAGGCATGGGCATGGTACGCGATACACCGCCCTGTCATGGTGAACATTTGTGTCAAGTTATTTTGAAATCCCTCCATTTATAATGAAGTTACAGCCCGGACAAGAAAATTCTATTTTTAGTAACAGTGACCTTGACCTTGGACCTTCAGGCTTGGGTATTGTGCGGACACACTGCCTTGTCATAGTGAACATTTGTGCAAAGTTATTTTGAAATCCCTCCATTCATAACAAAATAACAGCCCGGATAAGAGAATTCAATTTTTAGTAACAGTGACCTTGACCTTTGACCTACAGGCATGGGCATGGCACGCGACACATCGCCCTGTCATGATGAACATTTGTGCCAAGTTATTTGGAAATCCCTCCAATCATAACAAAGCCCGGACAAGAAAATTCTATTTTGAGTAACAGTGACCTTGACCTTCGACCTAAAGGCTTAGAATGTACGTGACATACCGTCTTGATATGGTGAACAATTATACCAAGTTATTTAAAAATCCAATAAGAAATAACAAAGTTACAGAGCAGACAAGATTTTGCAAGAAAATTCTATTTTTAGTAACAGTGACCTTGACCTTGGACCTACATGCATGGGTATTGTCACGACACACCGCCTTGTTATGGTGAACATTTGTTATTTTGAAATCCCTCCACTCCAAACGAAGTTAAGGGCAAAGTGTATATTTTTCTTAACACAAAATGTAAGTGAAAAAGGGGCATAATTTGAAAAATATTGGAAGCAGGGTTATGGGTCTTGTTGGTTATGATGTAGATTTTGATGGTGAAAATATATTTCAAGTTTCAAGGCAGTATCTCAGGTAGTTTTAAAGTTATGGGCAAAATGCATATTTTGCTTAACACAAAATATAAGAAACAAGATATATTCCTATTAAAACTACTGTAAATGGAAGTATCAAAGGGCCATAACTTCTGAACGGAACATGTTAGAGCAAAACCCCACCTTTATGCACAACAACATATCAGGCCAAGCATCGTGGTAAAGTTTCATCAAATTCCCAGCAGAGGTGTAGGAGGAGTTGCGTTCACAAGATATATTCCTATTAAAACTAATGTAAATGGAATTATCAAAGGGCCATAACTTCTGAATGGAACATGTAAGAGCAAAACCCCACCTTTATGCACAACAACATATCAGGCCAAGCATTGTGGTAAAGTTTCATTAAATTCCCACCAGTAGTTTAGGAGGAGTTGCGTTCACGAGATATACTCCTATTAAAACTTATGTAAATGGAAGTGTCAAAGGGCCATAACTTCTGAACGGAACATGTAAGAGCGAAACTCCACCTTTATGCACAACAACATATCAGGCCAAGCATTGTGGTCAAGTTTCATTATATTCCCACCAGTAGTGTAGGAGGAGTTGCGTTCACGAGATATACTCCTATTAAAACTAATGTAAATGGAAGTATCAAAGGGCCATAACTTCTTAACGGAACATGTAAAAGCGAAACCCCACCTTTATGCACAACAACATATCAGGCCAAGCATTGTGGTCAAGTTTCATTAAATTCCCACCAGAAGTGTAGGAGGAGTTGCGTTCACGAGAATATCGGACGGACGGACGGGCGGGCGGACGGACGGACGGACGAACGGACGGACAGGAGCAACTCTTAATGCCCGTCGCCATTTCATGGCAGGGGCATAAAAGTGTATATAATCGTTATTGTGTTTACATTAAAAGGAAAATATTGTTTGCTTACATTATATTTAAAAGTCTCAAATATTAAGGGAATACCTCTTCAACTTAAGATACACTTGGCACAACTATACCTCATCACAACCGTAGACGAGGTTGAACTTTTTGTCGGCACGGTTTGATGCCTCAACATGGACACATCCAATTAGGTCCACCAAGTCTTTGGATGAAAACTTTACACCAACAAATGTAGGGATTTCTTTTTCGGCTGCTACTAGGAAGTCTTCCACACAAGCTGAAATCACGAGAGCCTCGTTATAGAAAAATGTTTTACGAGTTTTACGAAATCAAAAGAAATTGAAAGGATTCACTTGAAATTTTGTAAACGATTGTTAAAAGTAAAACATAATACTTGTACAGCCGTCGTCTATGGCTAACTAAGTAGATATCCTTTATATATAAAAAGATATGTTAGAATTATTAAATATTGGTTTAGTGTTGTGAATACAGAAAATATTATATTACGTAAAATTTACGATGAAGCACATATCAAATGTCAAAATGGTTGCAGAAATTGGGTTTATGGTGTAAAACAATTATTAAATAATTATGGGTTCTCATTTGTGCTTGACAATGTACATGCTGTAGACGTTAAGACATTTATTACTACATTTAGGAGTAGATTAATTGATTGCTTCAAACAAGAATGATTCCGAATGCTTGACAGTCCTGTTTCATTCATGTATAAATAGTTTAAGACTGAATTAGGATACGAAAAGTATTTAGATATATTGCCAAGAAGTTTTAGGTTTTATTTCTCTATGATGAGATTGTCTGTCCATCCTCTAAGAATGCAAACTGGTCGTTATTCTAGAAATCATATCGTACGCGAAGAAAGTATTGTTTATGCTGTAATGAAAGAGACTTGGAAGACTAGTATCATTTTGCGTTTATGTCCATGTTTTAATGCAACAAGAAGAAAATATTTAAAACGTTTATATTATGTTAACCCATCCGTCCATAAATTTATTACTCTTACTACTTCTAACAACAAAAATGAACTTGTAAAATTATCATTGTTTGTTAAAGAAGCTTTGTCCATTAGAAAAGATATTATCAACGTAGAACATTAATTTCATTATAATCATTGTATAGTCTTCCCTCTGATATAGCAGATCAAAATCTGTTTTGTGTCCGATTCACATCTATATCCATTTAGATGTAAACTATGTAATGCTAATATGTTATTCATCTTGGTAATCAAGTATTGTATATAGACATGTTTTTCCATTTTGTGCTGTGTTTGTGACATTATATTATATATTATAAACTGTAATGTATCCAGACAATGTACGTTGTACACGTCTTAATAAAATATCTGTTCTGTTTCTGTTCTGTTCTTTTTTAGAATGTGTAGATTGGTTTTTATAAAACATCATCATGTCATCATCGCAGTTCAGATACGGAATAAGTACCATGGAAATATACCGTTTTTGCACGAAAGTGTCGATGATTAGTCAAGAATTGTAACATAATCATCGCATTATATCTATAAGAATCGATAGATAGCTCTTACTTGTTTTTTTGATGTTTTTTTTTTCAAAAACTAAACAACGACTTAAATGTCAAATATTACTGAAAACACGTCTTGCCGTGCCGTGGTGGTATAATTATAAACGGACTAAATATCCCTTCTAAATAAGTAGCACATATTAAACAAATAATTAGTAATATTCTTGAATCAATTTCTTGAACCCTGATAATAATTAAAAAACTATGAGGGGACAGACGTCATTCATAACTTCTAGTTAGAAATGATGAAGGATTTTCTTAATCGCAATAGTTATACAATACTAAAGGTGTTTGGTCAGGTATCAGGTCTTTTGAAATATGAAACTTGATAATTAAAAAAGTAGAAGCAATATTTGTTTTAACGTTACCGACGCAGTAAAATTTACCCATAAAAGATAATAAAATGTACTAGGCTGAGGTTATAAAACTGAGATTGGAAACAAGTATCAAATCTCAAGCATCTGATTGGCTGAAATGGCGACCTGTCTGGTTTCCATGCTCAATTTTATAACCTTGGGCACTGATTAGTCTAAAATTTCGGCGAAATTCTCTACTGTTCAGTAAATGATGTTTTTTATTGATTAACAATGAATATTTACCACACCTGAGACATCAACACAGAATTAGAATACATATTCTGAGTGAAAACTGAGCCTGAGCTAAGCTTAGTTCGTAATATTGAGCCCAGATACTCTTCCTCCCGTTCGTTCGTGAATGGATAATGCCTACAAGATATTGTACTCCAACATTACCGACAACACACCAGTACTGCACTTGTGTGTCTGCACTTATTCTCACTCTGTTATGATCGGTTGTGGTCCTTTAATAATGTTGTCATTTAAAAGTTCTTGTTGGCGTGATTTTCCAAAATTAGTTATTATTTTGAATGACTGATCTTAAAACAGTTTAAAATTGTATTTAATTCCAATAACATATTATTATTATTATTATTATTATTATTATTATTATTATTATTATTATTATTATTATTATTGCGTTAACAAACATTATACAAAGTTAAATACATGTATCTGTATTTGTTATGAAGACAAACCGACAAACCAATGCAACAAAAGCTTCACAAACAACCAGTTAAAACAGCGAAAGAGAAATCAAAATAGAACCAGATGGCGGTAACGGCCTTGGAATGGCCAGTGCTAAAGCATATTTACGAAAGTGGGGTTTTAACCACGTCCTATGTCTCATATTCGCCCCGATTTTTCTGTTATGATCGAATGTAATAGATGCCCTTGTTGACTGAACTCTAACCCACCGACCTTCTTATGCAAATCATAACATTGAGTTAGCCGTTACTAATGGCATTGTTATGCATAATGGGCAGGTATTCAAGGACCTTTCCGAGACTAGTCTTTTAATTTCATAAAATTGGGTATGGAAACCAGTCTCGGATCTAAAGCTTCCCAGTGGTTTGTTGTGAGACTCTTTCCACTTTCAGTAAATCGAGGTTGTTGAGTTTTGGGACTGTTTATAACCTTGAGACCAGATTAATTTGATTTAAATCAAGAAAATCACAATTGCATTAATAGAGGAAATCTTGACCCAAGTACTTGTTCAATATGCAGAAATCCATATTCTTAGCTAATTTCAAACCCACAACATTTTGACATCTACCGTTACAAGTATGTATTATGTTTGACTGACCATAAACGAGAGCATGTGCTCCCAATCAAGTATTTCAGTATTGTTCACATCAAGAGTGCATTTGCACCTCAGTGTTATTTTGAGACCTATCTTATATGTACCCACAGAAATGATGGTCCTCATATAAGCTGTTGCAATTAAGCAAGAAGCCGTAGTGTTCATAGTTCTTTTCATAGAATCCTGATAGAATTGAAACTCTAGAAATAATAGAACATATTCACTTACGCTCTACACCAGTGGCTCCTGGTAGGTGGTAGAAATAGAAAGGTGTTTGGGGGGCTTCGTCAGCCACGTCTTTGCAGTACTTCACCAAACTGTCTGTAAAACACATTGATAATAATTATATTGAATTAATTGTATTTGTCGTGAATGCTAAATTTAAAAACCAAACACGGTACAAAACTATTGATTCATAATTATTTGACATTGCAAATTCAGACAATATCGCGACATGGAATATTTAATTGAATCCAAATTTTCTACTAGAGACCGCAAACGTAAAGAATATGGGGTTTAAAGCATAACTGAATTCAAGAGTAAATTTCTGTTCTCCAAGTGACGTAAAAATATGACATTGAAATAGCTTTCTTAACAAACAAGAGACTCTGAAAAAGATGTAATCAAACTGTCAAAATGCTGTCAATGTCATTGTTGACAATAATTGATTTGATCAAAATTAAATTGTTGGAGACTTCAATTCTTTAATTAATTATACATTACACATTCTTACAACAAAAAAAAGTACATCAGTTTCACTCAAAATTACATTTGGTTTTTCGTAAACGTGAAACATGCCACGGGTTTCGTGGCTTAAACTATTGGATCGGGTGTGTTATGGTTTGGACAAATGGGAATGGTCGACGGACAGGATGAGTGAAAACAAGAAGCCAAAATGTTCAATATTTGACCTAAAATTGCGTATTTTAAAACACTTATACTTTCCGTTACCAACCATAATTCATAATCAAATTACAATTATCACGTTTCTTTGTCATAATTACAGAAGAGAAAAATATTTTTTTTCACGAGAGAAAATATATGCATATAAGATTTTTTTCGGACACTTGTTTCTTGTTGTTATATAGTTTTTATGTACTTCTTACAAGATGTATGGTCAATAGGTATTGTTAAACAAACCCCTATATATGATGCATAAACCTATCGCTCCCTTTCCTCTGCAAGTGACCTTTGCAAAGTAAATCCAACAATACGCCATTAAAATGTTAATGGAGACATTTTGAAACTGGCTCATTATCAATACGATGTCATTAAAACTAAACATTACTAACTCTATCTGTGCGACAATAAGCCAGATTCTAAAAATCAATGGTGTAGTGGTGAAGTCTGAAAATGCCCCTCTCCCTTTGTTGTTAATTGCAAGCATTACTAATCTTGTCATTAATTAAATTAACTGTTTAATTATAATAAGAAAATCATCATCACTTGTTTCAATCAATCTTATAAACCTTACACGCACTTTGATGTCTAAGGACATAATGTTTTTGCGATATGACCCAACACACCTTTAAAATCTACAATTAGTCTTATTTCAGATAAAAAAAGTCAGGACGTTAACATTGAACTAGGTGAACCTCCTTCGGTCATAGATGTTTTCCGCTCTGGTATTTTACATCTATACCAATCCAAAACATTAGTCTGACAGAAGAGTGACAGGGTAATTATATTGTGACTAAATACGAATTTCAAAGAAAAACCTACAAGAATTCTATAGAATTGAACTGCATGAGAAAGGTCCAAAATATCGGTAAAAACAGACAAAAGTCAAATGAAGTCAATCCTAGAAAGTTCGAGACGGCTTAAGGCTGTGTTCATCACAATGAAATGTTTACGACATTGACGCCATTGTCTTTTTTGTTAAATTGTTTGCCAAAGCCGGAAATAATATACCGGTAAACTGAATTAAATTTGCATTTCCATTACTGCACATGACAAGGCCAGATCCCACCAAGCCTTCGATCTATTTTTAATCACTTTAAAATAGTCCTTATTTTCAGACAAAAATTAATCATCGTACAAGTGCATTCTGAATTCAACAAAAACATACATATTTAAAATTTGTGTGAGGTAAAGATTACCTGTAGTCTTTGGTTTAAAGAATAAGGGTGGTATTGTTGCAATAGCATCAGCTCCAACTTTAACGGCGTGCTTGGTCTGAAATAAATTTCTTGACATTTTTGTCTATCCTTGAATTGACGTCATTAAATTGAGCAGACGACAATGATCAATTTGCATTCCGAGGTAAAACTACATTTCTATATACTTACTTAATATGAGTGACACAATAATCTATTATTTATGAGAAAATATAAGTTCTTTTTCAAATATGCAACAACTAAAAGGTCAAAAATTGAAGAATCCAGTTCCGTAACATCATAAAAAAACAACACTTGAATGAGCCAAAAATATGTTTGTTATTTCTATTTTTTTAGATTAATTTCGCAGAGGGAGTTGGTTTACTATGGATGTTTATTGTTTCCAAATGTCTTTAGAATTACACTTAAACCTTGTTTGTTTTCTATTTCTTCGCTTTTGCGTTTTAAGTTTCTTAGTATAAGATAGTCTATTCAGAAATTTCTATAGAAAATAGAAGCCGAAACGAGCGCAGCGCATGCGCAGTTAAAAAATAGATCGATTGTTTTTTTGTTAATTTCAAAATAGAACATGGAAAGGAGTTCTTTTGAAAAAAAAATCACTGAGGCATTTGAATTTTTATAGCTTCTGATGGGCTACACATGTGGGGCAACTTCTAAGTGTAATTAAAATTGATTCAGGGTGAAACTGTTAGGAAAGCTAATCATCAGATTTTTTTCATATGTTCTGCAATAAAATTTGCCAAGTACATTGAAATTTCACCGATGTTATCATTGCTTATTTTCCTTAAAGTGGATTTCCAAGTACCGGATCTTTTAACTGCTGCGCTTTTGAAGATTTTAAGAACAGAGTGTCTACGTATAGGATAAAGTCTATTAAGACGTATCTATAGAAAATAGAAGCCGGAACGAGCGCAGCGAGTGCCGGTTTCTATTTTCTATAGAAACGTCTTAATAGACTCCATCCGACTAAGAAGTTGCCCTACATGTGTAGTCATGCGCATGCGCAGTTGAAAATAGATCGATCTATTTTGCTAATTGTAAAATAGAAAATAGAAAGCAGTTCTATTGAAATAAATCGCTGAGGAATTTGAATTCTCGTTGTTTCTGATTGGCTACAAATGAAGGGCAACTTCTAAGTATAGATACGTCTTAATAGATTCTATCTTACTTAGAAGTCGCCCTTCATTTGTAGCCATGCATATGCGCGGTTGAAAATAGAAAGATCTATTTTGTTAATTGTAAAATAGAAAATAAAAAGTAGTTCTATTGAAATAAATCGCTGAGGAATTTGAATGTTATATCTCATGATTGGCTACTTCTAAAAAGCATTTGCATAAAATTTTTGCAAACCCTTCTATAATGTCGCATTTATTTATAAATAAATTACCAGGGTAATTGTATCGTGAAGATTCAATGCGCCAACTTGAACCACAATCGACTTGATTCTTCCACTTAAATGAAACAAAAGAAAAAGGCATACTCATACTCTTTTAGCAGATGATAGCGCTTATAATTATGCATTTCGCGGTATTAAAATAAACACATTACGTATAGACAAAATGTGTTACGGAATCGCCTATTATTTGATGAGAAAAATTCGATAACTATCAGTTCAATATAGTAACACCACTGATGTTGAAAAGTATCACCATGTTTCCTTGGCGTACCACAATTGTAACAAATTATAAGCAGTAAGCATTAAGCATGCAATACAGTTTATATAACTTTACCATAGGCTAAAACTGCATAGATATTAAAACTAACCATATAAAATATTTAAAAAATATATAAAAAAAACAATAAAATATATCTACATAAATATAAAGTTAAAACATTTGGGTTGTTTTAAGTGTTTGAAGCCTGTTTTGCATACCCATACGAAAAACATGAAACATCGATTCAATCCTAATATTTACACAAATAAATTCTCTAACTAATTAATGCAAAAAATAATGAGAAAAATTCGTAATATTACAGCTTTTTTGAATGGCTGACGTCGATGCAAATGGCAGTACGTTTTTTTTTTTCACAGCCCTGTGGGAAAACCTGCGTGCTAGTCGGCGTCGCTCATCAAAATATTGTACATAGTCCAATAAGTTGCGGGCAGCATTTACTGAAGCGGCGCCTCTTAAAGTAATAGGTCGCACTGCGTATCATCCGTAATTCTGATTCGTTATATCAATAGGGCTTAGAGGATGAATTTTTAGGCTTAACATTTATCTAACAAATCATAGTTTATGATGGTACGCTAAAATTCTTCTTACAGATCAGCGAATTCCGCAACGAGAATTGACAAAACGCAAATTCAGTTAAAATAAAACTGGCATCCGTTCTCTTGAGCTTGTTGTCATGTTACAAGGTTATCAAGGTACCCTGAAATCGAAACGTTAGCTAGTGGCTTTTTACTGAGTGAACAAAAAAAACAACGAAATGTCGGGCAATTTGTCCAAGGATGATGTGTGGATAGTCACGTAAAAATCAGTCGTAAATACACCCAGATTTAACTAACAGGTTATGTCCAGAAAAAGCAAGTTTTTCAGCCACAGACTTACTTATGCATTTCGATTTCGTCAAGAAGAACAATCCCGAAAAAGATCTTAAATCCTACAAGTGCTGATTGATGAAACCCCTGATTGTTGGCAGCAGACTTATTTTCAGAATATTTATTTTAATCATTTCAAACAAGAAATATCTTTAAAAAAGATAAACGGCGTTGATGGAAAAGATTTATATATACATGTATATAAGAAAGAAAGAAATACAGAGAGGCAAAGCAGACACAGTTTAGTTATTTTATTTTATTTGTTATAGCTGTCGACGAACCCTCCCTGCCTTCTTAGTATGACTTAGAGATTAAGCGACCGAATCATGACAACTCATAAATTTATTGAAAGTGTCTTGTTGCAACAATTTCATACAGTGATAACAAGTCGATTAAAGATACTGAAGCAAAATATTCAGTTTCAATAAAATACCTCGTGTAGAGTGAGAATTCAAGATGAATAAATGTCCTTGAAATTTAATAAATATAAATAATAACAGCCTGTTACAAGAGCGAAATCTACCAACTTTTACGTATATTAACTTTAAAAAAAGTGTCCGTCCTGAGTATTGAACCCGGGGCCTCCGCTTGAGATGCGAGAGTGTTAGCCACTACACTACAATAAACTTGTATTTCGTACTTGAAATTAACAATCAGTATCAAAGGAACTAGAAAGGAACCAGTAAGAACTAGGAATATCTACACTTCTCTTTCGTTTTACACTATGTATTGTATGCAAGTGTTTACCTGACACCCAATAATATTCCATATAATATTGTATTTAATCCATCAATATTGATTTAACTGGTTACTTAATTCGTAAATATGTTTTTCCTCCAATACAACACCCACTAACAACCAATCGAATTAATCTATTTGATTTTTCCGCTGCATAATAATAAAAATCCCACTAGATACCTCTCCACCCTGCTAGATGCCTCTCTGGTGTAAATAGCTACCAATCGAAATAGTTTATTTCATTTTCCCTCTGCATAATAAGAGAATACGAGTATTATTTACAACATTTCATTGGTCGAGAAACTAGGTCAAAAGTGAGCTTAGACAGCTAACGCCGAAAAAACCCGCACATACTCTGTTAAATGTCACTCTTTTCTGAATTTAATCGCTCAATCTTGGTAAGTGCTTACTTTAATGACTTGAATTTATATGTGTTCCCCATTGTAACGTAATTTAGCAACAGCAAGAAACAACAAGCAAGCCAGCAAGAAACTTGTTACAATTAACAGGAAAATTAATCAATGAAAAATATATTTTGCAATTAACAATAAATATTATTTAAAACATTTTTGCTACTGACAGTTTCAAGTTGGTAATCATTGGGTTTTTATTTTCATTAATTTTTTTATGATGTCTCTTTTTTTAATTGATTGTATTAAAGTCTCTGTCTCGCTTTCTCTTTAATATTTTATGTCGAGAAATAAGCCAATCGGACAAAAACATTCAGAAATTACAGCCGCAAACATAGAACTATGGAAAAACAATTATAAAAAATCAAAAAACACACAACAAATAAAAACAATTCGATTTTTCAAGGATGATGCATTGTTGTTCAACTTTAAGTTTTAGGCCAAATACTAAAAAAACCTTCAGATATATTGTATACATTTTTGTCTGGTCATTGTTATAATTAAAGAACGTATTGCGATAATATCACCACAACAACTACAGTTATAAAGCTATAAAACCTGGAACCCCTTTTCATTTGCCTTATCATGTGTTGCCTACCAAGAACCATACCTCTAACTGTTTTGTTCAGATTATGGAATTCATTCACTAAGAATTTAAAGTACATACACGCTCATGACTTACATACCACTTATATGAATTTGAAACTGAAACGCATATTTTCTATTTGTATCGGAGTATTTGTAGGTTATGCGAACGTGTAATAAAGGGCGACCATGTCACTTTTGTAACATTTAATCAGCGTCCAGTGCCCAATGTAACAAAGCTGAGCATGGAAACCAGTCTCAAATCTCAAGCATCTGATTGGCAAATGGCGACTGGTCGCCATTTCAGCCAATCAGATGTTTGAGATTTGAGACTGGTTTCCATGCTTAGCTTTATAACCTTCAGGCCTGGTAAAACGAGAGTTGAGCAGATAAACAGTAAAATAGTAGGCATTTGAAGAAACATTGTCATCAGTAAAGTTATCTTTGTTGAGTTTATTTTAGTTTTTTTTTTTACATAAATGAATTAATTCCCGTAATTTACATATCACGATCTGCTAGGAGAGACTCTACATTAAATGAGAAGGAGAGGTGAGCAAGATTTTGACATTTGAAGAAACATAGAAATCAGTAAAGTAATTTGCGTTAAGTTTAATGTAGTTGTTTTTGCTTCATAAGGAGTTTCAACACCTCTCTTATTGCATTTCGCAATCTGCTAGGAGAGACTGTACATTGTTTGAGGAGAGTTGAGGAAGATTTTGACATTTGAAGTATCATAGAAATCAGTAAAGTCATTTGTGTTAAGTTTGGTGTAGATGTTTTTGTTACACTGGGATGTTTCAATCCCCTCACTCATTGTTTGCATTTCACGATCTTCTATGAGAGGCGGTTCATTGTATGAGTAGGAGAGTTGAGCAAGATTTTGAAGTATCATAGAAATCAGTAAAGTCATTTGCGTGAAGTTTGATGTAGTTGTTTTGCTTACATAAGGAGTTTCAACTTTTCACTTTTTAGCATTTCAATTCTTCTAATTATAAATAATAAAATAAATTTATTTTGTCACACTCTTTAGCACTATTCAAATGTTTAAAGAAATATTTTTATTTTCAAAAGAAAACACTAGAAAAAACTTCTGCATGAATATTTGATACTGAGTTCTATGAATGGAAAATATTCACACGCAATATCGAGTGTTAACGACCTACTATCTAAAAGCATCAGTAAACCTTTTTTAACTGATCATGATGTAGTTAGCTGGTTAACTGACCATTTTGATTACGATCAGTGTCAAAAAGTCTTTGACTAGAACCCTGATATTTCTTTATTATACTTTTATTGTATATGTATTATGGACAAGCCTATTTGAGTCTTGATAAAGACTTGGTGTACTAAGATAAACTCTATCGTTAGATCAAATGTCAAGAAAAATAGATTCATGCGTTTAAATGCTTTTCTTAATTAATGGAAACTGAGTTTAAATAAAGATATGTCAATGATATCATTTGATATCATGATTATTTCTGGAAATAATGCGCAATGAAGCGAGCACTTTAAAATTAATCATAATTCATTAAACCAAGCCTTGCACTCTAACATTTACTTGTATTATAAATCATCGCGAAAAAATAATTTCATTAGCATTAATATCCTTGAAATAATGCAGAAATTTTTATTTTCTCATCAATCTGATAATATCTTGTTTTATGGATGGGGAACGTTTTGCCATGATTCTATTTGGTTGCCTGTCACCTTCCTGTTAATCTTGTTTTGTTCCGTTGATCTCTTATATATATATATATATATATATTGAAACCTGCCTTAGTAACCACCTGCGAAAAGCAACCACCTGTCTTAAACAGCCAGTTTGAATATGACCTAAACTGACATTTTGTTCTAATTTTTTACTGTCTTTAACAGCCACCTGTCTTAAGCAGCCACTTTTTGTCAATCCCTTGGGTGGCTGCTAAAGACAGGTTTGACTTGAAATTAAGATATTAAGATTTCGAGGGCAGTATCTTCTGCATTTTTAATCAATACCCATATACTGATTCCAAACCCACTAGCCTGCAATAGTTTCTGTTGTTGTAACACGAGGCCTTCAAGCATCGAGTTTAATACTATAAATGCAAAGTACCCACAGACAGGTCTTCAGATATAAACTCGCATTCAGTACAGAATTACCAGCTAATAGTGATTGATAATATAAGAGTGGCTTCATATAAATTTAAAGTTTTACATTTGACGGAATTTGAAATCACTATGATAACAATCAGGAAAAAAACTCTCGGTGTTGTCACCCTAACGCCTATTTCCGTTTTTTTTGAAAATTCCCTGATTGAGTTCGAATAAAACATTTTTCAAACTTTGACAAACTAATCAGTTGAGATTTTTTAAAAGAAATAATTAAAATATATTTCTATTTCTTAGTAATTTAAATGTTTTCAGTGACGAGACGAAAAAGGAAAACAGCCTTTTACATGGATTTGCCATTGGTTGTTATGCCATTTGTCCTGTTAATTTTATTGTTTCTACCAAATATTAGCAGATTAAAAACCTCGAAAAGACATTAGGTTTCCAGAAAAAGCAAAACTGTTGCAGTGATATTTTTCCATACCAAATGGTTTCAATTTCATTATTGTAAAAACTTCTTTAAAAGTGGCAACACTCTATTGACGGTCAGTAGGTACAGATGTTTTGTATTCTTTGCCTATCTAAACAACACATTCAATTAGTCAGTAAACCATGAGAACAAAACTTTCCTACATATATTTGAAGCGTTATGATTAATAAAGACAGTATATAAAAACTGAAGGACGAGAACCCATATAAAATAAAGAGATACCGAATAACTAGATAAATGTGGAATACTTATAGCGACATCTACATTGACATCTTGTCATCTTGTTTACTGCTCCGCAGCTTGGTTTCTCAACCTTGATAAAAAAGGCTGGGCAATCCAAGATTTTCTTATATGAAGAATTCCATTCACAATTTATATTAACCGTTTTTTCTCATTTTTTTATGCCTCATGTTTTATAGAAATATGTACGTAACAGTAAAATCTTTTTCATTATATCGCACTAAGTAACAAGATTAAAATTTTTGAGGCACGCCACGGAAAAAGGTACCTTCGGGCAGTTGACGTCAATCCTTGAAACGACGTCATAAAGTTGAGCAGACGACATAAATTATTATGCAATTCTTGGTAAAAATACCATTTTATTGTCAACACGTGTAACAAAATAACTGTTTTGTTATGAGAAAATAATAGAAATTTGAAAGTTCTTTCTAAATATACTTACAACAAAAATGACACAAAAAATGACCGAAGGTACCTTTTGCCGTGGCGTGCCTCAAATGTTCCAGTCCGAAATGTTTGTAATAAAAATTCAGATATGACGATTGACTTAAATAATTCTGGCCAATTCCTTGAAATAAAACCTAGAATAAACGTGAAGTAAAATAAAATATATTGCTTTTACAGTTTTTTTATGGTGTGCTTGTGAATTGTACATATTGAAAGTGTTTGTTTGTTTTTCATTTCAACAAAGAATGAAGAAAAAACAACAACAGCGTTCTTCTGAAAATGTCCTTAGTAAAAAGTTGTCTACCTTAAGTCTAGCCTTTCATTAAAAATAAAGGAAAACCTTACAACGTTTTCAGCATAAGAGTCAAACGCATCACCTTTTCTTTCCCACTTCCATCCACTGTTCAACAACTTTCATCCGTTCCTCTAACGTCAATGAAAATCCCTCCCCGGTCGTTCCATTCACTATAATAAAGTATGAACATTTAAGTACAGACACATGTTCACGATTGACTAAGATTAGACTAGCTTGGTTGAGCACGATACTTATGCACTGCAGGTTCTATGTTCACCGCATTGCATATACATCGCATCGTTTGGGATGGATCAAAATTGTTTTGTTTACTATTTTTAATATTAAGTTGCGCTCCAACCCGGGGCTAAGCGGCTTGGGCAGTAAAATGCATTTTCATAACTGCCCATGAACAGGCTCAACCGAACCGAGCATGCATATTTTCATTTTAGTTGTGTTCTGTTGCTTTTAAAGTTCGCATTTCATCTATACATGTACCTCAGTCGGATAATTTGTTGAATCTTTCTCTAGACTAGCATTAAGGTGCTTCCGATTAACAAAAAGGAGCACAAGAAATTCGGTCATTGACAGGTATTCGCACGACCAGTTTATATGACTGTTTGTGTCCGCAGTTCAAGTACTTTTAAAGAAACGTACAGTAGTATCTCAGTTCAGGATTGCTTAATAATGGTCTGAAAGGTAACACATAAAAATAATTAAATTACATTAAAGGCTTTTACCGTAGACTTGTGTGATGCCAAGTTTTTCAAGGTGTTGAATATAAGGTTCCAGCTTCCCCAAATCTAGTTCACTGTTAAAAAAGGGTAGATTGGAATTGTTTCAATATTAGTTAAAATATATACTTTTATCAAGAAACAGAATGTGGTGGACAAAACTCATTTATCTCATTCAAGTCATTAAAAAGTGAATTACGCATACCAGGAAATGTCACAACCAGAAAACACAGCCCCCACGCAGCCAAGATTTACATAATTGTTAAAACCTTTCTCTAAGAAATTTTCCTCGGAGGCTTACACGCTGTATGCTTTATTTGAAAATGTTATGCATCATACACTCACTTGGTGCACCAAGAATGCATCATACTCTCACTTGGTGCACCAACAATGCACCATACTCTTACTTTGTGCACCAAGAATGCACCATACACTCACTTGGTGCACCAACAATGCACCATACTCTTACTTTGTGCACCAAGAATGCACCATACACTCACTTGGTGCACCAAGAATGCACCATACACTCACTTGGTGCACCAACAATGCACCATACTCTTACTTTGTGCACCAAGAATGCACCATACACTCACTTGGTGCACCAACAATGCACCATACACTCACTTGGTGCACCAACAATGCACCATACTCTTACTTTGTGCACCAAGAATGCACCATACACTCACTTGGTGCACCAAGAATGCACCATACACTCACTTGGCACTTGGTGCACCAACAATGCACCATACTCTTACTTTGTGCACCAAGAATGCACCATACACTCACTTGGTGCACCAAGAATGCACCATACTATTTGAAAACAGTGTAATACCACTTTTATTTCACTGAGAAAATTCTTTAATTCAATGGAAATTATTAAATATTTTTTATCTTTTATCTTTTAATGGAAAACTGTTTATAACTTTATATGCATATCATCAGCGATACTTCCGCGTCTTGTTATCTGAGGGCGAGGGCGGAGTAGTGAAGATGCATTCGGTTTGTTCCTGGCTGTATCATTTATTCGTTTATAATTCACAAATGTATTATTTGTGCTGTGCGGCCGTAAAATAGTCTCCCCGTACAGATAAGTCAATATTGTCGTCAGTGCAAATCAGTCACCGCTGTCACATATTGATTATTACGTACTTCAGCGTTACCTGTGGTTCCGTAACTGGTATCATCTCAGATTTCGGATTTTTCCTTTATATGGAAAGTTGGGTTTTTTCACACAATTGTCAATCAGTGAATACATAGTAAGTTTATACAGGATTGCTGTTGTGAACTAGATCAACTGACAATGTAAAGGTAACTTTATAACAATGTAAAGGTACATTTATAACAACAACATTCAAATATGATTATGTTTTTCACTGACTGGTCGGATTTGGAACATAAAACTTAAAGTATTTCGAAAAAAAAGTAAAATATGCATTTTTTTTTGAATTGACAACCGGCTGAGTAAGTACATTTTTGATAATGTGCATACAATTAAAGTTCACAGCAGCTTTTGTCAAAATAGTGTAGGCTTTTATATAATCAATTAAATTTACTAAAGTGCATTTTGTCAGCGAATGAAATAATTAGTAGCATTAACTAAAAGGCTGTGTTTTCTCGGCGTGGCCATTCTTGATATGAATAGTTCGCTTATTTATTAGGACTTGGTAATAGTTACTTACGAATTGGGGCGCTTCACGGGAAAAGGCACATTCGGGCATATTAAGTCAGTTCTTAAAATGACGTCATTAAGTTGACCAGACGACAATTTTTATTATGCATTTCTCGGTAAAAATAAAATTATTTTGTCAAAATGTGTAAAAAATGCCAATATGTTATGAGAAAATAAAAGATAATTGTAAGATCTTTCCAAATAAAGTAACAACTAAAATATCTAAAAATATGACCGAATGCACTTTTCCACGTGACGCGCCCCAATTGATAAATGGGTAAATGAGCATGTTAACCTGTTCGAATCAATTTTTCTTACTGAAAACCTTTTCTTTAAAAAATAAAAATTATTGCCTGTTGCAGATTAGTTTATGTTTTAGAACTATTTAAAATGTTTAGAATAAGCACTGTTAATGAAGTGACTAGAGGACTTGAAAATAAATACAATACGAATTTGAACGTTTTAAGGCAATTAAAAAAAACTCACCCATCTTTTGTCATAGGTGTGAAGGTTGCAGGCACAAGGCCTTCCAACTTAAAATCTCTCACCTGCAAATGTATGTATACGAAATAAGCTGTAAGTTATAGAATTGAAACAATTAAAAACATGCATTTAGGATTTGATTTTTTGGTCTTGTATTCAATTCATTCAGTCACAGAAAAACAGACATCAGAAAAAAAACTAACAACAAAGCTATTTAAGACTTCAACTAGAAGAAAACAGTAGTGAAAAATCTACCAAATTCGTGATTAAGTTTTAGTCTTAGCATACCGAATGTTCTGTTTTAATTAGCCTGTTCATGGCCAGAATCGGGAAAACATATTTTGCTTCTGGTGGAGTGCAACACGGTAGGTACATGAACACAACACGTGTTGATTCATGATTCATGATAAACGGTCGTGTAAACCTTCAATACAGAATTTTCACATAATTGTTCATTCCATTGAAGTAGATAACAAGAAATATCTTTAAAAAAGATAAACGGCGTTGATGGAAAATATTTATATATACACGTATATAAAAAAGAAAGAAATACAGAGAGGCGAAGCAGACACAGTTTAGTTATTTTATTTTACTTGTTGTAGCTGTTGACGAACCCTCCCTGCTTTCTTAGTATGACCTAGAGATTAAGCGACCGAATCATGACAACTCATAAATTCATTGAAAGTGTCTTTCAAAAAAAATGTTCAAGCTGTTGCAACAATTTCATACAGTGATAACAAGTCGATTAAAGAAGCAATGTCTTACATTAAGTCTTGATCTACATTTATTCAGTTTCAATAAAATACCTCTTGTAGAGTTAGAACTCAAGATGAATAAATGTCCTTGAAATTTAATAAAAATAAATACAAACAGCCTGTTACAAGAGCGAAATCTACCAACTTTTACGTAAATTAACTTTAAAAAAAGTATCCATCCTGAGTATTGAACCCGGGGCCTCCGCTTGAGAGGCGAGAGTGTCATCCACTACACTACAATGAGCTTGTTTCTTGTACTTGAAATTAACAATCAGTATCAAAGGAACTAGAAAGGAACCAGTAGGAACTAGAAATATCTACACTTCTCTTTCGTTTTACACTGTGTAAACTTGTATCCAAGTGTTTACCTGACACCCAAGAATATTTCATATAAAATTGTATTTAAGCTATCAATATTGACTTAACTGGTTATTTAAATCGTAAATATGTTGTTGTTGTTTTCTCCAATACAACACCCACTAACAACCAATCGAAATAATCTATTTGATTTTTCCGCTGCATAATAATAAAAATCCCACTAGATACCTCTCCACCCTGCTAGATGCCTCTCTGGTGTAAATAGCTACCAATCGAAATAGTTTATTTCATTTTCCCTCTGCATAATAAGAGAATACGAGTATTATTTACAACATTTCATTGGTCGAAAAACTAGGACAAAAGTGAGCTTAGACAGCTAACGCCGAAAAAAGAGCTTTGAAAGCCAACGAACACGACAAATATGAAAATATTACACTGCTCTGTAATCTTGTGATAAAACTAAAATACATATGACAGTGAAAGGTTTGTAAGAGTTTATGATTTCTATGAAAATCTTGAAGAAAAACTTAAAAGCACAGTCAATTTCGTTTGTTCCTGTCATTTTGTTCTTGCTGATTTAGCCACAGGTGCTTTAGTCATCGTGTACCTACGAATTTTGCTTGACAATGCTATTTGCTTCTCAAATGTAGTGTAAGGGTTTCTTTAAGGATTAGGCTATAAGGATATCTATGATAGCCAAATGTAAAAAAAAATCATCAACATAGCTTATTAGGGAAAGATAAGAACTGTAACCCATGAGAAAAGTTTGAGTACAGCCACCACAAACGAACGAGGTTATTAAATGCAGATATACGAAAATATGTTTGTGTATGCACCACCACAGAAGGAATACACCTATTTGTAAAGAGATTAAAGTGTAAAACTGCTACTGATAATACTAGACTAGTTTTATGTTTAAAATCTCATTCGTGTTAAAATTTGGAAAAACGACAGACTTCGTTAGCCTTATTAAATATTATTTTAACATGAACACCATGATACATTATTAACAACATGCATGCTATTTATTTTGCACATTTCTACAAACAGTTTAAAATCAAAATGGTTTATGATATGATGAATAAGAAATAAAAATAACTTACTGCATCCATGTTGAACACCTGTATGTATAATTAACCTTGATATACATATATTTAAGGTGTTATCGTTTGAGTCGATAAAGAAACATTTCTTGTTATCCTGTGCTGATTAAATTCATAGATTACTTATTCAGTATCCGAATGACTATAAACAAAGCGTGAAATAATCCGTAAGGAGGTCTATTATGCCGATTTGAGGAATGAGGCGTGATTTTCTAGAGCAGCTTGTTTGTGTAAAAATAAACATGCGATCCGAATTATTATAAAATAAAAAGGAAAGAATGTCGTTAAGCCAAAAGTCTCGCGCTGTACGTGAATACTATTAAACCTTTTCAATGTTGTTGCCATATATACATTTCGTTCGTACTAATCTTACGATATCTATAAAACTTTCAACCTCTCGTTTTCTTTTGCGGGATTAGAAATTTATTGTTCTTAATCTATGGACATCTGATTGAAACCATGGAGCAGTATAAGCGTCACCCAGATGCTTTATACAATTCAATTAAATTCAATTGAATTATATGTTTATTAGCATTGAAACTAGTCTAATAATTACATTATTTTTTGCTATTTATCAACACAAGGAGATCATGTTTTAAAGAAGAGTGATATTACACGTAATTTACGTTATATAATTATGTCTTGATATTTAAAGAAGACATGTGTAAAAGATTTTTTTAAATCAACGGTATTGTTGTAAATCATGAAGTTAAGTTATGGGCCTCCTGTTGCGTTTGCAATATTATAACTATAATATACATTGTTCTACAATTTCTTATTAACAAGATGTTCAGACCGAATACAAAATTTGTATTCCAAAACAAGACCTCCTACTGAAGGGTTGAATTTTCAAAAGAAAAGTAGGAAGTCTTGTACGGTTGTGCTTATCTGTATTCTCCACATGTTTCGGTTGTCATTGTAGATAGTTATTTGTACATTCATGTAGAGATTTGGGGTATTCAAAATTAACTTTCAAGATATAAAAACATCACAATCTTCTTGGACATATTGCATATTGAAATGATTAGTTTCATGCTTACACAAAGACATTGGCAGTCCGAATATAATGTGTGTGTGCTTTTGTAACGCAAGAAGGAGGTGTTTCGTTCGATTGTTCAGAAACTGCATTACTCAATTCCATTTCAATTAAAAATACCATGTCAGTATCAGTGAGAACTTCTTGTTTCATTTCTGTCATTTTCTTGTATGCTTCGAAACGTTTCCCATGATAATAAGCAGGTTCTAACTTGTTTATTTTTAACGTTAACTCTTAAAATACATTGGGGCGAACTAGCATTTGTTTTTTACCTACCTCGTATGTGACCTTGTACTCTTTTCCGAATTTGTCGTGCGTAAAATGAAAAGAAAAACATCGCCAAATAAAATTTGTTTTGTTAAATAAGAATACAAAAGTTCTCATAATGGAAACTTGGTTTCTTATAATATGTTCAAAAAGGCAATGAAATGGAATGGAAAAATTTCTTTCTGATAAACAACCAAACCTGTACTTTGTTGGGAAGGTCATCATATTAAAGCTTACAGCATGCACTACTCACTAGTTTGTACTTTTAACCAATGTGCGTTGTCAATCTATCATTAAGGTAGAGCTTCAAAAGAAATAGACAGTTTTTTACAAGTGAATGACAGAAATATACAAATGTTTTTCATCGAGTGAGCTCCGGTAATCGTGTTCCACGAAAAATGTTCTTTCTATTATATGATTTAAATGAATAATTATGAATCCGGATCCATTATCTCTTGGGTCGGAAAAGATGTACGTGGTTATGGTCATCTACTAATAGTTAAAAGTACTAAAAAGTTATGACTCATAATTCGTCCAGAAAAAGGCCGGGCTATGCCGATAGTCCATTATCAGAGAAAGCCTAAAAAGCAGTGAGGAAATGATAAGTTTGAAATAGAACACCACAATACTGCATGCAAAAACACAAATGTAAACTTTATTTGAAAAATAAAATGTGTCCTTTGTTTTCGGTGATTTCTCATTAACTGATTTTCTTAATGCCTTCAATCAGTGCTGTTCTTTGAACGTCGTTGAGCACGATACATATGTACTATGTTAATGGTACTTCTAAAATTACCTTTGTTTAAATATTTCGGCCAGTTTTGAGATAGATGGTTTCAATTTCCGAGCCAATATATATTTGGATATTGTTCAATCACCCCCAAGGATATACTTCCTGCTTTTTAAATATTGCCTTTGAGGTTGTCTGTGATATGCAGGATTTATATTCTGAGATCCCCGGTCAAAATTCTATTCTGTTTAGTTCCGCCCATTGTTTTCTCCTTTAGGGCAAACCCGTTCTTTTATCTGGGGACCATATACGCCGCTGAACATGGAATGGTATTAATCTGAAAATACCGCATGAAGGTTCCATGTCCACCGCCATATGCACACCATCGTTTGGGATGGATCAAAAGTGTACTGTTTATTAGTGTTAATATTGAGTTGCGCTCAACCCGGGGCTAGGCGGCGTGGACAGTAATATTCATTACCATTACTGTCCATGAACAGGCTCAATTAAACCGAGCCTGCAATAATTTTATATTTGTCGTGTTCGATGGCTTTCAAAGTTCCCTTTTCATCTATTAAAATCATAGATAGTGTTAAGTTCTATTGTATAACTGTCTATGATCTTATCTCAATTTTGATACAAAATATTTAGGTTTTAAGAAAAGCAGTTAATAAAACATCACCGAAAACAAAGAGCACACTTTCTTTTAGAATAGAGTATATAAAAATAAGAAGCTGATTGCATTGTCAAGCAAAAAAGTAGTAAAACACCTTACTGAGATAATCTCCGTCCCCCAAATCTTGTGGCATCCACTCCTCATTAAGTATCAGACGGATTTTTTTTTCAAACTTCAACTTGCAAGCAGGATGTGTAGATAGCCGTTAAGAAAACATTTTATTCCTGCGACCATTTCGTCAGAGTTATTTCCCTTTGGAACAATTGTTGTAGCAGTAGGGGCATCAGTGCAGAGGACACATTCTAGTTTGTTTTGATACGGATGGTTTATATTTCCAAATCGAATGTAAAAAGTATATTATATTCTGTTTGTTTGTTTTTTTCAAACCGCTGGATATGTTTAAATGCAAAACGTACAAACAATTTTTAAGGGTTGACGTCAAGTGCACATCTGAAATGGAAACTCATGTCACTCTCACCGAATAATGAAGCAATATTAATGGATTGTGCTTTTAATAAAACAAATAACATTAAGGATATTCGCGGATAAAACTATCAGAACAAATTAAATTAAAGAAGTCTACAGCTTTTGAACTATCTTAAACACATTTGGGGCTTATATTGGAAAAGTTGCATTCTTTTCAATGTTTTCAACAGTTTGGTTGTTACTATTTTGAAAAAAAAACAACTCACAATTATTTTTTAATTTCTCATCACTTCAATGCGATTTTGTTACACATTTTGAATTTATAATGTTAATTTTATCGCGCACACTTAGTATTGTCCTCAGTTCAACCTTATGACATAATTTCACCGAATAACGTTAGCTGTCGAATACATACTAATTATTTTCTCGTGACATACTTCATTCAAGAGCATGAACTAATTGACTCTTTTGCGTTTCCTAACATGTATGGACGCTAAAAAACAATCGTGATTACGAAATCAAAAGTGTTAATTTTTTTTTTGCCTTGACTATACATGTATTCCGTTTAACCTGCCAGTTGACATAACAAAGACAAGACCTCATGGGACGTTCTACCATTTGACCCTTAATCATTTCACCTGCCCCTATTCATAGTTTTTTTGGGTTTTGAATTTGTGTGTTTACTTGTACTTATTGAAATTCAGGTAAATGCCTTGAAACAAATATTTCCTGTATAACCTAGTTTAGCATTCTGGATTGAACGACATAAATCATTAAGCTTTTGCACAGCTTTAAACATTTTATATATCGCATATCCATAAGGTGAAATATCATGTTCCTGTCTAAATTTCATATAAATCAATCGACTTAAAACACAGCTTATTTCATGACAATTCTAAAAAAGAGATACGTTTTTGATGGATATCAATTTACCAGCAATATTTATACCCCCGCAAACGTTAGTTTGGGGGGTCTATAGGAGTCATCATCCGGTGGTTGGTTGGTTGGTTGGTTGGGTGGTTGGTCTATGGCACTTACTACGTCAACAGTTTTCAAGATATCGACTTGAAACTTTAAACATATGTTCACGAGTACATTTGCGCGAACTATTTTTTTCTCATGTGGATCAGTCCATTATTTTTTGGAGGGGAGCATTATTTAACAAAATCTTTTATTTAAAATCTTATGACGCAAACTTCTTTTCCAGTTTTCAAACTTTAAACATACGTTTCTGAGTAGATTTGCACGACATACTTTGTTTCATGTGGATCAGTCCATTATTTTTTTAGCAGGGGAGCATGATTCAACAAAATCTTGTGACACGAACTACTTCTTCAGTTTTTAAAATATTGACTTGAAACTTTAAACATATGTTCGCCATGAAGTGTCGATGTGCGTGACATATTTTTCGTGTGGATCAGTCCATTTTTATTTTTTGCAGGGGACATGATTTAACAAAATCGTGTTATGCAAACTTCTACAGTTTTCAAGATATCGACTTGAAACTGAAATCATATGTTCTGCATGAATGTGCATGTAAGTGACATATATGTATTTTTAATGGATCAGTTCATTTTTATTTTTTGCAGGGGACATAATTTAACAAAATCGTGTTATGCAAACTTCTACAGTTTTCAAGATATCGACTTGAAACTGAAATCATATGTTCTGCATGAAGTGCGCATGTAAGTGACTTATTTTTTATGGATCAGTCCATTATTTCTTGGAGGGGAGCATTATTTAACAAAATCTTATGACGCAAACTACTTCTCCAGTTTTCAAACTTTTAACATACGTTCGTGAGTAGATTTGCATGACAAATTTTTTTTCATTTAGATCAGTCCATTATTTTTAGAAGGGGAGCACGATTCAACAAAACCTTGTGACGCCAACTACTTTTACAGTTTTGTTTACATCCGGTGAAAACACAAGTCGCTATTTTTAAACACAACATTTGCTTTACACGCACGTGGCGTTAGCATTAGCTCACCAAATGACATCATTTTTCTTATCCCTCTCAAAAGAATAACAACACGTGCGCGGGTGAAGGTCTGCGTATCAACAGATTGTAAAATAATACTCAGAATATGCTCGATTGTTTTTTTTTCTTACGCAGAGACAGCGTAGTAAGTAATACGTATGTAATTATCATGCAACTGAAATGGCCTTGTATCGGTAGTCGGATAAAGTCCGACGTTTGGTTTTCTTAAATTGTTATGCCGCGAGAAAATTTAATCTCGGAATACACAAAATGAAAGTAGGTCTACAGCAGAATATGCCGTCCAATGATGTACTTTGGAAACTAAAACGCGCATAAATTATGTACATACTTTGTATTGGAGATATTTATTATAAAAAAAGCAGAAATAAACAACTACCGTCAATTTCATAATTATTGAAAATATTCATGAAGTTCTATATTTTTTGTTTATGGAGAATTTTCACTGAATTGAGAGGCATCGTTGATTAAGATAAATGACAATAAATGATAAACCCATGCCTCCAGATATCTTAATTTTGTGTTTCAAAAAAGTTCAAATGCACTTAAGAAATGGCTTCCCAACAGTATATAAATCGCTATCTTCCAGAAGCTTCGGCGGGCTTCGACCCCCTTGACCCCGAACCAGGGCTTTGCCCTGGACCTACCGGGTACACCTGGAGGCCCCCCTGGACCCTCAGCAAATTCAGGATTTCAATTTTTTTCAACTTTCACCCATGAAAGATGCAAACATCATTTCTGTATACTCTGACAAAGCAGTATTGCGGGGGTATTAATCACCTTCAGTGATAGCTCTAGTCATGAAATAATAATTAGCCTTCGTTGATATATCACTGGATAAAGTTTAAGGTATATAAAGAGGTAGCGTAGCAACGAGTAATCTGAACGACGCCCAGTTATAAATTCTGTGATATACATGTATATTCTGCGAGACACATGTATAACCGGCGGATATTTACATTTTACATTTTAACACGTTTTTTTCTTGATCACGCTCACTCTATCGTTATGTGTTGCAATGTTTCAGGTCATTTATCCAAGTTTGCAGAAAAGCATTCGGGTGAACTTTTACTTACGTAAATAAATTTCAAATAAAACTGTCACTTTTAGTGTTGTTTTGCGATATCTATTTCAAGCAAACATTCATGATTCTACGCTAGATAAAGCAACATAAAGAAGAAGTGATAGACATGATATTATATTCGCGCAAATGACGTGCAAAAGTATAATAAACGCAACCTTCGCAGTAAGTTTTATGATTGAAAAGTGAACAGTTTCCTCGTTCAAACAAAATTTGTATATTCTCTTTCTAGGCCTAATGCTTATGGTTTCATGTGGTTAGGTATGGATGCCTTCTGATGTTCGTCTGTCTGCTGGCAATTTAAACAACTTAAACCTGGTCCATCTTTTTAAATATTCAGCACAGTTCAATCACTTTTTCTTAAAGCATCATTTTCACAAGAGAGTTCAGTAGTATCTAAATAAGTCTATAAATATCGCTGAATAAAGTAGATTTGATAGACAAAGAATGTATAGGCCAGACGCCCGATTTGTAGGGGGCTTGTAGTCAAGGTAAAGAGAATTGAGAAATGCAGTACATAGGTCCAGGTGTACAGGTACCATGTTTCTGTCTAAGCATTGTGACAACCGTCTACCACTTTCTTACAAAACGTATTGAATAAAACAGATAAAAAAGAGCAGTAAACAGATGTGGCGCAAAAACTGCCTAGTATATAAGGAGAAAATTGAAAATCTGCCATCGATGGTAATATATAAGCAAGAACCAGCCAGACTGATTTTTTTATTTTAACCGAATACCTCATAAAGAACACATGTTCTTTCATCTCTGTCATTCTATTCCGGAAATTAATTTTCCAATATTTTGCATACACTTATCCTTTTTTGCATTGGGATGATTGCAAGTGCTCTTGTTTAAGTGTGGTGTTTTGTCTGTCGATTTCTGAACAACGTATCTGAAAAGCTAGACTCTTAATTGTCTGTGCTTTATCTAACCTTCGTGAATGTTATTGGCATGTTCAACAAAGGTTTCTTATGAATTCAGGCCATATGTCCATAGTCAAAAACCCTCGCCGATGGAACGTTCATAGTGTGTTCGAATTCAAGTATTTTCTCATCTCATACTCTCATGTAACCAGTCTAGAGGTTTCTTCAACGCCTGTAATTGGAAGTAGTGCTATTTATTATTCTTTGTGTTAAGTACCTTCTTGTTTTAGAGTTATCGGTACATGTGTCATGAAATTTGTTGATAAAATCCGTTGTTTCTAGAATGTAACTTAAATAAGTTGTCAAAAACTAATTTTGTTCGTATTCCACTAGTTGTTCTGCCATGCATTCTATTTGTGTATTCATGCTGTTGACTATTGTTCTGATAGATGGACCTTTTTGTGTATTCATGCTGTTGACTATTGTTCTGATCGGTAGACCTTTTTGTGTATTCATGCTGTTGACTATTGTTCTGATCGGTGCCCCTTTTTGTGTATTCTTGCTGTTGACTATTGTTCTGATCGGTGCACCTTTTTATGTATTCATGCTGTTGACTATTGTTCTGATCGGTGCACATTTTTGTGTACTCATGCTGTTGGCTATTGTTCTGATTGGTGCACCTTTTTGTGTAACTTATGATTTCTTTTTCGTAAAAACGTTTAATGGTATTTAGATAAAATGTACTTTTTCATATTCTTGGGAACTGTCTCGTTCTTATGCATCTATAAATAGTAACAAATAATGACCAAAATGCCCGGGTACTTTGCATGATAAAGGGCAGGCAGAAAACCTGATATCGCGGGCCGAAATCCCGTATCACGAATTATGGCACGCGGTAACCATTGATACAGGATTTAACTTTTACATTTCAAGATGGCGACGATTGAATCGATCGGGTCTCATTCAAGGTTTTTGATCCTAGATGCAACAAGTAGCATATTTAAAAAAGAACATGCATGCTAACATGAGACATATTCTAAGAGCGAAAACAATGACAAGAGAAACATGGAGAAATAGTATACATACCTGGAGACAACCAAGAACAAAAAGCACTGCAATTTCAGAATCATGTTCCTTCATACTTCCTTTAGGCTTTGTGCCCATTTTTCTTTGAAACAAGATATTCCTATTATGTTTTTGTTGAATTGAAGCTCGCAGCAACCTTATGAGAATGAAACACTCACAAATAACAGCATTTACATACCCATACCGCTGTAAAACACTTCCACAAATCACATTTTCACAATCCCATATCTTGCACAATTTTATCAAATCGTTCGAAGACATAGATGTAATCACTTAAAACAAAATAAAACTAAAAAATCAAATGACATCAACTTGCTCTGTTACAGTTTCAAAATGTAAACTATCTTAATTACGTCACAAAACTCTATATGACGTAGTACTTAGCGAAAGCATTTATCGTGACGTAGTTAATTTTAAAATGAATAGACGAGTGCTCAGTAATTATATCAATTAACAGAGCAGGAAAATGGCAAACATTGATATCAGCCCGCCACATGTAATAAAATTGTTATAAACCGGTGTTCAAGGGCCGGGAGGTGATATCGGCCCGGCCGAGCAACATAGGCCCTCGAGCTAAAGCTCTCGGGCCAATGTTGCTCTTCCGGGCCGATATCACCTCCCGGCCCTTGAACACCGGTTAATAACCTCTTATTATTAACTAACAATCGTTCATAAATGTAATATATAGATCTAGGTTAAACTAAAATGTAACTTTAAATTTCATTGACGCGTTCAACCCGGGACTAGGCGGCGTGGGCAGTAATATGGATTTTCATTATCGGTAACGCATCAGTACAATCACAGATTTTTGTCTGCACATTTAGAATTCATAATCATATTGTTACATGTACTACTATCTTTTTATGAGATACGTCGAAGACTATATGATTTATGGCGTAAAGGTCAGGGTTGTGGATATACTATTTCAAGAGGGTCATATTAGCATCTAGTCGAAGAGCGCTCGACCAGAAGCTATGAACTAAAGTACCACAGGACTGTAACGTTTTGTTGATTATTCAAATATTCAAATGTAGTTTTTCGAGGTATAAAATTATCTTAATTTTTTATCATGATTTTCACTGTAAAACTGACAATTAATGCCCTCATTTTGACAACCTGCTTAAATCAGTGAGATTTGAAATGTTGAATGAGTCAGCATAATCAGTGACAGATTGTTTTAGGCTATGTGAGTGAAAATTCATATTACTGTCCATGCTGGCTTACCTAGCCTTGCGTTGAGCGCAACTCAATATTAACACAAGTAAACAAATAATTTCGACCCATCCCAAACTATTTTCGCTCTTTTCAAATACAGTAACAACTAAATGACAAAAATATCGAAGACACTTTTCCCGTCACGAGCCTCGAATTCAAGGACGAATCTTGTTTGTTTGGACATAAACTGTTGCTTAAACGTCACACGATTTTCATCGACCGATTAGTTAGCAGAATTGTCAATTATCTTGTTATCAGTTTGCCAAATATTGCAGCCACGGTTAAAGGTAATTGAGTACCAGCCCATTTTGCTTTTCAAAGCTATTAGATATTTATAATTTATTTATTTGTTTGATTTTGCATGCAACATTATCGAGGGGATGGGTGTGTTAGAGTAATTCACCAAGACAACTTGTACTTGTTTGTTTATATTGGAACATTTTGGGGCAAGTGTGAAGTTGGTGCAGCCAACATGTAAAATCTGGTGTAAACTCCAGTGGCAAACTGTTTTGCCACTGACCGTTCCAAGGCAGTTATTCCTCGGGTTCTCACTCTCGTTAATTGTTTGTGGCGTCTTTTTTTAAAAACTTTTTCAAGGCTATGTCTGCTAGATGTGGCCATTCCTGAATATGCTTATTTCACTTTTTTGAAAACTTTTCTTTATGCTAGTCATGTTATAAATTGAATCTGTTTGGTTGGTTTGCAGTTTGTGAAGTCTGAAGGCCAAAGTATATATGTATATTTACATATTCAGTTTAAATTATTCAAACTTAATTTCTCTGTTGTATGCTAACTGCAAATGACGTGCCATGGAACACATTAGAACAAAGGTTAACCACTTTATAATAGTCCAGCATGATTATAAATAGATTCCCTCGATGTCTGTTTCAATGCCAAAGGCTTTTGAATATTTGTTATTTTCAGGTCGCTGTCTTCGACGGTTTTAAATACCATGATGATGACCGTAAAATTACTCCCTATTCTCATGAATGGTTCTATGATGCCTCAACATGACATGTCAGATCCAGATAATACTTTGAACATATACAGACAGAAAGGGAACTTTGAAAACCGCCAATCATGTCAAATATCCAACCATTGCAGGCTTGGTTTGATTGAGCTTGTTCATGCAGTAAAGGGAGTCCATATTACTGTCCACGCCGCCTAGCCCCTGGATGAGCGTAACACAACATTTATGCAAATATAAGTATCGTACTCAATAGCATTAGAAGAGCTATATAATAGATAACAGCAAAATAAAATCTGGCCCTTTTCAGAAGAGATAACTTTCCCTTTGAGCTAAAAAAGTGGTGAGAAAAGAGACCGTAAGTTGATTATATTAACAGTTTCAAAGTGTTACCGACTCGGAACGCTCAATGGCAAAACAAATAACCTAAAGGGTTTAAAACGGGTTGCAAGGTTAACCACTTGCCCCAACAGGAACTTACACAAATAGATATGTGTAGGTTGCCAAGTGAACGTTCTTAGGAAATTTCATTTGCGCTTACGAAGCATGCAAACAAATAAATATGTCACCTTTCTGATTAAATATTTAGGTAGACTGTATCATGTCTTGGCTTACTTGGTTCATGTGCATACAGATAAGTAAATATGTCTATCTCTGCCGGCCACTATTTTAAGAAAATATTTAAGTAGCCAGTATCTTGCTGATGCTCTGTGGTACATGTTGGGCATTTTTTCAGGGCTGAATAGGTTGCTGGTTTTTCTGATGGAACTCTTTTGCACAATTATATTTGTTTATAAATTATTATTTTGTTTTACTTTTAATTGATTTACGTATAACAAAACATTTACAGAATGTTTAAAGAGAAAACGTATTTTTGTGGTTATTATGTTTTGCACATTTAACAAAAGATGTTTTGATTTAATCATTTATATATTTAATTTGCATTACACTCCTACTTTCTGTTTTTCTCAAGGTCGCTTTGCGTGCATTGTAACCGAAATGTCCGTTGATTATCTGGAATTGCTACAGGATGTTTTTGAAGTTTTTGTTCAATTTTACATTTGTTTCATGTATAATTAAAATGTTAATTTTTAATACAACTGTCACGCTAAAACTACACTTAACTGTAAGTATGAATAAAAACAATCATTTTGGGAAAACACTCATCTTGCGGTTCGACCCTTTTACCATAGTAAGAATGATATTATCTGTCGTTTTGCTACATTGATACAGTTTGTTATACAATATGTTGAATCTCATTACAATTAGGTAGGAACATTTTACGTCAATTCTGAATTTTATTTTTACGAGTATTTTTAAAGAATAAAAAATTACAGTGGAACTACTGCTGTTAAGTATCATATTCTTAATGGAAAAGATAATATGTTCATTAATATCGCCTGATGTTTTGTGAAATAAATTTTTCTGACTGTGCTGTCAATGGATGGTAACAGAGAAGAAACATACAAGAATTAGTATCATACGTATTGGTAAAATTTCCATCGGTATGGTATATAAAATGAATAAATCTGTGACATCAAATGGTCAGAAGTTTCGAAGTGATATTGGATATAAATACATAAGCAGCAATGCATTGGATTCAACATTGGTTACCTGTCGGAACAAGAACATGTGTGGTTCATGCAATGGACAACTGTGAATTTCGTGCATGGAGTCAGAGAATTTACTGAAAGGAATGAGTGAATGGACGATGAAGCCAATTTCATGCCTATGTGTCGTTCTTTCGCTCTCATACGGTCAGTTTAATAGTAATTTAAATAAGTGATTTAATAAAAATAGAAATAGTATTTTTTCATTTGTTTAATGGTAATTTAAATAAGTAATTTAATAATAATTTAAATTGAAATTTCATTTTTATCATTTGATAAGCTTGTCAAATATTTCAAAAATATTTGAATGTATTGTAAGTTTGAATAAGTTTATTTTTACCTTATACAACTTAAAAATATGTATTTTAGTGTGTATTTGTTTCCATCAATATTAATTCAACCTTCAATGTCTGGCCTTAAAATGACAATTTTATTTGGGAACATATTTTTGGATTTTTCTGAAAAATTGCTTTGAAATCAAATTTGTAGGCCAGGAAAAAGTTTTCAGTGCAAATTAATGCTAGGTAATTAATTCTATTTGCGGTCTACTATATCGCTGCTGCTATATATGTAAATCAAAACGTCCCTAGTTATTGTCATATTTTAATATCTATCATTTTTCCATTAGAGGACTTTACATGAAATTAATTTACTCCTAGATTCATTTTAGAAGATTAATAAGGTTATGTCTTTTGTTTTATGTTTTGTGGTTTTAGTAGGAAATAAATCAAATAGCATGAGAAATAATTAATAAGTTTATAGTACGCGAAGTCCTGTTTATAATAAAAACATTAATTTAAAAGAAATCAGAAGCAAGGATAAATAATCGTTCACAGTTTCGTACATTGGGATTCTATACTCTAAGGTTCCGCCGAAGAAATGTTTGTGGAAAAAATTGTAATTAAAAAGTAATTGATGAAACCAAAACACATTCATTTCAACCTAGTTAATAGAAAAGAAACAATTTCAACCTAGTTAATAGAAAAGAAGCAACATCACATGTTTTCAAGAAAGTATCAAACGCAAGATAAAGAGTGGTGACTGATTGCCTGCCCGCTAGACGCCTGGCACGGTGGATATGATTCGGGAATACATGAAATTCATGAATACATGGCTTCTGGATGTTCATGAAAAAGCTTTCTCATTAATAACAAACTTGCTTGACATTTAACTTGTCAGGTAATTGTTAAAACATGGTATATTTCATTAGGACATGTGTCAGAGGAAAAAAAGACGAGTACACCGGTAAAGTGCGTTTATGAATAGTATACAAATTGTGAAAGCTAGTGGCTAACTAAATAAAAATTATCTTTTGTCAATAAGACATGTAAATCTTTTTTAAATACTGAAATATTAAACTTTTTCAAGATTTCGTTAATTTGGTTAAAAAAAAGAAAAAACAAAGCCTTCCCACACTGTCAAATGTAAAGAGGAAAAGAGAGCATTGGTTTTTAAATGATCGATGTCATAATAAAAGTGCCAATTAAAATAAATATACCATAATATTTTTACGCATTCATAAAGTTTTTTCTTCTTCATACTTTCATACAAATCAGTTTAGACTTTACGATGATTTTTGTGCCTTCTCTTTTTCGTCAATATGGATAAAGTTGTAGACGTGCACGAAAAGAAAACGCATAAAATGTTATATAGTTAACTGACTTTCTGGATTTTAATAAATTATAATAAATTTCATTTTGAAAATGTAAAGTGTGTGAATAAAATCGTGTTCCGAAATCATGTGTCACTATTACAAACTGTTAAGCCATACGATGCATATTACATGTATAAGTAGCTTCCTTTATTTCCACAATTATTAAACCAATCTACAGGAAAAAAATGTATACGCTTCTTTTTCGTGTCAGTATATTTGCTTGTCAACCTCTTTATTTTTAATAACTGAGAGTCGAATTTCCTCTCCTTCCTTCATTAATCTATCGTCTGTGTTAGGTTAAAACTTGTAAAAAATGAAATATGCATATGTTATACGTATGTAAGTAATTATGCAACGTTTGTCAGTATGTTATACATAAAGTCATCTGAAATAGGTGTTAATACTAGTTAATACTGTTGAAGTCCATAGGAAGCGCGTTTTACCTATTTATGTAACTGAATCGTGGACGATATATGTTAACATGTTCGTTTAGCTCTCTTTTAAAAGAAGATTTGCAAATGTAAATGTTTTTTATTCTTTTTTTTTCAAATGCAAAGTTAACAAAGAAACGTTCGAAAAAGTTCAGCTGCCTGCAGGTTTTCAGGTTCATACGTGGACTATTTTCGTTTTTGAAATCTAGAAATAGTGATATCGTGGTTTAAATATTTTATTTATATTATTTTATATTGTTTATATTTTATTTGATTCTATCTTTGTATTTACTATCCCGTTTAACCATTAATGTCGCGTGGTTTGATATTTGTCTTACAATCATTTACCTAGTTGAGTACGTTTTGTCACTTATTGAGAGATTCAAACTATTACTTCTGTAAAAAAGTAAAATATGCTTATCAGACACAGAAAGAAAGTAAAGAGGAAGAAGAAGCATGTATAGTATAATGATCAATGACCAAGATTATAAAACAGAGCATGGAAACCAGTCGCCATTTCTGCCCATAAGATCTTTGAGATATATGACTGGTTTCCAGTCTCAATATACACCACAATAAACGAAAATCAGAACTCGAGGGAATACCGTCGCCTTGGAACGGTCAGCGACTGGGAATTTAAACCAGGTTCTAGACTGCACTAACCTCACACTTGCCCCAACAGGTTCTCATATTATCAAACAAGTTCAAGTTGTAGTGGTGTTCAAACAAGTACTAGTTGTCTTGATGAATTAGATTATTCCTACATATAGTCAGTATTGTTATCAGTAAAATAACCCGTTACCGATGTCTTGCGTCGATGCGTACGTATATCAGGGCTATCCGATCAACCGTTTGGGGGTTGTCCCGGTTAACTCAGTTGGTTGCGTCGTCGGAATTGAAGGGCTATGCACTGTAGCCGTGACGGTGCGTGTTCGCTCCCAGGTAGAGGCAATATAATTACACATTGAAAATACCTTTTACTTCTATTCTAAGTTTATGTTCAATATCATCGCCTTTGGAAAGTCAGCCAGTACAGCAAAACTGAAAATATATTGTATTACAGGCTGCTGTGACTGAATTTCAGGAGAAAATTTAAATTGAAAACGTGTCTTTCGCTTACAAGAAAAAAACTAAAATCCCAAAAATATCACCGACAATAACGTGTTGAAGAATCATTCCAAACGACGATGTGCGTAGGTGAATGATGTTTATTCCATTGAAGCACATTTGTATGCGATCGTCAGTTAAAATTGTGTTTTCTGTTAGTAAAGCAAGCTGCGCAATCTGCGAAACGAAACATAATACAATTTTGAGTTTGCTGTTAGTAAAGCAATCAACGCAGAAACAGAATAATTATAGTTTTTGAATTCGCTTTCAGTAAGCATCTGCAAAACGAAACAGAATACAGTTAATGAGTTTGCTGTTAGAAAAGCAATCTGCAAAACGAATTCGAATAAAATTTTGAATTTGATGTTAGTAAAGCAATATCCGAAACGGAACTGCATACAATTTTGAGGTTTGTTGTTAGCAAAAGTATTCTGCGATATGGAACAAAATACAGTTTTGGCAGAGTATTTATTTACCGAAGATGTATAACATTATCTTGATTGAACCTTACTACCCAAATATATGCTTATGTATAAAAACAATAATTTAGCGATTAATTTTTGCCTTTGGTTTTGTCAGAGATCTGCTGGATTTTTATTGTCAGATCCCCAACTCTATTCTTTTTAGTGCCACCCATTTTTTATCTGGGGACCATACGCCGCAATAGAATGGTATTAAGCGGAAAATACACCCATTGAAGTTTCCGTGTTTACCGTCATATGCATATCATCTTTTGGGTTTGATCAAAATTGTACTGTTAATTATTTTAAATATTCAGTTGCGCTCAACCCGGGGCTTGGCGGCGTGAGCATCAAAATGCATTTCCATTACTGTCTATTAACAGACCCAATCAAACCGAGCCCGCAATATTTTCATATAGGTCGTATTCGGTGACTTTCAAAGTTCCCTTTTCATCTATTAGAATTTCTTTTTGAACAGCGATCTTCACGTCACGTTTTTCTTCAACAACTTATAACGTAACGTTTGTATTCCTCGACGTCACAAGTATAAATCTTTCAGCTTGCCGCTGAGCTTTGTAAAGGGGGCGTCCGTGGCCGAGTGGTTTAGGTTTCCGACTGAGAATCACTTGCCCTTCACCGCTGTGAGTTCGAGACCTACCAGGGTCAAGATCTTTCATGTGAGGAAGCTAACCAGCTAGCTTGCGGAAAGTCGGTGGTTCTACCCAGGTGCCCGCTCGAGCCTGAAAATTGCCCAGAGGGGAACCTGGGGTCTTCCTTCACCATGGAAAGCTGGTATGTCCACACCATAATGTCCTCGTTAAGAGGCGGGAGGGACAGAAAACTGGGAAGTAACAACAACAACAACAACAACATGAACTTTGTAAAACGTTCAGAACATAACGTATTTATTCCAATACGCCCTTCATAAAGCATGTTTTTTTTCAATCAATATATTTTACTCCCACAACTCACGTCAAGCGGAGACATTGTTTTGATATATTGCTTGTATATTTCATATCAGACAAATGGCCTTCGGTGTAGAGTATTCCGGATGATAACAACGAAAAAATATTGATAAGGTTTGGCTGTAAATCTTTTTACTTGTGCCATTATAGTTCTCGCGAACTAACTTTAAAGCATTTCATATAAAAACAAAGCATTGAACTGATTAACTCATCCTCACGAACAATATATCATTTTTTCAATGATTCCATGTAACAGTAGACACTCCTAGTTCTATGACTTCTGTGATGTTGTGGTGACATTTGTTGACCCTGACTCACATACATATCGCAATAATCAATGAGTGTTTATCTTTTCTATTTGTAATACATCATACTTGACGAACTTCGGTCCGATTTGTCAAAAGACGTTTTGTTTTAATCATGAAGCTATGACTTTCATATGGGGCGCGTCACGGGAAAAGGTACCTTCGGACAGTTGACGTCAATCCTCGAAATGACGTCATAAAGTTGAACTGACGACATTTATTATTATGCATTTCGCGGTAAAAATAACAATTTATCGTCAAAAGATGTAATAAAATCATCTTTTAGTTATGAGAAAATAATAAATAATTGTAAGTTGTAAGTTCTTTCTAAATATAATAAGAACTTAATGTCACGAAATATGACCGAAGGTACCTTTTCCCGTGGCGTGCCCCATATAATAAAATATCATTAACAGAGGGCTTTAAGAACTGATATACAAGCCATGATAAATAACTCAAATACAAACATGAACTTGTGTCGTTCGCCTGTCTGTTAAAAAAAATCTTATTTTTGTCATCATCTTTTTTTGCTGTTTCAATTTTTGTCACCACGATTTTGCTGTTACATTTGTATAATTTCAGATGGTCTTGTCTCGAAACGTTTGTGCAGTACCACCTGTCCTTTTCATGTTAGTTACATTAGCTACTGTTATTCTTTACATTTGCATGTGTTGCTTAGTGAAACCTGTTTTATTAGACATTCTTTATATTGATCTGTTGCTTTTCTATTAGCTAAATGTGAAGGGTTGACGAAGAATTCTTATTTAGAAACAAACAAACAAACGACAAAATCATTGCACTTTAAGAAATGCCAATTGTATGTATCTTTAGTAAATGCAAAGAATTAAATCAAACGTAGCAGAAACTACCTTTCATTTAATAACAAAGACTGACCACTCTTCAATATTTTTGCGTTGATATGAAGCGAGCCACTGAAGCAAAATAATTTATACTGTTCGTATTTCCTGCCCTTAAAAGCGATTAAGGTTGCCATCATAAATGGATTTACCCGATCAGCGAGATTATTCCCAAAATATCAAACTTCTATTCTGAGACCAAGTAGTTTGCTTCTTTGATTTGGTTGTATTTACTTGACAAGTAAAGGTCTTTGAAACTAACGGTTGAAAACACTTCGTTGAATTACACATTATCTCCATTTCGAATTAAATTAGTCGATGTATTGATTGATACAACACAGCAGTAAATGAAGAGAATGAAAGACTAATGCAGGCTATTTAAAATGAGTGAAAGGAACCGTGAGGTAATTTCAGTATGGGCGAAAAAATAGCTTGCTTGCAAAACTTTAATATATTTTCAGAAGTTAGATCATTAAAAGGAAATAAAATCAAACTTTTACCATTTTTGTTCGTACGATAATTCGAAAGCCATTTACGACGTTTATATTAATTCCAAAGGTGTCTACTGAGATAGTTGCATGATAATTGTTTGCACAAAAAACTTTTACCATATTGTCAAAAGATCATAAACGTGTCGACACATGCAAATATTGCCTAAAGTCAGTACAAATACACATATGGTTACTCATTATTGGTGGCGTGGCTGCAAATAGTGCTACGTCATTGTTCTTGTTAAGTGCGCATTTAGTTTTTTATATGGTTCTATTTAGTGCATATTGTTACTATATATTGTGGACGGTGTTACTATAAGAACATATAGGCACTGTGTGTGTATTAAAAATTAAACTTTTCAATCCTTTACTGATGTTAATTTGTATTTGACGTTAGTTTCTGTTAAATCCCTAACGTTGATGCACAATTTGAAGCACTAGGGATGCCTTTTTCTTGTTTATAAATAGAGATAGATGAAAAAGGTACTGAGAAAGTCACCGAACATGGCACATATAAAAATATTGCAGGCTCGATGTAATTGAGCCCGTTCATGGACAGAAATGGAAATTTATATTTATTGCCCACACAGCCTAGCGCCGTGTTTAGCGCAACATAATATTTACACCAATAAACACTACAATTTTGATCCATCCAAAACAATGATATGCATATGGCGGCGAACATTGAACCTTCAATACAGTATTTTCAGATAAACACCATTTCATGATCAGCGGCATATGACAACTAGATAAAAGAACGAGTTTGTACTTAACGAGAAAACAATGAGCGGAACTGAATTCAATAGAGTTATTGGCAGAGGATCTGAGACTTAAAATCCTGCATATCATAGGGAACACAAAAGGCAAACATTTAAGAAGTACAAAATGTTAATGTCAATGCGAAAAGGTAATTTCAGACATGCTAATAATTATAAAACTATAATCACGATATTTTTAACATTCGAAAAAAAAGCAACATATGCATATCAGGAATCGCCACACTCAAAAAACACAGCCTCCCCACGCAGCGAAAAAGAAGAGAGGAAGAGAGAGAGAGCGCATGTTTTATATATGTATGTCAATTCAAATAGGACGCCACAAACAATTAATAAACAAGAGAACCTTTGGGGATACCGCCTTGGAACGGTCAGTGGCAAAACAAATTGCCACTGGGGGTTTAAACCAGGTTCTAGGGTGCACCAACCTCACACTTGCCCCAACAGGTTCTCTTATCACAAAACAAGTACAAATTGTCTTGGTGAAATAACTCCAACCCACCCATCAGCTCAACAATGTTGCATGCAAAAGCATACAAACATATAAACATAAGAATTTAATAGCATTAGCAAAGCCAAAGGGCGGGTACTCAATGATCTTTCCGAGACCAGAGCACCTGGAGTAAAATCAGCAAGAACACGATGACAGGGATAAAAGAAACAAATCGAGCTTTTAGGTTCTTTTAAGAAAAGATTTCCCCATAAACTTTCATAAACTCTTACACCCCTGCCACCGTCGTGCAACCAAAGAGGTAAGCATAATGATCAACTGTAGAAGGGTTAATCACCAGGCCTGCAGAGCGCTGTAAAATATCATGTTGGTAACCTTTCTTTTTAAATTTACAGATGGTTTTTACGAATAACCGGGAGAAATTTACATCGCCTTTTATCTTCTTAAGTTTATAAATTAAATCTCCATAAAAAACTGGCTGTGAAATTCCTTGTTGCAATAGTGATTTTAAACTGCAGCTGTATTTATGAATTAGATCTGGATATCGGCGATAAAACTTGCAAAAGGTTTTCCTTAATTTGTGATACCGATAACCTTGTTTTAAAAGTTTTTCTGTAATGCAAAGATTACGTTCATTGAAATCATTCACATCGTTGCAAGCTCTTGAAAAGCGAACAAGCTGTGAGATATAAACCCCGTAAGAAGTTGCACGAGGAACATCGCCGTCTAGAAACGGAAAATTTACTATATTAAAATTAAAATCATCTCTTTTATCATAAATTTTAGTAGTGACGTAACCACTTTCGATGGATAGATTTAAATCAAGGAAGTTTGCTTGCTTTTCTGAAGTGTTCGCTTTGTTAAGCTGTAGTTCTTTAGGATAAATCTTATTAACCAGTGATGGAAAATGGTTATTATCTATATTTAATAAATCATCAAGGTACCTCGAGGTGTTGTTAAAAGCTGTAATAATATCATCTTGATGTTCGGTAGAAAGAGATAACATGAAATCTCTTTCATAACAGTATAAAAACAGATCAGCAACAAGGGGTGCACAATTAGTACCCATTGGAATGCCTATTACTTGTTTATAAATAGAGGTACCAAATCTCAAGTAAATATTATCCAATAAAAATGTGAGCGCCTGGATAAGGTCTTGACAGGTCCATGAAGTATAATTATCATAAGAACCATCTGTAAAGAATGCCCTATGTTCATTACAAGCAATAAATGTTTTATTTTCTCTAGCAAAAGTTTTTTCAATGAGACTGGTTAGCTTGTCTCTTATTAAATTATGAGGGAGAGAAGTATACAAGATAGAAAAATCATATGTAGACAAACAGAACGCCTGAAAATTATTTGATTTAAGTTTCTTCAAAACGTCATTTGAATTTTTTATAGACCAAAATAAATTTTTGCCAGTAGTTTCAAAAACTTTTTCGCAATACCTAATTACATGTTCTTTTATAGCTGTAAGACAAGATGTTAAGAGCACGGATAACTTTGTTGTAGTACAAGAACTAGAGTTAGCGATAAATCTTGCTTTGTACGGTGTTTTGTGCATTTTAGGCAACCAATACATAGTAGGTACTTTGTCTTGTTTAGGCTCAACACTGATTCTAAATTTTGTAATATGTAGAGTGTGTGCAGTAACAATATCACTCTCAGATGAAATTAAAATAACTACAAATACAAACAGGATACAAATAGGAAAGAACAGAAAATAATTATACTTAATTATGAACTAAACTAGTTATGAACTAAAGAAGTTTAATGTGCATATCGCGAACACGCCAGAGAACTATACAGAACAAACGATCACAACAACAACTACTACTACTTCTTCTTCTACTACTACTACTATTATAATAACTAATTCGACGTATTACAACGATGAATATTACTATAACTACGACGACTTATGCATTATAAAAATAAATAAATAAAAATTAAACTAAAAAAACACAACTTCAATTTGAAGTCTACTAATTGTGTCAAAATATTCTATTAAATTTAATGTGATGTTAATTACACAATGCAAGGTCAATAGAAACAATTTCCGTCGCACTGTTTCACGTTTAACACCTCACACCGAATGTTGGCAGGTTATGTATAGTGTGACATATTAATTGTCTCGAAATTGAGAAATGAGACACAGGGAAAGGCAGTTTAATGGATCATTTGGTTATCAATATCATTGTGACGAGCAAGATACACTCAGTGCCTTTTCAGGGAATGGCGATTCATGAAGGAACTATTTGTTTGCTTTCAGTGAAGATTGATTGTCATATCATGACAGAACAAAACAAAAACTAAATCACGAGTGACTACTGGGCTGAAGGTAATAAAGCGAAGATTGGAAACCAGTCTCAAATCGTAAGCATCTTATTGGCTGAAATGGCGACTGGTAGCCATTTCAGCCAGTAAGATGCTTGAGATTTGAGACTGGTTTATGTGCTCAGTTGTATAACCTTGGGCACAGAGCACATTATGGAGTTTAATGGCAGCAATCATAATTAAATTCGCTTCAATGTTATTCAACCTTTCTTGTTGATCTTCTGAGGTGAACGATTCTACAACTAAGCTCGAAAATTTATAAATAGCATGCCTGATTTTGAATCTGGCGAATAAAACTGAGCTTCAATATTCCTGACTCAGAATAAACGTGTTATTTCATCACGATGTTGTAGTGATAACGATATTCTATGTTATCTAGATCTAGCTTTGTCGTTGTTTTCTTTTATTTCCTTAACGTTTTTAATACAATTAGAATTGAGATAGGTATGATGTGGATTTGCCGTTTCAAAGGATTTCAAAAGAAACGCTTTGCATTAGAGCCCTTTGTGTTTTTGAGCAGGAATAATTCTACTATGGTTAGAACTGTTTAGTGTTTAGTTACTTAAACAAATATGTTGCTTTTATCTAACAACTTAAGTTACTTTATATGTGTAGCTTATTCGCTTTTCTGAAGCTTGTGTCAATGTTTAAGACGTTTCAAAGAACTCATTTTTTCCTGCAGACGCTTTGAACTACAAATTTGATATTCGTAACCCAGATTTAATTAAAAAGTACCGTTTCGGTTTAAAATCATGACTACTACAAGAAATTTCTTAATCGGTGTTTTTATGGAAATTCGGTCATATCCATTTCAGCTCGATTTGTACATACAAAATTAAAAGATACAAAAAGTACTTGGCATGCTTGGGGATAAACCCATCTAAGCTTTGCTTACCACGGTGGCGGGTTTTTGAGTGTTATGAGGATTTTTAGGTAAGGCAATCTTTGCCATTTTGTGTGCTTACGAGAACCTGCTGGGGCTAATGTGAGGTTTGCGCACGCTAGAAATGGTTTAAGCCTCCACTGGCAACATGCTTTGCTTTTTACCATTATTCAAGGTGTTTTGCCATCATCTTTTCATTTTTTTGTTTGTGGCGTCTTTTTTTGACCAATATATTTACCATTTGCGACGTCTAGGTTTACTTTTTCATGAAACCAAAATCCTGAGAAAAACGGTATTTAACCGATGTGCTCGTAAAACTCTTAACGCTGTAAAATCGGAAAAACCCGTATTTTATCAGCACCTTGTACATTTAACATTCATAAATCGTTTAAAATGTTTTGTTATACCTTATAAGTTAGATAAACACAGTGACCTTTACCAGAAGCTCCCGTTCGCTCTAAAAAAATTTGTTCGGATTTAACAAATGATGCACTTTGATTTGTAATGTAAGTTAACCTTTCGAAACATATGTTCAACTGCCAGCTGTTTGAATAAGACTTATGGATTGCATGGTATGTGAAATAACAAGGTTATTAAGTACGACAAAATTTACTTTGAAATCCGATGGCTAACATTGTTTTTAAATTTTAAATACTAATGGAATATTCTTTATGAAAAAAACCCACAAAGTATTGTTATTAAATACATCTCTTTAGTAATTGAAGGTTTTGAAAAAAATGGTTTTCATAAAGAAAAATTGTTACAGTAGTTCACTGTGTGGATGTACCCTTAAATATTATTTGTGTGTCACAAGCGAATGTAAATTCAATGATAAGAATGAATGATTTAAAATAACACATTCATGACCAATTTTGCGAGGAATTTTGCAATATGGTTACTCGAAGGTATGAACTGCTTCATGTGTATGTTCATGGAAGTATCAAACGTTTTGCAGAGCATAATGGGTTTAAAACGAGGTTAAATCTACCAACTAAATTGTTTTGATTTATAAATAAAACTGTTTAAACGTTTAAAATTTGAATAAGCTGTGGAAACATGTTATATATATTCTTTTGAACACTTTGAAACAAACACATCAGAAATTAGTATGTACAATAATCATGAAACTCGACCATTGTGAATTGTCATTTGTAAGCGATAGTACATGTTCGTACAAGTCAGTATTAATTAATTAATTTCAAAATAACCCTTGAATTTGTCGATATACCAACCTCGCGCTTGTTATGTAGAGTTAAAGTTCCTGTGAAAATGATTTGTATCTTATTAGATATTAATTATTTTCAAAGGAACTTCAACTCCACATAACAAGTGCGAGGTTAATATAACAAATGTTTTTCAAGGCAATTGTTATGCCCCCACAAAGTGGGCGGCATATAGAGTTGCACTCGTCCGTCCGTCCGTACGTCCGAACGTCCCCAAATCTTGTGGCATCAACTCCTCCTAAACTATAAGGCGGATTTCTTTCAAACTTGCACAGATGATCAAGCAGGATGTGTCGATGATCGTAAAGAAAATTTTTTTTCCTGCGACCATTTTTACCAGAGTTATGGCCCTTTGTTAATTTCAGTTATAAAATCTTGTGGCGTCAACTCCTCCTAAACTACAAGGCAGATTTCTTGCAAACTTGCACAGATGATGACGCAGGATGTGTAGATAATCGTGAAGAAAGGATTTCTTCCTGCGACCATTTTTACCAGAGTTATGGCCCTTTGTTATATTCATTAATGAAATCTTGTGGTGTCAACTCCTCCAAAACTATAAGGCAGATTTCTTGCGAACTTGCACAGATGATGAAGCAGGATGTTTCTTTTCCTGCGACCATTTTTACCAGAGTTATGGCCCTTTGTTAATTTCAGTAATTAAATCTTGTGGCATCAACTCCTCCTAAACTACAGGGCAGATTCCTTGCAAACATGCACAGATGATGAAGCAGGATGTGTAGATGATCGTGAAGAAAGGATTTTTTCCTACGACTATTTTTACCAGAGTTATTGCCCTTTGTTTTTTTTCAGTAATAATATCTTGTGGCATCAATTCCTCATTTACTTTTGGACAGATTTCTTTCTAACTTGCACACATGATCAAGATGGCTGGGTAGATGATCATAAAAAAAGATTTTTTTCTGCTGCCATTTTTACCACAGTTATGGCCCTTTGTTTATTTCACTTACAAAATTTTGTGGCATCAACTTCACATTTTCTTTTGGCTGATTTCTTTCAAACTTGCACAGATGATTAGACATGATGTGAAGATTGTTGTAAAGGACATTGTCTTGCAACAATTTTCACCACAGTTATGGCCTTTTGTTTATGTTAGTTATTAAATTTTGTGGCACTTACTCCTCATTTACTAATCATGATCACCACATGTTGTTAATACCTGGTACAAAATTTTGTAACAAATGTTATTGCAGCAGTGGGGGCATCAGTGTCCTGTGGACACAGTCTAGTTTTTCATATGCAATAGCTGACGGTGTCTCGATTTCACATCTTTTTCGCTTTTGTACAGCTTTTATCAAGGTCAATGATTTTTATAAAATGTGTTTTTTAATAACAGATCAATACTGGATATTCATTTTTGAATTTTTCTTTCCCCGATTTTCAAATTTATTCGAAACATAGAATTTTAGTAAACAGAAATCCCTTTCGGAGCTAAGTAATTTTGAAACGATTGTTTTATAGAGATATAATTTAAATTTAAAAAGCAATATCAGTTTTTATCTTGGTTCTTAAAACTTCAAAAAGCCACTAATATGACTGATTTTATGTCATATGGTCGGTCACTTTGTTACTTCTGCTCTGCCTGCTATATGTTCTGCATACATTCGTTCGCTTGAGCAGTAACGCAGAATAACATGTCTAAATTTATAATAATTAATGTTTTCTATTGTAGTGTCATTAACTATGTGCTGGCTCGCAGATGATATTAAAACAGAAATCGTAGAACTACATAATTCATTACGAAGAAGTTTTGCTCAAGGTTCACATGAAGTGTTTGTTGCCAACATGAAAAAGCTGGTAAGAATTAATTTCGTTTCAGAACTTATCTAGTTATTGATTTACTTTTATCGGATGCTGTACTTATTATAAAAGAAAACTCCAACTATTACTGTGATTTAATTATTAATTTGGGTAAAGGTTTGACATAATTTTTACATATAATGTCGGCAAAAGCATTGAAGCAATTTTTGACACTTTCAAACTTATGGTTTGTGCTCTATGTTAGTGTAAAATACGCTTTTAAAATTGTCATAATTTAAAAAGAGGTTTTCTTCTTTTTTGAACGACAAATAATTAATCAAAATATTTTTATTGAAACTTCCAATTTGATGATTTAAGTGTCACAAGAAAAGATACGCTTTTAAGCTGCAGAATTCAGATAACATAAAATATTATAATTCCTGTTGTTTTTGTTTTAGAAATAAATCATTTAAATATAATTTTTTAAATTTTACCACTTTAAACCGCATTAGTCTAAAGAGCAAAATTACAGTATTTTAATTCAAGTAAAGCGAACCCGTAAAGCATCAATTGAACGAAATGTGATTCAAGTGCTGTTATTTACATCTATTTTAAATAAAATGAGAAGGTTGGATTAAAATCAGTTTTTGTCAACTTTTTGCGATTTTTAAGCTTATGACATATGTATGTTATTCATATCTTGAAAGCACCCTTACGTTCTAACCGCAAGTGATATTTTTTTATTATTTAAGAATTTTTTTACTATTTCAAATTTGAGCATTTTATTATTTCAGCTTTTATTATTTTTATTATTTCAGATTTGGAACTGTTCACTAGAACGAGAAGCAAGACGTACTCTCCAATCTTTCTGCCGACCACCATATAATAGTATATCAGACACTGACATGTTTTCAAACTTAGCAAGAACTTCTTTAGGAAATTTTACTTATGATATTTATTCTTGGTATCAAGAATTAGAAAACGGATTTTTACCAGAACATCAAGATTGCCATCCATTGAATAACTGCTGGCATGCAAAATCGGTAAGTAGTCTTTTAGCGGAATATATAATAAGGAAATATAGTTTTAACTACAATTGAGAGCCTTTTCTTTCAAATTATGACACTTTTGTTAGTGTAAAGTCAAAAACGTGAAATAAGCATATCAGGAATGGCCACATCTAGCAGACACAGCCTTTTTCATAGAGCCAAAAAATATATGAGAGGAGAGCATGGTTATGCAAATTGAATGATTAGTTTTAAAATAGACGACGCAAATGAGAACCCGATGGGTTATGGAATACGATTTGCCACTCTAGGTTAAAAGTTTATTTTGTAATATAATCAGAACCTTGTTTCATAAAATACATTTTAATGCATTTATAAATCTTAATAATTGTTGAGCTGTCATTACGTCCGCGATCCCAGAACCACTCCTTCGAAAATTTTCAATTTTTTTTCTTAAAAACATTGTTCCATTGAATATTTTTTCAAGATCTTTATAACCAATAAACAATTTTGCTTCTTTCTGATGACGAACTTGTAACGGTAGTTGGAAAGGTATTTTACCAAATACTGCGAGTTTTTTTGGTTACCTTCTTGACATCATTTTTGAAATTGTTTAAATAATTCATCGGTCACCTTATTGATACGAGAATGTTTGTCACATTTCGAGCTAAACGATTTAGCAGATAACAATGGTTAGTATTCATTTCGTGGAAATAGCAATATAATGCAGTCAAAATTTGTAGCCAAATTTTAAAATGTTGAGGAAATAATGAATATTGAGTTGTGCTAAACCCGGGGCTAGGCGGCTTGGGTAGTAATGTGCATTTCCATTACTACCCATTAACAGGCTCAATCAAACCTAGCCTGCAATATCTTCTTTATTTGTCGTATTCGGTTAATTGCACAATTGCCTTTTCATCTACTTTTTTAAACCAGAAGAACTGAAAATGGTAAAAATATCACTGCCCATTTTTCCTATAGCGAACCTCATTTAATTACATGTTCTTCAAATATATTAGTGTGATAGATCTTTTACAAACAAATGATTTTATATAGCAGTAAGCTAAAACTGTAAGACTTGGACATTTTGATATTTACTATAATATTCCCAAAGCTACGCGGTTTCTACTTCACTGCTTGTACGTTTTTTATTAAGCTTGAAACATTGTTAAAGATTTCAATGAAAACAGTCTTTAAATACCGAAATTCAACAAGGGTGCACAAATCACAAAAGCACGCAAACGTATAAACGTTAAGAAGCTCATAGCATTTTCAAGCAAATAAGTTGGGTACTCAATGACTTTACTGAAACCAGAGCATCTGGAGTCAAATCAGCGAGAGCACGATTGTATGAATTGAAGAAACAGCTCGAGCTTCTACGTTCATTCACAAGATTTCCCTAGAAACATAATACAATCCTAAACCCTGCTACCGTTGTGCAAACACAAGGCAAGCAATGCAAACTGTAGATCTGTCAATAACCGAGCATGTAGAGCGCTGTAAAATGTCACTGATTGCCTGTCGTTTTAAATTAACAGACGATTTAGGCATAACTTAGAGAAAATAGTATAAACACAAATTCAGAAGGAGCTGCTTGAAATGATGAGTGAAAAATGAAAACGGTACGTTTAAAAAAGGAGACAACTCAAACACGAATAACTATCATCTCTAGATGTGAGTATTGAAGCGAGTTACCTCACTTCCACATCAAGCACATCTTGGGCCGGTAATGATAGGGTAATACAGCAATGCATGTTCCATAATCACCGCCACTTGCACACCATCGTATCTGATACTGCAAATATAATGTTGTTTACATGTTCCATCAGCTAAGTGCTATATGCCGTATGCTGGTTTGTGTTCCGTTACGAGACATAATAAAATAAGTCTCAATAAAACCGGCTTTATGTTCACACGTAATGTCGTATTTTATGAAATTAGCATGACTTCGTACTCTCCATAACGCCATTGATGACTTTAGTACAAAGCCCAATGTTTATAATCTATTCACTTTACAGGTATTCTTATTCTTTGTATTTTAGATGCTGAATGCATTACACAGAAATATCGGCTGTGCATACAGAAGACGGTGCCGAGACGGCCCCGGAGCTTTTCTATGTATTTATGAAAATAAGTAAGAGTCCGCATACCCCCGCCGAAAAAAATATACCTTAGTTTTCTAGCTTTCTAGTCTAAAGAAGTATTTTTGTTCTGTTGAACGTAGAGGAGAAAAGAGTTGTAGTTGTACAATGTCAAATTTAAGTAATAGTTGTTTATTAAATAATGACGATGTCAATAATGTTCGACAAAAAAGAAAAGGAAAACGTTTATTTATAAACTTAATTAAGTGTTTTTTTTGCTTAACATGCTGCTGAAATATAATAACAATTTTCGCTCAAAAATCATTATACATTCCATTATACACTCATCCAAAGTTCTAATTGGTCACTTTTTGTCCGAATTTTTTTAATTAGAAAAACATTGAATTCACTCTATATTTGTGATCGTGTGCCAACATAAGTCTTCAACTAAAGCTTTAATCTTGTAATAATTGACTTTGGAACAGTCTGGCGAGAGTTATCCTTAATTTTGCAAAAAATTCATTTCTTGCATAAAAGGTCAGGCAATCAGAAATGTGCTCTTAAGTTCTTGTTTTGTTTTAATAGGACCCATCCCTGGTAGGAAAAACATAAAACCTTATTAATCAACAGCACACATGTTTAAATAAATCCCTTTCAAAGTAACAAATTTTAAAATTACCTCCCTTTGAATCAAAGACTGTTCTAATATTGACCCTGCGGTGTAGGTAAATGGTATTGGATTCGTATAAGAAAACAATCAATAAAGATTAAAAAGACATTAGATAATTGATTTCAAGACAAAACAGTTCTTTCCACAACCTCTCTTGACATAGGGAAAAAACGAAACTAGCATACACTGTAAACATATACAATTGATGACCAATTAGAACTTTGGGTGAGTGTATTTAGAGGACAAGATGAAAATTCTAGGTTTTTTTAAAGCATCAAAGCGTTGCTACTTTATACATATATTTTATTTCACCGCCATATGCATTCCATCGTTTGGGATGGATCAAAATTGTACTATTTATTGGTGTAAATATTGAGTTGCGCTCAACCCGGGGCTAGGCGGCGTGGGCAGTAATATGCATTTCCATTACTGCCCATGAACAGGCTCAATCAAACCGAGCCTGCAATATTTTCATATTTGTCGTGTTCGTCGGCTTTCAAAGTTCCCTTTTATTGTTTTCAAGATTGTGAGCCGGCGGCCATTAAACAAATGTATGTTTGCACGGCGGTGGCAGGCTTTACGTGTTATGAAGGTTTCTACACCCTGAAAAGAAACTTAGAAGCTTGATATGTTTCATATATGTTTCATTAAATACTGCCATTGTGTTCTTTGTAATTTAAATCCAAATGTCCTGCTGTCAATAGTTAATTATTTATTGAGTCCCCAATTTTATTGCTTGGAGCTCTATTCACAGCTCTACATGGATTCTTTCAGTGACCCACATAACGAAGAAACTTTGACAGTAACGAATTTCTACACACCTGGTAAAGTGTGCACACAATGTCCTCATCCCACAGGCTTCTGTGAAGACGGCCTTTGTAGTTAGTATTATAAATATGATATAGTTGTTACTAAATGTGAAAAGAAGTATAACTTATCTATTATCTATTACTATCGTTTCACATTTTAACTGAATAATGTTATATTTTTTGCGAAGTGCATACTGAGAAATAACGTCTGCTAAAATATATAACGTAATTGCAAGGATTGAAGTCAGCTGTCCGAATGCACATTTTCCTGTACCACTAAAATGTTAAGAAAAAAATTCGAACCTTCAATTTCATTTTAATTTAGTTATGACAAACCTAAATTTATATTTTTAAGATTGATGTATTTTATTTCGATTAATGAAAAGTAAAATAATCATATCAGGAATCGCAACACTCACAAAACACAGCCTTCCCACGCAGCGAAAAAGAAGAAGTGAAATGAAGTTATTTTCCCTAAATTTTGTCTGCAGCTTAACTTATTAATCGGATAAGGAAAATAATCATAAAATATTTTTAAACCATATAAATTATTTATTCACAAACACTGGCAAACTCAAAAGGTTTAAATCATTTCTTTATCAAGTATTTTTATTTTTTAATACATATAACAAACTTTAATCTTGTAAACATTTATTTTAAACAATGTCCTATACTTCGCACAATTTTAGCGCTTTCTTGCTAAGACAAGTTTAAATTACAAACCTCGTAAACGCAAGAGTTTGGTTGTTCAGTTAGCAATTGTATACTGTTATAATTCTGTTACAATCAGTATTGTTTTTAAATTAAAATTGCTTTTTTATTTCCTTTTCAGGTAAATGTGATATTAAACACCAACTTTGTGGTAATAATCATTTTTGTTTGTCTTGTAAAATAATTAATTTAATTACGGTTATATAAGAAGTATTCATTGAAAATTAGCACATTTAGTATTACAAAAAGTATTCACTTTGGTCAAAGGCCTTCCACTTACCAGACTTTCAAATTAATTATTTCATATTAAGTAAGGATTTCATCAAATGTTATATCGTCCATATATAATTGCAGCTCACATTTAAATTTTGATTGCTTGAGATGGATCAAAATTGTACTGTTTATTGGTGTAAATATTGAAGTCCGCTCAACCCGGTGCTAGGCGGCGTGGGTAGTAATGTGTATTTTTATTACTGTTCATTAACAGGCTCAATCAAACCAAGCCTGCAATATTTTCATATTTTTCGTGTTTGGTGACCTTGAAAGTTCCATTTTCATCTATTTATAAATTAGCAAATTACTAATTTCGCTTTGAGAGTTACTGATATATTTTTATATAAGTGCCAATTTCTGTTTACTTTCAGATTGTCGAAAGACGTGTTATTCACCCGGCAAGGGTCTTGGTGTCCTTGACAACGTAACATGTTCATGTACATGCCAATATGGGAGGGGTCTTAATTGTGACAGTACGTATCACATTTTGTATTGTCGGTTGCTCAAATCTGATAATTCATATAGATTAGTATAGAATGTGTATTGAAGGTAAGAAATGCACGACGTTTGCAAGTTTACATAGCAAAAAGTCAAACAAAACTGTGCCAGTTCTAACAAAATTAAACCAATGTCCTTAGGGGCTGAGGCGAGGACAGTAATATACATTTCATTAACTGCCGATGAACGGACTCGATCCATACATGTCTGTGGTGTTCGATGGCTTTCAAAGTTCCATTTTCTTTTATTTATAAACTTTATAAAATATCAAAGTCAAAAAAGGATGGCGGAAACCTGGCAGGAGTTCAGCCCAGCCAAACGACATTTAGAGAAGACGGACTTCAATAAGACAGCAAAGTTAAAGCATTACATACTATCAGGTTTATCTGCAAGATAGACTGGGATAGTTGGGTAAAAACTAAGCAGTTGAAGGGCTATATATTATCCAGATTCCCTTGGAAAGTCATATTGATTACTAAATTTTCCAAGATACTGTGGTTATCAAAATTCTGATCAAGTATGATAAAAAAAATGGTAAAAGTGGAGAAACAAAAGACTTCGCAAGTTTGAGAGGTTTCTGTGTAAATTTAGTCAAATCTCAGTCATTGAAGGGCAAAAATCAGAAATGTAATTGAGCAAATGCTATGTAAGTGGGCTGACATATTAAGGTCTTAAACAGTCTGATCATTTCGTAGACGTTGAAATATTCCACCATTGATTGTTAATATGCAGGGTTTAGAAAGAAACTCATTCACAGTGTCTCGAGTCCCTTTTAGACATCAGTGCGTATTGATTGACAGCCATGGGGTTTAAATACTGGGCATCCAGTGTTTTCTAAAAATGTCTTGTCATAGCCCTTCTTAGTTAACAATGTTACTTAAAATTGATAAATTGATAAAGGAAAACCGCAGTCACAAAAAAGAGATCCCGTGTGAACAAAGAAGGAAGTAAATGTAGAAAAATGAATGAAATGCATAAAATCTGTCACGTAAAATTGTCGTAAAATAATCACATCGCAATATATTACGTCAAACACATAAAAGTGAATGTAAACGAATGATGAAGGCCTTACATTTATCAAAACCACAATGACCCTGAGAATTAACATCATTTGCATTGCACGTATTGCATGCACTGTGGTCTACTGTATTTATTTTTCACAAAAAACTATGTTTCTCAAAAATAGTAAAACAAACAACCTTAAGAATGTCTGCTTAGCTGTATAAAAATTCTTGGTTTATATATACAAATGTTCAATTGGATATCAATAAAATGTAAAATAATTCAAAACCATGAACACATTGATATTATGAACTGTTTCAACAAAACCTTTATGTGTTAATTTTTATACATTATAGAATGACATTGAGATAAGCTTGTTGACAGACATATTGTGAAATGTTTAATTATTGTTTAAAGCTGGTCAAACATCCCAATATACCCTTTTCCTGAAAAATACTTGTTAGTGACAAAATAATTTCAACTAATCATTTTAAAACATATTCGATTGAAAATCGTGTTGTTATTTTTTGGAAATTTTAATGCAAATTCAGGCTGTTAAATCAGCAAACATGAAAGTACATATCTTAAAGTTACGTCCCTTGATTAGAAAAAAGAGTGTTGGTTACTATCAATGAAAGGTTTGTGCAAAATAAACCTCAAATATATCCAGACAAGATTTTTTTTCAAGGACGGTCCTGGTCGTACAACACTACCCTTGGCTTAGAAAAGCATTCGAGCATTGTATCTGCCATGAACTCTTTTAAAAAATCCTTTATAGCCCAGGATTCAGAGCATGATTACTGTACAACCATGAAAAACGTCTCTTGTTATATTAATGATAATTAATGTATTTCGGCCTTAAAATCATAAAACTAAAACTTGAGACCATTCTCAAATCTCAAGCATCTGATTGGATGAAATAGAAACTCAGTTATAATGTTGGTGGTTATCTACAGAGAAGAATTTAATGACGTCATAAAACCGTACAAAATGTCTCGTGCTAGCATTTATTTATCATGAATTTCAATGATCTTTCTATAAGGCATCGAATTATCTTTATCCGCAGTTTAAAAATTCTTATGACGTTGATCAAGTTCTTTTGAAAATGCAAACATAAACAATTATAACCATAAAGTTAGTATTTTTAGTATACATTTACATGCCACCAGGCTGTATATATTGCACTGTCTTTACATATTTTCTAAATATTTTAAATTCAAAAAAAACTTATCGAAGTTTTATTTTTAAAAGATATAATTAATGTAAATTAAATTATACTGAAATTGGCTCATGTTCGAACAATTCAATAACGCCAACCCCTACAAAATGACTAGCCTCAAACAGTATTATCCATTTTAATTACAATAACATTTTTATTATTATAGAAGGTTGCGACAATGAAGCAGCTGGTCATTACGTAGATATGGACATCTGCGATATGCTAACACCTGAAGAATGCACTGATCCGCTCGTGGAGCAATTCTGTACCGCCAAGTGTAATAGATGTAGTAAGTAAATCTGATATATAGGGAGCGTCCATGAAAAGGTACCTTTGGAAAAAAAGGTGCAATATGCATATCAGGAATCGCCACATTCAGAAAAAAATAGCCTCCCCACACAGTCAAGAAGAGGAGAGAGGGAGAGAGCATGGTTAATAAAATGATCAGTTTCAAAAAAGACATCAATAACAATAAACAAAAATGAGAACCCGAGGGGTTACCGCATTGGAACGGTCAGTGGCAAATCAAATTGCCGCTGGGGGTTTAAACCAGGTTCTAGGGTACACCAACCTCACACTTGCCCCAACAGGTTCTCATATCACAAAACAAGTACAAGTTGTCTTAGTGAAAATACTCCAACCCACTTATCGGCTCAACAATGTTGCATGCAAAAGCACACAAACATATAAAACATAAAAAGCTAAGAGCATTGCAAAGCCGAAGGGGCGGGTACTCAATGATCTTACCGAGACCAGAGCTCCTGGAGTAAAATCAGCAAGAACACGACGGGGATAAAAGAAACAAATCGAGCTTGTAGGTTCTTTTAAGAAAAGATTTCCCCATAAACCTTCATAAACTCTTAAACCCCTGCCACCTTCGTGCAACCAAAAAGGTAAGCATAATGATCAACTGTAGAAGGGTTAATCACCAGGCCTGCAGAGCGCTGTAAAATATCATGTTGGTAACTGACGTCATAACGTTGAGCAGACGAGATTACTGGTTATGCCTTTCGTGGTAAAATATTATTCTGGTGTCGAAATGTGTAACAAAATACCCAATAAGTTATGAGAAAGCGATGTCAAACAATTTGACCAAATATACCTTTTTCCCTGGCGTGCCCCATATATAACAGTATTATTATCTTGTTTTATGCTCTAGATATGTGATTAAATAGTTTGTTCCTTGACGTTTGATTTATGCATTGAATGCACAAGGCATATCTAAAATGTTGCATGTCAGAGTTTGTCTCAAAATAACCATAAGTTTGTCTTTAAATTATTTCTTTTGACCACGTAAGCAAAGCACTTTTAGCATGGCAGTCATGCAGACATAAACTGCGACTTGAATATTTAAACATCTTGAATGGCCATGTTTCTTGTCCTAATCAGTCGAGAAACCATAGCATTTGTATCATTAATAAACATAAGGTTTAATCAATCTTTTTTGTTCTGTTTTTCAGGACGTTTTCCGGAAATTCTAAACATAGGTAACTAAAATCGGAAACCATTGAAAGAGGTGTGGATATATCTTCAGGATTGCCTTTAAAATATATAAAAATGGTCACAACAACTTCAATTGAATGTTCATATCATGAGTATGTACCTCATAGAAAAAATAATTGAGAATTTTGAACATTGGTTATTAAAAGAAAACATCCAAAGAGGTGTGAGTATGTCTACAAAATAGCCTTTAAAATCTATGAAAAATGTCAAAACAATGTTGATTTGAATGTTCACATCATATAAAAATACCTCATTGTGAAAATAATTTGAGAACTTTAAAATTTGGTAATTAAAACGGAAGCCAATTACTGACAATTAATATACCACATAGTAAAAAAATTGTGAATTTTGAACATTTGGTAAAAACGGAAGCAAACCAAAGAGGAGTGAGTATATCTACAGCATTGCCTTTAAAATCAATGAAAGATTGTCACAACAATGTTGAATTGAATGTAAACATCATGAGTTTATACTTCATAGTGGAAAATGGAGGCGGTCCATGAGACAATGTTTCTTCGGGAGGCTGGCATCGTTTATAGACGTGACATCATAAAGACGGAATTGATTATTTAGCATATTACTGTAAAATTATAGACATAATTGTTTTTAGGAAAAATTACCAATTAACTATAAGAAAATGACAAGTAAGTGTTTGTACTTCCCAAATCAAGCAACACCTAACGTATCAAACCATCCCGAAGACGCATTTTCCCTTTATGTGGCCCAGTTTTGGAAAAGCGGCTATGCTCGAAACAGGACAGCTAATTCCGAGATTTGGCCTCTCTCGCTTACAGTGCCTGTTTCTTAGAATCCGGCAAGTTCTTTCAGAATTTGTTTACATAAAGTAAACTTAGATATGGGAGAGAGAATGGTCCGGACTGTTTTAAATGTCATTTGTAACAAAATATGAAATTGATTACATAATTCATTTTTAATGGAAAAGATTACGTAATGGACAAAAACGTAATGGTCATATTTATTGAAGACGACTATGATGTTGAATTCCTACTTGAAAGATGGAACAAAAAATCGGGACAACACTTGAGAAGTTGGGTTTCCTGAAGAAGAAACAAAACTGCTGGCTGATTTGATGGATAAAACCATTGCCCAAGGTTATAAAACTGAGCATGGAAACCAGTCTCCTATCTCAAGCATCTGATTGGCTGAAATGGCGGCCATTACAGCCAATCAGATGCTTGAGATTTGAGACTGGTTTCCAAACCCAGTTTTATAACATTCAGCCCATGTGTTCCATAAAATGACGTTCATCGAAAAACCAACTCAACTAAGAAGTGTAAATAATCAATAAACGACATAATTAATCCGTCGAATTTCGCGAGAGATGTGATGCATCGGCGAATGAATGGAGTGAGGTGTGCAATATGAACCACAGAGAACATCGTTTAATTTATTTATTTATTTATGTAACCAAAAATCTTACTTTTGTGATTCGGCTATTTTTTAGGAAGGAAACAAAATGTATTGAAAATACCATTCAAAAAAATCAATACGACCCTACACAATTTTCATTAGATGAAGTGTAGAAATTGTGTTCTTTAAACTTTTAGATGAACATTTGTTCCTATTTATAAATTATTTTGAAGTCAATAAATATTTATTTTTATTATTTGGGTTTTATTGTTGTTCAAACGCAAACATTTCGGCCGATTTCTAGATTTTGTGTTGATGCAGATTACTTATGCAATGGACGGATACACATTATAAATGTATCTTACTTGCGGGATTTGATCCAGACCAGGGCAAATTGACGAGAAGTTGCGATTCACAAATCAAATCTTTCAAATGTGTGTGCTTTAGGCTCAGTATATCTGAGAGTAAAATATATCAATTATAACATATAACAGTCTTTTGATATCTTAAATGTAATATTAGACAAGATCGACCGAGTCCAATTACACTTGTTATTCCATTCTTTCAGTCCCATCAATTTTTTTTTCGTTTAGGGCACACCCATTCTATTTTCTGGGGACCCATACGTCGCTGATCATAGAATGGTGTTTATCTGAAAATACCGCATGAAGGTTTCATTTTCACTGCTATATGCATATCATTGTTTGGGATGGATCAAAATGGGACTCTTTACTGGTGTAAATATTGAGTTGCGCTCAACCCGAGGTTGGCATTTCCATTACTTTCATGAACAGGCTTATTAACCGAGCCTGTAATATTTTCATTTTGTCGTCATCGGTGGCTTTCAGAGTTCACTTTCATCTATTATTGTTATTAAAAGACAGTGAACTGATATTATATTTATGAAGAAATTATTTAAAGAAATGACAATTCTTACAAATAAGTTCTATAGTTTGCGCTAGTGCACTAAAACTCATATATGTTCATCCAGGTTCCCTAGAAGAAGCATTTACAAGTTGTCTTGATGAATTAATTTTAGCCCACCAACATGTTCCTTGTTGGCAGTATTACACGGAAAGTCATGCAGAACGACATTTAAAGTAGCATTATCAAGTGACGTTGGCATGTACATATTTGCCTTTCCGGAAAACTCATGGGAATAAATTAGCGATATCGAGGGAATAGAAGGAATTTATCAAACTCAGAACTTTAAACATATCAACAAGTTTAACATCAAAAGGAACTAACTAATTGTCAAATTTCTTTAGAAAAATTAATACAGTTTTCAACTACTGACATCGTGGTGAAATCATATCGACGTACATAGCGCTTAATAACAATCATCTGAAATTATTGACAGTTTAAAATTAAAATGTTGCCTTTCATTTTCTTCAATTTCCATATAAGTCTCATTTAGAAATATCCTGACTCAAATCTGTTTTCAAACTGCAATATTATGATAAACTTAATCTGAACAAAATTAACAAAATAATAAATTTAATACACTTGTTTCTGAAACTTTTCATAACTATTAAAATTCTGAATCAAACGTTATTAATCTGTTGATTGCAAAGCTGCTTTCCCTTTTTATCTTTTCATTATAACAGTAGCGTTGTTTATGCCATTTGGTGGCTGTAAGAAGTCTCTTGGTACATTCAGTCAGACTCAATGTTGTTCTCAATTTAGCGTCCTTTGAAGGTCGTTAAACACGAAACCTATTTATCTTAATTACACCTATCGGGTTCTCACTTTCGTTTATTGTTTTTGGCGTCCATTTTGAAACTGATTATTGTAAAACCTTGCTCTATTTTCCTCTCTACCTTTTGGCTGTGTGGGGAGGCTGTGTCTGCTGGATGTGGCCATTCCTGATATGCATATTTCACTTTTTTAAATAGTAAATTACTTTAGTTTTAGTCTGTCTTTAAATGGTTGTCTTCAGTATCCAATCCAAAATACTAGAAGATCTGGATATTGTTCGATCATCCTAATGATAGAATTCCACCCATTTTCTTCAGTAATCAGAAATTACCGTGTTTTATATTCTACCATAAAAAATTCTTATAAATGGAATTCATATCGAATTAGGGTGCAAACCCTTTAATACACGTGAATTTATCGTGGGCATAACTCAGTTATCAATATACGATTTAAATGTGGAGTGAGGTGCCGATAAGGTTACATTTTGGTAATTTAAAGTGTGTGAAGCCCTTCTCTCTTCCTAAAACGTTAAACAATCAATTGATTTTAATAGTACTTTATGAACGCAGTTATAGATTTAGAATTCAATTTATATTAATTTACTGAATTCTAAGTTCTTCGTAATAAAATATAAGGAATTATTTGCGATATAAAGGCTTTTTAAATCACTATTGGAGCAGCGATGTTGGCGGCACGCTTTTTTCAATTCAGACGTATGTAATGACATGTAAATTAATTGGTTTATAGAATTATTGCTAAGGAGAATGGAAGAACATTTTAAGGCTACTTTAGCTTGTCTTCAAGCGGGCTCTGACACGAGCCGACTAACAAAATATACTAAGCAAAACGGTATTTGATGTTTTATTATGTTGTAACGTGCCCCGAGCGGAAGGCACATAAAACAGACTATTTGTCTGAGTCAATATATATATAATTGTTCTCTTTAAAATGATTTCAAGATGTCTGAGCAATGTAAATTAGTTAAACAATATAATGAATTTTCCATGGCCTACTTTGCTCCAAAAATGATTTCAGAAATGATAGGGGTGCAACAAAACAATAAAGGTTAGAATCAGCTGAACATATGACAATACCCCCAGGACAATAAACCTCCTGGACAAAATAACTGATTTTAAACTACGTTCCAACCACTCTCTCTGAACACAATCACAGTCCGAAACAAAACAATCTAACCTGAACTTCGAGCACGCCCTCAGCAATCACGCTGAGCAATACAAACAAAAAAGGACCACAATGCTGTTTGAATGTCTTAAAGCAAACCTGAGCAACTACAAGTTTCAAAATAACACTCAACAAGGTTTGTAAAATAACCATTCAAACAAAACCCTAAACAAACAACCTTCAACACTAAAATCTAGCCTAGCCTGTTTGACAATAGTGTTTCAGACGCATGTGTTTCCAGCAATTGTTTGAAGACACTATTTAAAACCCTATCCTCAACTCCTACTCTGAAACTACCTTACAAGTGGCTCAGACGCATGTGTTTCCAGCAATTGTCTATGGTCACTATCTAAAAACCCTATCATCAACCTTATGCTGAAGCTACCTTACAAGTGTCTCAGACGCATGTGTTTCCAGCAATTGTCTGAGGTCACTACCTAAAAGCCCTATCCTCAACCTTATGCTGAAGCTACCTTACAAGTGTCTCGGACGCATGTGTTTCCAGCAATTGTCTGAGGACACTATCTAAAATAACCTATCTTCAACAAATACCCTACACGTTCAACGAAACAACCCGGTCAATATGCCCTAGTAAAGAATTGTACTATATTGGACCTATAAAACAGACCAATGTTGATTCCAAATTCAAAGATGTGAACACCTCTACTCTCTGAAACAGACTGCCATGTATCAATGAACGGTAATTGCTTTTATACCTTCCGATGGAAGTCCTCGGACTTTACCGTTCAACCACACTTATTTAACACAAAGCATTCAAATAACCAAAAAGATTTAGCAGTTAGACTCGGCCCAAGCTAAATCATCAAATAATTTTCCTCACAATGTAACTTTCATTATTTATCTAAATATCAAATTGAATGGCCTTTTATCTTAGATCGTTCGTTAAAATTGTCAAGATTGTTTAAGTTCTAGAAAAATGAACAAGCTCTAAGATGTTGCACGTTGGAATCACCATCTGAAACAAAAAAAAATGCAATATTAAAATTTAAATCATCTCTTTCATCATATATTGTATCAGTAAGGGAACCATTTTCAAAGAAGATTTAGCTGAAAGTCTGCTTGCTTTTCTGAATGGTTTCCTAAATTAAGCTTGAGTTATTTGGGATTCGCCATTTCAGCCAATCAGATGCTTGATATTTGAAATTTGTATCCAATATCAGCTTTATAACCTTGGGACCAGAATTTCAAGAAGAACCAGTTGACTAACCCGACAATGTTGCTTATGGCATCGTCAAGCAAAATGTATAGGCTCTCGACTGATGACATGTCTGCGACAAAAACACGTGCAGTTTTATCAGCAATAACGTGATATGGACATAACGTCAACAAATAAGTTAAAATCAATCTTCTAGATATTTATTATGATAAAAAGGAACATCATCTGTTTAAATTAGCGCTTGGCGTGGCATCGGCTTGGTATAAACTTGAAGCTCGCAAAGGTTGGGGAGCAAGAGTAGGCTTTTAATTACTTAATTTTATATTTCAACTGAATTCAATTACTTATAATAATTCTTCGTAATTTTGCTTATTATAAAACAAAACACTTTTTGTTCTGACTTTGGCGTGGCAAAGGTTTTGCATAATAGTTGGAAACCCACAAAGGTTGGGGAGCGAGAACATACTTTTGATTACATAGTTTTGCATTTCGAAATAATAATGATGTTATTATCCATTCACTTACGACACATACTCTGTGCATAAATGCTTCCATTTTGTCCATAATTTCATCTTAAATTTTAGTTCTTCAGGTGCGTTGCGTGTTTTTCGCGCAAAAGACGTTAAATAATAAAACATGACGCAAATGCAAACATGCGATATGTATCATAACTAAGAACTACATAAAGCACGCTCACGTTATGTTTCGTTTTATAAAATAATTAATTGAAAAGTACGTGGTGCGTCCGTTATTAAATGCAACCCAATCCAGTATGATTTTGATTTATAAATCATTTATTTACTTTGAAAATATTATTTAATGATCCAAAGTATTCGTTTTCCAGTCATGCTATAATTCAAATAAATATCAAACGTATTAAATAGTGTTGTTGTCGACAGAATTTACCTGCACACTATATACTGCAAACACCAAGCTCTGACAAGACAAAAAAAATGCCTTTATTTAATGAAATATATTTTTTTAATGTTTTTTCTTTCACCGAAACACGAAATTAGCGAATTATGTATACTATATTACAAAAGAAAGTCTGATCTTTGTTTCGGTTATTTTACATTATCTGCTTTCCTTAATGTCTGAATATTTGGTATTAAAATTGAGATTAGCTCATAGATAGTTTAACTTTAGAATTTAAATGATCCTATCTCAATTTGAATATCAGATATTTAGGCATAAAGAAAAAAACAGTTAATGAAAAATGATACTGAATCTGAATCTGAAGTAATACGTCGAAGTAACCAATACGGTCTTTTATTCAACGGGGTGGTGTGCGCATGTTATTTAGTCCAGAGATGTTATATTACGCTTGAAACTTTCAATTGTCAGCTGATTCGCGGTATTTAAAGTGTTCACTTTTACACTGTATCAGTTGAAAGCACTTTTTGTTGTTTTACACTTGGTTTGCGATGATGTTCTTGTGAATTATGTATACTGTCTTCCAAAAGAAAGTTTGCTATACTAAAAGGTAATCTTAATAATTCATACTACTGGCCTTCAAAAGTCTTTGTTAATTTTAATCCCTGGTTAGTTAAACAACAGATCATTGTGTAATACAGAGTCTAAGGATGTAATGCAACTTTCAAATAATTATTCACCAACTGATGTTCAATTCATTTATGTATTAAAACTGTACGTCGCAATAGTCAAAATATTTTAAGTTGAGTGAAAGAGTCTCAAGTTCGAAAACTGAAGAAAATTTCTCAAAACGTTACAAATGAAATGTACATTCACTTACTACTCGAGATATTGTTGCAACTTGGCAAAAAATCTAACAAATGATGTTTAAATTTTTTTGTGTAAATATTGATTTGCACTCAATAAGCGGCGTGAACAGTAATATGCATTTCCCTGACTTCTTATGAGCAGGCTCAATTAAACCTTTAAGTCTGCAATATTCTAATATGTGTCGTGTTCGGTGGCTTTCAAAGTTCCTTTTATATCTATTAATATTTTTATCACATATTATGCGTGACTCCATGGTCTCAAGTTTCAGTTTTTATGATCTTGGGAACAAGTTTCCGAAAAGAGGGTGAAAATAAACAGAAGCAAATTTTGCTATGTGGTTCTTAGCCATTAGCTCAAATGAAAATTCCTAATCAGATAAGAATATTACGAACCAAAAGGTGAACTGGAAGGATAGATGTTGAAACCATCATGTGACCCATAATATTCAAACAAAGAAAATAATAAGACTAAGCATTTAAGTATGTCCTTATCATAATAAGCACGTACGTCAAAAACAACCTTCAGTAAGAGAACACCAAAATTACTAATTATTATTTTCCTAACAAAGATACCAATTACAGGCGTAAAGGTTGGATCATGTAAATGTCAAAAGGTACACAAGTACTGGCCAAACATTCACGCAAAAACTCAGGTACTTACCTAGTAACAAACTCAACTTAAAAAGTTCGAAGAAACTTGTTATTATAATAATAATATAATAACAATGAAATGAAAATAAACTGTAAATTGAATGATCATCAAAACTGACTTGTTCTGATAGGAAATCTTGAACATATCTCATAATTATGTTTGTGTGTATGTGTAAATATTTGTAAATTGTTGACGCACGTAGAATGAGAATATTTTGTAAGTCAATTGTTCACGCACATAGAATGACAATATTTTATAAGTAAATAGTTCACACACGTAGATTGAGATTATTGTGTAAGTAAATTGTTTACGCACGTTGAATTAGATTATTGTTAAGTAAGTTGCTCACGCAATCGAAATTAGAACAACAAGTGACAAAAGCATAAATTATATAAACTGTTGGTTAATAAAAATATTGCCAAACAAGCACAAGAATTCTTTAATGCTAAAAATAAGTGAAGAAATTTAAATTTTAAATTTATTGCTACTCCAAAACATAAAAAATCTTCTTGTTAGATGCTTTGTATATCTGGTATTTCGGGGTCTTATATAGGCGTTCACTGTTGTCTTACTCTTTATATCTTTTTTAAAAGTCTCGGGAGCCACTTTTATTTATTTATTAATCGACAATGCTACACATATGAACGTCCCTCTAATGATTGTTGAATATTCATCCATGCCACGCGAACTTGTCCGTTGGTTTCTGCCTCAGATAGAAAACACCTAGCCTACCTTTCAGGTATATATTAGAAGTATATATACTTATCGTGCTGCACGCCGTCATAGTCAAAAATATTTTATAATTAATAGAAATTTAGTACTGAAGTATATATTTTTTCATCAGTTTTATAAATACTTTCCTTCTGAATGTTACCATTAACAAATGATAACAACAATCCTTTACTAATTATCTCCTAAACACGTTATTTAAGCTGCCGTTGCTGCAAACTTCAAGGACGTGTTATCGCATTTAAAGAAACAAATTTAAAACTTCAAATAACGAAAATTTTCAAAAATAACTACTAAATTTCAGGTAATGTTTCCTTTTCAAAACAAAATATCACGTTCAGTTGTGGAGAATCGAAACAGCTAGAATCAAAGGTATACAAATTGTTCCACTCTACAGTTGATGTTACTTAACTTAATATATTTGACCAAGAAGCTCATATTATTATGTATTTGACCAGAGAGAGGCCAGTGAGTTTAATTCATTTTAAGACAAGACTGATCTGCGTACCATGCTTAAAAGTTTACGTGTGGTCGGTCAAGGTGAGACCAGTAGTCAAAGGGAGACCAATAATATGTATTTACAAACTCTGTGTTTTTTTTTTTTTTTGGGGGGGGGGGGGGGGGGGCTGCAATTCCAGATATGCATGTTTTAAATAATTTTTGAATAATTTTTGAGCTCATATTTTAATATTTGATCGTCTACTCAAACATTTTTGGTAGTTTTAAATCAGAATATATGACTAACATTTTTTTTCTTCTTTTAAAAACAAAATATCATAAAACTACAATTTTTTTTTAAAACTTAAATCGATCAATTGAGTTGTGTGCCTCAATATTAAAATTATGATTTTGAGTTGAGTGTAAAATCCAACTTATAATGATTTTTGCCCGTGCTTATTAATTTCTGTTTCCATAACATTAATTTATATTTGTTTAGATTCGCATGATGAAACTAATTGTTCATCAGTTATTATTTTTTAAATTCAAAACGTTAATATGGGTCAATAACATCTTATGTTTAATGAAAACACTAGAATGAGATAGTATTTCCTTCATTTTTGTTCTTTAAATGACTTTTCAGAAAATGTTTTGGATTTCTTATTTTTTCATTTAAAACCAAGTCAATGTCTCAGTTGGTGATTGCAATAATAGCTTTAATGCACCATTCAGTTGCAGTGAACAAGTATTCCATTATCTAAAATGAAATAAAATATTTAATCTTTCCCAATAAAAAATCACGTTTTCTATTTTCGACAAAATCAAAGGCGATAAATACCGAGATTGGCTGATACAATTGAATTTTTCGTGAAGCGTTTCTGATAAGCCTCTTGGGCTTGTTTATCAATATAACTGTGATAATGCACAGGGCTGAAGTTTTCTCACAAATTCCAGGTAGTTAATGCGATTTTCTCGAGCGATACATTGTACTATTTTATAAATCTTTACTGTGGCATGGCATTATTGCATAAAATTGTGTTTTATGATTATTGATTTAAATTATGAATATTACTGTGATACGTTTTGTTTAAATAAATAATCAACTGGGAAAAATGGAATACCGTTGAAATAAGTTTTTTTGAAATAATTGTGATTCGAATTTTTTTATTAATTTAATACATTGATTTTATACTTACATGTAAACACACACCTAAATCATATAATTCACATCAGAAGGAAAATAATCATTATATATATATTTATTTATATCGGAAAACATTTAATTTCATCCGTGTAATATTTGACCATTTTGAACAAATATATGTTATAAATAATATTGATCTAAACATTCAAACAAAAATGCCTCTAACTGCACTGCAGAATGTTAGAATGATGTCACAAGAGCTACTTCAGATGCATGAAGCATTTTCTAAACAACCGCGGGAAACCATAACTGCTATGGACCCGTCGGGAAACATCCTCATGGCTGTCCTAGAACAAACACTAGACAGCACAAATGAAATAAATATGGTTAAGGAAAAACCACTTAAAAATTTAAATGAAACTATTACTTACATAGATGAAACTGAGGTGCACCAAGCTGAAGAAAGGGAAGAACCGATGGAGGAGGTTGGAATTCCACAAGACAACACAGACGTGAATTCTGATATCAAAAGGAATGTTGATACTAATGCCAACAAACCAGACGAAAACGCCGACGTTCACCTGAATTGTGATATCAAAACGACTGGTGGTGCTAATGACAACAAACCAGACGAAAACGCCGATGTTGACCTGTTCGAAGTGGTGGTAGACATATCCGAACCGCAGTCAGACGATGCACTGATAGATGATGAAGAGAAACGACGTTCGTTGGATTTGCCAGGGGAGTTTGGCTCCCGGCGAGGATCGCGGTGGAGTGCTACAGTGCTTTTTCTCGCTTCTGAGGTTCAAATGATGGTCAACCTTGCCCATCTCTCTCCCCCGGAGGGTTTTCATATTGCTCCACCAAAGGTTAGTGTTCTTTTATGTGTATATGCGTGCGTTGCTTAGTGCGTCCGTGCGTTCGGGCGTTAATAAAGTAGTTAGGTAGTTTTTACCTGCCCATTACTTTAATATTCATTGTGCAGTTTTCTTTATATTTGGCATGAATGTTTTTTTAAGTCAGTGCATTTTTCGAGCTTTGCAAATCAACGTCTAACTAACATTTGTACACTAGTAAATGTATATGTACTGAGATTTTTAAGTAATCGATAATTCAGTCATGATTTTGTACCAGTTGTATTTTTTCGATTTTAAAGAGAAGCGGTTATCATTTCATTCGTTTTGCCCTTCTAAATAACACAGGTCATTTCTCTTTAAATGTCTTACAATCACTGGTTACTGAACTTGATCAATGTTGAATAAATAATAATTAATCTTGCTGACTAAAATTAAAGAAATCTTGAAAAGAATAATCTTGTTGACCAAAAATTAACTACCAGACTTCTACATTATACCATTCAGGGTTGATGTGTTTTTCATTTCAGTGATTTTTTAAATAACAATAAACGCAGTTGTAACAGCAACATAGTTGTTTACATTTAACGGTTAACTATCTGAAAAATTTTACAATTTGCTGTACCTGTATGACAGAATAAGCACAATTCGTGCTGTTCAGCTTAATGACGTCACTTTTGTGTCATGCTGATAACTTCCAAAAGATACCCTTCGTCATGCTTTCTATGGAATATTAAAACTACCGATAATTACATGTATTTTTACATTTTTATTTTTTAAATAAAACTTTAAAATATTAAATTTAAGACTTTCACTGACCACATATTTCTTTGTTACAATGCCATGAAGTTTAAATTTCAATGCCTGTCTTTGTACTTGTATTCTTAGGGGTCCATACTCTTTATTCTGTCATACGACCAATACTTTATGAAATCTTTATTATTATGTTGTTGTTTTGTTTGCTTTTTCTGGTTGAAATGTAAGTATTTTTAAGAAATTTTAGTTATGGAAGACGAATATTTAACTTAATTCGCCATAAAACTGTGTGATTGCTGTGATGTCATTACCGGCTATGGTAAACTTATTAAAATTTATTTCTCTGATTAAAGAAAATAGATTAAGACCCACGTAAGAATACGTAAAAATGTCGTGTTAGCGCGCACCAAAACATTTCCTATAGTTATCCTAATAAAACCAATTCAAATTTCTAGAAAACATAGTTAACAATTGCGATGGAGCAATAGCGGACAATTGCATTTTTACCGAACATGTTGTACATTTTTGATAGAGAAGTCTTTGGCTCTGAAATTAGATAATCGCATACCAACTTGCCATAATGATCGCCCTGATCATTATAAATGTCTTGATAAGCCTATTTCATTTTTGTTATCTTTATATAATACCTGGAACAACAAGAAAACTGACTTTTACGTGAATAACAGATTCGATTCACATATGCTTATACATTATGATATTATAGTGAAGTTTAATTTCTTATACCGCCCTTACATATTTCTGGTTCTACTTCATGGTTTCAACTGAACCAACAAGATGATATCACATTTCGGCGACTTTTCGAAGAGTTTTGCGATTTTTAAGTGTATTTTTATCTACGAACTTTTCCTATTAAATGATGTTAAGTTTAATATATTCATGCAAACTATTAACTATTAAGCATAACATTGAACTATTAAGCATAAAATAATAGCGAGACACTTCTTCTAAGCGAATTCTAAGTAGTCTTGCAAACGTAGAAGGTTCCAGTGCATGTTTAACATTCCGAAAATACATAAAAATGAAACAATGCAGAAAAGAATAACGAAATGGGGAACGTCACCGGAAAGTGTATCTTCGGATATTTAATTGACATTTTAGTTGTAACTATAACGGATAGAATTTACACTATTTTATTGCTTTCCCATAATTTATTTGCAATTTCATTACCAATCTTGACTGTATAATGATATTTTACAGCGACATTCATACAGTTTAGTATGCAATATCATAATTTAAGCATTAATCTTAATTAATCCTTGACATGTAACAAAATTCTCCTCTCAAATATTTTTAATAAAAAATTTAAAATATTAAAGTTATTGGAAAAATGTTAAAAATATTAAATATGTTAAAGTGTTACATGTGGGTAACTTTGTAAAAAATTGTAATTATTTATCAACCACTCTGTGGTTTGAGGTATTCTATCAGCTAGAACGCTTAAGATTTGATAAAGTTTTATTACACCTATATGACGCCTCCTTATCTTCCCCACACGCTATTAATATCTTATATTTTGCTTAATCGATATATTATTTTATGTTTGATATAATTAAAGATAAGGCTATTTGGAAAGCACTGCAAGGCATTTCCTTGCTGGATACCCAGTAAAGAAGCTAATATTTCAAATACTGAACGTTTTATTGAAATTTCAAACCATCAAAATCACGTAAAGCAGGTGTGCGTTCGTACATAATTTTATGTCTGTTTCTATTTTTATTTTAAGAAACGTCACGGCACGACTTAGATATAACATGTAATTTGAAGAAAAAGAAATAACGAAAAGAAAGCCTCTGGACATTTTGAGTTGGGTATGGTTGCTTTTTGGCTTCCAAACTTGAATGTAAAATGTTTGCCTGTTATGTGTATAAACTAGTAGAACAATATTTTTATATTCATTTGGGACGAAATTCGCTCCTAGTTATTTTATAGTAGTGCAATTAAGAATAACCTCAACTGTGACATTGAAAGAATTTACCCTGAACACTGAATGTGATGCTTTTTGACTGCATACTTTTATTCTCATTGAAAAAGGTGTCAGCAACGTGTATTGCACAATAACACGTATATTTTTTTTCCTTTTAAGTAACGAGTTTTCTTGCATGTTAAAAGGCAAATATTAAAATATTTTACGATATTGCTACTATAAATTGAAATACACTCTTAGAGTTTTGAAATGCCTTTGCTTTGCCACTTACCGTTCCAAGGCGGTAACACCAAGGGTTCTCTATGTCGTTAATTGTTTGTGGCGTCTTATTTGAATTGACATACTTATAACAACATGCTCTCTTAACCTCTCTTCTTTTTTCGCTGCGTGGGGAGGCTGTGTTTTGTGAGTGTGGCGATTCCTGATATGCATATTTTACTTTTTTCACAAATCAAAAATAACAGATCCTTAGGGAATCCTTTGTCTCTGGATGATATCCAAAGCGATATGTTTCTTGTCGATACTTTCTTTAACAGTTAAGTTGAAAACACATTATTTGAATGGTAATAACGACATTTAGAACCAGAATACCATTCACCATGGCCACATCAGATTCTGTTTTTGCTCAAACACGAGGACAAGGAGTGCGAAGAAATGATCTGCATAGATGTTTGCATTCACAGTTGGCAAACGATAACACTTTTGGTGTTTTTGCACTAGACTGCATTATTGTTACTGGCTTATTGTTAACAAAGATGCATTCTCTAGCTGTTAAATTTGTGTCATACGTAAAAATAAACATACCAATATACACCGGCAGCGTTTTGGGGGTAATTGCTGCAATTGGTCTATAATCATATTACCTACAATCTCTAACAATAACCTTTTTTTTATTGAAACTTGATTTTTATTTAATTATTCTTACGCAGTTGTTTCAATTTGGTGAACACAAATTTCCAATTTGGTTATGCAGACTTTGTGCATATTGCATGGCATTTGTATTGAGGGTGGCATTTTTCTTATTAATGAGATCCTTACTTAATTTACAGGTACTTTTTAAGCCTATTGATTTTACGTAAGTTATTTTAGAGTTTTTTTTTCACTGTAAAGTATTTCTGCTGCAATCATATTCCATTGAGCACAATATTAATGTTGTGAAAATTTCGAGTTGCGCTCAACCCAAGGATAACAGGCGCGAAAAGTAATAATAATTTCCATAACTGCCAATGAATATACTCAGTCAAACCGAGCCTGTAATATTTTGATATTTGTCGTGTTTGGTGGCTTTCAAAGATCCCCATTTTCATCTATTTCAATATGAGAATCTCGATCATTAATAAGGTTTAGTAATTGTAAGGTTTTATGGATTCAAACAAAAAAATATACATAAAATTCGACAAACATGCAAACATGGGTGAATATCCGCCAGGAAGAATAATAGCTAAATTATCTGGTCGACGCACAGGCTGCCAGAGAAACTTCTGGTGTTAAAAACGCGCCACCAAGTGGCTCGAAGTTGAATACCCGCTTCATGTGGGTTCTTTCTATTAACAAAACATGAATTCCATGAAGATTTTATTCTTTCTATTAACAAAAGTAGAATTCCAAGAAGGTTTTTACAAACTAACGAAATGATTGGAATATGCCTGTTAAAGAGATAGATAATTAAGGTAATATATCGTTGGAAATAAACGTAATTGATGTAGAACAATTATTCGTTGTTGGTAAGAACAAACACTTAACTAATTTACGAACTATCAGGCTGATTAATTTACTAAGAGGGGTTGTCAGAATATAATGCAACTTGCATACCCGTCTTTAAATTGGTAAGTGCACAGACATTACATGAATTCCTATTATCAGCATGACATTTTTTTCTAGCAGTTTTGACAATGTTTCATTTACCTTAGACATAACTCGAGGACTTTGTTGAACCCCTAAATTGTACCGTTTTATGATTACATCCAAGTTTTATTTGAAAATAGCAACCTCGTTTTAAATGATTCAAATTTGGCTCTATAACTTGCCTAATACCATGTTCATAATGTAAAACACAGTAAACTTTTTCGTTAGGTGTAAGGCAGAGACGTTTCCATACAGAAACAAAGAAACAAAACCTTTATAAGCGTAACAATTGTTAAGGATTGCATCTGTAATGTTAAATGTCATTCGTTATAATTATTATTGTGAACTGGAAAAACTACTTAACTGTTAATTACAAAAAACCTAGTTTGCTTCTTGAAGGATGTCATATATATATTGAGGAAAATTAAAGTAAACAGCAATTTACGTTTTTATTTCAATGAGAACGAGATAAATACAATTTAGTTACATTCTAAATTGACAACTTACACGGTTGAAACGAACAATGATGACTGTTGGTGGAAGATTTAATTGTTTATACACAGGTGAGCCAGGAACTATAGTGCAACTGAACTATAATGAATGGTTTTGTTGATAACGTAACGCTAGATAAATATGTCGTATAAACTATTCATATTCAATATCAATATTTTGAATGTTTATCCCTCCTACACATTCCCCAAAACCAACAAAAACAACTACTACACATAAGAAAGAAACAATAGTACAAGCTCTGTGTCTTCAATTGCAATCACAGTGACTGTATTAGAACCATGATATTGATGAAGACACGATGTGAAGTCGATCAAATACTTTTTGTTTAATGTTTAGTGTTTTGATATTATTAAAAGTCTTGTAAGAGATTCCATTATTTAATATGAAAAACGAAAAAGAACATTCATATTTCACAATTAATGTAGGAAAAGAAAACAGTTAAATTTGACTTAAAATACAATGTGAAAAGGTTTATAACATATAAAATTAGTGCTTAGTGCAAACAAAAATTATCAATACGTATTGCCGGGCAACATAGTCTGCTGTACTCAAGATGTTACAATGATACAATAAATTTGGAATGCAACATATGATTTTAACAACTACAATGACTGCTTAACTCAGTGGAAAGTTTCGTGGGATGAACCGCAAAAAACCCCCACAAAATTAATGTCGACAACTAACTTAATGTCACACTGAATTATGTTTACCTGGAAAATGAAATTGTTAATTGCATTTCACAAATGTCAGTGATAATAAGAAAAAAGTAAATTTGAAATATAAATATGTTTCGACATTAAGTGACATTTTACTAGGACAGGGATGGCAACTGGGCATGTTTCGTAAGAAACCAATGTCGTTTTTCGTCTTTTAAGACATCTTGTATGTATCTCATTAAGCGACATCCGATACAGTTCGTGGCAGATTTTTCATTGATTTTGATCATTACGTTCGTTAGGTAATTAGAAGTAAAAGCACCCTGCATTTCTTTATCCCTTGATGCAGTGTTTTTATGTCAAATAATTGGAGAAATTGGGCCCCATTCCCCCCTCAAAATAGTATATATTTTTCCCCACGTCCAATAAAAAATTCCCCCTTTGCTGGAGTCTGTTACGGACGGTTCGATTTGTTCCGCTAATGTGTAATAGCGTGATAGTGAAAATGAAAGTGAAGATGATAATTCTTAATTTTTCTGATGCAAGAAAAATCAACCCCCCCTTCCCTCCAAAAGTTATAAAAAACACTGATATGTGAAGCCTTTTACATACATACACAATAGTTTGTCCCTTTTTATAACGAATATCAGGAAAATGTCACATTTAGAAAAGACGGCAATATCACATAGCCATATCACAAAGCCATAGCTTAAGGGACAATATATTGCTACACCGCTTAATCACACTACATAGTCACACTTCATAGCCACATCACATAGACACACTACATAACCACATCACATAACCTCACCACATTGCCACACTACATAACCACATAACATAACCTCACCACATTGCCACACAACATAACCACACCACATTGCCACACAACATAACAACACCACATTGCCACACTACATAACCACAACACATTGCCACACAACATAACCACACCACATTGCCACACAACATAACCACACCACATTGCCACACAACATAACCGCACCACATTGCCACACAACATAACCGCACCACATTGCCACACTACATAACCACACCACATTGCCACACTACAGAACCACACAACATAACCATACCTCATAAAAACAACACAACATAGTCACTCTACATAACAACATAACATAACAATACCACACAGCCACACTACATACCTTAGTAAACATGCACACCACATCCTCCCTTCATAGCAACAATACATAATCATACTTATTACACAATAACACCACATTGCAACAATACGTAGCCATAGTAAATAGTCACACCTGATAACTGCACCACAAAGCCAATTAATAAGTAAGATGATAGGGAACATATTACAAATATCACAAGTTTTATAATTTTGGATTTAACAGACAATTAACAAAAACTCAAAAAGAGAACCGGCTGTGTTACAGCCTGTCAAGAAAAAATTGAAGTTATCCGATTTAACTTGATTTTTCCGGGTTTTTTTTTAACATTGCGCTTGTTCGGTTTGTACACAGCTGTGTACCACGGTAGGTTTTTGTCCTGCAATATATAATGGCAAACTTGACGTTTTTCGCTTCCAGTTGACAGGTTGATACGATGCACTCCAATAAATGGCATGCTCCACAAAATGTTATCTCGTCTTTGAGGTAATTTCCTGGTTTAGTTATGTTTCTTGCCCAGATTCTAGTTCACTCTGCACATCTGGAAATTTCTTCTTGTTGTAACCAGTTACACAGGAGTGTGTGATAAAAGTCATTGTTATTGCTAAAGATTAGTGCAACACGTACAGTCACGTACTGCATCTGTTGATCTTCAGGAATAAACCAAGGTTTCATTGAATTGGAGAAAAAATGTTCTCTATATAATTACTTATGAAAACAAAAACCACACATATATTTAATTCAAATACAATAAAACACATAAGCGAGAGATCATTCATCATTTAGTAGATACGTGCACGAGTATCTTATGAACGCTTCTTATATACAACTATTGCTGTGCTTTTGAACAGAAATTGATTCTATCATGTAACCTTAATTCATATCTATCGACCTTACGGTTACCGCACTGGTTCTCATTTTTTTTAATAAATTATATTATAAAGTGGATAGTTTTATTTTACCAATTAAAGATAGAATTATATTTCACCGAGCGATCACCGGCTTTGGTATATTTAAGAGTCGCATTAACACGAGGAGTGAAAATACATTGTGCCGGAGTTAACAAGTAGATTTCTATTTTACACTCGTGAAAATACCAATTTTATGGTTTTTATGCTTTTAATCTACATTTTACAAGATTTTGACAGGAAAAATACGCTGGGAACGGCGCAAAAAAGTTTTGTTTATGACGTAGAGTCATGACGTCATACATTCAATACTTGAACACGTTTCTAAACTCATTCGAAATATTTTGCGCATATGGGTCACAAAGTGAAAAGAATGAAAACAAAAATGATAATCCACAGCTTTAAACAGTGTTATATCTTTTTTGCGACTAAGATATTCCACAATTCTTTGAAAAGCATAAACTATTTTTTTGCGATTCTATTCTCTAACTTCTTTGTGAGTTGTGTTAGGAGGCTATATTTTCGCAAGGTGATTCTCCCTCAAACATATATTTCACTTGTTTTGCTAATAAAAACAATTCTCTTATTAAACTTACTTTTGTATCAGTGTGTGTTTGTTTTCACTGTTTAATTCGTGTTTTTCAAGAAATATCTTATCTGCTGAGAAATCGCGATGGAATTCCTTCATGCACGTTTCAGAGTTAAAATTCTTGAATAAAGAAGATCGGAGAAATAATTTGTTTTGCATCTATGAATGAAAATAAAATTTATAATGAAAGCCACCGAACATGTCAAAAATGAATATGTTGCAAGCTCGGCTAGAGTCTGTTCATGGTCTGTAATGGAAATGCATATTACTACGCCACCTAATACAGTTTAATTTGAACACATTTTATTACCATCTTTATGCATGTGACAATATTTTGTTCATAGAGTCGAACCACACGATCGTCCAGCGTTAGTGACGGTTCTTCCCTAAATTGATGTATATTACATAGATCAGCTTTTGACAGGTGGTTTAGCATAGTACTCAAATTGTAAACTATTGTCTTAGCTATATAACTGAAAAAAAAACCCACAGAAATTCCACGCACAAATGCTAATTGCAGGAAAATATGGTTAAACGGTAATTCTACCCGCGTATTTCACGTAGTTAACAGAGATGCATATGTGAAAAATGTGACATCATTTACATGACTTAGTAAAAGTACTGGTAAGCGGAAAAGTATGTAAATACATGTAAATACACAAAACCATATGACAAACAATTAAGTAAAGAATACGGAGGGAAAAGAATAAAAGAATACACCTAAAACAAACCGTATTGTCGACAAGATATTGGATAATAATAACTGCCGTTTGTAAAATTGTAGGATGTCGCTTTTAATTATGAATTCATGAAAGAAGCAATTATTTATAGTTCAGACATGTCTGTAGTAATTAAGTAAACGTACTTTCGAGAAAAACCATTTTCTCCGACAGGTAATGACATTTTAGTAAGACATAAACAAGGATGAGGCAGATTTGCAGAAAAAAAGTGTTTTTCTTGCCTTAATGAAATTGAAAATGGTTATGATTAGCCATATACTGAAACTGAGTTTACATTTTTGATACGATCAAAAAATGGTAAATAGAACAATGTTGAACCATCCCAGACGATGGTATGCATATGGCGGAGAACATGGAACACTCAATGCAGTATTTCTATAAAGATAACACGGATAAAAAAGATAAAAGCGGATATCAAAGTCAAAATACTGAATGAAGCTATAAAAATCACTTCTTAAAACTAAAGACAAAAATATGCTTTAGGTTATCAGAAAATCCACATAAAGAATATACAGTCCTCTCCTACAGGCGAATTAGGTGAGCGAACTAATATTAATTGCATGTCAAGACTATCCATTAAGGTTGACAATACATAATAGGTATTTTGTAGGTCAGGAACTTACATACAATCAGGATATATATACTTTATTTGAAAAAAAAACGATAAGGTGCATTTCGTTTCTGGTAAGTTTTCATTAACTGCTTTTTAATGCCTAAATGTTTGGTATCAAAGTTGAGTTTTGATCATTTAAATTCTATAGTAAATTCTATGATCTAATCTCTTTGATACCAAACTTTTAGGCATTAAGAATGGCAGTGAATGAAAAATCACCGAAAAAAGGGCACACTCAGTTTGGAAAAGAGTATATTTATCCTTTTTTTTATTAAACTAGGTTTATCGTTGGGAACAATAAATACCAACAGGAAGTGCGTAGGAATATTTAAAGAATTCAATGTAGTGGTGTATTTGAAATTGATAATTTTATTACCAATGCTCTTTGCCCAAGGTTATAAAACTGAGCATGGAAACCAGTCTCAAATCTCAAGCATCTGATTGGCTGAAATGGCGACCAGTCGCCATTTCAGCCAATCAGATCCTTGAGATTTGAGATTGGTTTCCAAACTCAGTTTTATAACCTTCAGCCCTTTTTTCATCTCTTCATGTTGGCGGTGTGCGGAGGCTGTGTCTTCTGTATGTGGCCATTCCTGGTATGCATAGTTCACTGTTCCTTGCAAATATTCCTTCATCAGTTAAAAAAGAAACATATCCATACCCTCTTTCTTGAAGAAGGTAAATATGTTTTCCCAGTATCGATAATTGTTACATATTTATCTGGCAATATGTAATAGCATACTTCTTTTCATTTGCCTGTGTTGAAAAGTTGATACGTTACACTCCACTTAATGGCATGTTTCGGGAAATTTTTATCTCGTCATTCGAAGCTAACGTCCTGGATAAATTGTGTTTCCTGCCCAGATTAAGTACACTTTTCACATCTGGAAATGCGTCATATATGAATTATTTATAATCACTCTTTAGTAACAAACTAAGAAAAAGAACAAAGTGTGTATAATGAGACATTGCACTGTTATTTGTAGATATTATTTGTCTTATATAACACAATCATCAAATAGCAATAATCACAAAATTAGAAAAAAGTTATGAATTTTTGTCGATAGCCAGATTTAATTCAATAATCTCAGTTCAGTTTAAAATTATGGTAGAAACTGCAACGGGGAGTTCCTTGGCAATTGTTCATAGAGTTTTATAAATTTAAAAGCCTTAAATCAATTTATCAACCTTTTTGTAAAAAACGTTAACTTTGTAAATTGAAAATAAAAGGCTACTAGCATAATTTTCTGCAGCGCTTTGCTAGGTGATTAACAATCTACATTCGCTTTGTTTACCTCTTTGCACGGAAGTGGCAGGGGTTAAAAAGTGTTAGTTTGTAGGAAAATCTTGAGAATGGAAGTAGAATCTCGATCAGTGTCTTTTATAGCTTTATTACTGTCATCCGCGCTCTTGCTGAATTAACTCAAGAAGCTCTGGTCTAAGTTATGTCATTGAGTACCTACCCATTTTGCTTGAAAATACTATAAAAAGGTGAAATATGCATATCAGGAATCGCCACATTCAGAAAAAACAACCTCCCCACACAGTCAAGAAGAAGAGAGGGAGAGAGCATGGTTAATAAAATGATCAGTTTCAAAAGAGACACCACTAACAATTAACAAAAATGAGAACCTGAGGGGTTACCGCCTTGGAACGGTCAGTGGCAAATCAAATTGCCACTGGGGGTTTAAACCAGGTTCTAGGGTGCACCAACCTCACACTTGCCCAACAGGTTCTCATATCACAAAACAAATACAAGTTGTCTTGGTGAAACAACAACCCACTTATTGGCTCAACAAGGGGTGCACAATTAGTACCAATTGGGATGCCTATTACTTGTTTATAAATAGAGGTACCGAATCTAACATAAATATTATCCAGTAAGAAAGCTAGCGACTCTATTAGGTCTTGACATGTCCATAAAGTATAATTATCATAAGAACCATCTGTATAAAATGCCCTATGTTCATTACAAGCGATGAACGTTTTATATTCTCTAGCAAACGTTTTTCCAATGAGACTGGTTAGTTTGTCTCTTATTAAATTATGGGGGAGCGAGGTATATAAAGTTGAGAAATCATAAGTAGACAAACAGAACGCCTGAAAATTATTTGATTTAAGCTTTTTTTAAACGTCATTTGAATTTTAAATCGACCAAAATAAATTTTTGCCAGAAGTTTCAAAAACCTTATCGCAATACCTAATTACATGTTCTTTAATAGCTGTAAGACAAGAAGTTAAGAGCACGGATAATTTAGTAGTAGTGCAAGAACTAGAGTTAGCAATAAATCTTGCTTTGTACGGTGTTTTATGCATTTTAGGCAACCAATACATAATAGGTACTTTGTCTTGTTTCGGCTCAATACTGATTCTAAATTTTGTAATTTGTAGAGTGTGTGCAGTAACAATATCACTCTCAGATGAAGAAGTCAGTACATAAGCATAAGCATTAGTGCTGTTCAGTTCTTCAGTTTGAATATTAATATAGTGTACCCGTCACACTATAATTACATTATTAGAAGCCTTATCAGCAGGTGTTAAAACAAATTTGTTATGAAAGTCTTGAATTCCTTTTTTCAAATTACGAAAGTTAAAACGAGGTCGAGATGGTAATAAAGCAATGTTTCTTTCATAAAATGATATACGAGTGTCTATTATTTTGAATATGTGTTTTTTCCAGGCTCAGCATGTTCTCTTTTGCACCATTTATTGCAAAATAGGTTTAAAGACTCAGCAATTTCTCCACGACATGCATTAAAATCAATTTTGGATGGAATTCTATATTTGGGACCTTTAGAAATTAAATTACGAATTCTAGAGTCTTTGATTACATTAAGATCACCGGTAACAATATGACCGACAGGCATATAGCAATATTTAGAAGTTAAACACTCTCCAGATTTTGGTGTATTATCAATGATCTGTAAATCAGAGGTAATTTTATTGTAACTAAAAATTGTATTTCTAGTTGGTTTGTTGTATTTATAACGAACCATAGGCGATTCAGTATTCTTAAAATAATTAGGAACAGTCAATTGAACTGTTTTATCTTTAAATATACTAGGAAGGTCAATAAAATCTATTCCTTTATTTATAAAAGAAATTTTGAGGAAATGTCTTTTATGGTCAGATTCCAAGTCAATGTGTGGCCTGAGAACATGCCGAGTATAACACTGAATCAGACTAGCAACCTCGTAAAATGGATGGGTTCTTATGACGATGTCGTCTGCTTCCTCATCCAGTTTCTGCAGACTTGATATAGAAAGAGAAGCCAACCTAGATAGCATAGCGTGTCTGCCTGATTGTTTTAAAATAATATGTAGGTCATTAATAGAACAACGAATATGTGATTTTCTTTTTATGTTTCCATTAGTTCTGCTTCCGTGCGACCTCGATTTTCGTATTTTCGTTTGCGTAATTCAAGCAATTCAAAGACGTCATAATCAGGATTTTTAGAAATGTTGCCTTCCTGATAAATATTATCATTTAAACCAAGTGGGTATGGACATTGTAATTTTTTAATCCATTTTTGTTCCGAAATGAGTCTGGCCCTAATTTTAAATGCTCTTGATGCAGCGCTGTCAAATGTAAGTTTTTCTACTGGTTGAACGGAAATATTTTGTAAACGGTGTCCTGAATGTTTAAAATGCTGGTATAAAAATGTTTTAAATTTGCCGTTGTTTCGAATTTTAGAACAATGTTGTTTAAAACGTGTTTTTAAGGGGCGACCTGTTTGACCTACATATTGAATTCCACAGTTATTAGAATTTCAAGTTAAAACGTAAACAACATTATCAGTTTGTCAGTCTATATCATTATTAGTTTCATATGTTTCTTTGTTTGTGTCCTTTTAAATACAACTGTTCTAGTAGATGGGTCGATTTGTGGTTTTTCACCAAGACAACTTATACTTGTTTTTTCATATGCGACCCTCTAGAGGCAAGTGTGATGTTGGTGCAACATGGAGAACCTTAAAACGCAGTGGCTAAATGTTTTGCTACTGTCCGTCCCATGGCAGTAAACCCCCATGTTCTTAATTTCATTAATTACTTACTGTGTTTTTTTTTTGGTAATTTAAAGAATTCGTGTTCTCTTGTCCTCCTTTCTTTTCTTAAATTTCCTGGTTGTGTAATGAATATGAGAATCACATTCTTTTCATCACATGCCAAAACAATGAAGAGAACATTTCAAAATAAAAGTAGGTCATGGCGGGGAAACGCGTCATAAAACAAGTTATTTGTTTATTCATTGTATTTTGACAAAAGTTACAGCCACTGGAAGAAATGTGATGCATCTACGTGTATTCTGATGTATGTTATTAACACTTATTTCGTAAATTGTTTGTGATGCATTATTTGAAATTGATATTGTTTCAACTCTACATTTTGGGAGTTACATAACGGTAACTATATAGTATAATGGTACGAAACATTTTTTTTCATAGAAACCAATGCTGATTTAAAGGTTTGGTAATAAAAATTCAAATAAGATAGTGTGTATGTTGTTGGGGAAAATTCCTACGAGTGACTGTAATGCATACATACTCGTATTAGTATGAAAAACTTTTCAATTGTTAATTCTTAGAAAATGATATTATTTGAAAAATGTCATTTTAACATAATTATTGAAAACGAAAAATCACATTTTCGTCGGTTTATATAATGATTGAACAAGATACTAATGATAATTACATATTTTTTACAATTTCATCGCAATAATATTGAGTAACTTCTATTTACATATTTCGAGAAAAAACTGTTACAAACATTTAACTGAATCTTGTTCGATCATTCTTGTTCGATGCTATTTTTAGACCACATAAAAAGACGATAGAAGAATCTTTATGCAAATAATCAGTACTGTCATCTCGCTCTTTGAAGGTCGTTGAGCACGATACTTATGTATGATATTCGTTCTTACGAAACTTAACGTATGTTTCAATATTTTGGATAGTTTTAAAATACGTGGTTTCGATATCTCAGCCAGTTTAGATTGCGATTTGTTCAATTAACCCAAGGATACAATTCTTTCCGATCTTTTCAAAAATCTTATTTTTATGTTCATCTTTTAAAATAAACAGCAAAACTTCTAATGTATTAATTCAAAGTCCTATTGTTGGTTACATTGCAAATAACATTACTTAATTTAACAACAATTCAGTTATTGGAGACATGTGCTAAACATAATGTAATTTTGTCTAGGTTATTGCGGTTATAAATTAATTTTAAAAGAATATTTTTTCACCTATTCCAACTCCCGATGTTTTGTCGTTCTAATTTTGAACTGCTAACGTGTGTTGGTTGCGTGGGGAGATCTTGTTTTCTAGAAGTGGCGATTTCGGATATACATGTACATGTTTCACCTTTTTAAGACTATAACCTTATTACATTTTAAAATCACAAATAATCGTAGACATAAGTAATTAATGTAATAGGTAATAAATAATTTGCTTGTAATTTCAAACAAGTCTGCTCGGTTGGTCTCTATGGATTATCGAACCACCTTCTCCCACACGGCGTTGCATTTGTGAACATTTTAATCGTTTTAACCGTCAATTGTAACTGCCAAAAATATTTAAGATTTTTCTTTTTACGCATTTTTTGCCAGTTACAAAACAGGAAGAACGAAACTTAAGAACTTAAGAATTCCACACAGGTGCAAAATACTTGTGTTCTATCTTTTTATAAAAATATGTAGAAATAAATCAAACAGCAGACTTCTGCTGTTTATTCAACCTGTTACTAATTACAATATCCCCGGAATTTCAATAAATACAAAAGTATTTTGTTCAAATGAAAATAAAATTTTGAAAGCAACCAAACACGATAACCATGTGATTTTTCAGGATATTTTTGATTGAGCCTTTCAGAATTTCATTTTCGTTTATTTGAATAAAGTTCTAACTTTGTAGTCACACACCTTTAAAAAGTAATCAATTGTAAAGCAGAAACATTACTAAATTACTTTCCATTGACAAGCATTACCATGACCCGCGCAATTATATTCAAAAGAGAAGTTAACTTAAGTTGCTGGTCTCTGAATATGTAACAGAAACAAAAAAAATTGGCATAAGTTTATTTACATTTTCGATCAATGTCTGTTATATATGTGATCATAATTATATTAAATTTCAATCGGCAAAATTTTTTTTAATTTTTACTTGAAGAAAGACACGTAGCCAATTCTAAAACAGCCATGCCATTTAAATTAACCTAATTTAAGGAGTAATACAGTACAGTACACGTTATCTTATTTCATCTCGAAATTTCCATCTCACGTAAAATATCAAAAATAGAGAAAGTGTGCAAAGAATCTCTGGAAAAATAGTTCAGTCTTGAGTATAATTGACATGGATATGGCGAATTACAGAACTAAACAAAGAAAATATACGTCAAAAATTTAAACATAATTGTTTCTACGTGAAAATGTCCACTGTGAGTATACTAACGGTAAAAGAAACCGCCACTTGTTTCATAGCTTTATGTACACACACATATACGTATATTAAATTGTTGGTGCTTATCCGAACAACCTTTTTGGGGGGTTGTCCCGGCAGAGTGAATTGGGAGCGTCATTGGCATTGCATGACCAGGCGCTCTCCCCGTACTGGTTGGCTCCCCAGAAAGAGCAATATCATTCATGTATTTGTATATTTGTAATAAAAATCTGTTCAATTTCTTTTTGATTAACGCCACAAAAGTTGATTGATGTGCTTAAATCTTAGAATGCTCGGTACTGGTGGGGGCTTGAGTGTTAACGAAAGTTTCGAGAGAGGTCTTGAAGAAATAACTTGAGGGGTTAGATAAGATATTTATGCCTGCCACGATGATCTTGCTGATATACCTTAATGTGCTTTGGTATCAGAACGATCATCGAATGCTTTCCCGTTTTCACTGACAATGTTTTTGTGATTTAAAAATTTGTTATCTTATAAACGTACGCTCTCTCTCTCTCTCTCTCTCTCTCTCTCTCTCTCTCTCTCTCTCTCTCTCTCCCTCTCTCTCTCTCTCTCTCTCTCTCTCTCTCTCTCTCCCTCTCTCTCTCTCTCTCTCTCTCTCTCTCTCTCTCTCTACATATCTTCATATCGACTATGTGGTAAACTATGTTTACTAGCTGTTGTTTATTCTAATGTGTCATAACTTGTTTATCCTATCCTCACCATTTAATTTAACGAAAGAGGGGTGGCATGTAATCAACAATAATTTCTGGTATTTTGCACTCAAGGAACCCCTAATCTCCTGTAAGAAATCTTGCTTACCATGCGTTTCAAGAATAGTTAAAAATTTTAAATAGATGAAAATGAAATTTGGAAAGCCGCCGAACGGGACAAATGTGAAACGTGTAACACAATGTCCTTTTGAAAAAAAAGTAACGAAAATGAAAATGAAGGCCGATGATATGTAATATAAATCTTTTTTATCATGGAGTACATCAAAGCATGTGTTTAAAATAAAAGCAATAAATTCACAAAATCAAAAGTGTTTTCAATTTTTTTCGTAAAATGTGAAACAAATATTGCCTTTGATTATAATGCATTTATGGTCTTACTGTGAAATAACAACATTAAAAATACCCATAGCTGAGAAAGTAGGACCAAAGTTATTTACAAATTCTTAGATAATTTTATCAGAGATATTGTAATTTGATATTTTTGCAACATACGCACTTTCTGACTTTAGTTTATGGCCTTTGATGACAGATTCTAGAATGTTGGTACATTTATGATTTGAATCACATTGATGTAAAGGCCGTCGAGGCAACAAACCGTCAGGTTTTTCAGTTTTCACTCGTACTATCTGGCTTACATGTAATGGCCTTTGAAGACACATTCTACAATTTAGCTATATAGATTATTTGAATCATATTGATGTGAAGGCTGTTGACCGAGAATAAGAAATAAGAAAAAGAAATTCTTCAAGTTTAGCTCTCTTTTATTTATTTATTGAAACTTCTATTAAGATTATTAGTCTTAATGTTAATAATTACACTAGCAATAGTGTTAAACGCGGTGACAAGCCGTCCAGTTTTAACGTTTATTTATACAATCAAAAATTCCTCAATTTAGAGTTTAAATGTAAATTATGTAACTAGAATAAGAAATTCTTCAAGTTCAAGTATCTTTTATTTGTTGATTGAAATTTCAATCAGGAATATAAATTTAAGCTTTTTTGTTGTGAGCTTTCCAATAAAAATCGCTTTTCCTTTGTGAGATTATTATGATTAAAAAGAAATTAAATAGAACATTATATTCAATTATTTAATGTTGTGATATGTAATATTAGGAATTTGAAAGTTATTTTTTAATATCACCAAGTGATAAGTTCATCATACGGGAAAACAAAATTGCAACGTGAAAACGTGATAATTTTCTTATAAATTGTATGCAGTACTTACACTTGAATATAACTTTTTGGCCGATAAAATAGTTAAAATATGCTATCCATTATGAATCAACAATCAACACAACTTGTGTACGTGACATGAGATATGAATTGATATCTTCTTACTCATGCAGATTCATAGACATTAAAAGTGGAAAATTCCTGTTGAAAGTATTCTGTCATTAAGAGAAGTACAAACATCTACATATTTCTATTTGCCGCCGCAGGTACTTGTCAAATCAAAGACATTATGGAAAATTTCTGTTGAAAGGCCTTTCTCATTGCAAAAGTAAATGAGAATTCCTACTAGCTCTTAAAAGTTCATGTTCAAGCAGGGACATAAAAATAGACCTCAAGGTGGCCACACCACGTGGTTTGTGACGTCATTGTTGGTATTTCGGCAAGAAAAAACCATCGATTTAACTCTTCGAAGCCATTTAAGAATTTTATTAGTTCACCATTTTCGACAAAAGTTATCGCATTCTTCGGGGAAAGTTAAACACAACCCATGGTTGTCAATACATTTGTCGCCATTTGACTACTTTTGTCTGTGATTCCGGGCAAATACTGAAATTGAATGATGAACATTTTATCGGTATTTATCGCGAATCATATACAAAAACTTTATAATCGTTAAGGTACATGTAATACATTTACCTTCTAAATCATATATGTAATACATTTAAAATATCACGTAATTAACCTGAAACGTTCATTTAAGGGACCTCAATAAGCCGTATTGTCTTATGTTCCGATCAATTTCTTATTGAAAAGATTTTAGTCATAGATGTTCGCAGTGCACATCGAGGTTTTAGTGAATTGTGTTCATATGTATATATATTTACTTGTAAATTGCGATAAATCAGCACTGATTTAACGAAGTTTTTTTTACAGCCGCCACACGGCATGCTCCGACATGTCCGAAAATTCAGACAATACCAAAATTAACATGTGACACCTAGTGAACAAAATTTAAAAGTAGTCATATAACATTATTAGCTGCCCACAGTTCGCTTCTTCAAATGGATCATAAATCGTGACATGGCGAAACAATCAAAGTCAACTAAAACAGAATAAAAAAAACCCAATTAATATCAGATAACATCATTGAACATTACAACAGTGATGTTTTCTTTTATATGACCTTACAATTGATATTTGCCAGGCAATTATAGCCTCATCCTTACTAATGTCTGGTATTCGTAAACGTTTGTGTTGATTAATTTTCAATATTTTACAGCACAGGTTTAACGGTGTTATTGTTTACTTGAATTGGCGTAAACAATTACAAGAAAGAAAATAGGTGATATTGTGTGATTTGATTTGGCGTAAACAATTATGTAAAAGACAGTGCATGTATACTGCATATCATTTAGATTTTAAGTTTATCTGAACTATGCCTACTGTAAATAGATACACGTTCTATAGAAAGCTTAAATGAACAAGTTCAGGTTCCTGATTAAACTTGTCCATTTCCACGATAAATAAATAAGAGTTGCACCCAAAAAAATCCAGTCTTTCAGAAAACACCTAGTACACCTTCACTTTAATATATCTGACTTGTAGTAACTTTAAATATGACCTTTTTGTAATAGCATAAAATTAATTACTATAAATTTGATTAATTAATTTGATTGATTGATATAATTAATTAACATAACAGTATTGAAGCAAAAGCCCGACTAATACGTTTCCATCCTCCTTTTAACACTGCGGTGACATTTGGGGTTTCAACGAAAACGGTTCTTTCACAATTACGACGTACAACCGGCACGCAGATTTACGTTTTTTACCGATTTTATATAGTTTAAAATGGTTTCGGTCGCGAAAATGATATCAATTCTAACATTTACTCCTTTGTTTAAAGATGCTCTAAATGTCGGTATTCCGTTTTGCTGACATATACCTTTTTATGCGTTTTTTGTTTCCAGTTTTACAGTGACTGGCATATAACTTCATAAAGATTTCTATGAAAGTCTTGAATAAAGAAAGTAGAAGCTCAATCAGTTTCTTTTTTTCGTGCCATTTTGTTATTGGTTATTGAACTCATGTATCATGTCTCAAGTGCTCATGTCTCAGTAAGGTTATTGGATACATTCATTTTGTTTCCCAATGTCATTACATGTTCAATATTTTGTATGTTTTTATGCTTTGACATGAAATATAGTCTAGTTGATTGGTTAGTTGAAGCTCAATAACCAAGTTAACCTGCACTTACTTGTGCATATAAGAACTTTTAGACGGATGTGTGAAGTTGGTGCACCCTAGAGTGTAATTTGGACCACCAGAGCAAATAATTTTGCCACTGAGTGTTCAAGGTGGTAAAGGGGTAACCTCATACCTCATTTTGGTTAATTGTTCGTGGTATCTGTTTTATGGCCCTTGAAGTGGAAGGCATATAAAGTTGCCCTCGTCCGTACGTCTGTACGTCCGTCCGTATGTCCCTACGTACGTCCATCCTTACGTCCCCCTTACGTATCATTACGTAACTCCTCCTAAATTATCGGTCATATTTCTTTCAAACTTGCATAGATGATCAAGCAGGATGTGTAGATGATCGTAAAAAAGATTTTTTTTCCTGCGACCATTTATACCAGAGATATGGCCTTTTGCTTTAACATATGTTGTTGCAACATTGTGGGCGTCAGTGTCCGAGGACACATTCTAGTTTACATGTATCATTGGTCATATTATTAAACCACGCTCTTTTTTTTCTCTTTCTTTTTGCCTGTGTCTGGAGACTGTGTTTTATGAAAGTGGCTTTTTGTGTTATGCATAATGCATGACTGTGTATGCATTTATTTTGATTCCTTTTTTTTTCTCGATTTTCTGCAAGTGTGTGTGTGTGGGGGGGATTGTTTCAAACAAGCGATGAAAACATAATTGCAAACCCTGTGTAATCATTTATTTAATAGACTCCAACAATAAACACTCAATTTTGTTAACATTCTAACGTTCTTCCAGCACTTTGAAAATCTTTTTAAATCACAGTGCACGAACCAAAATGTAAACTTTGTTCAATTGTTTAAACATACAGTTGTTTTCAATTAATTAAAATTGAATATTGCATTCCAAGCAAAAGATATTATTGCTTGCACAATCTTTTAACAATTCAAAAGAAACCATTAAATAAACAGAAGCTTATTTGTTTTCTTTTGTTTGCAAAGATTCGTTAATATAGTCAAGCAGGTCAAAAGAAAGTCATAATAATATAATACTGCTCGATACAAGTGAGTTTGCTTACGTGTAGTTGCATATGTGATATCTTTGGGGTTTTTTTTTTGCATTTCTTGTTTGGTTGTAAATGTTTTTATTCCCCTGTAGATAAGACATTTGGAATTATTTTACGTACGGTAAAAGCGAAAATGTTTCAAGTGATATTAAATAAAGAAACACATAGAACTTTTCCGTTTTCACCCTCAAGAATATGATTATAGGGTCCCATCTGAATTACGTTTCTGGTGTAATAATCTCCAATAGGACGTTGAGTACAGAACAAGTGCTTTATTGAAGCTTGATATGTTTTAAATTGCATGGTGGAAAAATCGAGTTTACCAGGTGTGTCAAATCTTAGGAGACCAATTTGTAAACATTTTGTGCAAAAACGGTATAACGTCTTCTTACTTAAATGGTATTTTAACCGTTTTTGCACTAAGGTAAAGAAATTCGGGCGTTAGTGACGCTTGCTCGTCCTATAATATATTTTCAACTAAAAAAATTAGAAAAAAAATATTGAAAGTTCATGGGCGGTTACCCGTTAGATTGAAAATGTGGTGAATTGTTTGTAATGCCTATTCTTACAATGATTATGTTTGTACCTTCTTTGCTCAAGTTGGTTTTGCGATTGATTAAAGACCATATTCTAGTCACTCGCATATGACGGCTGTAAGCATCAAAATATTAAAATGCATGAATAAGTAACTGGCCTTTTATATATGGAAGGTCAGGTTTTGTATGCTCATTGTTATTTCGTGGTATTTATTCTGTTGTTTATTTTACTTTCTTTCATTTTTTATTTTGCTTGTTAGTTAAAAATTTTCAATTACTTTTTTCTGCGATTGCCTTTCCTTAGAAACTACTGGTTCGTATGATGAACAGCAGTGAAGTATGAAGGAAAAGAATAATTAGATAGCAAACTATTTTGCGTAAAAAGAAGTATTCGTTCCCTTCGTAAAAACTTTCAACAAGGCTGAGTGGTTTTTTTATGTTCTGTGCTTTCAGAGGTAACAAGCTGATCGGCCATTGTTCGCTCTTCCAGATATGTCGGGCACTGATAACTGTTTACTATTCGAAAGGACATATTATGTAGTTCATTTTCTTCCATTGTCTATGAAAGTTGAGATAATACACTCCTCTGCATGGCGAGTTAATTCATTTCTTACTTCAAGTAACTTGTTGGCTTCACTGCATAAATCTAGCACATTTTTCATATGAGGCATGCCACGGGAAAAGGAGTCTACATTGTCTTTTGTTTTCTCCCAACTAATTTGAGACTTTGTTACACAGTTTGACAACTTAGTATTATTTTACCGCGAAATGCATTTAAGACATGTCGTGTGCTCAACTTAATGTCGTTTCAAGAAGTCCGACGGAACCTTTTTCCGTGGCGTGCGCCATATAATATAATATTGTTTTCTGGAAATATCTTTACTGATTAACATATCACGTAGCGAGAACTTGCAAAAAGCAGTTATACAATTGTTGTAATTGAAATGATAGTGTCATTGGAAATGAATAGTATTTAAAAGAAATTGCAGATAGTTTCGTAAAAATACAACTTAAAACCACTCAATTATATTGTTATTTGAAATGATAAATGTCCTCGCATATACGGTAAATCGTCTGCGTGTCTGTCTTGATAAAGCAATGAAAAAATGATGACGAAATTTTTACAACACAAAAATACAAATTACATGTATTTTAATCACAGAGCATCTGTAACTGGCAAAAAAGGAGAAATCTAGATACCGCAATATAACATAGGCGTTGCCAAATCAAACTTTCAAAATTCTACGCAGGTGTAAGATACCTTTAATTTATAGTTCGATCGAAATCAATAAAGTTAAGTAAAAATAGTTTCACAAGTTATTCAACCCGCTATACCTTGATCTCGAAAATATTCCAGGAATTGCAAGTAGTATATAAAGAACTGATTTCTTTAACCAAACTAATTTGCTATCAGCTTTCCTCTGATCTGCCTGCAGATACAAAACACATTTAACTGGAAAATCCTCACCTGTCAAATTTACAAAATGTGGCAACATCATCTTTGTCTGTCTTATTCATTTTGACAGATAGACACTTTTCTTAAACACAATGCAATAACATTAAAAACTGGTTACGGTTAGAGCGATGTCGGATACTTTATACAAATTTAAATACAGCTCAGCCCAACCCCTTTTCTAAACATCTCCACTCTCTCTCTCTCTCTCTCTCTCTCTCTCTCTCTCTCTCTCTCTCTCTAAACATCTCCACTCTCTCTCTCTCTCTCTCTCTCTCTCTCTCTCTCTCTCTCTCTCTCTTTTATGGTTTTGCTCTACATATAGCGATGATAGCGATTACACTGTTTGTTTACCTATTGCATCTACTCAATCTTTATTGAGTTATTCAATCAAGCCTAGACTTTTTTATCCATATATATTATTTAACGCATTAATAAGACGGCCGTAAAACTTTGTGGAAATTGATTAATTTAAAAGAAATGTATGTTATTGCACAGAATAAATTTTGCAGGATTCATTATTTATAAAAGTGTGCTAATTTATAATGAAAAAGAATACCCTTCCATTTCACGGATGTTTTCATTTACTTATTGAAACAGACGTACTACAAAAAGCAATTGCTTCTTCCATTTACACATTCATCCTTACAAAAACCATGAATTATATTCAATTATTTACCTGTAAAATCTCAACGGAATACCTTTATGCGCATAACAGATATGAAATCCTGAAAAGAAGCATAAACACTCATAAGTTTGTCCTGAATAAAGACAGAACATGTTTATCAGAAATCTCTTTTTTTAATTTGAAAGAACTATTACATTTATTTCAATTTAATATTTTTCCAGACGTTTGTAGTTTCATTATCTTCGTTTTAATGACGCACACCAGATATAATGTTCAACTGAAACGTCCGTGTCATTGACCTCTTCAAATGATTTTCAAAAACGTGTTGTGCGTTTTGTTAACTGTAGTTGATAATTGATGTCTAGACTGTCAAGTGATGTATTTTCATTGCAAAAGTTATACTAAAGAGAGGTGTAGCCTTCATGATATTCTGGTAAGCAATTTTAGAGGAAAAACATTAAAAAATGAAGTTTGAACAGTCTTGTATTCTAGAATTACCTTACATGTCGCGTGACTGTCTTGTTAGCGTGACGGTGCGGGTTCGCTCCCAGCTAGAGACACTATCATTTGAAATTCACAGTAGCGCTATTTGTGCAGTGTGGCGGTCGTAAAACGTCTCCCCGTATGTATAGTCAGTACTGTTATCAGTAAAATAACCTGTTACTGATGTCATGCAGCGATGGTAACGTTTATCAGGGATATCCGATCAACCTTTTTTGGGGGGTTAGCTCAATTGGTTGCGTCGCCAGAATTGCAGGGCAAGGCGCTGTCGCCGTGACGGTGCGGGTTCGCTCCCAGCTAGAGGCACTACCATTTGTTATCAATAACACTGTATGTTCAAACTGCTATCAAACTATATTATGTCTGATTTTTTAAAACACAAATGTTCTTCTCTTTATTTAAATCACAAATGTTCTTTTCTTTACTTAAATCACAAATGTTCTTCTCTTTATTTAAAACACAGATGTTCTTCTCTTTATTTAAATCACAAATGTTCTTCTCTTTATTTAAATCACAAATGGTTTTCTCTTTATTTAAAACACAAATGTTCTTCTCTTTATTAAAATCACAAATGTTCTTCTCTTTATTTAAATCACAAATGTTCTTCTCTTTATTTAAAACACAAATGTTCTTCTCTCTATTTAAAACACACATGTTCTTCTCTTTATTTAAATCACAAATGTTCTTCTCTTTATTTAAAACACACATGTTCTTCTCTTTATTTAAATCACAAATGTTCTTCTCTTTATTTCAATCACAAATGTTCTTCTCTTTATTTCAATCACAAATGTTCTTCTCTTTATTTCAATCACAAATGTTCTTCTCTTTATTTAAATCACAGATGTTCTTCTCTTTATTTAAAACACAAATGTTCTTCTCTTTATTTAAATCACAAATGTTCTTCTCTTTATTTAAATCACAAATGCTCTTCTCTTTATTTAAATCACAAATGTTCTTCTCTTTATTTATATCACAAATGTTCTTCTCTTTATTTAAATCACAGATGTTCTTCTCTTTATTTCAATCACAAATGTTCTTCTCTTTATTTCAATCACAAATGTTCTTCTCTTTATTTAAATCACAGATGTTCTTCTCTTTATTTCAATCACAAATGTTCTTCTCTTTATTTCAATCACAAATGTTCTTCTCTTTATTTAAATCACAAATGTTCTTCTCTTTATTTAAATCACAAATGTTCTTCTCTTTATTTAAATCACAAATGTTCTTCTCTTTATTTCAATCACAAATGTTCTTCTCTTTATTTAAATCACAAATGTTCTTCTCTTTATTTAAATCACAAATGTTCTTCTCTTTATTTAAATCACAAATGTTCTTCTCTCCATCTAAATCACAAATGTTCTTCTCTTTATTTATATCACAAATGTTCTTCTCTTTATTTAAATCACAGATGTTCTTCTCTTTATTTCAATCACAAATGTTCTTCTCTTTATTTAAATCACAAATGTTCTTCTCTTTATTTCAATCACAGATGTTCTTCTCTTTATTTAAATCACAAATGTTCTTCTCTTTATTTCAATCACAAATGATCTTCTCTTCATTTAAATCACAAATGTTCTTCTCTTTATTTAAATCACAAATGTTCTTCTCTTTATTTAAATCACAAATGTTCTTCTCTTTATTTAAATCACAAATGTTCTTCTCTTTATTTAAATCACAAATGTTCTTCTCTTTATTTCAATCACAGATGTTCTTCTCTTTATTTAAATCACAAATGTTCTTCTCTTTATTTAAATCACAAATGATCTTCTCTTCATTTAAATCACAAATGTTCTTCTCTTCATTTAAATCACAAATGTTCTTCTCTTCTTTTAAATCACAAATGTTCTTCTCTTTATTTAAATCACAAATGTTCTTCTCTTTATTTAAATCACAAATGTTCTTCTCTTTATTTAAATCACAAATGTTCTTCTCTTTATTTAAATCACAAATGTTCTTCTCTTTATTTAAATCACAAATGTTCTTCTCTTCATTTAAATCACAAATGTTCTTCTCTTTATTTAAATCACAAATGTTCTTCTCTTAGTTTCTTGTTTGTGGCTTTGATCATTCTAAGTTCCTCTTTTGTTATGTCCTTTGAAGGTCGTCGAGCACGAAATACGAATGTACGTTAAAGTACTTCTTAAAATTATTTTGTTTCAATATTTCGGCCATTTTTCTAATACATTGTATGTTGTTTCAAAATCCGAGCAAATACAATTTTGGATATTGTTCAATCACCCCTGCTTTTAGTTGTTGCCTTTGGCATTATCTGTGATATGCAGGATTTATATTCTTAGATCCCCTGTTTAAATTCTATTCTGTTTAGTTTCGCCTCTCGATCAGGTTAACCCATTCTTTTATCTGGGGACAACACGCCGCATATCATGGAATGGAATAAATATTAAAATACCGCATGGAATATTATGTTGGCCGCCATATGTACACCATCGTGATTGATCAAAATTCTACTGTTCACTGGTTTTAATATTGAGTTGCGTTCAACTAGGGAATATGCTGCGTGGGCAGTAAAATGCGTTTCCATTACTGCCCATGAACAGGTTCAATCAAACCGAGACTACAATATTTTCATATTAATGTTGTCTTGTCCAGTGAATTTCAAAATTCCTTTTTTCTATCTAATAACGTTGTTTTAAATGTTCGTAACAAACATTGCGCTCATAACGATCGGTCACATTGTTACAGGTTTATTTGGTGTTTTTCCGTTTTTGTAGCCAAGAAAATAAAAAAAAATGCTGTTACTTAGATTTAAGAATTTACATGAAAGTTAATTATGTTTAGCTGTCTATTGAGTCGCAATAATCAAAAAACAAAACCTTTCTACGAGAGGAAAAGAAATCACGTTTTGGCGTGATTTAAAAAGACACTTCAATCAATTACATGTAACGGGGGTGTGCCTTTGTCAGACCTCCGACATTTTGATAAAACGACTTTAATGAGGATAAATTACATAAGCAAAATATCGTTCGAATTAAGACGTTACAATCTTGATTTGTTTTTCACGTGCTATGAATTGGTACAGCGTTCGTAATATGTACATGTCGTGCGTTATTGCAATTAAACAACCTGATATTAACATCGTCATTTAGAATAAAGAAATTAATCAAAACGGATTTAGTACATAATTTAAACACTTAGATAAAGAAACTCTTTAAGAATACTTAAAGTTTATATGTTTTCCCTCGAAAATAAATTTAAGGATCCGTTTTATAGATGTTTTTTCGGCATCAATTATCACGACAATCAAGCGCAGATTTTCATTAAAACGAACTTCAAAAACCAAATGTATCTTGTGTTTTTTTTCCTATTTCTAGTTTCATTACTCGAAAGTCCAACGTTAAATCGAGGACCCAAGTGCTCGGATACTCGTACCCATCCCTAAATTATATATTATACATTTAGTTGGTGGTGGGAGGGAAATACAATATGTTGCTATACTTTTCTGAGCTATGAACTATAAAAGGAACAGTTAATGGTTTATTTAATTACTTTGTAATAACATTAACCCTGGTAAATGATTAGCAGATGGTGATGAATAATATCATTTTACAAATCAACGTTAAATTAGTTTTAGTTATTTGTAACTGTACTGTAATATTTCTGTTGAGTGCAGGTATTAAACTAATGTTGTTTGTCATTGTAAAACATACATATCACAGTAAAAAATGATAATTATTTTTATGGGGCGACATGTTATGGTATTAAGTTAATGAAGTTCTCATTGTCTAGTCAAGAGGATAAAAGGAAAATTCCAACCAAATAAAATTATCCATAGGAGTCGGCGTCCTGAAATGATTATTGGAATAATATATAATGTCATTATACTTGGTAATTGTATCTTAATGTTTAGCATGTGAGAATCGTGTGCACTTCTTGTCTGTACCGTGTCTCTTATAAAAACTTCATCATCTAAAAATATTTACAATATTATTTAAAATCAAAATCATTTGATATCTTTTAGTGCTTATAAATTAACTTGTTTGCTATATACAGCTTCAGTTGATCAGGTTGTGTTTTGATTCCTCAAAATGGAGAATTGTTTTTATCAATATTAAACAATCGTCAAAATATTTCAAGGTATTCTAAAGGGATGTAATAATGTTATCTTTATGTTCTAAAGAAAGAGACACTATAAATTCACTGTAGGCCTATCCTTGAATTATATTATTTATTCTTATACGTTTGCAGACTTAGCAAGTTATCTTAAACCTATTTGGTCTCCAAAAAGGTAGCCTATTTATTTCGGTAACCTGTGAATACTTCGAGCATGTTTGTAAACATTTAAATTGTTTGTGATAGAAATTACCGCCACAATCTGAGTCATTGCTGGACCATGTGTGTGGTCCGTATTCCATTTAACTAAGGAGACTCGATATTGACCATCTGGGCTGAAGGTTATAAAACTGAGTTTGGAAACCAGTCTCAAATCTCAAGCATCTGATTGGCTGAAATGGCGACTGGTCGGCATTTCAGCCAATCAGATGCTTGAGATTTGAGACTGGTTTCCATGCTCAGTTTTATAACCTTGGGTACTGGGCAGGAATCTTTGTAAACATGCTGGTTGGTTGGAAGTCTGGATTTTGTTACTTAGCTCTTAAGTTTTTAAAGTTTTAACTACAGTTCAAATGATCATTTAAAAGTTTGTCGAACGCGATATTTACGATAAGACAGGTTAATATCCAGAGACCGATATTTACCAAAATCGCATATTAACAAAGTAAACACGAAGGGCGATCGTGTGTATGATCAAAGAGGACAAATAAATTGAGTATATTTCGTAGAGTTAGAGCGAGAAAGGTTTCAACTGTTCTTTTATTTTATATCACCAGGAATATGTTCGCTTTCACCACACGATTTATGTATGATCAAAGATACAAGAAACAAGGGGAAAATTACTTGTGATCAAAGAGGCAGGGAAAACTTTTGACAACTTATTGTATTGTAAAGAATATCATGTAAAGGGAGTGCATGTGAATAATTAGTAAGGCGATATACGTTTGTCGACTATATCCGTAAAAGGTTTTCCAGAAATATTATACGCTCTGCGTTCTCTTTAGTTAATTAACTATAAACGACTGCTTTCCTTACCTCTTGGTTTGCACGACGTTCGCAGGAGTTTAATAGTTTGTGAAGTTTTATAGGAAAATCTTGAAAAAAAACAACAACATAGAAACTCGACCAGTTTCTTTATTCCTGCAATCGTGTTATTGTTCACTTAACTCCAGGTAAGTTGTGACAGTAATGTCGGTGAATACCTACCTACCTTTTTCTTTTATTCCTGCAATCGTGTTTTTGTTGACTTAACTCCAGGTGCGTTGTGACAGTAATGCCGGTGAATACCTGTACCTTTTTCTTTTATTCCTGCAATCGTGTTATTTCTGACTTAACTTTAAGGTGTTGTTGCGACAGTAATGTCGGTGAATACCTATCTTTTTCGCATCACAATGCCATTAGCTTCTAACGTTTTATATGTTAGTGTGCTTTGGCTTTTGTCTATTTGGACATTGATCATTTTGTAAATCCGTGCTCTCCTATCCTCTTTTACTTGGCTGTGTGGGGAAGCTGTGTTTTCTGGATGTGGTTATTCTCTATATGCATTTTTACTCTAAAATTAAAACTTGTTTTAATCTTAAATGTAAAAAACTATCACACATTTTATGTAAACATGAGAGGAACTAATACCGTCATCTGTGATTCACCTACACATATCCACGATTAGACATACATGTATACAGAATTGTGATCAATGCCTTTATTAACGAAAAGATGTTTTAATAATTTGTATAAAATATTTCCTATCTTTCAAACAGCTGCGAAACAATTTTAGATCACTTAAACAGCAAACATCCTACCATGTCAAAAGCTGCTTGCTAAAGATCATTCAAAGATTATCTCGGATTTTGCTTGCCATATGCGTCGAGTTCAAAAGTTTAATTACTTGATACAAGAGATTCCGCATTTTCCTGAATAAAAGGGGTGTTTTGTCATCGTCATAGTTATGTTTGTTTCTGGTAGCATTTAGAACTTCAATATGTTATCTTCTTAAATTTTTAACAGCCGTTCAAGTATTGGTATGTTTGATTGATAGTTTAGTCTGAACCGATAAAGTTGAGAAACTAAAGTTTAAAGGTTTCACTGGCAATTTAATAAACAAATAACGGAATTGAATGAAAATGTTTAGTTTATAAACAACAACACAATACATGTAACAACAACTGCACAAAACTTTACCTGCAACTAGATATAACACTTGTCTTTGGCTAATGTATAGAGAAACATATTTATTTACAAAATAGTTTGTGTACAAACTATATATGGGTATCCTTTAACAATTACTTTTTTAAATTGTCATACCATAAAATATAATATTGATCAATTATTGTTCCTAATATCATAGGATTTTTTATTTAAAAAATTCAAAGTTCTAGAATCGATTTTGTTCTTTTTCGAAGACAGGAGAATGTCGTTTAGTCTATAGTCAGGTCCTGCAATTTTGTGATAAATTCATCTTAATGAATTTTTTATATTTATTAAAAAATCATTAAAGAAATGGTAGTCCGATTCTAAATTATTTGTGCAATGTTTACATATTCTTTATTTGGTGTTCCAGTATATTTTGCAAGCGAATTGTTCGAAAGTCGAAAACATGTTACAATTCGTTTCTTAAAATCCTATGTTAGATGAAAGAGTTAAGGAATACTTGGCTAATTATTGTAAACATAACTGTACTGTACGGGTTTAATTTCCAATGATGGGCACTATCATTTGTATGTGTTCTGAAATTCCAAGAGATAAATTTTCAATTATAATATGAGTTTAGACGATTTATTACTGTTTTGTGAAATAATTCAATCTTAAGACAACATTAAGTATTACATATTCCAGGTGTACAAGTACACATGTATTCTGTTTTGCTGCAGCGGAGGTGTTAGAGGTAATCTTGACTATCCCTGCAGTAGTAAATTACAAACTTTTACAATAAAACAACGCGGCTACTGATGTATGGTATAACGTTTCATGTTTGTCAGACGTATATTAAACATGTTATGTGTAGTTAGTATGCAAGAATTACTTTAATTTTAAAGATTAAGACTAAAGTGTAAAATTAGCTATTTATGTATATTTGGGTTGCAAGCATTTTTGACTTTTGTGTTTAAGATTAAGACGTAAGTGTAGTATGTATTAAATTGATTTTTAATTAAGATGCACACGTTTCTTACTTTAATGCTAAAGATAATAATAAAGACCTAGTGAAAAATGCATTAAATGTATGTATAATTACATTGCAAGCGTCTACTACCTTTGTGTTAAAGATTAAGACTTAGTATAAAAGGCATTAAATTTATAAATTAATGTATAATTACAGTGCAAGCATTTACTACTTTTATGTTAAAGATTAAGACTAACTGTGAAATGAATTAAATTTATGTATATATAAATTAATTGCAAGCGTTTACTTCCTTTTTAAGTTAAAGATTAAGAAATGTAACAAATGTGTAAAATGTATTATATTTATGTATACGTAGGCTGCAAACGTTTACTTATTTTATTTAACAGATTCAAACATGTAAAATGTATAACATTATGTGTATACCTAACATGCAACATCCAATAAATTTAGAAATATACTCTTGCCCGTTTGATACCGGTGTTTTAATTTGACAAGTGGTATATTCCGAAAATACTGTTCGCAGGTTTAACGTAAAATGATTTTATATATGGCAAATTTTGTGAAAATTGGAAGAAACATTACTTTCGGAATTCAAATCAAAGTTGCATTTTTGCGAATCTGTTGATATTACCTTAACCATTCGTTAAATTAAATTCAATATAATCTGTTTCATCAGTTCTTTCTTGTTTTAGATTCATGGCATCCTTAAACGAGTTTCCTGCATAGTGCAGAACTTTCGGAGCGTCCTAAAAGTTGTTTTATTGTTCTCTTATCAGATATATAGAAGAAAAAGCTCCGCTTCGATGTTCTGTTGTGATTTTCAATGAAGATATTTTATACGTAGGTAAATTCAAACGGATTTTCTATTAATCTTATATCTAAGATAAATAACCGGAATATAGTGTTCATGGGTTTGTTAATAAACTGTAACATCTTGTTTAATATCTACTGAACGTTATTTAAAAGAAACAGATAAAATGGGCGAGAAATGTCTTAATCAATAAGGAGGCTTGCATTTACGTCACTTTGGGAAATAATATTTCAGACATTCAAAACGTTCGAATGCGCTAAAAACTATACGTACAACGAATTTATGAAATTTATTTGCAAAGACGAATCTGATGTAAATCTTGAGTGAATGATTTGTTTTGAATAAGAAACAATAGGTATGAATTGTAAAATGGCCAGGGAAACGTTTTTCCTTTTGCCGGGTGGAACGCCATTGCTCTAACCATGCTTTGAATTGTGACGTAGTTTGTTTGACTTTTTTTCTTTAAATAATTCATTTTCTTCCAGTGCACAAAACATTTGTATTTAAAAGATTTGCGGCCATGGGCGCCTATTCAAATTTAATGTGTTTAACAAATTTGTAGATCAACGTTAATGGATGACGTGGTACGTGATATTGTTGTGGTCTGCGTTCCCCTTGATGTGGATTTCCGCAGATTTTATGCAAAAATAATGATAGAATTGGTCAAGAGGAACTTGTGGGATAATCAAACGGTCAATATAAGAAGTCTATGCAAAAACAACCAAATTACATATTAGCCTATTTAAAAATTGTTCTTATATTAAAGTGTCCAATATACAAGCGTATTAAATTAAAATTCCAGCTGTCTGCTTATTTCAAGGTATAGCAGACTTATCAGCATTTCGAGGATTTTGGCACACAACATGACTATTTCCGTCAAATTTCCCGTCAATTTTCAATACTAGTAAGACCATTGTTGCACAAAGCTCTTGATTTATCGCCCATAAGTAACAAGAAATATCTTTAAAAAAGATAAACGGCGTTGATGGAAAAGATTTATAAATACATGTACATGTATATAAGAAAGAAAGAAATACAGAGAGGCGAAGCAGACACAGTTTAGTTATTTTATTTTACTTGTTATAGCTCTTGACGAACCCTCCCTGCCTTCTAAGTATGACCTAGAGTTTAAGCGACGAATCAGGACAACTCATAAATTCATTTAAAGTGTCTTTCATCAAAGGAACTAGAAAGAAACCAGTAAGAATTAGAAATATCTACACTTCTCTTTCGTTTTACACTGTGTATTGTATGCAAGTGTTTACCTGACACCCAAGAATATTCCATATAAAATTGTATTTAAACCATCAATATTGACTTAACTGGTTATTTAAATCGTAAATATGTTTGTCTCCAATACAACACCAATTGAAATAATCTATTTGATTTTTCCGCTGCATAATAATAAAAATCCCACTAGATACCTCTCCACCCTGCTAGATGCCTCTATGGTGTAAATAGCTACCAATCGAAATAGTTTATTTAATTTTCCCTCTGCATAATAAGATAATACGAGTATTATTTACAATATTTCATTGGTCGAAAAACTAGGTCAAAAGTGAGCTTAGACAGCTAACGCCGAAAAACCTTTATTTTGCCAATCAACTAAATATAAATATGAACTCGTGTGAAACAGACAGCACGCATGAAAGAACCGTAGACATAATTTGACATGTAAACGCGATAATAGAATAAATGTAGTGCGGTGTAAGTGGTTGTTTAATTGTCTTAAACCTTAATATCCGTAATCTTATGCACGCTAGCCTTGGCTTTTGGTGACTGGAATCTCAAAAAAGATTTACACAAAAATCCTCTATAACATAAGTTTCAAGACTTAGTATATGTTTGATTAAGCACCATATGTGAATAATACTGAGAAAATGGGACCGAATAGTGAACACTTGTTGTTGCGAAAAATTAAAAGAAAATTAAAAGACATTGAAAGTAAATATAACCAAATTTTGAACGCTTGTAAAAAGTCAAAAATGAACTGTATTGTAAAGATGAAGATCGTTCTGTTAAGATATTATCATAAAGAATGTCACCATGGCAATAATTTTCTCTTTCAAGATCGTAGAATTCTTTATTGTTGTTAAAAATACGAGCTGCATCGCTCTTACTGTTTCGTTTCGTGTAAGGACGAATGTTATAGTGATTTTTTTAACATTTGAATGTCATACTCATAAAACAATTAAAAAGTATTCTGTTATTTGCGCCGTTTTTAACAAAAATAATAACCTAATATCAACTCTTTACATTTACTAAATTAAAATTAACTGAGTACATAATCTGTTATTCCAGAATGTGCACTCATATTTTCGTTGATTATTTTTCTTAAAAATGTTTCAAGTCTACTTACTACAAACTATATTTTGAATTGTATTTCTTAAACTGTGTTGGTATATGTAATTATTTGATTTATATCATTTATTTAATAATACAGTTTGTGTGTAAGGTCTGTGGGGGATGGCTCTCCGACCTCAGCACCTATGACGGGGATAATAAATGAGGTTACCCTGGAAAGGGGCCTGATCCGGAAAAAAAGATAAAAAAAAAACTGAAAATGAAGGTATAGTCTCTCACAGTAAGAACTTATTTATAATAAGAAACTTAAAACAGACCTTTTGATTTTTGCTCATTTGGCTTCATTTTCTCCGTTACGGTCACAAATACAGCAAGGGTTTTGGTATTTGCTACTGACTTGTGTAAACGCAACCTAACTTCACCTAGAACGGGAATGAATCAAACGAAACCTTAGTGATATTTTCAAAAGTATAGAAAACCAGTATGCTTACACAATAGATTTTGATCACAGGCATCAATTTGATAGAAATCTATTTGGGCACCTCAGCAAAACAAACACTTGCCTATAGATACGTTTATAAAGGATTCATTGATTGGGGATCAACAAAAACGTTTAATGTTTCAATATTTTTATCCATTACGTATTATAAATGCATTTTGTTATTTATTGATGCTTTCTAAATGAAAATATTCTGCGATTTACGACCCTCATAATACATTCTTAACTACATTTAACTTTACTAATACCACATTCTAATATCATAGCCTATTTAATATGAACCATATCTCACGTTCTTCAGAACTGTGGTTTAAATCAGTTATGAGCAGGTGGAGATAATTCTTTAAAAATTAATTTTTAATATTTATTCCGACATATTGTTATGAACGATTCAGCTACGAACGTTTAATAGATGCTTATTCTTAAAGTTCAGATTTGTGGTTAAGCTAGATAAAATTAGATTGAACAAAAAATCTAGATGCCGATTAAATGTATGGACGTTTTTTGTAAGAAATATCAAATATACGACCACAGTTTGCATTTCGAGGGTTACAAGCAAGACTATCCTAACTTCATTAAGGTTAAGAATGAGTTACGACAGTCTTGCTTGCATCCCTAGGTTTGTAATAAACACTGAAGTACTTTGTTGTAAATTAAGTTCGTAAATCTGGCTCAGATGTTGTAATTTTAATAGCCTATTCAAAACGCTCCTTGGCATATTGAAAAGTCGTGTTTTGCGTTGAAGGTTTAGTGTTGCAGTTCTGCTAAGGCCACAAGCACGCCAACACGACCTATAGTTTGTGACTTGAAAAAAAACAAAGAGGTGTATTTGCAACACTGCGAATTTTCGAATTTCATTTTGAAATTTGGTATGGTATTGATTGATGATGACTACAGCAAGTAGCAAAGTGTCTCGTTCTACCTTAAGTCTATATATTTCGTCCTTTCTTACTTCTTTCTGAATATGTATAATAATTTCCATTTATTGCTTGGACTGTATTATTCATTGTTTTTTCTTGGCGTGTCTTTTGTATATTATGCAACGTAATTCGGAATTGTATATTTCATCTCGTTCATATATGAATTTACCTTCTCTTGGAGGATAAAGGAATATCAGTGTCTATCAACTATATGGAAAGGCTGAACTAGAGGATCCAGGTGGACATAACAGGCCATTTTCAGTTTGAGAGAAACAGAAAATTAACTGTTAGCCATCGCTTAGTTCAAACAGCAAACCTACAATCAAAAATCAAAACATATTTAGATGAATTCGGTCCGTCTATTAAGAAACGCTTTGTTTGGGTAAGAAATTACCATTGAATAAAGAGTTCTGGCTAAATTGCAAATCAAGACAACAAAACCACTGAAAGTTAAAACGATTTCAAAATTGTTTCAATCAAATCGTCTATTGTTCCTTGAAAAGTGTTTAATCATTGATCATTTTTATGTCACGCCTCATATTGATTTGTGCTAATGTATTTAGCGTTTGTATAAAAATCATGAAAAAAACTCTACGAATGTTTTAAACCAGTTTAAATGTTGACAGAAACGCAGATTCTAATTTAGTATTATTAAAATAATAATCTATTTGACAACACAAAATCGTTTGCACATATGAATGGCTTCAAATTACAGCAAACCACTGAAAATGAAAGACACATGTTGATCATGAAAAGTCCTTTATTATGCCCCCGCCATGTAATGGCGGAAGGGCATATAGTGTTCACCCTGTCCGTGTGTGTGTCAGTATGTGTGTGTGTCAGTGTCAGTGTGCGTGTGTGTGTCCATGTTCGAAAATCGGGTCCGCTCTATAACTTTGTTATTTCTTATTGGATTTTAAAATAACTTGGTATAAATGTTCACCATATCAAGACAGTGTGTCGCGTACAATACCCATGCCTGTAGGCCAAAGGTCAAGGTCACTGTTACTAAAAATAGAATATTCTTGTCCGGGCTGTAACTTCGTTATGAATGGAGTGATTTCAAAATAACTTGGCACAGATGTTCACCATGACAAGGCGGTGTGTCGCATACAATACCCAAGCCTGTAGGTCCAAGGTCAAGGTCACTGTTTCTAAAAATAGAATTTTGTTGGGAAAATCGTGTCCGCTCTGTAACTTTGTTATTTCGTATTGGATTTTAAAATAACTTGGTATAAATGTTCACCATATCAAGACAGTGTGTCGCGTTTAATACCCATGCCTGTAGGTCCAAGGTCAAGGTCACTGTAACTAAAAATAGAATGTTCTTGTCCGGGCTGTAACTTTGTTATTTCTTATTGGATTTTAAAATTACTTGATAAAAATGTTCACCATATCAAAACGGAATGCCACATACAATACCCATGTCTGTAGGTACTAGGTCAAAGTCACTGTAACTGAAAATAGAATTTTCTTGTCTGGGCTGTAACTTTGTTGAAATAGAGTGATTTCAAAATAACTTGGCACAAATGTTTACCATGACAAGGCGGTGTGTCACGTACAATACCGATGCCTGTAGATCCAGAGTCAAGGTCACTGTTACTAAAAATAGAATTTTCTTGTCCGGGCTATAACTTCTTTGTGAATTTAGGGATTTCAAAAAAACTTGGCACAAATAATCACCATGACAAGGCGGTGTGTCGCGTACAATACTCATGCCTGTAGGTCCAAGGTCAAGGTCACTGTTACTAAATCTAGAATTGTCTTGTTCAGGCTATAACTTCGTTATGAATAGAGGGATTTCAAAATTACCTGGCGCAAACGTTCACTATGACAAGGTGGTGCGTTGTGTACAATACCAATGCCTTTAGGTCCAAGGTCAAGGTCACTGTTACTAAAAATAGAATTTTCTTGTTCTAGCTATAACTTCATTATGAATGGAGGGATTTCAAAATAACTTGGCACAAATGTTTGCAATGACAAGGCGGTGATTTGCGTACAATACCCATCCCTGTAGGTCCAAGGTCAAGGTCATTGTTACTAAAAATAGAATTTTCTTGTTCGGGCTATAACTTGGTTATGAAAGGAGGGATATCAAAATAACTTGGCACAAATGTTCACCATGACAAGGCGGTGTGTCATGTACAATACCCATGCCTGTAGGTCAAAGTTCAAGGTTACTGTTACTAAAAATATAATTTTCTTGTTCGGGCTATAACTTCATTATAAATGGAGGGATTTCAAAATAACTTGGCACAAATGTTCACCATGACAAGGCGTTGTGTCACGTACAATACCCATGCCTGTAGTTCCTTAAAAAGTACATCATTGTGATGTTAGTGAACAAAAATATTGGTATGCTAAAAACACCATTACCCCTTCTTTTAAAAGTTGTCTTGATAGTGGGATGGTCTTATTATTGGGGATTCTAGATTGTTAATAGCTTACCTTACCCCTAGTTTTTTAACACATTTTTAAAATCATAACTTAAAGCTTTGCAAAATACAAACATGTATATATGTTTGTTTAAAATATTTCATTACCACCAACTTCTTCACTGACATTTCCGTTATGAGCAGACAACAGTGCAGCAAATACAAATAATTTACATGATCTTCAAATTTATGCATATTCTTATAATTACTCACACAGCACTGTCTTTGAAATGCTATTATTCCCGTCCTATGGACACATTTCTAGTTTGTTTTTTAAATGAGTCTAAAGTCAAGGCCTGTTATTTCTATTTAAGATTCACATTCGAATCCAATCCTAGCTGTTTGTTTTCTTTTTAAAGTTTCGTAAATGTTAACAGCATGAAGGTCGTTGTGAAGAAATCAAATATGTATGATCAGATATTTTGCGATCAGTTGAAACTGATCGTAATTCAGTCAACTCTTATGTTATATACAAATACGTGGTCTATTTCTGAAAACTCAGGTGGAGATGAAGACTCTATCTAACTTTCTGGATGTAATTATGCCGACGAAAGTTTGGCATAAACATAATGGTTTCTGTAAAATATATACTGTTAATAATACAATACTGTTTCTGAACGTCGCTTGTTCAAACAATTTACACGTTGTAAGTCATGTTATACGTTATGCTGGCATCTGCTTAAATTAGTTCTTCGAAATCATGAGAAATAATATGGAGCACGTAATAGAGAGAGTGTGTGTCTTCGTCAAGCAGACGCCAATCATTGAAATGACGTCACAAAGAGTATCTTTGACAAGCTGACTTCAGTTCTTGAAATGATCTCATAGAGTTGAGCAGACGACATTGCTTATTATGCATCTCCCAGAAATTCAACATAGTATAGTTAAATGAGTGTTAAAATTGTCTATGAGTTTTAAGTAATAAAAGGTAGTTGTGTAGATTTCTAAATATAGTAACACAATAATAAAATGTCGGAAATATAACCAAAGGCATCTTTTCCCGTGGCGTGCACCATCTGTTAAGTACGCTTAATTTAAACTTGTTCTTCATTCAGTAAATATAGGTTTAAGGAAAGTGTAATGTTTTTGTTGCTCTTCTGGTGGGGATGGGGGGGGGGGGGGTGTAGACAGCTCGTATTATACCTTTGTTTTGTTAAATTGTCTATGCCTTGTAACATTTGAAATGGTTACAAAAAAGAACGTCAAACTTGGTATCTTTAAAAGCTGAAATTTTATTTCTTAATAAGAATTGTAATAATATTTCTCATGCTTTGTCTAAATAAAAACACTGCAACAAATTATAAAATATATAGATCCTAGATATCTCCTATCGAAAAATCATTGGCTATTCATTTAGAATATTGCTTTAAATTTTATATTTACTCTTGTAAGATAGCTTCCGTCTTGTTAGTCGAAAATGAATTTCTCTCCTGTGATTTACATCAAGGTATTATGCTGATACTCTAGCATAACCATGACGATATATGTATCAAACAAAGTGTTAACAAACAGAAAATTGTTTCAGAGTGTTGATTATTTAACCAATCTGCAAGTTAATTTAAAACCGTTTATTTGCATTGTCTTGTTGATTTTGTCTTTCCGTTACGGTGAGAGCAATTAGGTTAGACAAAAGCAATTCAAATCCCATGTAGTCTGCGATTATTGTTAAATTCCCGATTCTGAATTAACTGTTGTGCGCAGGTTAAAACCGTTTATTTGCATTGACTTGTTGAGTTTGTCTCTACGTTACGGTAAGAACAATTAGGTTGGACTAGAGCAATTCAAATTCCATAGACTCCTATTATTGTTATATCTCAGATTCTGAATTTACTTTAGCGTGAAGGTTAATTTAAAACCATTTTTTGGAATACTGACTTGTTGAGTTTGTATTTCCGTTACTGTTAGAACAGTTAGGTTAGACTAAAGCAATTCAAATTCCACAGACTCCCATTTTTGTTAAAAAAACCAGATTCCGAATTTCATATGTGGGCACATGTGAGTGCATTATTTATATATAAATGCCTTAAAACCGGTGATTTTTCGTGTAAATCCGGAGATCCGGAGAAGTGCTTTAAAACCCGGGGATTTTGCGTTTAAATCCAAAAATCCGGAGATTTTATCAAGTCTTAAATCTGATAAAACAAAATAATGTATATTTTGAATAAATAGTTGTGTTTTAGAAATAAATTTGTATTTTCCTTAACAGTGCATATATAAACTCTGCGGACATGTGGTGCGTGGTGCGTGTGCGGCAAAACTTTCAAGTGCTCAAATCCCAGAAACAAATACTGTCAGTCCTATAATGTGTTCCGTAACACATAAACTGTTGAAACCAACATATTGTTTCTAAGTGCTATTTATTTAAACAATTTACACACAAGTCATTCACGTAATAAACTGTTGTGGGCATCTGGTGTTACAGAACTGTAATTCCATAGGACTACATTTTCGAATGTTATCAAAGTAAACGTGTCTTACAGTACCGCTGGAATGTATTTTAGAAGTGGTCACATTAGCAGTTATAAACGTTACGTTTTATGCGGTTCCCGTTAATAAGTCTTCATTGAGATTTAACTTCCTGTAATTCTGTTTATACATTGTAAGTACTCCTCGTGAACCAACATAATCGTGCTATCCTGCAAAAGAATATATAAGGGTTACATAAAATCTGCTGGTCGATATAAGATAGGTAAAGGCACTTCTTGCATGCCGGCATAAAAGAATTATATAAGAAATTTATACAATATATGTGCTATCAGCTAAAGAATAAAGGGTTACATAAAATCTGCTGGTCGATATAAGATAGGTAAAGGCACTTCTTGCATACCGGCATAAAAGAATTATATAAGAAATTTTATACAATATGTGTATAATTATATACAAAAAGGGATATGGTTAACCTTCTCGCCACTTGGGTGACCGGAAATAAGGGGCATCAACTCGAGAAGACCATTGTCAGCGTGCCAGAGGGTTGCTGAGTTCTTTTTCAGACTTTCACCCCATAATGTATTGACAAACAAAACACAAAATTAGGCATCATGACAACATTCCGATGTCCGCTAGAAGCTTCGAAAATTAAACAGAATATCACAGTATGTCACACAGACTTTATGTCATGTTTTCTAAATGTTTTGTGTCAAGGTCGATGGAAATCTGCACACGAGTACATTTATTTCCATTTTAGTTGACAAGATTACATACAAAGAAATGTAAAGAATGTGTGATATTCTTCACGTAGACATTCAGTGTCACCCTTGTTGCATAATAAAAGACGAATATTTATGTACTCAATAATACGTTATGTAATTATAATCGCCATAATAAAATATCATCTTTTTTATCTATATCATAAACCACTTTCACGAAGCTTTGAAAAATTTCACACCATCCAATTGAATATGTTCAGAAGTTACCACTTGTTTAAGATTAATGTCAGTTTGTTAGATTGTATTACATTTCATTTCTTTTAGTCGAATGTCTTTTATCAGGGAAAATTTAAGACGTAAAACAATTGTAAGCGTTTCGTAAATCAAGTAATATGACCGCAAAACAGGTTTTATGCTCATTGTATGTCTCTCGAAGACTTTTTTGTCTGTTAGCCTGTCCATCCTTCACAAAAACGTAATATTAGGTATACATTTGCCGTTTCATAATATTTCAATATGCACTGGTTAAAACAAATGCGCAGACACAACTGAGGGAGGTATGCTCATTTTCTAAAACAGACTTTCGTTTTTTTGACCAAGTACATGGGGTCGATAAATGTGTTTAATGAACACCTCGTTTAATTCATATTACATGTAATGGGGTTTATAGCATTGGCGAGCAGAAACACACGTGTTTTAGTGAAAACACCGTCAACTTCATCTGAATGGGTTTTATAGATTTCTCGAACAGAATTGCAAAACATTCATTGTTCAAAAGAGAGACATACTTATATTAAAATATAATAATTATATTAAGTAGTTCTCTCTTTTGAACAATGAATGTTTCGCAATTCTGTTCGTGAAAGCAATAAAACCCATTCAGATGAATTAGACGGTGAATTGATAACGAGAAGGCTTACATTAAATTTAGAATTTAACAATTTATCTCGATTCGAAATTGTATGTAGATAGGGATTTTTGAAACCCTTTAGTCTTTGGGATATGGATGGGATCCCATGGGCGATCAGTGTAGATTCACACTAGATTCATTAGGTCATTGCTGGCCAGGAAACGAATGTTGAAGATCCAGATCAGACTGCATTTATGTGCAGGCTAATCTTTTATTACACTTGTCGCTAATTTGATTACAGGCGTAGCCATGAAGTTAAGGGTTTATACAAAACAGAAGTAGCAAACTCGTTGAAAAAGCTCGTCATCTTGGCAAGCCAACTAACTTAACGAAATAAATTTAGACGAAAACTGTCAGCGTTAAGTCTGCGTTACTTCAAACGTTGGTTTACTCCAACCAGATCAAACAAGTAAAGTACTTGGTAATATATTACAAAACTGTTTATAAACAAGTTTCAAGAAATTAGAACCAGTCTCTATTATGTATAAACCATACGGGTTGTTTTGCAATTTACAAAATTCACAGATAATGTGGGAGGTTGCTTGCGGGCAAATGTTGCAGTTTCGTTTAATTGTATTGTTATTTTCGGAGTTATATTGATACACACTGGATCCTGTGGCAATTATCATAAATCATGCAGCTGCTTCTAGTGATGACTTTTAAGAGTTTTTTTTATATGAATACCTTTATTCCTGTCATGTTGTTCTGTCTGATTTAATCCCGATGTTGTTGTTTTGAATGCTCAACAGAACATTTTACCATTCTAGCGTAGTATTATAGCATTGATATAGCTCTTTGGTATTGAATGTTGCAAAATGTAATCACATAAAGCTCAAGTAGATTTCTGAAATTCAACTATATCATGTTTGAAAAATGATTTTGATTAAACGGTTTAATATGTCGTATGATGTTTTAAGATTTCTAATGACAGCATCATGTTATAATCACAGAGACCTCTCAGCCCTGCTGCCGACTGTTCAGTGTTAAAATCTTAGGGCCATCTCAACACTCTTGTGACCTAAAAAATACGACTTTTAGATGTTTAAACTTTAGGGTAAGCTCAACACCGTTGATTGATTCTTTGCTTCAATACTAGATAAAAAAACTACCGAAAGTTTATTTTTAGCGACATATTACACCACAGCTCTAACTGGAATTCTATGTAGGTTTAGTCGTGACCTACAAATTACTAAATCGTGTGAGATCGCGTTGATTCCAAGATTCCACGCTTCTATTGAGGCGGATGTTATGATTGTCACGCAACGTTCCAACATACCACCTGTCTGGCTCGTTGATTTTCAATTGTCCCTATCAAAGTAATGTAATATTATCGCCAGGTAATATGCTTTTTATGTGTTAATTGACGGGCAACATTTGTCTTGTACAAATTTATATCTTCTGTCCGCAAATAACGGATTTTTTTTCTGTCAGAGAATCTACTTTTCTGCCAAAAACTCTTGTCTGTGTTGATTTTATTGTTTGATTTAATCGTTGTTTATAGGAGTTCACTACTGAAGTAGACTACCAGTTTACTTTTGCTTGAACCGGTTCCTTGGGAGAAAACCAGTTGAATGCAGCAGCCTAAAAAACCTTTAGAATTCCTGTTTCGTTTTATTTCGATTTCGTCATTTGCACCCGAGGGCACTTTTTTCCTTGTCCGTGTCTGTAAATGAGTATAATGCCTGATTTCGTATTAAGCTTGTACTTTTGACAAGAGGCTTTACACACAAACCCAGATCAAAAGGTACAAATTTTAGCATATGGTTACATGCTGGTGGTTGTTGATTTATTTTGTTTGTTATGCCCCCACAAAGTGGGAGGCATATAGAGTTGCATTCGTCCGTACGTCCCCAAAACTTGTGGCATCAACTCCTAAATTTTAAGGCGAAGGCGGATTTCTTTTAAACTAACACATATGATCAAGCAGGATGTGTAGATGATCGTAAGAAAGGAGTTTTTTTCCTTGCGACCATTTTTATCAGAGTTATGGCCCTTTGTTATTACAAATTTTGTTTTAGCAGTGGGGGCATCACTGTCCGAGAACACATTCTAGATTATACACAAATCGTGTTTGCTGGAGTTTGTACTAAAAACCTGTTACAGAATATTGAAAATTATATACATATCTTTATACACGAACATAAGCAGACTGTTACATCTAATAAGCATTAACCCTTATTTAACAAAGTGGTATAACTGGCTTTTCTGAAGGGGCTTATGTGTAACATTGTGCTGTCTTCAGTGGAATTTTATCTTCCTACCATAAGATCCAGACTTCTAAAAATCAGTGGGGTAAGAGGGATCTCACAACAATAATGTTTAACCCTTTACTCATTGGTATACAGGCGAACAGTGTAAATCTTGATCAGCCGGCACATCCGTGTCGTCTGTTCAGGATCTAAAGAATTTTATTCATAAGGTTATTTCTTATCAAGAAGCATACAGTGTAGGTCCTGATCAGAAAACACGGATGTGCCGGCTGGTCTGGATCTATACTGTTCGCAATTCGATAAAAACTCGCATATGTGGAGTAAAGGGTTAATATGGAAAATATATAATAAAACTGAGATTTGAGAAAATCTCAAATCTATAGCTTTTGATGAGTCGGCTTGGAGACGGAGCTTATTTCAGCAAATAATCTGCGTGAGATTCTAGACTAAGCTAGAATATAGCTAAGTCTCGCCAGGGCTCGTCACGGGAAAAAGGTGTTTTCGAACAGTCTCCGTTCTTCCTGGAAATCACGTGCTACTTTTGTATAAAAAGTAAGATAAAATATTCCCTTTCTCAGAGCAGTTAAAACTTAAAACTACGTTCTGATTACTAAGAGTCTTTAAGATAAGCGCAGGTAATTTTTAAATAAAATAAAATAATTTCCATGAATTAGTGTTTTAGTATACCTTCTCAGCCATTGTCCTATAATGTTTTCTTTTGTTATACAGTAAAACGCTACTGAGAATTAAACAATCCCACTCTAAAAATCCCTAGTTAGCAGTCCTAGTTAACAGTTTTATGTTATTCCTTTTATGACAAAATTGTAGAAAATTGTTTGCTCATTCCCAATATAGTAACAACTGAAATGTCAAAAAATCACGAAATAGACCTTTTTCCGTGACATGCCAAATTTCTGCCCCAAAATAGACATAGTCAGGCTAATAAGACCACTTTTTTCATCATAAAAGTGGACATATTAGCGGAAATTTGCTTTATATTCTAAGGATTAATACACAATAATTGACGATATAAACTTAAAAAGAAGGTTTATTTGATAGTTCCAAAATTTTCTTAATCAAAAGTATAAATATTCAGCTTTGTTCTTAAACCTGAAAATAAAAAAAAGATATTGATAATTAATAATGAATAGTGTATATATAGTAATAGTATTCAAAGCGTCAATTCCCTAAATAGATACTACATTGTAATTTATATTGTTCATATTTTTATGACAACCACTGTATAGTAAATTCATAACATTTATTTCGAGAAAGTTCTGCCAGGAGTCATGATTTTACGCATAACTTCTGCTATTACTGAATATTTATATATCTATAAAACGTTTTAAATCTTTCGCACTTCATATTACATTCACCGATGTTGGCTTACTGGCGATTGCCGCTTTTAAGGTTAGCCCTATTAATCAATAGTTTTATTTTTTTAAATTTTGCATGTAGTGAAATGCGGAAGATTGATTTATTCGGGTCTCCGCCATAAAAAGAGCACGAGAGCAAGCTCAAAGATAAGGAAACTGAAGCCAGAGACAGGTTTCAGAACTCCAGTTTGTGATTGGTTGGTCCGAAGACTGTCATCATTTTCAGACAATAAATGCCAAATGTTGAAGTCTGGTCCCCGGCATTAGTTTCGTGATCTTTGACATGTCTTGCAAGAATCTCTAGTCTCAAACTCTTACAAAGTTTGCTTTTCATCTATTTAAGTATAACAGTAGCTTTATTTATGCCGTGTGACGGCTGAAAAAAGTCTGCCCGTACGTTAAATCAGTGTTTTTTATCAATTATGACATTTGAAGGCCCTAATCAACGATACATATGTCTGTGTAAATATTGATTATTGCCCAACTCTAGGCTAGGCGGCGTGGACAGTAATAGGCATTTTCATTACTGCCTATATACAGGCTCAATCAAACTGAGCCTGCAATATTAAGTTCAGTTCCTTTTGATCTACTTTAACTCTTGCTAGATAAGGATAGTCCCAGATGTTTGTAATCATCGTATTATGTGTTAAATACCTTGCTATGCCGAACTGATACAGGTTTCATACAGCCAATGTTCAAATAAATTCTTTACCTTGTCGTTTGCTTTTGCCGTAGGAAAAAGAAATTTCGATATTATTTCGTCGAGAATAGATGGTTGGTCACAGTTTAACTGACATCCGGTCACTGGTGCTTTGACTTCCGGTACTACCTGCGGAGCTGGAGGCGGAGGTGGAAGCTCTATGCGGTGCTCTTCTGTGCTTGCCTTAAAATAAAAAATAATAAATTGAATTGCAAATTTTCACTATGTTATATGCTTTGACCTACCGGTATATTTTTCTGAAGCTCTGAAAAATGTCTGCGTTAGGATATATGTTGCACGTGCCTCTTTGCAGAGGCTTACAGATAATGTACCGAATGTAAGATGGTATTGTTTGTGTCGTTCCTTTTGTTAAAGCTTTTGATATACCTGGTATTTTTAATTGTGTATATAACGTTCTTGCGAAAGTACTGTTGGTAGTATCTGGTTCAGTTATTAAAAATTATAGTATTTAACAATCCTGGAAAATTTTATATAGACAGCTATTGCTTAAGTTAAGCTCATAAAAATGATAAAAACCAAAACAAATATAAAAATATTTTACATATATTCACCGACTAAGCAAACAAATCTTACTGTCGAGAATATTTGATAGCAATATGAATTTAATTATTTTCGAATAGATCGCCTTTGCATAGCTTTTCTCAGCGCTTCAGAGATGATTTCCGTAATGTATATATCAGAGCACAGGAATTCTCAGATAACTCAATACAGTAAAACCTCTCCATTAAGACCACCTTTGGGACAATGGGGTGGTCTGTATGTTAAGTGCAAAACAGTTCAAATGAACATTAAAATAGTGGTCTTCTACCAAGGTTGTCTTAATTTTGGGGTGGTCATTATGACGAGTTTCACTGTATTAAAAAAGAATTTACCTCTCCTAGGGAGAGAACCCGTACCGTCACGGCGACATTAAAACATACCTTATACATCAAGTAAACTCCGCTGAGTAACAGGCAAGTGGTGACCACAATGGCTAGCAAAATGGTTCTCATGAAACTTCGGCGCCTTTCGTGAACTTCCGTCTCTGCTTGAATGTGCATATTCATGATATCATTTCTTATTTGATCCCAAGCCGTTTTATCCAAGCTGCTGTAAATTGTAAACAAAAAGAACTGATAACAAACTTTTAAATGTCTAGTAAGGTATGAGAAAATAACCCAATGTCCCAAGAAATAAGGCGATTCCCAATGAAGATATAAGGAACTGTTAAATCTGCGTTCATAAATAAATTAGAAACTGTTAAATCCGCGTTAATGAAGATATAAGGAACTATTAAATCCGCGTTCATAAAGATATTAGAAACTGTTAAATCCGCGTTCACGAAGATATTAGGAACAGTTAAATCCGCGTTCACGAAGATATAAGGTACTGTTAAATCCGCGTTAATAAAGATATAAAGAACTGTTAAATCTGCGTTAATTAAGATTAATGGAATGTTAAATCTGCGTTCACGAAGATATTAGGAACTGTTAAATCCGCGTTAATGAAGATATAAGAAACTGTTAAGTCCGCGTTAATGAAGATATAAGAATCTGTTATATCACTGTTAATGAAGATATAAGAAACTGTTAAATCAGAGTTAATGAAGATAAATGGAATGTTAAATCTGCGTTCACGAAGATTTTAGGAACTGTTAAATCCGCATTCATAAAGATATTAGAAACTGTTCAATCCGCGTTCACGAAGATATTAGGAACTGTTAAATCCGCGTTCACGAAGATATAAGGAACTGTTAAATCCGCGTTAATGAAGTTATTAGAAACTATTAAATCTGCGTTCACGAAGTTATTAGGAATTGTAAATTCCGCGTTAATGAAGATATAAGAAACTGTTAAATCAGCGTTAATGAAGATATAAGAAACTGTTAAATCAGCGTTCACGAAGATATTTGGAATGTTAAATCTGCGTTCACAAAGATATTAAGAACTGTTAGATCCGCGTTAGTGAATATATAAGAAACTGTCAAATCCGCATTAATGAAGATATAAGGAACTGTTAAATCCGCGTTAATGAAGATATAAGGAAGTGTTAAATCCGCGTTAATGAAGATATTTGGAATGTTAAATATGCGTTCACGAAGATATGAGAAACTGTTTAATCTGCGTTAATGAAGATATAAGAAACTGTTAAATCCGCGTTAATGAAGTTATTAGGAACTGTTAAATCTGAGTTCACGAAGTTATAAGGAATTGTAAATTCCGCGTTAATGAAGATATAAGAAACTGTTAAATCAGCGTTAATGAAGATATAAGAAACTGTTAAATCAGCGTTCACGAAGATATTTGGAATGTTAAATCTGCGTTCACGAAGATATTAGGAACTGTTAGATCCGCGTTAGTGAATATATAAGAAACTGTCAAATCCGCATTAATGAAGATATAAGGAACTGTTGAATCAGCGTTAATGAAGATATTTGGAATGTTAAATCAGTGTTAATGAAGATATTAGGAACTGTTAAATCTGCGTTCACGAAGATATTAGGAACTGTTAAATCCGCGTTAATGAAGATATAAGAAACTGTTAAATCCGCATTAATGAAGATATAAGGAACTGTTAAATCAGCGTTAATGAAGATATAAGAAACTGTTTAATCAGCGTTAATGAAGATTAATGGAATGTTAAATTTGCGTTCACGAAATATAAAGAACTGTTAAATCCGCGTTAATGAAGATTTAAGGAACTGCTAAATCAGTGTAAATGAAGATATAAGGAACTGTTAAATCAGCGTTAATGAAGATTAATGGAATGTTAAATCTGCGTTCATGAAGATATTAGGAACTGTTAAATCCGAGTTAATTATGATATAAAGAACTGTTAAATCCGCATTAATGAAGATATAAAGAAGTGTTAAATCTGCTTTCACGAAGAAATTAGGAACTGTTAACTCTGCGTTTGTTCTACCACACCATCAGTCTGAAAGCACAGAATATAATGTAAGAAAATCCATGACTTAGCAACAGTTGTTGGAAAAAAGAAGTTTCTGGTAATCCCTTCGTGCCACTATTTCATATATTCACATTTCACTAATTATCATCGAATGATAACAGTACAAATCATTTTGGATAATTTAAAGGCTTATCAGTCGGATAAGCTTTGTAATTGCATAATGACGTCTCTATCAGAGTATCCTAAATAGTGCAAATGGATAGCGGAAATGCTTGTAAATGCTCGGTTTGTTTTTAAAGGCATATACGAGTGTACATACGTCGTTATTTCTTATGTAACATAAATTATCGAGACAAACTTCATCTAAATATTTTGTTACACATCAGTTGTTGCAAAAAATTAATTTAATGCAAACCATCAGAATCCAATTTGAAAACAGGCCTGAAGGTTATAAAGCTGAGATTGGAAACCAGTCTCAAATCTCAAGCATCTGATTGGCTGAAATGGCGACTGGTCGCCATTTCAGCCAGTCAGATGCTTGAGATTTGAGACTGGTTTCCATGCTCAGTTTTATAACCTTGGGCACAGAACTCAAAAAACTTACCTTTAGTTTTTCAACTTTACCGCAGTATTTTCATATAAACTATTAATTTAATTCACACTCTTAGAATTTGAAAAAAAAATCTTACTAACCTATAGTATCTTTCAACTTGATCGCAGTAATTTCCGTCATCTGCCTTAGAAAACTCATCGTCCCGGGCATCCTTAAACTCTGGATCATCGTGTGGATCATAGTAACCAGGATGCTGATCATCCTCTTCTCCATTAGTGTCAGACTCTTCCGTTGGAGGCTTCATTTCTTTTGGAGACCTTGTTATTTTAAAATAAGGACAGATTGTAAGTATTCCGATGGGCACTTATTGTTTACAATTATGCTACAGATGGAATGTCTATTGTTTTGGTGAAATATGGGTTTTTTTATTTCACTAAGTGAAATCGATACTGCTATCGATTGTTTCAGTGAAATATTGGTTTTTATTTCACTGAGTGAATATCGATACTGATATCGATTGTTTCAGTGAATTATTGGTTTTTATTTCACTGAGCGAATCTCGATACTGGTATTGTCACGCGTGACTTTGCCATTTATCTAAATGAATGTAATAAACACTTGTAGCTCACTAAAGGACCTCAATTTTCTTTCTAATTTTTTAATTTACGTTAATCACACCATCTTAACCGATGTGTTACAATACTGTAGTAAAATAAAAAAAGGTTAAACAAGAAAGTAGTTCCGACAAAAAGTGACAATAACACTTATAATCAGTAAAAATATTTGGTATTTTTTTCACTGATATGTATAGGTATTTTATTTGAAGCCATAAAAATTGAACAAATGCGAAAATTCTTTTTAAAATGAAGCTAATAATATGTCTACATGTTCGCTCTTTTATTAAAATTTTTTTAGAAACGTGCCCCTTTTCAATAATAAAAATCGTGTCTACGTGACTGTCTTCTTATCCATAATCAGTTTTACTGTAGATAATCTGTGATGCTAAATACTTCTGTTTATACAAAGTTGATTTATTATTTGGACCATATTTACCTCTAACAAGGGTCTATCATTTTTTTGAGATCATTGATAATAAAATTCTTGCACAGTAAGGATTTGATTACAGTCAGTTGGATAAATACTGTTCTGCCGTTACCAATCGTGATGATAATCGGTTTGATATTTATATTATCTGTTTGTAATATATGTTTCATATCTAAACTATTCTGTAATGATTTCGATCAGAAATTATTTACCTCAATAACTGATGGCTTTCTCAACACCCATAGGTGATTCATTGTTGTTTTTTTTCAGATTTCTTTTGATAATATATGTACTTTTATCATACTTTTAGCGTTATGAGATATAATTTTCAGCTGCGATCATTGACCTTTTCCCTTGGCTTATGATTGCAAAATTTTCCGATAAAGTTTGCAATTTTAATAACGGATAAAATATTTACATTCATGCGAACATAAAATTATAATTAACTAGTATTTCCCGATTTCGGCCCGAATCGCATTCTTGTGAGTGCAGACTTGAAGCTTCCTATTCACAATTCAGAGTGGAATACTTCAATGTCTCATAAGTGATTATTATTAATGAAACAACTGTGGAGTGCCTATAAAGGTCATCTGCAGCTTAAGTTATATAACTTTTGGCATTTGAAAACACTAAGAATTCTCGTTCTGATACGTGACTAGGCACCTTTTACAGACCAAAACAATCTTTAGCAATATACGTCTCGTAAATATTTACTCTTACGTTCAAATTGTGAAATTGTCTTTCTAGCATTGTTAGCATTGTAGCATGTTTTAAAAATGTATGTTAATAAGAAATGAAACAAGTGTATTTAATTTTTTTCTGGTTGATTTTTTCAAGCGTCTCGAAACACAAGTGATTTCTGTATTAGCTGCCAAACTTTAATTTGATGTTTGCCCATTAATTTTGCGAATGTGAATTTGTAAAACAGTTTATTTAACAGGTAAACAAGTAGCAATTTCGACGTTCCTGCCCGAATGAAACACTTAGTTTTTGTTTTCTACCAGCTAAAACAAGTTTTAGCTCAGACTATAATGTAACTAACTTGATGATTTAAGAGATTTCATTAATTTTAAAAACTGCTTTACAAATCAAGATATTAAAATTTAAACTAGTTCCAATACAAAAACGACAAAAAATGAGTCATGCACGAACAATAAGTTTGATATTTTTCAAAATTATTTCATTACCCGTTGTAGATGAAATTAGAAATTACCACCCGTGTACGAAGCATTTTGGTGACTTCAAACATCAAAGTTTATTTTTCAAAGTTTACACATCACAGTGGTTAATTCACACCACTTTATAATTCACACTTCGTAGTTAATTATTTCCCAATTCATAGTTAACATCTTACAGTCCATACTTCGGACCTGACAGTTCACAATTCACAGTTCATAGTTCACACTTCACTCTCCATAGTTCAGACTTCACAGGTCACACTTAATGCCCCACACTTCTTAAATCACACTTTAGGTTTGACACTGCGCGCCCATAGTTCACTCTTCTGAGTTTAAATTGATGAGGATCGAAGTGATAACGGAATTGTGAAGAAGAAAGTGTAAAGTATGAAGTGTGAAGTATAAAAAATTGAGTATTAGGTGTAAAAATAAAGCACAATCCTATGGCAATTATAAAAGTAACATTTAATTGTGAAGTGAGAAGAATTAGTCATAAGTATGAAGTGTGACTATGAAAGTCACACCAGCAACACAACAACATAGATGCACTGTCGTATCATTAAACGTTTTTGAGCCTCCTTATTTAACATTTTAAGTAGCCCCTTTTCGATTTAAAAAAATGTTTGTATAAATTTAACGTTGGTACTATCATTTTAGACTTTGTTGATGCTATATTGTTATGATATTACCTTTCGCTTTCGGGGCCCTGCACCTCTTCCCCGGCACCCTCTGTCGGCATTTTTGCAGCCAGTCTTCGCGCCTTCCTTGCTTCCAGCCATCTCTTTTTCTTGTCCTGATAATATTTATTAATAAAGTTATAACAGCAGCAGGAACATCAGTGGAAGTGTAAATATAAAAAATAAAACCGGGCTTAAGATCATTAAATCTTGAGACCAGTATAAAATCTCAAGCATCTATTTGCTGATATAATGACTGTTCTTCTTCTCAGGAGATGCTAATTAATGGAAACAATTGTAGTTTAGTTTTATAGCATGACTCTTCTATTTACATTTGATCGTTCAATGTATGCTTTCGAACATTTTCACATCTCACCCAGAATATGCATTGGTTTGAATGCGGATAATTTACTGACTGTCAAATGTGCTTAGTCAGTACCTTAACTATATTCCGGCTTCGTGAGATTTGATACTCCGAGCTGGAAATTATATCAGGTTTAATACGGCACTTTAGTTCACATGTAGGTTTTAAGAAATTTTTCACGCCGGCAATTAGAATGCGTTATAAGATTTAAAGTAATAATTAACCTGTGACTTTGATATATAAAAAGAACGTGACTTCTTAACAATAGATTAAAGTTTTAAAACACACAGATAGTAAATTAAGAATGAGATTTCAACTGTTTTAAAAATGCAAAATAAACAGTGAGAAAATGTGCATTTAATATTTATAGCCTTATTAGGAACTATTTTTGTAGAATAAATAAAGTTTTCAAATGTGCAGGCATTTAGAAAATAAAATAAATGTCAAAATGTTTTTCTTCTCAGTGTAGCATACTCCAAATAATAGATAAATATATCTTCGAGAATTTTATAACGCAATATGATATTATAATAATTGTATACGACGAATATTTGAAAAGGGTTTTGAAAAAACAAAACAAGTGAAATATTTTCTGTGCGGATTAAACATCTTTATAGCTTACTAGTACTTACTCTTGTACCTTATTATGAACACGTATTTGAAATTTTATAAATTAATTATTTGTTGATTAACTGTTGGTGTTTGTTCATTATAACTGTTACAGCACTTGTGTATATTTACGTATGTATGCATTGTTGAAAAAAAAATCCTCCACATGCAGTTATCTCGAATTACATTTGTGACTAGGCCCTATCACGAAAAATGGTTGTTATTTACGTAATGCTAAATTTTGTAAGTAAATTTGAACAGTTAAAACTTAAAACTAAAAATAAGTAAACTACTTAATGAATTACAAATAAGTCATTGACAGACAAACTAATGTAAATATGGTTTATCAGTAAAACGTTTTACTCATTTAATATCGTTATGTTCTGGTTGAAAAATTACACCTTTCGCCTCTATTGCCATTTATGTCATTCTGTGACATAAAAATAGCATCACATGACTGTCTACTTACCCAAAGTCAGTTGATTTTCTTGATACTTGATACAAAGAGTATAGCAGCGGTTGTTCTAATGAATATTCTCTATAGGAAAAAATATACACGTTACATAATACTGCTTACTGGCATCAGTTACGGGGTTATTTGTGACTATTTAAGGGTTCAGCTCAGGAACTCGGATGGATTCTTTGATTTTAATATACTTATGATTATCACGGAAGTTTGATAATCTAAGATAAAATAATTACCCGATATTTTTCCTCCATGTATTTCCAGAACATTAAGGCATATCGGTACTCGACGGCATCCGGATGAACAGTCGTTTTCAGAATTCCGTAGACTTCTAGATCACTGTCCTTCATTTGTACAGCTTATCTTGTATCGCTTCATTAAAAAAAATCAAAAAAATCAAACCGCATTACATTCCGTGCACAGCCAAACGACACGGCGTCAGTTTTCGGAGCCTTGACGACGACGTTGATGTCATGACGTCACGTTCGTTATTGTTCACCAACCTCGGCAATCTTCGGCGTTTTCCGTCATTTGGGAACATGCTTATTGTATCTGTCTTAAAGATTTGGTATCAAAGTTGAGTTTAGATAATTTAAATTCTTTAGTAAAACTATTTATGATCTTATCTCAATTTTGATATCAAATATTTAGCCATTAAGAACAGCAATTAATGAAAAGTTACCAAAAACAAAGTGCACACTTTCTGAAATAGAGTGTACATGTATTATCATTCACTCGTAAGTTAGCTGTCATTACATTTACTTTATCTACAGGTCTTCTAAAGTTTAAATTATTAATTTTAGGTTTTAATCTTTTGTACTTGGTGTGTAAACAGGCACCTTTAAAACATGTATGAATTAATTTCAACCGACGGTAAGAAAATAAATTAGATATTAGTAATCTAGAAGTTCCCAAGTCCAACATAAACATTTGACAGACTGATTATAATGACAATTTATAATGAAAGTCAACTTTCGTAAGTTAGTGCATCCTCTACTGGTCAAAAACCTCTCATAAATATCTGAACTCCAACAAGTCGTGCATTTCTGGACAATTTATTGTCTCAGACAAGCGGCGTTTGTTGAATCTCTTCAATTTTCCAGAGATTATACGAAATTCGACATCTTAAGTACAATTTGTCAATAACCGGTGTTCGAGTAGAATAAACAAATTGGTAAATTTTACGCAACACCGCTTACGCAATTAAACACGCCATGGAAACGTCCGCAGTACATAGCAAAGTTGTCAACAATCAGATCTTTGAAATTATTCTATTACATGTCAAGAGACACTCAAGCCCGCATTGATAACTTTCCAACATATGGCACTGGCGGTGGCAGAAAGTCTTTAAGCAAATGCAAAATTAAAACGTATCAGTAGGACGTCTGGGGTTCTCGGTACGACAGCGCGCGGACATTTAGTGGTCAAATATTTACTGTTAGTTTAAGTTTATTTACTCGGATGCGATTAATTGTAACATATTAAGGTACGTACTGCAAGCATTATTTGAATAAACCAGTTTTATTTAAGATATGTTTTACCTAGTTTATAACTATTTCAGGTTGCACAAAATCATCATCGTAATCATTATTTACGTAAATTTTAATGTCTTTTTTCTTTCCGAATTAATTTTGAAATCTAATCCACAGTATTCATTATGAGTCAAAACATCGTCCAAAAAACCCTATGATTTTAAACAATGTTAAAATGTTCAGTTTTGCTCTACTCTATAATCGCGCGATGTATACAGTTTTATATCATATTTTTGGAAATTCATATACGAATTTAAAAAAAAAATATACTGTTTTTATGTATGACTTGGTAACTAGATTTCTAAAATATATTCTTACCATCGTTTGAAATTTATTCATACACATTTTAAAGGTGCCTGTGCCCAAGCTTATAAAACTGAGCATGGAATGGTCGCCATTTCAGCCAATCAGATGCTTGAGATTTGAGACTGGTTTCCACTCTCAGTTTGTTTTGTATCCTGATGAAGGCGTAATTTCAAACGTTGATATATTTAATTAAATTATTTTAGTCGTGTCTGGAATTGTATCACCTTTTTATATAATACGAATATAATTTCAAAATTAAATACCATAAATTTCTGCTCGAACATTCTAATTTAGCAAACAGTAACAGCAATTTATAAACGCATTTACTGATTTTTATTTGCCTCAAGTTACTTGGTTGAAATCAATCATCGATTAAAACTTCGTGCATTCTAACCGAGAAAGTTATTTTTTTAAATTTATCTTTATTGTTTGGAATTTAGTCCATCTTTTCTTGCGTGTACACTCTGCTCCAAACGTCAAAATTTAACATAAAGTTATTTAAACTTTATTCAAGATGTTTGCTATATATACTAATTCATCCAACTCATAAAATAAATGAACGCCGTCGACTCAGCCGAATAAGTTTCATACATGGTTGACACTTAGCTATTAATGTCATTGGAAGGGCTTAAAGCTTAACGAATATAATCTAAAAGGCCCTGCTTGTTACATTAAAAACAAAACTACGCACTTGATATTTTACTGGAATCACAACGAGTGCCGTGCAATATGCATGAACGGTCTGTTCCTCTGAATGACTGAATGCGAAATGTAAACTATATGCTAAATCGCTGAATTCATTGAAATCATCGAACTTGAATGACAAGCCCGATCTCTGTGTTCATATCTCGGCGTTCTAACGCTATTTCACTTAGTGTGTTTGGAGTGTGCCATTGAACATATGGTGGGATCTGTGCCTTCTGTGGTTTGCGCAGTGCTTTTACTTTTATGATATTGTATACTGGCTATCAACTAAGATAAAAAAGTCTTTACAGTACATGAAATGGATGTATGTGTGATTTGTATGCGAAATATCCAAAAGCGACTATCAAATAACATTTAAAAATTTTGAATAGTGTGATTTCACTTTAGTTCATACTACATGTAGTGAACTGCTTATAACACTGAAAAGTGGTAAATGTATTTGCGTTAAACTAAGCTTAAAAACAAATAACCATAAATCTAAATGGATTTTTTTCGCTTTCTAATTGGGTACATGTAATTTCCAATTTATTTATTATTCGAAAATTCTTCATGAACTCCAAAACTAATGATGTAACATGTCAGTTGATGAATCTCTCTAGTGTTGTAAGTACCAGTATTTTCCTTGTTTCTTAGGAAACAAAAAGTCTCTCAGTTGATGCTTAAATCACTCTCAATTATTTTAGATCTATGCTCAATATGATAAATGTGAAATTGGAGACAAATATTAAAAGTAAAGCTTTTGACTGGTCAATTTGTAGGCTGAACTCAATTTCTATTGATCAGCAGCATTGGATTTGAGACTTGTTTCCATCCTTAGCTTTATGATCATGTATACAAGCTTATAAAACTTGAGATAGAATACATGCTCAAAACTCGATTTTATTCTCAAAGCATAGGACTGATTACTGATTTACACTGCATTACAAAGCTTTATTCGAATTCTTAAATGCATAACAATGATGTAACGAAACAATTAATAATCACAAGAAGTTTCGTTTTCTTGTAAAGAAAGAAACACAGATCTGAACGTTGAGCACGGAGTTTAAACTCAAGTTTTATAACTTTTGGCAAGTGACCTGGATTAACACGATGATCTATGAAGCTGTCTCAACATACACGATTATCTCTTTCTTTAGGGGAACTTGAATGTAATAAAAGTGAGATTGGAGACAAATCTTAAAGCATTATAATTTTTTTTCTTCAGGGCAACAACGACGAGAATGACAACATGTCGGACAAAGACAACGCAGTCGAGCTTCTTCCAATGAGAAACGGCGACATTACTGACCAATCAATGAACGACTGTGATAAAAACACGCACCAACCAATGAAAGACGCTGTTACAAATTTAAACAAAGAATTTCCAAACGGTGATATAACAAGTGTGTTCATAGACAATAACGAACTTCCGCCACCTTATGACAACCTAGAAGCTGGCGATAACCATTCCTTAATAAGCAGTCATAGTGATAAATCCGAAAACAAAGATGAAAATCCAGATCCAGATAGGGCTAGTGACGTCAGCTCTGATGGACATCCCCCACACGAAGACTGGGGTCATAAAGCCGATTTCTTGCTTGCAGTGATTGGCTATGCCGTAGATCTATCAAATGTCTGGAGATTCCCGTATTTATGTTACAGAAATGGCGGAGGTACATTTTATTTTGTTAACATTTTATGCCCCCGCCATGAAATGGTGACGGGCATTAAGAGTTGCTCCTGTCCGTCCGTCCGTCCGTCCGTCCTTCCGTTCGTCCGTCCGTCCGTCCGATATTCTCGTGAACGCAACTCCTCCTACACTACTGGTGGAAATTTAATGAAACTTGACCACAATGCTTGGCCTGATATGTTGTTGTGCATGAAGGTGGGGTTTCGCTCTTACATGTTCCGTTCAGAAGTTATGGCCCTTTGATACTTCCATTTACATTAGTTTTAATAGGAGTATATCTCGTGAACGCAACTCCTCCTACACTACTGGTGGGAATTTAATGAAACTTGACCACAATACTTGGCCTGATATGTTGTTGTGTATAAAGGTGGGGTTTTGCTCTTACATGTTCTGTTCAGAAGTTATGGCCCTTTGATAATTCCATTTACATTAGTTTTAATAGGAATATATCTTGTGAACGCAACTCCTCCTACACCTCTGCTGGGAATTTGATGAAACTTTACCACAATGCTTGGCCTGATATGTTGTTGTGCAAAAAGGTGGGGTTTTGCTCTTACATGTTCTGTTCAGAAGTTATGGCCCTTTGATACTGCCATTTAAATTAGTTTTAATAGGAATATATCTTGTTTCTTATATTTTGTGCATTTTGCCCATAACTTAAAAACTACTTGAGATACTGCCTTGAAACTTGAAATATATTTTCACCATCAAAATCTACATCATAACCAACAAGACACATAACCATGCTTCCAATATTTTCAAATTATGCCCCTTTTTCACTTACATTTTGTGTTAAGAAAAATATACACTTTGCCCTTAACTTTGTTTGGAATGGAGGGATTTCAAAATAACTTGGCACAAATGTTCACCATAACAAGGCGGTGTGTCGTGACTGTAGGTCCAAGGTCAAGGTCACTGTTACTAAAAATAGAATTTTCTTGCAAAATCTTGTCCGCTCTGTAACTTTGTTATTTCTTATTGGATTTTTAAATAACTTGGTATAATTGTTCACCATATCAAGACGGTTTGTCACATACATGCCCAAGCCTTTAGGTCCAAGGCTAAGGTCACTGTTACTAAAAATAGAATTTTCTTGTCCGGGCTGTTACTTTGTTATGAATGAAGGGATTTCAAAATAACTTGGCACAAATGTTCACCATGACAGGGCGATGTGTTACGTATCATGCCCATGCCTGTAGGTCAAAGGTCAAGGTCAGTGTTACTTAAAATAGAATTCTCTTGTCCGGGCTGTTACTTTGTTATGAATGGAGGGATTTCAAAAAAACTTTGCACAAATGTTCACTATGACAAGGCAGTGTGTCCGCACAAAACCCAAGCCTGAAGGTCCAAGGTCAAGGTCACTGTTACTAAAAATATAATTTTATTGTCCAGGCTGTAACTTCATTATAAATGGAGGGATTTCAAAATAACTTGACACAAATGTTCACCATGACAGGGCGGTGTATCGCGTACCATGCCCATGCCTGTAGGTCAAGGTCACTGTTACTAAAAATAGAATTATTTTGTCCGGGCTGTAACTTTGTTAGGAATAGATTGATTTCAAAATAACTTAACACAAATGTTCATCATGACAAGATGGTGTGTCCCGTACCATGCCCATGCCTAGGTCCAAGGTCAAGGTCACTGTTACTGAAATAGAATTTTCTTGTCAGGGTTGTAACTACATTAGGAATATAGTAATTTCAAAATAACTTGGCAGAAATGTTCACCATGACAAGTTGGTTAGTTGTGTACCACGTCCATGCCTGTAGGTCCAAGGTCTAGGTCACTGTTACTTAAAATAGAATTTCCTTGTCCGGGCTATAACTTTGTTTTGAATGGAGGGTTTTCAAAATAACTTGGCAAAAATGTTCACCATGACAAGGCGGTGTGTTGCGTACATTACCCATGCCTGTAAGTCCAAGGTCAAGGTCACAGTTACTAAAACTTGAATTTACTTGTTCGGGCTATAACTTCTTTATGAATGAAGGGATTTCAAAATAACTTGGCACAAATGTTCACTATGACATTGCATTGCATTACCACCAACTTCTTCACAGACATTTCCGTATTGAGAAGACAACAGTGCCACAAATACAAATAATTTACTTGATCATCAAGTTTATGCATATTCTTATAATTACTCGAACATCACTGTCTTTGAAATGCTATTATTCCCATCATTGCACTTTAGTATCTGGAAACGATGCATAGCGGGGGCATCCGTGTCCTATGGACAAATTTCTAGTTACAACTGAATTGGTCACTTACTTAAATATGAATCTCTAAAACTAATTGTTAGAACTGTGTTTGCTGCTTCTACTGTATAATCATCAATATTTTGGGGTTAATATTTTTCATGGATTTCGAAGGCAGATCAATCTACGAATTTAAATCTACCATGAAATAAAGAAATATAAACGTAGTTAAGAAAATAAAATTATACGACCGCGAAATTTTATGCCCACGAATACATGTATAAGTGCATCCACAATATGTTAGAAATGTATCCCAAGATTAAACAATCAGGCGTTACTCTTACGAAATAGTTGTCAGATAAATCATGTACTACAGCAGAGACATTAACTAAATTTAATGTTTTGTAACCAATTATGATTGTAACCATTGAACTATTTCCCTGTTGTTTGTAATTTTTCAGGTGCGTTTATAATTCCATATTTCACAGTACTAATATTTGGGGCGTTACCAATTTTCTTCATGGAACTTAGTTTAGGCCAATTTCACCGCGAGGGACCAATTACTGTTTGGAAGATAGCGCCCATCTTCAAAGGTAAGTTCTTTGCTTTGCTTGTTTAAGGGTAATCTACGCATCGGGAATGCATAAAATGAAAAGACCATATCACGAAAAGCAGGTGGAGAGGTACACTGAACATACGTTTCGGTGCATTTTGATATGATGTAGGAACAAGTTCGATAACTTCAATAAATGTCATGGATGAAAAAATGTTTTGTATAGTGTGCAGAGGTTATGTTATAACATGAATAAATTTATTAATATCTTAATTTATTAGTACATTAGAAAAGTGTTAATAAGAAAAAATGGGTTATCAGTAATCGTTGCCCATAACGAAAAAACAACAAATGTTAAATATTCCACAACATGAAATAATATTTTTTCCGAGTACCATTTAAGAAATGTCCTACCTTACTGAAATGTGTTTGTGAACCATTTGATTATCATGGAGGTCTTAACATACTATATCAAATGTCATTTTACATAGGGAATTCCGGGGCTTCATTTCTCCAAACTAATAACAAATAGGACAATTAGATTATCGATCTTTTAAAATTATAAAATAGTTCCTTTCCGTATGTTACGAGTGATAAAAAAGGAAGGATTGTCTTTTCATAACATCATACATATTTTTTTTCTTTTTATTTTATATAAAAGAACTGAAGTATTTTTTAAAAACATAAATTATTTTGCTTACGGCAATATAGTTATTTCGGTCAAGGTCACATTTCACGGAGTTATGCCCCGTTTTGTACTTGGAATTTGTCACGAAAACTAACATTTACTTTCTTAATATTTTTTTATCAGTTTTTATTCTGACAAAGTCCCCGAGGGCGACAGAAGAGTTCAACTGAACACCCATCTAAATATAGTATATTGATTGAATCATTTAAATTCGCTTTTATAAATGGTTTGGCTGATTTTAAGAGAATATTAAACTATTACAGGTATTGGTTACGCATCCTGCTACATGGCTTATATTGTTGCTTTCTACTATAACGTCGTAATTGGCTGGTCCTTCTTCTACCTTTTCTCATCCTTTACGTCAAACTTGCCCTGGAAATCATGTGACAATGAATGGAACAGCCCAAACTGCTGGAAACTACACGAGGGGCAGTATAACGGCTCCTTGGCGAACAGCTCAGATCTACCGACCAATCATTCCATATCGTCCTCGTACGAATTCTTTGAGTGAGTACTGTTTTTTTGGATCACCAGAATGTCACGTAATATTCTGTTATATAGAAACAAGGATGATCTTTTATCAGATACAGACGAGTTAAATATTATTCCAGGAATCGATCATCATAAAAGGTACACGAAAAATAAATTTGTAAGGCTCACTTGATAACAATTTTCTAAATTGCGAATGACGACTGCCTATATTGAAGGAATAATCTTTGCTCTTGTGTGCAGACAACGGATTACTACATGACAGAATGCAATCACACGTTTGTTCGTAGCGTTCATCTGGGTATACAAAAATTTTTTTCAAGTGTATGAATCCCGAAAAATTTCATTAATTGATGCAAATAATTATACAATTTCAAGCATTTGAGTCCAGGCGAAATGTCATTTGTACCATAGTATGTTTGAAAAAGAAAATTTTTATCTCTGTATCTGAAAAGCATGCAATGTTTTTTCATTAAGGCGTGGTATGCTACGTTTACACTTGAGTTCCGGGTTGGAACACCCCGGTGCCGTCAACTGGAAGCTTGTTCTGTGCACGGCGCTAACGTTCGTCTGTCTGTACTTCTCCCTCTGGAAAGGAGTGAAAAGCTCAGGAAAGGTAGGAATTTTCTATTTAATTTGGCTCATAAGAATTACAAATAAATATTGTTGAACTTAATCGACATCTACTTTGGAATGGCTTACATGTAATTTTGGATTTGAAATGTATTTCATTTGTTTGAAAGGAGAACTTATACTTCAAGGGAAACATCGAATGATTACCAGACCGTTACGGAGACATCCATTGTTACGGAAAGATTAGCTTCGGTCACAGTTTATACCATACGATTATATCACGTGATAAACACGAAGTGAACATTTGGGACATTTTTGGACCTGTTTTTGACCGAATCGTACCACTTCTGGAAAATGTAGTTTTAGTAGTTAGCTGCGATTGTCAAAAGTTCACATTGAAAATACAGTCCACACTCGTTGTGTCAAACTCGCTTAAGTCGAAACATCGGTTATCTCGAATTAATTTTACGGTCCCGTCAAAATGTGTTCTTATTGCATATAATATTACGCCGCTTAACTCGAATTCGACTTAAACAATGTTTTCATAAGTCGAACTAAATTTAGAACCCGTCGGCTAAAATATGCTATATAAATTCATCGGATAAGTCGAAGTGTGAAACTTGCCGCGGTCGAACAATGCGCGCGGGTTCTTCAAAGAGAGAATTTGTCGGCAAACAAGATACCATTATTTAATAATAATTAACTTTTATCCCCTGTAAGGTAAAATATTCGCTTATTTAATGCAATTTAATGCATTCGGATTTTAAATATTCGGATTCGTAAATGCAATTAATTTCAGTTTAAAAAATCAACAACATTTAATTACAGTAATCATGACATTGTGACATCCAGGCCAATAAAATATGAGTTCATCCGTTTAAGAGAACAATGCAAAAACATGATCCAAACGTAATCAATTCTCACTCAACAAGACTGAAGCACAAACAGCTCTAAATTAACGATTATGGGGTGAATATTAATTTGAATTAGTTTACGTAATAAATAAATAACGAGAGACGACTTTAACACTCAGAGTGAAGACGACGGCGATGTCACGCAAACACCGAAACTTAACGATGATGTTTTTTTAACATGTAATAAATATAATCAAGTTAATATATTTATTTCTGTTCTGTTTTGATAAACTTATTGATTTACTGAAATGTTCATAAACGAGTACTACCACTCACAATCATGGCAGCATTAGAAACATATAGGTATGATATTCGTGTATTCGCGCCAATTCGGATGTGTCGAACTTCGGATATCTCGAATTAAAATGTACGGTACCGACGACTTCGACACAACGAGTGTGAACTGTAGTTATATTTCATATACATTGACTGCAGCTGGTAATGGTTCTGAGCGCAACTTTGGAGGCATTGGTTCCATCTATTGTTTAAAATGCATTTTGACGGGTAAAAAAACGTAAACGAATAACAAAATTCATTTTAAAACATTATACGCATAAAACAACGAATTCGGTACCATTTCTGTGAACTGATTCGCTTGTGAAAATTGTAGCGAAATACGTCGACACAAGTTAACTTTCGGTTTGGAGTTGCCATATGTCACCACTTGCAAAGATTCTAAAGAAATACGCTTCCTTTTTCAAATTGAATATAAGAGTAGGTAAGATCATTTCTGTGAGACATACATTGTCTGTTTTATGAAATTTCTAATTACAATTGTAAAAAATATATGAAATAAGCTCACTCGCCTTCTTGGTTTACATTTTTCGCCAGGTTCTTGTCATAAGCACCAGCTCAGAAGTATCATTGACTTTTTTCAATTCAGCTCCAAAAAGAGGTGGAGCCATTTCTTACAAACCGTGGTATTGCATAACAATTTTTATTTCCCTACTATCAAGGTTACAGCAGAATCTGTGCAGCAATGTTTAATGCATTTCACAGGCGTTTAACAAAGAAATTCTTGCAGAATATATCTAAATCACAGACATACCTTCTCTTATGGGTGTTTTCTGCATTTAGTTCTTAATTTAGCGTATCGAGAAGACATTTAACAAACAGATACCGATGTTCGTCAAGGCAGATAGGTGATTTACACTGCAGTTGCAGAAAATTAATTTTGATTCCTGTTGCATATAAATTGTAAACTTTTTGTAAATTTCATCATCTGAAATATATGTCTTGTTCTTTAAAACCCATGTTTTTGACGTCAGAGAGAAAATAAAATTGTGGTTTTTGCAATGATCTGCGTGAAATAGAAATGAATCGTGGGTCTTTTCAATAAAGCCGTAAATGTCAGCCATCGGTTGTTAATATTTTTGTGAGTCTGTCTACCTCATCGACAATTCAAGAACTCTCCATAAGATGTTGGAAATAATGACGTCATAACATATTCCTATAGCAACCATAGACGTATTTATGATCTTAATAGGTATTTCAAAAATAACAGTTCATCTTTTGAGTTTTCGTTTGTTTAATTATTTCTATCGTTGCCACTTTTCCCACAGACTTGAATCCATACGAAAACAAGTACAATCATCTATTCAAAGTTTTATACTAAATTTAAATTTAAACGTCAGGACACATTTTGTTGTCTTTGCCATTGTCAACTTGTAAGGCTTCATTGTAACAAACGTTTCTGTTTCTGCAATGTTTTTAGCTATCTACAGAACGTGGAAAAGTTACCCTTGTGTCTGACAAAAATACCGTTTCGAACGAAATTAAACTTACATTTAACTTAAACTTTCGACAGTGATTATGGAACTCTAATCTATTATTTCATGCAGAGGGCATTAAGAGCTCCTCCAGTGCACATGTGTGTTTTTTTTTATCTCTGTACATTGTATTTGTCCGGGGATTGAAAGGGATTCAAAAATTAAATAACTTGGCACATACAGTGACGATGTGTCGCAAGCACTTCTGATGCAAGTTAAATAGATAAAAGAGAACTTTGAAAGCCACCGAACACGACACATATACAATGTAAAAGTATTGCAAGCTCGGTTTGATTGAGCCTGTTCGTAGGTAGTTATGGAAATGCGTATTTTTGTCCACGCCGCCTCGCCTATTGTACTGAATCTGCTCAAATTGTCCGCCGAATCTGCTCCAATCTTGCACTGAATAAGCTCTCTGCTCTAGTCGTACACTGTTACGTTCTCTAAATTGTTCAATGAATTTGCTTCTATCGTGCACTAAATCTGCACTTATTGTAGCGGACGCCTGATTTTAGAAAGTGCAGTATTTCTCGCATATCGCTAAACGAACAACCATTATTTCTAATCATCAGATAAATCAATCGAATAAATTTTGGCAAACATTTTCACCTTCCAACAAATGTTTAGATTGAAATAGATTGAAATTTCAAATTTACGACTGATCATTTGATAAAAGTCAATATTTTAGGAAATCAATGTCATTATTGTTTTAATTATGTCGTAAATGTTTATGGCGGAACGATTTAAGGCATAAAAAGTTTTCATCGCCTAGTAGTTGACGTAATGATGCTTAATGTGTATAATGTTCAATAAACTGAATGTTTTTTAAAAGATGTACAAAACTCAACTGTGAGCTGGAATGCAGTCCATAGCTTTCGCTACAAAGTCTTCTTGTTACACACTTAATAAAAATAATTAAGGGTCACACAAACTTTTTTACTCAACAAAAGCTATAGACAAAACAAGATGTCCAAAGAATTGATTAATAATTTTACTTCAGTCACAACTGGAACTTATAATATAATTTGGAATAATATTCCATATTTACCCAAACACACATTCGTAAACATGTACTCGTGAGGAATATAGCAGCATAAATTCGGTTCAGTATTATTCATATAAAAAATCAATAGCAAAACTCTGTTACATATGTGAACATACATAATCACTAGCATTATTAAAGAAGTAAATAACACAACATACCATGTTTAGACAAAATTAACCTTAATTCATATCATAAGGAACAAGAATATATCACTTAAAATACCATGACTGTCATAAGGTCAAGTCAAGGTTTAGTCAAAAGTGAATTAATGGTAAAGATCAAATCAGCGCTATTCTGAACTCAAGTCTGATTCTCAAGTCAGGTGCGAACACACTTAGACATACAGACGAACCGTTATGTTCACAGTATTTGCTTAACCGGATTTGCAAAACTTTATATGATATTTTTGTTGTTTATTTAGGTAGTTTATGTGACAAAGTAGTACATGATATGTTTGTTGTTTATTTAGGTGGTTTATGTGACAAAGCAGTACATGATACATGTATGTTTATTGTTTATTTAGGTTGTTTATGTGACAGCGACGATGCCGTACCTCATCTTGACCATATTGCTGATCCGAGGGTGTCTGTTACCCGGGGCCGTTGACGGCATCAAATATTTCATCACCCCAAATCTCCACAGACTTAATGATCCACAGGTAAAATACTGTTTGCCGGATTTAATAGAGTATGCCTGGTATTTGAGTAAAATATAGTGTTTCTGTTGTATAAACATACATAAGAAACATAAGAGAAGTATTTGAGAAGCATGATGAAATGTTGCTCCATACTTTAATTCATCGCGTCATTATAGTCGGGCTTGAAAAATAATTCTAAGCACAATTCATTAACTATTTTAAGTTTACGTAATTTGTGTTTGTGTTTGCATGCGTGCGTGTTTAGGAGTTTGAACATTAATGTATGCCAAACTAATAAAAGATATTCTTAGGAATGTAAATTCTTAAGTCTAGCCCGCCGAAGCATCTTTGCATTAAATGACTTTTTCTTAAGGCATTAGGTACTCACTTTTTTTAATTCATACTCTTCTTAAATCGATAGATTCCTTTTTAAATGAAATGTTAGCACGTTTATATTCATGTCACTGCAATTTTTTAAATGTTTAAATTGTAGGCTAACGTTTTCCAAATGTTTTATGAAACCTTGAAAATACATTTAGAAAGTTTATGTTTCTATTACGCCCATGTACATGTATACGTGTTGACAATACTGTTCTGCTGTTATCCTTTTATTACGTCCATGTGCAAAATCTATCCATAAAACATAATTTTATTTTCATGAGTTCATACCGTGGTAATGCATTTTTTTTGTTTAATCAAACCGAACCTTCAGTATTTTGATCATTTGTCGTGTACTATGGCTTTCAATGTTCCCTTTTTAATCTTTTCAAACCAGAACCTGTTGAGAAATTACCTACACAATAAAATTTCTGCAAATCAGATGTTGCACTTTCTAGCGATTTTGACAGATAACCTAATTGATTTGCGATAAATATTAATATTTCCGCCAGTGTGTATCAGGGTTGCCAACTTAATAAAATATAATGTATATTTTACGAACATTTTCCACGTATTTGATAGCTTAAATTTCGTTTTATTCAGAAATTACTGTGAAATAAATTGGTTTTGATATACATTAAAAGATATCATTCTTCAAGAAAGTAATTGAAATTCAATTATAAAACGATGCCGACGGATATAATAGGGTTTTTATAACAAGCCTTATATCGCATTTAAAAGAAATAACCAGTAAGTGTACTTCACCGAAATAATTCTAAATATGTGCAGGTTCAGAGCAACCTGAGCTGAAGGTTATAAAACTGAGCATGGAAACCAGTCTCAAATCTCAAGCATCTGATTGGCTGAAGATTTGAGACTGGTTTCCATGCTCAGTTTTATAACCTTGGGCACAGTTTCAGATTCTTGTTATGTATTACAGGAATTTTGCAGAAGGGATATCTCAAGTTTTTTCTTAGGAGAAGGGGTTGGGAAAGGGGAAGATGTTACTGAAGCGAGACGGCATGACGCAAGGAGACAAAATGTTAAAATCTAGCATCGATTGCTTGTATACGAGTACATGATTCCCCGAAGAACGTACTTACTGCAACGCTGTTTACAAAATCTTCCGGAAGGCATGCTTCCTCCTCCCATGCCTTAAACACAATTATGAACCCACAGGAAGGCTTGTTTAGTCCCTGAATCGATTAATCGGCTCTTGACTATTATTTTGTATAATTTTTTGTTTGTTTCAGGTGTGGATCGATGCTGCTGTCCAAATTATGTTTTCCATCGGTGCAGGGTTTGGAACACATATTGCTTATGCTAGCCACAACAAATTTAACAATAACTGCTATCTGTGAGTAACGATTCCTCTTGCCGGTTTTTATGCCCCCCACAATGTGAGAGGCATGTAGAGTTGCACTCGTTCGTCTGTCCGTACGTACATCCGTTAGTCCATCCGGGCGTCCCCTAAATCTTGTGGCATCAACTCCGCCTAAGCTATCAGGCGGATTTCTTGCAAACTTGCACAGATGATCAATCAGGATGTGTAGATGATCGTAAAGAAAAGACTTTTTCCTGCGACCATTTTTACTAGAGTTACGGCCCTTTGTTTTTACAAATTTTGTTGCAGCAGAGGGGGCATAAGTGTCTGAGGACTCATTCTAGTTATCTATGAGAGGATGTTCGGACAAATAACAGGTCAACAAATTATATACAAATAACTTCCTAGCATCATTTATAACTGATCAGAACTAGTGTTTGGGCGGCCGACTCAGATATACCAACTCTTGAAAATGGATTACTCTGGTTAAACAGTTTTTCAAATTGAACAACACAGATAGGTGCGATATAGAAGTACTTCCTTTCTGTTGCCAGTAATTTGAAAGCTAATTAAAGCTAATAATCTAAGGAGAATTTTGCGAAGTCCAAAAAATGGTTGACTATGGCCCAGTACCAAATGTGGTCTTAATATTGGCGATTACTGTAATTTCAATCTGAAGAAAATCATGTTTGGTGAGATTGCTGCTACCGGAATTTAAAAGTTTAACTTTAAATTTAAAAGTGTAATTTAAATTTTTGAATATAGTCAGCAAAACAGAGCATTTCTTACTTGTAATTTTCATTGACTTCTGTATATGTTGTACAATAAACCCCATATCTTTTTTTCAGAGATTGTTTGTTTACGGCGGCGGTAAACAGTTTCACAAGTATATTTTCTGGCTTTGTTGTGTTCTCCTACCTGGGCTACATGGCCAACAGACAACAAAAGGACATAAATGAAGTTGCACAAGAAGGTACACCCATTATTTCAACAGTATTTTGAAATAAATCCACCGGAATTAAAAAAAACTGCTGCTAGAAGTTCTAGTGCTTCCTGCATCTCAAAATTAAAATATGTTCCGATAAACGCAAAACCGTGTTTCATTCATATGAACAATGTTTGTATAATTTTATAACATATTTACATGTGTGTATTATATGATTTTGATTACAACTTAATTACAACCACCTCTTGGACTGGAAAATTGGTCTTAATAGTGAGATGGTCTTAATTTCCGGGTAGTATATACATGTAGTGTAAAACTCTTCATTGACATTGAAATAGTGGGCTTATTATCGAGATTATCTTAATTTAGGTCTTACTTTAGGGGTGATCTTAATAAACGGTTAAACTGTAAATTGCGGTTTGTTTTGTGATCTCTTATGACATTAAAACATAATTGAGTGACTAGGAACTTGCTTGCTTCATCCACAACCATTTCTAGAAAAATGTTAGTGATGTGTGTGGATACTTGTTGATATTGTATGTCTAAATTACACTTCTGCAGGTCCCGGGCTGGTGTTTATAGTATATCCAGAGGCTATTGCAACGTTACCCGGATCCACAGCATGGGCTATCATATTTTTCATCATGCTTATTACCCTTGGAATGGATAGTGCGGTAAGTTTTACCCTTATTATTCGTTTCCGGCCTAATTACCCTCATGACTTTTGCCCTATTACTTTCTAAGGTTCAAGTTGCAATAATTGTTTTCTGCCAGTAAACTTCATAAGAACAGTTTTGTAAATTATTCCTTAATATTCTTTTTGTGAAAGACATTTGTTGTGTGTTTGCGTTTAACTGATTGCTCCACATACACAATGTTCGTGTAGTTGGCAGCCTAGCAGCCTGTCTTGTTTAATGGGCATGATAGATTGTTATGCCTCGTTCTGACTTATACTGTTTCTTTAATAGTATCTTTTCTGCGGGAATCAATTTGTTTGTGTCATTCTGGGACTGAACATTCAAAACTCGATGCGCTATTTAAAGTAGGTTTATCAGGGTCGGATCCATAGGGGACTAAGTGTGATTGCTCCGATGCCTATTTTGGGACTGCAATGTTTAATTTTCATCGGTAAGAAATCTTGCATCCGATCCTGCTTATCACTCAAAATTTAAATATGACTTGAACTTTGTAAAAATCTGCGAATCGCATTTAAGTATAACAGCGATTAACCGATATTTACAAAATAATGAAATTGTTTTGTCTACAACAATTTTGTGCGCAACCAAACTATCTAGTTGTGTACACCACGGATTCACAATAATTAGTACATTCAGAACTATTTGTACACGCCACTCATAACCAAGTTTGCTAATATTTAGGAAATGTTGATGCCCGCCCGCCAGCCAACGACAAACCCCAATCGAATGACCAGGGTTTTCCAAAGAAAACCTGGTAAATAAGGATAACATCTTGTTGTTTCGTTTGGTCAACATATTACTCAATATTTATAATTTAATTTCATTTCAGTTTGGAGGCTTGGAGTCACCATTAACTGGGCTTTCTGACAGATTTTACCGAGTGTTCAAGAACCGCTACTATCGAGAAGTCCTTACCCTCGTGGTCATCATTTCAGCATTTCTTTTCTCTATTCCATGTAACACAGAGGTAACCTCCCTTTTTTTCTCTATTCCATTCTATACAGAGGTAACCTCCCTTTTGTTCTCTATTCCATATAATGCAGAAATAAGCTCCCTTTTGTTCTCTATTCCATGTAATACAGAGGTAATCTCCCTTTTGTTCTCTATTCCGTGTTATACAGAGGTAATCTTCCTATTGTTCTCTATTCCATTCTATACAGAGATAACATCCCTTTTGCTCTCTATTCAATATAATGCAGAAATAACCTCCATTTTGTTCTCTTTTCCATGTTATACTGAGGTAACCTCCCTTTTGTTGTATTCCTTGTTATACAGAAGTACCATTCCTTTTGTTCTCTATTCCATGTAATACAGAGGTAACCTCCCTGTTGTTCTCTATGCCATGCAAAATAGAGGTGACCTCCTTTTTGTTCTCTATTCCGTGTAATACAGAGGTAACCTCCCTTTGTTCTCTATTCCATGTAATACAGAGGTAACCTCCCTTTTGTTCTAGATATTTCATGTAATACAGTGGGTAACATCCATTTTGAAAGGCATTTTTCTCAAGATATTAGATTTTTATGAAATATTTTCATGAAACAAAAAGGTTGCGATAATAAAATAGCGTAAATCTAAGCAATATTGTCGCTATCTTTGTCTTGATACACTAATGTCTGTAGCGGGGCGGTGGGTGGGAGAGGGGTGTAGAGAAAAAACTTACAGATTTTTTCTTCCTTAATACAAGTATCTCTCATTTTATTAAAAATAAGTGTAATTGTTTAGTAAATTATTATGTACGTGTAAAAGAAATACTTCATGTTTAGGGTGGCATGTACGTTTTCAAAATCCTGGATACATTTGCTGCGGGTACAAGTATAGTGTTCACCGTTCTATGTCAGGTGATTGCAGTCTCCTGGTTTTATGGTAGGAATTTTTATATATAATCTCTGTATTATTATTGAATGTAAGCTTATTGCGTTTTCATTAATTAAAAAGCAACTTTTACGTTTCTATAGCTACCTAAATTGGCGTCAGTTCTCAATCCACAAAGTAAAACAAAGTTCAACGCTTTTGATTTTAATTGAATAAACTGAAAAATATATCCCTTCATTTAACATTCGATTTTTGATATTTTACTGGATGAATTTGTGTACACGAAGGAGTTTTCGTTAAGGTAAAAAAGGTATTTTATATATAATTGAGATTTTATATTAACACCTGTAAGAGTCAAGATGCTGTTCAATCTACTTCGTGAAAAGGTACCATTATTTTACCATGTTAAAGATTTTAAATTTTAATTTCGCTGTTTCATTTTACAACAATCATTTTTTTTTCAAAACGAATGCGAGTTACAGATAACGCTCTTTATACATCGGTCCCACATAGAGACTTTTTGTGTTTTAGGTATTGACCAGTTTTGTAAGGATATAAATGAAATGCTGGGACATTCCCCGGGAATCTACTGGAGAGTTTGCTGGAAATACTTAAGCCCAACATTCCTCCTGGTAAGTTGTTCTAACCAGCTTTTATTGTAATGTTGGGAAGTTAAACTGTATGATGTAAGGATATAAATGAAATGCTGGGGCATTCTCCAGGAATCTACTGGAGAGTTTGCTGGAAATACTTAAGCCCAACATTCCTCCTGGTAAGTTGTTCTAACCAGCTTTAATTGTAATGTTGGGAAGTTAAACTGTATGATGTAAGGATATAAATGAAATGCTGGGACATTCCCCGGGAATCTACTGGAGAGTTTGCTGGAAATACTTAAGCCCAACATTCCTCCTGGTAAGTTGTTCTAACCAGCTTTTATTGTAATGTTGGGAAGTTAAACTGTATGATGTAAGGATATAAATGAAATGCTGGGACATTCCCCGGGAATCTACTGGAGAGTTTGCTGGAAATACTTAAGCCCAACATTCCTCCTGGTAAGTTGTTCTAACCAGCTTTAATTGTAATATTGGGACGTTAAACTTAAGGCTGTAAGGATATCTATATTAGATGAAATGCTGGGGCATTCCCCGGGTATATACTGGAGAGCATCCTAAAAGTCCATGAGCCAAACATTCCTCCTGATAAGTTGTTGTAACCATCTTTCATTTCAATGTTGGGTCGTTTAACTTTAGACAGTAAGGATATAATTAAAATGTTTGGCATTCCCAAAGAATCTTCTTGAAAAATTGCTGGAAATACATTTCTTCTGGTAATTTGTTTATAACCAGCTTTCATTTCTATGTTGGGTCGTTTAATTTAGGCTTTAAGGATTTAAATGAAATGCTGGGGCGTTCCCCATGAATATATACTGTATAGTTTGCTGGAAACACTTGAACCAAACATTCCTCCTAGTAAGTTGTTATATCCAGCTTTTGTAAGGATATAAATGAAATGCTGGGACATTTCCCGGGGATATATTGGTAAGTTTGCTTGAAATACTTGAGTCCAACATTCCTCCTGGTAATTTCTTGTATAAATAAAATTCTGGGGCATTCCCTAGGGATATATTGGAGAGTTTGCTGGAAATGCTTGAGTCCAACATTCCTCCTTGTAATTTCTTGTATAAATACAATTCTGGGGCATTCCCTAGGGATATATTGAAGAGTTTGCTGGAAATGCTTGAGTTCATTATTCCTCCTGGTAATTTCTTGTATAAATGAAATTCTGGGGCATTTCCTAGGCATATATTGGACAGTTTGTTGGAAATACTTAAGGCAAACATTCCTCCTAATAAGTTGTTATAGCAAGCTGTAATGTTGGGATGTCTAATTTAAGGCTAGAGAAATGAAGTGCCCGTTATTCTGCATTCTCAGTTACGGATATAACAGCATTTTTCAATATGAATTTCGTAAATGAAAGCCCAATCCTTCTGAGTTATACTTAGCTGGTCAAAAGTGGACCGCCATGGCCTAGATTTAATTGTTTAGATCAAGGTCTTGTCAGTTTTAGTACCCTTTTCGTAATTTTCATGTGATGGAGCAATTCTTGATACTTGATGAAGGCGAGTAGTTCTGTTCGGTTTTGCTCGCGCCTCAAATATTTCTCCGAGTGGCGTTCGCCAGAATAAAGCAACCAAACTCACTGGAGGGAGGATGGAACGTGACTATTACCATGTACGCCATTTGATAATGAACTGACTTTTGTTCATTTCAGATTATCGTTATATCAAGCATTCTTCATTACACTCCGTTAGTATATGAAGGCTCCGCCCACAAGTATGTCTATCCTGATTACGCGAACGTGATTGGTTGGCTGATAGCGGCGTCTTCCATGAGCATTATTCCATTGTACATCATTTACTACCTTCTTTCAGCAAAAGGCACTCTAAAAGAGGTAATGTCTATTTCATATATATTAAAAAGTTCACATGTGCTATTCTCAGACAACACTAGCTTTGAAGACAGAAAAATCGTTTCAACTTTACGAGCCGAACACTCCATAACATTCAATTGTCTGCACTTTATTTCCATTAAAAAGCGGACTGTTCATGCAGTTTGAAAGACAAGCGTATGTTTCCAAAACGCGTGTGAGCTTGCGGTTTTAATTTATGGAAGGCCATTGCAGTTTTTTAAATTTCAATTCCTTTGATAGAGCGATGAAATGTTTGCTTAAAATTATCAAAGAATTCTGAAATTGTATTTAATTGCATAACATAAACGGCAATAAAGTGAAAATAAATTCTAAAGGTTTCTATGGAACAAACAGTTTAAACAGTTTAAATGACAATAAAACTTTTTTTTTATTTTTTCATGTTTATAAAAACTAAACTCTTCTATAAAATATCACAGAGTGCGAATATAAAGCCTAGAAACCGCAGACATTTTCTATTCAAACAATTCTGAACAAATAATGAATAGGTTGGTAATACGTTTACAAAAACAGTGAAAATTACAAGGGTATTCCACAGTTTCAAAACAGTGAACATTTAAATTTTGTTTTAAAGAGAAACTCAATAATTCATTAAAAACGTAAAATAAATAAATAGGATATCTCATTTTGTGTAATATTAATGTTAATTTTTAACGTAATGAAAATACATAACGAGTAGGACAATCTGAATTTCAAAATTATGTTCCGAGTGGAAAATCTGGTATTAAGTTTGGAGCAAGATGGCGGGCTGGCATGAACTTTTCATGTCCGGACTAAAACTTTGTTGTGCATATAGATTTGTTTGTCAAATGACTAAAATAACACAAATTTGCAACTTTTGCAGTGGGTATATCGCACTTTACATAAATGATTGCAGCTTAATGTCACTGCTACTAAAATTACCTTCAAGTTAATGCAACTGTTACTAAAATTACCTTCAAGTTAATGTCACTGTTACTAAAATTAGCTTAAGGTTAATGTCACTGTTACTTAAATTATCTTCAAATTAATGTCGCCGTAACTAGAATTAGCTTCAGGTTAATGTCACAGAGACTTAAATTATCTTCAAATTAATGTCACTGTTACTTAAATTAGTTTCAGGTTAATGCCACTGTTACTTAAATTACCTTCAAGTTAATGTCACTGTTACTAAAATTAGCTTCAGGTTAATGTCACTGTTACTTAAATAACTTTCAAGTTAATGTCACTGTTACTAAAATTAGCTTCAGGTTAATGTCACTGTTACTTAAATTATCTTCAAGTTAATGTTGCTGTTACTAAAATTAGCTTCCGGTTAATATCACTGTTACTATAATTAGCTCCTTTATGTATGGAAATTTCCATGGCAAACGTGAGGTGTGCTTCTCATTAGCTTAAAGGTCAATATCACTTGTTTTAAATTACAAAAAGGAATAGGAAAATGAAGGGACTTAGGAGCCATGCATTAATCCTTTCGCACAAATGTTTTTCTGACTGAAAATCTGATTTACGTCATTGTTAATATTTTACAAGCGAAAAATAAAAGGCAATAACAATTTCCTCCATTTAAGTGCTAAAACCCTTTGAAGTTGGTATATTATGCACTAAGGTCACTCAATCTTGTTTTATACCTGCAAAAAGAGTAGTTACGAAGAAGTTAATTCCCTTTTATTGAAATATTATTTTTCAGAGAATATCGCTTGGCATTTCTCCAAAATGGGAACACAAAGACATTAAAGAGAAGAAGGAAGTTAAACGATTCAAGGTAAGTTTTTCCCATATCAGCACCTTTTAACCATTTACTCCATATATACACATTTTATCACATGTACGAAGAGTGTAGATTCAGATCAGCCAGCACATCCATGCAGTTTGATTAAGGTCTTCACTGTTTGCTTTTTGTTCAGTAATAAATAAAAAAGCTAACAGTGCAGATGCTAATCAAATGGCATAGATGTCCCATTTGATCTGATATACACTTTTTGTCCATGCCATAAAGGCGTATATATGAAGGAAATGGTTAACTTAGCTGTATGATGAAATGAAGTTTGACAAAACAGTATAAAAGAAACAAAACAACAAAGAATACAGGTTGTTTATTAGAAACCCAGCTGCAGCATAACGTCACATTCTATTGTGATACAAAATTCAGTTCCCTATAAATTTAATCGCCGACGATTTATTAGTATTGGTTTACAATTGTTTTTAAATAAACGTTTGATCGAATATTTTCTGTAATTTAAATAACATTTTTATTGTATTTTCAGCGCGAACACTGGGTATATATATGAAATCTGACAGCTTGATGATTTGTGGGTAACACGTACAATCACATTGCCACATGGGACCAAGACTAATTGTAAAATATGGTCAACATTAAGACATTTCAAAGCTTAAAGTTAACTATTGTGTATTGTGTTTATGAACAAAAAATATAGTTAGAATTCACATATTGCGATACCGTCTGATGCAAAACACGTTTAAGGACGTTTATACTTTATTTAGCCTGTCTGTTTTTGTTTTCTCCTAGAATGTTCAATGAACATATAATTTCCGCCTTGCGCGCCAATCCGTTCGTCTATCAAATTCTTTTACCTGACGTATTCGGATGAATATGGTCCTCGAGCATCTGAGCCTGAAACAGTTTTCGCGATCACCCGATTCTCTCGCACGTGACCCATAATGGTGTTTTTTTTTAAAAATAAGTTACCCGACATGACAAACTTAGGCTTATTCACTTAGCGATAGCTGTAGACATTGATTATGTTGCAGACTTTTTAAGTCGGATAAAGATCTAGTCGTTTTTTTCTAGATGCAATTTAGAAATAAAAAAGGCTTCTCTGATGAATTGGTAACCATTGTAGACCCCGACTAGACTTCTCAAATGCAATGTTCCAATAAAGCTATCCTCCCATTATTCTGACCAAAGTTTAAACGATTTGGACAGTATTTAACGTCTACCTTAAGTTACTGATAAAACTGAATGTAAATGTTTCCGCGACAACAAAATTGAAAATGAAATGGAAATATAATTCCACATTAAAAATTTAAGAATTTAAGCCTTTATAGTCTCGTATTTCATTTTCATTTCTTCAAACGATAGTTATTTCATATCGACATTATTTTATCAATAAGACACTTTAATTATGAAACCGTATTTTCAAAATGGCGTACTGTATATATCCGTCGTGTATGCATGTTTTTCAGAATCTTATCAAATATCTGTTAAAGTTATATAGCTAATCTTCCAAGCATTTCAATACCTAAAACCATGTCTGAATTCCATGTCTTCACTTTAAATAATTTGTCAGTCGTTCATACAGGAATGAATATGTTAACCCATTAAAACACACAAATAGAATGAATGCGGATAATATGTGTTAAACCATTTAAACACTCAAATGAAATAAAGGCTGAATTTTTATAAGCCTTTAAATTACACAAAAACAGAAAAAAATGGTAATTGTTTGTGTTAATCCGGTTGAAAATTGAAAAAACGGAAACATACGGCTCTGTGAGTGATAACCCATTAGAACACGAAAACGAAATGAAACAGTTAACTCATTAGAAAAGCACTGAAGCGGAATAAATACCGCCAATAAACGTGTTAACCCATTATAACAAAACAAAAACAACATAAATGCGGTTAATGCATATGTTAACCCTTTTGAACATATCACAAACGAAATAAATGCGGTAATTGCAGGTGTTGACCCAATAGAACAACACGCAAATGGAATAAATGCCGTTATTGCTTGTGTTAACCCAGTAAAATAATATACCAGCACATAGACCTGTTCTATTGTTGTTGTTGTTTTTGTGTAAATCATAAACACGTGCAGCATTATGCCTACGTGAAAATGTCAGAAACAAATGCGCGAAAAATAATCTCGCGGAATAATGAGATAAAACAGTATAGTTCTGTGTAAACCATTTATTCGAGCAACAAACTCATTGTCTTCGTACTTGTTAGCCAGATTCGATTTCCTGTTAAACATTCTAGCGAGCAGATTACATATATTGATTAATAAATTATATAGCTGACAGTTTCGCCGTTAGGAAAAATAAAGTTTAATATTTAAAATTGCAAATAATCGTAAAGCCGATATATTGAAAGATTCTTATGTGTATCACAGTGTCTATGCAGTTAATGTTTAAAGTGAAAGAAACAGTTTCCATTGACGTTAAAGGTTACGGACGTCAAAATCGTCTGTTAAAATCGTCAACACAGTTTTCTTAAAAAAAAGAACTAACACATTGTTTACGTGGAAATTGGGGTAAACACTGAGTCCACTTAATGTATTATTTTGTCAACTATATGCGTGTAATTTGATATGTTATATGTTGTTTGTCCTGAAAATTGTTACGTTATGTTTATTAAAACTTTATTGTTATGTGATTTAATTAGAATTGTTGTATAATGGATTCCTAAATACTGAAATAAAAACTCCATCATAAAAGATATGTTGTTGAGTTTGGCCTTTTGTTCCCAAACTTGGCACGCTTTATAGATTTTGAGGTCAATGAGCCAAAGGTCAAGGTCGTTAAAACTCTTTGTCCTTTTGTTTCCAAACCTGGCACGCTTTAAAGATTTTGAGGTCGATGAGCCAAAGGTAAAGGTAGCAGTGATCTTCATGCCGGTCAGTAACAGGAGAACCTTGCGTGGTTGTTCGGCAATTACAAGTAAATGATATTTATTTATGAAACCAGTGTGTGAAGAAAATCCTGAATCTTTCAAACAGTAGTAAAGTATTTCTAAAATTATTTGGACTGCTTCGTCATATTTTGATAATTTGCATTGTATATATCACAGATATTTCCATCCTCGATCGCTCTGGGCGTTTTCATTTCATCTCTTGGGCGGAGAATATTATATGATGTCTCTTGTACTGTTTACTTTTCAAAAACTGTGGGTTCATAGTGTCGTGAAGCCTGTCCATAAATCCCAGAATGCCATAGTTCCCGACAAATCTGAAATGAAAAAGAAACATAACTAGTAGTATGTGCAAACAAAGCTGCAACATGGCGTTTAAAAGAAATGTTAAATAACGCCGGGTGCTAAATGACATGATTCTCGTCTTTAAACGACAAAAGAGCATGTCCGTGAAGTACGCGGGGTAACGGGCTAGCGGTGTGGCGGGCTGGCAGTGTGAACTGGGCGGGCTAGCAGTCTAGCGGGCTAACAGTGTGAACTGAGCGGGCTAACAGTCTAGCGGGCTAACAGTGTGAACTGAGCGGGCTAGCAGGCTAACGGGCTAACAGTGTGAAGTGGGCGGGCTAACAGTGTAGCGGGCTGGCGGAGTGAACTGGGCGGGCTGGCGGACCAGCGGGCTAAACTTAAACACTTCATTGAATCAACATGAAAACGTTATGAAACATTTCCCAGCAGTGTGAAGTGAGCGGGCTAACAGTGTAGCGGGCTAGCAGAGTGAACTGGGCGGGCTGGCGGGCCAGCGGGCTAAACTTAAATACTTCATTGAATCAACATGAAAACGTTATGAAACATTTCCCAGCAGTGTGAAGTGGGCGGGCTAACAGTGTAGCGGGCTAGCAGAGTGAACTGGGCGGGCTGGCGGGCCAGCGGGCTAAACTTAAACACTTCATTGAATCAACATGAAAACGTTATGAAACATTTCCCAGCAGTGTGAAGTGAGCGGGCTAACAGTGTAGCGGGCTAGCAGAGTGAACTGGGCGGGCTGGCGGGCCAGCGGGCTAAACTTAAACACTTCATTGAATCAACATGAAAACGTTATGAAACATTTCCCAGCAGTGTGAAGTGGGCGGGCTAACAGTGTAGCGGGCTAGCAGAGTGAACTGGGCGGGCTGGCGGGCCAGCGGGCTAAACTTAAACACTTCATTAAATCAACATGAAAACGTTATGAAACATTTCCCAGCAGAAATGTTTCATAACGTTTCCATGTTGATTCAATGAAGTGTTTAAGTTTAGCCCGCTGGCCCGCCAGCCCGCCCAGTTCACTCTGCTAGCCCGCTACTCTGTTAGCCCGCTCACTTCACACTGCTGGGAAATGTTTCATAACGTTTTCATGTTGATTCAATGAAGTGTTTAAGTTTAGCCCGCTGGTCCGCCAGCCCGCCCAGTTCACTCCGCTAGCCCGCTACACTGTTAGCCCGCCCGCTTCACACTGCTGGGAAATGTTTCATAACGTTTTCATGTTGATTTAATGAAGTGTTTAAGTTTAGCCCGCTGGCCCGCCAGCCCGCCCAGTTCACTCTGCTAGCCCGCTACACTGTTAGCCCGCTCACTTCACACTGCTGGGAAATGTTTCATAACGTTTTCATGTTGATTCAATTAAGTGTTTAAGTTTAGCCCGCTGGCCCGCCAGCCCGCCCAGTTCACTCTGCTAGCCCGCTACACTGTTAGCCCGCCCACTTCACACTGCTGGGAAATGTTTCATAACGTTTTCATGTTGATTCAATGAAGTATTTAAGTTTAGCCCGCTGGCCCGCCAGCCCGCCCAGTTCACTCTGCTAGCCCGCTACACTGTTAGCCCGCTCACTTCACACTGCTGGGAAATGTTTCATAACGTTTTCATGTTGATTCAATGAAGTGTTTAAGTTTAGCCCGCTGGTCCGCCAGCCCGCCCAGTTCACTCCGCCAGCCCGCTACACTGTTAGCCCGCCCACTTCACACTGCTGGGAAATGTTTCATAACGTTTTCATGTTGATTCAATGAAGTGTTTAAGTTTAGCCCGCTGGTCCGCCAGCCCGCCCAGTTCACTCCGCTAGCCCGCTACACTGTTAGCCCGCCCACTTCACACTGTTAGCCCGTTAGCCTGCTAGCCCGCTCAGTTCACACTGTTAGTCCGCTAGACTGTTAGCCCGCTCAGTTCACACTGTTAGCCCGCTAGACTGCTAGCCCGCCCAGTTCACACTGCCAGCCCGCCACACCGCTAGCCCGTTACCCCGCGTACTTCACGGACATCAAAAGAGCTGCGTGTTTTACTACGGCAAAACTTGGGCTCTGCGTGCTTTACTAGTTAACTTGTTAATAGTTGTAATAAGTCAGTTGTTGTTAACCTTTTTAAATACTTGTTAGAGGCAAATAGTAGAGGCAATTTCATTATTCATGATCTTGTATATTTTTTTTTCAATTGAAATATCACTGTTTAAGTCGCAAGCCAGATACACTTCCATAGAATTACCAAATAATTATTTACTTAACCCATTTTTCTTTTGAACCTCTAAGAATATTGTTAATTATGTACATTCTCCATTTTAGAGTACATAACTATAGGGATGTAAAATAACACTAATAACAATGTAAAAAATTATCAGCATTTATCATTATGTTAACGTTGATCACATGCAATTTTTATTTTTGTTATATACATTTTGTATGACGAGATGCTTTGATGCATAAGTCTGAAATAAAAGTTCTGTTCTGTTCTGTTCTGTTCTTTACTTGAACAGTTTATCATACGCGCAAGTACCGAGAAACATTTTTACATTTTTATTAATGTACCCTAAACTATTAAAAAGATGAATCTTTTAAGGATCGGACATCTCTAGAGGAGAAAATCGCATTCAATAGGACAAAATATATGTATTCACGTTATCTGTCCAAAGCAACCAGCTTCAAATAGAAATAGTTTATGAATTACACAAACTTAAGGAAAAATGTGAAATGTGCAGATAAGGAACGGCACATCCAAAAGACACAGCCTCCCCACACAGCCAAAATGAAGAGCGAAAAAGAGAGCATGTTTTATTAAATTACCAAATATACATTCAAAATAGACACCATGAACAATTAACGAAAATGAGAACCAGATGGTCAGTGGCAAAACAATTACAAAGAAATTGTTTTCCACTAAGTCAAAAGCATAACGTTTTCTTTCTTTCGCATTATTTCAATCCAGAAAATCAACACATTCTATAATAATAATAATCACTTTATTTTAAGAAGGTAACTAATTAAGACAAAATCTATGACAACAAATACAAACAAATACAATATTTGCAAGTATAAAAAGTTAGTCAAATGAAGAAATTGCTTATTTTCAATGAGGCCTTCTAAAATGGATAAGAAAAACATATACTACAACATATAAAACATCAATACTTAAAGACCGACACAATCAATCATAATTATACACTATATGAAAATGTCGATTTCGAATACTATATATAAATACAAAAGTAACAACGAATTAAAGATGTTGTTTTTCAAACAAGTATGTTTTCAATTGTTTTTTGAATAAATATATGGAAGAGACAGATCTTATCGCTAAAGGGATATCATTCAATACGCTCATACCTGTATAACTGAAACATTTTTTAATTAAGTTAGTTCTACCTTTAAAGTGTTCAATATCAGTTCTTAAAGAATATCGCAAGTTATACCGAGGGTTATTAGATACTTTTACGAGGTTAGTGATGTATTTTGGAACAAAATTATGTATAGATTTGTAGACCAATAGTGCAGTGTGATATTTACATCTTGAATCAAAAGAAAGCCATTTTAGGATATGAAAAAGATCTTTCGTAGGTGTGCAAACAGGTTTTTTTTAAGAATTATTCTTGCTGCTCTTTTTGGATTTTTGTAAATTCTGTTTAATTATTCTTGCTGCTCTTTTTGGATTTTTGTAAATTCTGTTTAAGTCATGACGAATTCTGAATATGCAAATCAGATGCGCGTTGTAGAACATGGCAAAATCTAATCAAAACAAACTCTTCCTGTGTGTTTGTTGTAAAACACACGTTCCAGCTAGCAACAACTAGCAACAACAGATACTCTTATTTACTCACTTGAAATGATGATAATCATGGAATTCTGGAGAAGGCAAGAACGGTAGATGGTAGCCACTAGGGTGTATGATAGTGGCCACACTGGCTAGCGAAATCCATATGAACGTTGTTACTTATATTTACTCACTTGGAATGATGATAATCATGGAATTCTGGAGAAGGCAAGAACGGTAGATGGTAGCCACTATGGTGTATGATAGTGACCACACTGGCTAGCGAAATCCATATGAACGTTGTTACTTGACATGTTCCAGCTATCAGTGGTCCAAGAGCCAGTGTCCATATGTTACCTGCAGTTTAATTACACTTATGAAACAAACATAAAGATATGCGAAAGCAGGATTCATATTATTTTCCAATTCGGTATCATTAAGAAACGTCAAGTAGCGCAATCGCCGTCATACGCATGCCTTCGTTTAGAATGGATGCCAATTGGTAAAGATTGACATTGTTCAGTAGCTTTTGTATATAATCAGCGACAATAATGGACTCTTAGCACATATCTATACTAATTAATATTATTGAATTTCTCGAATAAAACTTAAAACGTATTGAAAAGAAATTTAAATACTCTAAAATACTATTTGACAAGAAAAAATTCTGATTACGTGACATACCAAAGGCGAATTCTAGAGGATGGGCATATGCCGCCCCAAGTCCAATAGGGGCTGTCCACTCGTGGTGCTGTTTATGTATGCTCTTGTATAAAAACGTTGTATGAAGCAATCTGAAGTGAACCGCATTATCATTTGAATTCTAAAGTAAAACTATCAACGATCTTATCTCAATTTTGATAACAAATGTTTAGGTATTAAGTAAAGCAGTTAATGAAAAATCACAAAAAACAATGTACACACTTTCTTTAGGAATAGAGTATATGTCTGGAAAGATTCTCGACAAAAAGTCTTACCTATGCGAGTAATAAAACGTGATTTCTTCCATCAGTACACAAAACGTAAAGTGAAGTAGGAAATCTGTTGCAGAAGGAAGAGTAAAAGAAAGATCACTTCCCCGAAGTTTGTGTAGAATATAATGCAGGACCCCGTATGGTAAACCAACCAACAAGTAGTTGATGGTCAATTGGTGAAGTAGTTTTCTCAAGTTTTCTTTATCAACCTAAACCACAAAAACAAAAATAAAATTAAAATACTAAGAAATCATGTTCGTATTGTTTCCTAAACTATAGTAAAACCACTAAAAAGCCCAGAAATACTTGTTATACTTTAAAAATTTGGCAATTGGTTCTTGATGTTTATTATTTACTATTGTAAATGTAAACCAATTGTATGAATAAATGGGGTTACCTCGGAGACAAGGGCCTAAAAAGAAAAAAAAACACCCAGAAATCAAGACCATCCCGATAATAAAACCAAAAATTCAATGTCACTTTTAACAGTTCTGCACTTTTTCCACCCTGAAATTTAGACAACCTCGCCGGTAAGACCAATTTTTCTCAGTCCTACAGGTGGTCTAATAGCAGGGTTTTACTGTACTCAGTTCATATGTTTCATAATGTTTCTTAAAATACCGTCGGGACAAATTAAGTAAAACGGTGATGTCTAATTTTGATATTTATTTTTCTTGTGTTTGTCTTTTTCAGTCATAATTTAATTATAACGACAGTTACTGCTATTCCATTACTTGCACTTAGAGAAGCCGTGCCTGTGCTATGCGTATATCTGTTCTTCGGCATTTAAAAGGGCTGTTTAATCGACTTTTATAAGGCCATTGCGCGCTTTCAATAGAATTAACACAATTTACAATTACAGTCAACCCTGTATTAAAACACGACGTCGGAGAAAGTCAAAAAGTTATCTTCGTCCACAGGTGAACAAATTAAATGTGGTCTTTGTTTACATATGGTCTTTAGCACAGGTTGGACTGCATATCATTAAAGTTTGTTTGAAATTAAAAAAAAATATACTGAGCCATGCACAACTAGAGATATCGATGTCGTTCATAGACATGACGTCCTAGAGTTGAGCATGCCATAATAATTAATAAACATGTTAATAAACTTATCTTTCCCATTTCCGCGATGAGCTTTTTGTTCAGATTGTTTTCATTTTGCGAAGAAAAATGTTTGCTCCGAAGCGCGGATACATCAAGGCTAAAGGTTATAAAGCTTAGTTTGGAAACCAGTCTCAAATCTCAAGGATCTGGTTGGCTGAAATGGCGACTGAGATTTGAGACTGGTTTCCATGCTCAGTGTTATAACCTTGGGTACAAATCCGCTCAAAAGCCTTTGAATTGCAGACAATGCTTTTACTTATAACGATGGTGCACACGCACGTTTCGTCGCAAGTTGCTGCAAAACAGAGTCCCGTTGCGCTGTTCCAATTGCCACTCCAGAAGGCCATTACATCACAAATATTTCCTCAAATTTTAATCAGAAGTGTAAATATAAGTATTGCATCGATAATTTAATGCGTTCTTCGGGATAACACCAATGCAAAACGAAAATAATTTAAATGTATTTCAGCATATCCAGTTTTACTCTACGCGGCTCATGTATAAATTAGTGAAAATTGTTAGTCACATACCGGTTGATTCTTGCCAGGCTGTGTTTTATACTTCAACATCCACCGTGGTTTACCATACAGATCTACGTACAGGAATGCCAAGCCAGCGGACCAGTACGATACCATAAATACAATATTTAAACCTGAAACAAATACAGGGCCAAAGATCATAAAACTAAGATTGGTAACCATTCAGCAAAGTTTTGCTGTAACATTTAAGGGAATCTGTATTTTCCAATGTGACTTTACTGGCAATTTATATTTTTTGTTATGCAAAAAAAGAAAATGTTGTTAACTAGATTCATTGCGGAAACGTGTTGAGTGGATGGGGGTATACGGAAATAATTTCGTTTTCTACAAAAATATTCTCGTATTATTCATTATCAAAGTTAATATTTTCATTAAACGTATCTAATCACGAACACAACTGCATTGCGATAACATTGTTCTAAATAGTTTTGAAGTACGAGTAAGTACAGTTTATAGAAAACAGTTTAGAAACAGTTGTATTTGAAATACAAAACAACTTTTGATTATCGAATTGCTTACACAGCCAAAGAAAACCATGATGCAACTGAATGCTTCGTAAGGAAAACATTATCAGTGCCGATGTAAAACATTATTGCCAACAGGGCTGAAGGTTATAAAACTGAGTTTGGAAACCAGTCTCAAATCTCAAGCATCTGATCGGCTGAAATGGCGACCAGTCGCCATTTCAGCCAATCAGATGGTTGAGATTTGAGACTGGTTTCCATGCTCAGTTTTATAACCTTGGACACAGATCATTGCAAGGCTTACGCTTATCTCTAAAATATCAATTAAGAAAAATAATGAAACACAGTGAGTGCATTTATTTTCGTTGGAATACAATTTTTGTTGTACTTTGTACTTTAAGACGGAATTTGCGTGAGTTCTTAAATTCATTTCAACTGTCAACATTTGTGGACACTTGTTGACCCTTCTGTGTTTCGTGCTGTTTTATTTCGTTCGTGTATCAATCTGAACACTAAATGCAGGAACATAAAAAAACAACATATCACAAAGACTTACTCAAGAATGTGTTCGATCCTTCTTCTATCGACATGGCCTGCCATCTGGACTTTATTCCTTCCATGTCTATGGAAACCCTAATTGTTTCCATAGTTACTAAAATCTTCTGTATTTTCAACACAAGCACATAACAACCTTAATTTGGGTTAAAATCAGACGTGATTAATAAATGAAAACAAATGTAGTCGATTATTTACTATCAGATAAATATTTGTATAAACTAATCATATCACAAAGCTGCAGACGATAACCGTGTTCTGATTGTATTCCAATGTCATTGCCAAATAACAGTTTAGAAATAAACTCTACATTGAAGAAGACATGCAAATATCCAACTCTTGATTTTCATATTGTTTAAGAGCAATGACAAAATAATATAACTTAATCCAAATCCTTATAAGTAAATATCCTTATAGTTCGTTGCTAAATTTAATGAATTTTTCACTTTGAAGTTTTAGCAATGGCTGCCAACGGTAACCGAGAAATGACATTCAATATACTCCTCATCACATCAAACACGTTAGAACTTTTTCTTCCAGATTTGGTTGTCTTCTTTTGACACTGAAGAGGATAACCACATCGGTGGTGTGCATACATTTAAGATCAAAGTGACAATACAATTGATTTAACAATGAAATACTGATAAAAACAACTAGAAAAGTATTTGAAAGTATTAAACTCTAACACTCTTACGATCAAACAGCAGACGAAGAAATATGTGTTTTTATGCGCCCCTCATATCCCTACCCTCGTTTAGGAAGGCATGGGCATATAAATTCGATCTAGTTGGTCCGTACTTACGTAGATACGCCCGTCCTCTCTTTTTCTGGACAAAAACTTGAGAATGCTTTATGATATCCCCACCAAATTATCATAAGGTACTCTGTGTTGAGACATTGCAAGGGATGGTATTTGACTTACTGTATGTTGCTGTTACTAAAATACTGAAATAAAAAGCCAATTTTGAGGGACCCGGGATGTTAAATCAAGGTGTATAAAAGAATGTTTTTAACACAGCATAGAATCACAAAAACGGAAATGAGTTGAGTTTGCATTAGAACTCTGGAATAACTGTTTAAAACATCTAAACAAAGACAAAGAAAGAAACAAACAAAGAAAGATACCGCCAAACACGTATCGACAATAAGCTTACTTCATCTGTCCAAATAATGTCAGGTTTTTTTAAACGATTACATCAAACTTTCCCTTCAAGAAACCGAAAGTAGACGTGAATGGATTCTTTCTCTAATATCATTAAATCCCGGACAGTATTTTGACGAATCGCCATATCATATTGTAGAGTAGCATATACAGGTATGTTTTTTCTTAGGTATATTGTCTATGAATTTTAGACTTTTGATGCAACGGTTTTTCTTTTGTGCATGTATATGCTTGTTAAATAGAGGGTTAATATGACGGAATTCTGCGTTCAGTCGTTAATACATCCTAAGATAAATAGATACCTTCACTAAAATGGAGCTGAAAATAATTATTTTTGTTATAATTCATTCTGGAAATTTCCGCCAGTTTTCGCAATTTGCAATGTTCCCGACCCACCCACCCTGCCCCTTAACTGCGTCTTACAATGCCCCCCACCCCACTCACCCTCCCCCTTAACTGCAGTACTGAATTATAAATTTCACCCAGTTGCGTTACAATGTCCTAATAAAGAATCCAAGAGCAATCATACACATCGGTAATATTAAATTCATATAAAGCAAATACAAAAGGAAAACCTATACAACAGTTACTGTTGAAATGTATCATGTTTACCTACTGACTCAACGATCCGTATCTAGGTCGTCAGTGTTTGTGTACAAGATGGCTGTGGGATAATTCAATATTATAATAAGGTTAGTCATTCTCTCATTTATTACAAATGTATTCAAGGGTTATCATTTTAAACATGAATCTAGTCTAGATTCTGTTGTTCTAGAAACTGTTGATTTCAAATTAAAAATTGCGCTGTATGTCTAAATATTTTATCATACCACCGTGTTTACAATGGCAGTATAGGTTTAATAGGGGAATTCTGTGTTAATAATATTCGTCCATAAAAGGAAGTCAACATAATCCAATTGTGTAAGACCATATTCAATAGGATAAACTAACTCGTGTGTGTATATTAGAACACTGAAGAACATATTACTTTATTCGGGTTCAGGAAGCAGAGAATGGCTCGGTTTTATGTTCAAGTAATGGTGCTGTTTCTGGGGCTGCTGGTCTTGGGAAGTGCCATAAATCCTGGATTCAAGGCGCGAGTAACTACAAAAGGTCTTAATTATGGTAAGAATATACGATTATACTAAAGAGTTAATTTTATATGTGGTGTAGCAATAAGCAGTAACAACACAAAATATGACATAACAACTGTATATTAATAAAAACAAAATTTATCAGGATCTATTTTGATATTTGCGTGTGTCCTCTTTTTTTTCGAGCATCTTCTAAGGGTTTCCCTATTTATTCTGTATTTTATAAATCTACAATGTTACGGTCATATGTAGATAACATTTGTAAAATATTAATAATATTACCGTATTGCGTTCAATATAAGATGTCATAGACAAGAGCTCTCAAACATACAGTATTTTGTATAAAAGCAAAAGACACGAGTTGAAAGACATACTTTTATCTTCCTTTTGTAAAACATCAACAGAGAATGGTAATTGTGTCAGCATGCATGTGTTTCAGCTAATGATGTAGCGATAGCAGCGCTGGTGAAAAGTGTGAAACAGACAACGATCCCGGACCAGCATGGCTCAGCCTCTGGGTTCGACTACTCAATCACCAAGTAGGCTTATTCTGTTGCCAACCTACGCCTTAGTTAAATTACTGGAGATTTATGACCAATAGGAAAGCATGAAAATAATATTAAGATGTTTAGATAAATTATAATAAATAAATATATACAATTTACTACTCAAAATTTGATAGTTTGTAAGTTTTTCCGCTTCGATAGTTTTACGCTCATGTTTCAGGTCATTAATTAAACTCTGATGTCTTATTCATCGGTTGTATTAACTAAAAACAAATTGTTAGCAGTAAAATGTATATATTGAAAGTGATTCATTCAAATTATAAAGGGGAAGCTTTGTATTTTATATATAACATATGATGTGATTTAGCTGCCATTGTTATAAATGGGTTCAGTGCATAATTATATACACAAATGCCTATGTACATTGATATCTCGTTGGTCATATCATGATATTTATCACGCATCGAACACGCGTCCGACCCAAACAGCGGAGCAGGACTGGAGGTTATAAAGCTGAGATTGGAAACCAGTCTCAAATCTCAAGCATCTGATTGGATGAAATGGCGACCAGTCGCCATTTCAGCCAATCAGATCCTTGAGATTTGAGACTGGTTTCCATGCTCAGTTTTATAACCTTGGGCACTGTCCTCAGTTAAATAAGTAATTCCTTAAGTGTTCACTAATCATTGTACTAGAAAGTATTGTTAATTTGAAGTAATACAAAGAGGATATTTATTAATTTATCTTAAGCTTCTTTCGGTTTCAGGTTTAAATGTAATTGTAATATTGTTAACTTTTGTCGTTATTTCACAAAGCTTTCATCTAATTCTTGTGCACATAAGTTAACGTATGGCAGAGCATCTTAAACACCAATTCCATTTATTTATGTCTTGTCACATTTTTGGAGTCGATTGTATGTAATATTTATGAAAATAATGATTTTAAAAGTCATGCAGCCAGAAAACTCAAAGAAAATTCTATATAAAAGATATACGATGCACTAAAATACAACATATGCAGAACAACAGCACTTTCGGTGGATCATGTATATAAACGACTAAAGACCAGGAAGTTTTGAATCCCATTAGTCCATAAAGATGATATAAATGATATAAGGAAGTTTAAGCAAATGTGATCTAGACGTATGCTATATGCTGTGGATGTATATTTCGTGGTTGTGATTCGACCTTCCCGAAAGAATCACTATACGCGATAATATAATAATGCTTGGTAAGCATACTACTTAAAGTTGGCTAAGCACCAAGACTATTTTGTACATATATTCGGGTGTATGTCAGTTATAAGTTGTATTTCTTTTATTACTTTATTCACCTTATTAATGACTAGTAAAACAATAAAGACAAATGTTTTAACAAATATAATGTGTTTACGGGGTTTATACTGAATTTAAATAGGATATTGGCGGTGTGAAAAATCAAGGTTTGCAAAAACAAAAAGAAATGTCGATGTCTGCATCCAATAAATGTCTTATGACCTTCGCATTTGCCATTATTTCAGACATTAACATTCACTCAAGTGAAAGTAAAGATCTACTAATGGCAGGTATATGTTTGCAGCGTAATTTAAGTACTGTGCAAAACACTGGGTTACCTCGTTTGCACCACAGTTATTCATGGTTACAATGTATGTGTACAGGACCTTCTCGATGCATCACTAAACGATTTCCTATTAACTGCATATACTGTAGACTTCAAATTTATGTGTGGTTAACTTGGCGCGTACCAAACTTTGAGAAGTGTAAATTACATTACTACTCTTGATGATACATGTGCCCAAGATCATAAAACTTAATCTGGAGATCAGTCTCAAATCTCAAGCATCTGATTGGCTGAAAGGTCGCCATTTTCAGCCAATCAGATCCTTGAGATTTCAGACTGATCTCAAAACTTAGTTTTATGATCTTGGGACATGGTCACACCACAGGAGCACGGATTCAAGAAGGCGGCCGTTCGGTTTTCCGTCAGTTCAAATTCATTGAAGTTGTCACTAGTTTTTTCAAATCTAGACGAATTTCTAAAATTGTCCTTTTCTTTCAGGAAACGTTCTCTACCGGTATCTTAATTATGTGATTAATAATAAATTGTAGAGAAGTTTTTGAGAAAGAGGAGATTTTTTGTATAAATTCATTCAGAATTCAAAAGAGTAGTTATAACTTTACTGAATTAAACCGACAGAATGCCGAACAGACGCGATCTTTGCCCAAGATCACAAAACTAAATCTGGAGATCAGTCTCAAATCTCAAGCATCTGATTGGCTGAAATGGCGACCAGTCGCCATTTCAGCCAATCAGATCCTATTTATTGTCGCATATGCGTCCATGTTCTAGTAGTCAGTGAGTTGAAATGAATACAGCCATGGCGACTGTGAGGATGGTGCACCCTAGAATCTGGTTTTGCCACTGGCCGTTTCAAGGCAGTATCCCCATCGGTTCTTTGACTAATCTTTAACCGTAACCATCAATATATGTTCTCCTGTTAACTTTTCCGGATGGACCAGAAATAAGAAAAGGCAAGCCCATCTGATAGATTCATTAAATTAACAATTAAATATGTTTCAGTATCCGTGTCACAGATTTCAACCCGCCGGGAAGCACCATCAGTCTGGTACCCGGAAGTGGTCTTAGCTGGAAAGTGTCCAACGCCTATATCTCTGTCAATGGAGATTTTCATTACAAGAAATGGTTAGTCTAACTTGTTTTTGTCAGTTTTTTAAGTGTTTTCTTTCCATTTAACCAATAAACAACTGCTTTATAATAGTTTTAAACATTCAGAATGTTATGTTTTAAATATGGCTTAATAGCCAAAGGAAAATGAAATGGGGCGCACCGTACGAACTTCAAACCGAGATATTTGTCGTGTTCGGTGGCTTTCATATTGTATTTTCCTTCTATTCAACTGCATAAATTGATAATTATTCAATCAAATTAAATAAAAAAAAAGTAAAATAATAAAACTTAATAATATATTCAAGAAGACCTCAGCAATGATTTTAATGATGACTTCAACTAAGAGAAAATGTATTTCAAAATTCTGCTTCTATTATGTTAATTCGGATTTATAATTCTTCCTTGTTGTAATAATTTATCATCTTTTTTGTTTTGATAACTTGTCCAGAACATAATGCATCACGGTGACTTACATTGCATCAGATGTCTCAAACTGTGTTTGTTACTACAGGTTTGTGAGTGACAGCGGCAGTTTTGATGCCAAAGTCGAAGATGTTTCTTTCGGGATAGAGATTGACGTTGGTATGATGTCTACTGTTTTAAGTATTTTTCTAATTTTCTGAAGTAGCTTTTACTGGCCTTGAACGGGCGCAATCAATCGAGCCTGCAATGTTTTTATTAGTTTTCGTGTTCGATGGCTTTCAACGTTCCCTATTTATCTATTTATATATAACTTGTATTCTCTCTTTTTGTTGGCTGTAAATAAAAGCTGTTTTAGGTGGCTTTGCCTTAATGTGGGTGTTCATTTTTTCAATTTTTGGTAAACATGTGCTTATTAATTTTTCTCCAAGTTCCTCAAACTGAGAAATTCTTAAACAAAAACCAATTATATCATAAGATATTGTGCCATGCAGGTGTTGACCCAACTGGACGCCCCAGTATATCAGCCAAGAACTGTGGCAGTAGTATAGGAAACGTTAATTTCCACTTCCACGGAGGGATGGCATGGCTGTATAACCTCTTTCGGGACCAGGTCGGCGATCTCATCAAGAACACACTAAACAACCAGGTATTTAACTCGCATTATTTGGAGCTATATAAATATAAATGACTAATAGTATTTATTTTGCCTGTTAGTTTATAGTTAATGTTTAATATGCATATACACACTTGGGGCATTATTGAAAATAATCTTTATTATACAGTAAGTCGACCTTGTAAAATATTGTCGTTTTTAAGGAGAAGTTGTAGACGATAATGATGTTGATGATGATGGTTTTGATGTAGATTATGATGATAATTTTCAGTCTTTGATAATATTGTGTTTTTGTTGTTGCCGCCGCTCTTGCTCAGAAAGATGATGATGATGTTGATGAAGATTATAGTTATAATAATAATTTTTAAAAATTATTATTATTATTATTATTATTATTATTTGATCAATTAATTATTAATTTTATCGCAGCACTGAATAAACAAAAGTATAAGTTTGATCTATTCTTAACACTGAGACGATTTATTGTGTTGTAATCATCACAGATGTGCAAGTTGATTGTGAAACAGATCAACGAAGACGGTGAGGCACAACTGGCGAAGCTGAAAGGTAAGTCCCATAGTTCCTAATTTCTTCAAGCGCCATTCGATTCGTATAAGGTCTGAAATCATTTTCCTGATAAATCAGTGTACAATGATATGGCCATGCTGACAATAAACTCATGGTTATTTTCATGTTTATAAGTCAGAAAAAAAAATTGAGTAAGTGGCGCTAGTTATTAAGCAGAAAGTCTTAAACGGTGCTGATATTTATCATACGGCGCAGACTAGATGTTTAAAAAAATTAATATGGTACTGTAAACACCTTTCACTATAAACTTTAAAATCAGTTTGGCTCCTGACGATATTTTGTCTTAAATAGTTATTTTGTTTGAAGTGCAAGGTTGGTATCTGTACATGTATGAGGCTAAAACGTAATGAGAATGTCGAGTGGACAAGTGTGAGTTTGCAGACTCTATAACCAGGTTTTAATGGAAATTGTAAGGTAATTGTTGAAAACAAAGTTTTACTTTTCTAAAAATTATCGAACTTTTGCATAATGTTTCAGTTACTACGACATTGGCACACAAGTTTTTACTAGACTACCGCCTCATACAAACTCCGAGTTTCCAACCGCAATACCTGGAAACAGCCCATAAAGTAAGTAACATGTGAACCAAAGGCTTCAATACCCCGCCTACATGCATGACATCAATTTATATGTTTTATATTCTAGGCCATTTGCTATTACCATAAGTTCATAATGGTTGGTTAGAATGAGATTTTTCCCATGTAACTGTACTTTGCCAGTGAAACTGATTTCGCAAAGATTGTTTCCCGTTGATGGCTCAGTTGGAGTTAATTCACCAAGACAACTTGTACTTGTTTGTTCATATGTGAACCTGTTGAGGCAAGTGTGAGGTTGGTGCACTCTTGAACCTGCTTTAAACTCCCAGTTGCAAGTTGTTTTGCCATAGACTGTTCCAGATGGAATGTTCTCATTTTATTGTTTATAGTGTCTTTTTTGAAATTGATACTTTTACAAACAATGCTCTATTTCCTCTCTACTTTATGGTTGTGTGGGGATGATTTTTCTTCAGGGTTTGGCCATTTCTGATATTAACATTTCACTTTTTTGCTAGATGAAAATGTTATACTAAGTTTCCATTCACCTTTATCATATTATGTCTCCTGATTTTGTATTTGTGCATTCTAGAACGTATGTGCAAGAATTTCTAGATCGCATTGTTAATTTCATAGAAACTACACCAATGTGAATTATATGTACATGTATTATGATCAATAAAATGATTAGTTAATATTTAAATTGGTTGTTTGTAGGGAGAAATATATTGGGCCAGCGAACCAACGCAAGAGTGCCCCTTAACCCCACCCGCTATGCCAGAAAACGGTGATACCAGTAGCATGTTGTACCTGTTTGTATCTGACTACCTCTTTGACTCAATGGGATATAACGCACAGACACACGGTTTTCTGAAATACAACCTGACTCAAAAAGATGTAAGTAAGCGTTATCTGTAAGATGATACAGCCTGAAAAATCAAATTTTCCTGAAACAAAATAACATAATACGAGATTTAGGTTTTATGTGCATTAATATTAAGAATTAAGATGGGGTACACTGTTACGTGAGCTTCATGTTTTAATTATTTTTTATTTTCTTTATAATATATACGTATCATTTTATAAAACATTAATTACTTAAATACTTAAATACATCGGTATTTATTCGAGAATCCGTGGAGAAATATGATTTGCTATTCCAATAAATTTGCATTTTTAATACTTTGTTTAACTTTATTACATTATCGCTTTGGATTTCCAATATAATTAATTTAACAACAAAACATAATTTCAGCTGCCACCTTCTAGCCGCGGAGTCCTGAACACAACATGCGATAGTTTGATGTGTGTTGGAAAGCTCATCCCACAGGTAAAAATTGGGCAAACTAGTAATAATCAACCATGGCTGAAGGTTATAAAGCTGAGATTGGAAACCAGTCTCAAATCTCAAGCATCTGATTGGCTGAAATGGCGACTGGTCGCCATTTCAGCCAATCAGATGCTTGAGATTTGAGACTGAGACTGGTTTCCATGCTCAGTTTTATAACCTTGGGCACATATGTTGAAACACTCAGTAGGACCCAATATTTGACTTGGTGCGTCTATTAATGAACTAAAATCAAAGAAAAACCATTTGCATGAGAACTCTGAAATTCATGAACAATATACGATAAATTCAAGGAAATCTTACTTCCTGGTTCAAAGTGAAAGTAGAAAGTGAAAGTAGGAAGTAAGTTTTCATTGAATTTCTTGATAACCCTAACATTATTTTGACGGATTGGCACTTAACATTGTAGACCAGCATATACTTATTTCAGGTATGAGTTGCTTTCGTATATTGTTCATGAATTTCAGAGTTCTCATGCAAATGGTTTTTCTTTGGTTTTAGTATGTGCTTGGTAATTAGAACATGAATAAGACTAAATTGAGCTTGCAAACATTTACTACATCCATAGCTAAATACATTTATTTACTAAAATCTAGGTGGCAATAAGTATTTCCCCCAATATTCATTTTTTGAAATTTTAGCCTGTTTTCGCCATTTGCAATGTTTGCGACCTCTTAAATGAAATCTGATAGTTTTATACCAGATTTTAAAGATCCAAACTTGTTCAATGTTCAACTAATATTTCTGATTTTTGTCATGTTTCAGATAGGCGCTAACTATCCTAACATGAATGTGGAACTGCGTATGAACAGTACGATGGTACCTAGAATGAACATCACCACCCAAGGCATCAGTCTACGTTTTCAGGGGATGATAGATCTTTACGCAAAGAAAGATGGAGTTTCTGATACACCGTTCCTTATTTCACTGTTAGCTGTAAGTAAAGATCATGGGTTTTCTTCGAGAAATAGATAATAGGGAAAATTTGAAACCCTCCGGACAAAACTCATAAGACAATATAATTGAGCTTGTCCATGGCCTGTAATGCACATTGTTGCTCAAATCGCCTAGCACCGGTTTGAGCGCAACTCAACCTTTACATACTTCTTTAAAACTAAATATATTTTAAAAGATTTATTTCATTAAAAATAACAATAGTTACAATATTAAGCAACATGTGACATGCTTTCCCTTTGTATATACCATGTTTTAAAAGATGCAATTTTAGTTTTTAACATTTATGTAAACAGTTCCAAAGCGGTATCCCCAAAGGTTCTCTCATTTTTGTTAATTGTTTGTGGCGTCCTATTTGAATTGACATACTTATAACAAACATGCTCTCTGTCTTCCTCTCGTTTTTCGCTGCGTGGGGAGGCTGGGTTTTGTGAGTGAGGCGATTCCTGATATGCATATTTTACTCTTTTATATAAACAGTCTTTGATAAAATTAACACCGTCTATTACACATATTATGAAATCTATCCAACTCTAGTAAATTGGCATTGATATAATGTGAACATATGTCCTGTTTGTATTTTTCTTGCACAATATACATTGCAGTTGTGTATTTGTGTCTTTTTTCAGAACATGTCCACAAGTGTGAACGTTTTGGTTCAGAACGAACTTCTGTATGCAGAAATCAACACTCTCACGTAAGTTTGATAACGGCAAAGATGGTTGTGGAATTCATATCTACATCAAATTTTATTTTACAAGCATAGCGCCTGTTTGTATTTATAGGATTATATATGGACATGCTTAACCTTTTTACACATTTGGAGAAGGTGATACATTATCAATTCTTATTTATTTCAGTACGAAATAATAATTTTCAATATAGTTTCTCTTAGAAAATTATTGTCCATCAAGTGAAAACATTTTATTTATACTGGGGATGAATTGCGAATAATGGATGAGGGTTTTTAGTTTTTACATATGGTCGTGTTGTGGTACAATGTCTTAAAGTGTTAGCAGGATGTAAACAAACATTATTATAATATATATTTTACCTGTGGACAATAATCATCATATCGTTCAACCTTGTGTTTCAGGTTGAATCTCAAAGTGATCAAGTCAGCAGTCGGGATAGTTCCTGTAAGTCAATAGTTTTGTTCATTTCTACAAAGGCTGTAATTTTTTTACTCAAATCGTCAATTCATTTTTCTCAAATTGTAATTGAACATGTAGTCACTGTTCAATATATAATGTCTTTTTGACTTTTCATTCCAGTAGTGTCTCCAAAACATATTGTAATTGGACATCTTTATAAGATTTTGCACATGCAACCTTTACTAATAAGATTTTCATTATAATTGTAAATGGATACAAAAGCTTTCAACCGTGAAATTCAAATTTTGTTTAGTTTTAAGCTGTGTGCTATTTTCAAACGCATCGTATTATTATTTCAAATTTTGTTTGAAATGATATTGTCTGATGCTTTTTTAAAAAACTTGAAACATTCATAGAAATACTTCATTACCCCATCAAGGAACATGATTAAATACAATGAACCCTTCGACGTTTTCTGACTTCGAAATTAGTGTAGTGAAAGCTGTTGATAGGTAAGATATTTTCGTTCTACATACACAAACTATTAATTTTTTTTTTTCAGGATCAATTCCTCGACTTTTTGATTAACCAAGCACTTAAAGCCTACATTATTCCACAACTGAACGGTAAGACATTTAACATTAGAGATTGTGGGTACAATTTCTCCCCTTTTCAGAGACATTATACCAAACATGTGGACATGAATATCTGTGACATGATATTACTTGTCAAAGTAGGAATTAAAGAAAAATCTTGTTGCATTGATAAAACCATATTTATCAGAACTTTGAATTGATAGGGTTATAATTATCATGCACATATGCCTTAAACCACTTTAAACCATTATCAGCAGTCTTAAAAATGCACACAGTTTGTTTTGGCTATGTTTAGACATCATCATCGTACGTGTTTCCATGAAAGAATACGTGTTTCCATGAAAGAAAATATCAATTAATTCTTAATCATTACTTGTTTAGATCTCGGGAAGAGAGGTTTCCCTCTACCACTGACTGGTGATATTACGTTCCAGAACACAAACCTAGCGTTTGCGCAGGTAAGTAAGAGTGTGTTTCTCGTCAGCCATCAGATTCAACCTTATCAGTTATATTTATATATTGTTTTATGGCTAAGAGTGCCGTGTGGCGGCTATCAAAAATCTCCCCGTACATTCAGTCAGTGCTGTTGTCAATGATCCTTCTGACGTCCGTTGAGCACGCTACAAATATTTGTGTAAATATTGTGTGGCGCTCAACGCGGTGCTGGTGACGTGGACAGTAATATGCATTTCTATTGCTGCCAATTAAAAAGGATCACTCAAACCGAGCCTGCCATCTTTTCATATTTGTCGTGTTTGGTAGCATGTAAAGTTCCCATTTCTGTAATTAATCATTTGAGGTATAATGGTGAACATAGTAAGAAGGATACCGTGACAATGTCTGTTGTTGTAAAAAACTACTGTGTCGAAGATCATAAAACTTAATCAGATGACCAATCTCAAACCTCGAGCATCTGATTGGGTTAAAAGGTTGACTGGGCGCCATTTTAGCCAATCAGATGCTGGAGATTTGATCCTATCTCCAATCTTAGTTTTATGGTATTTGGCCCTAATTATCGGAATAAGAGTTTTAATAATTGACTGTAGAATTTGGATGATGCCCATTAAATTTAAACAATCTGGAGACACTTGACTTGCGATTCGATCATTGTTTATGACAAAATTAAATCTATAAATCCAACATACCCACCTTTTATTTCTGTGTGACGATTTCTGCCACAAATTCTTAATTGAAATATTTTTGAACGGCGTCAATAATAATAATATGAGAAAGAAAATGAGTGCATTCAATTTAATGAACTTTTTCAGGGCTAACAAAATGTGTTGCAAAACCACAAGCACTATTATTATTATTCATATATTTTTCTTTTCTTTTCAGGACACCGTTATTATAAGTACAGATCTAAAATATACGCATGATAAAGTTAAAGACATCGGCGGACCTCTTAAGTTCCAGCCACATGTTCAAGTGAATGTGCTATAAACCGGGTTAACAGTAGAGTACAGTGTGTTTGACAAAAACAGAAAATTATTTTAAAAACGGTTTGTCGTCATCATGATTTCAGACGATGACCTGTATGAAAACATAAAAGAATTAAAGAAATTGTCTTTGTTAGAAAAATCATGGAATTAGTATGCGCGTCAAATAGTATAAACATAGTATCATTTTTTGTCCCTTTTTCTCTCATTATTTAATTGTTACCGCCGTTAGTACTGTTTTCAGTAACTGTAAATAGAAGTTTTCTCTATTCTCTTATGCATAATCTAGACATGCATAACCAACTGTTATTTTGTAATTTTATAATGGATCATCACGAGCATTGTCTGTATGTGTTTATTTAGTATTTATAAATATGATGCGACTTACTACTTCACTGTAGATAGTGTTAGCTAAGTTTGATATTTACATGTCAGTTTCCTCTTACACCATTGACGCTTATATTTGTTACATTGAATTGTTATATGCTTTTGGTGTTCATTGAGAGAGAGAGAGAGAGAGAGAGAGAGCATGTCGGTTTCCTCTTACACCATTGACGCTTGTATTTGTTATATTTGTTATATTGAATTGTCATATGCTTTTGGTGTTCATTGTGATGAACCTACGTATATGTAATTGAAGTTGAAAGTTGTGTCACTCTTACGTGGGGAGAGAGAGAGAGAGAGAGAGAGAGAGAGAGAGAGAGAGAGAGAGAGAGAGAGAGAGAGAGAGAGAGAGAGAGAGAGAGAGTTTATCAACATTAATCAGCAATCAAGAAAAGATGTGCCATTTAAGAGCGTGTGTCTTTTATATGGGAAAAATTAAAAACTATGTATAGTTTACTTCATTACAGGCTGTAAGTGCTTCATAGTTTTCAAAGTTTCTAAAATAGCGTTTAACTTGACAATTTTAAGCGCGCTGTTGTTATTAACGATTTGTGTACATGTTAATGTTGCATTTATAATAAAACGAATGTACGTTTTTCGTTGTTTTATTTTCTCTAAGGTTGTAAATGTGTGTAACTACAAAAAAGGAAATCAAGCACATATTGCGACCCAATAGTCAGACCGGTGTGAACGGGGTCACTGGCTTTTTTCCCTCTGCAGTTGCCAGGTTTGTAAGGGGTGATTAAGTAGGTTAAAAAGATAAGAAAGGCATTTTGAAATTCAACAGACATGATAAATATCAAACTATTGCAGGCTCGATGTGATTGAGCCTGTTCATGGGCAGTAATGGAGATGCATATTATTGTTCACACCGCCTAGCTCATGAACATATGTATCGTGCTAAACGATCTTCAACGTTGGTAAATGATAACCAAACTAATTGAATGTACGGGGAGACTTTTTACTACCGCCACATGCTAATGTGATATATAAATAGATGTAAATTAAGACACTTTGAAAGCCACCCAACACGACAAATAAATATCAAAACAAATATATATATGTACTTAAATGAGAACATCTGAATTTATAAAATGGCAAATTCATCTTGTCTGCTCTTCAAATCAAACAGTTGTTGTCCGATCTTCACGAAACTTGTGGGAAATGTTAACGGGCATAATATCTACAACTAGCCAGCATTTAACTGCCGGAAACTTACGATTTATGTGGCTGGTTATCAAATCCATTCTAGTAGTACGTGGTTCCTTTGATATAATTGACATCTCAGCAAATACCCTATATAATTCTTTGGTATTAAAATTGCTGGTTTTCAAATTCATGTTTGTTATAAGATTTCCTGTGCACAAAGACCTATACATATGAAATATATAGGTCTTTGCTGTGCACAACTTTATGCATGTACACACCTTTATGTTAAACTGTTCAAACATTGAACAAAAATAATTGATAAACGTATTTTTGGAACTTTGTCACTCCTTTTTAGTTTTTTGAAGATTGACAGAACGGCCAACATTGTATCATGAAAAAAATCTCAAAATTCCGTGGGATTCCACCCCCACCCCCACCCCGGACAGGTAGGCCTATTATTAAATACTGAAATCAAGTGCATATAGACACCGATAGATGACAGCCAACTTCTGCCTGTTGTAAAAGTAAATTACACTACAAATTGTTGAAAAATTAAAACTTATTACCCATGAAGAGCTGCACAGTAGACTAATGTCGGTTAGTGAAACAGATGTAACGCCGTATGATCAGGATTTTAGCCTAGCTGTAATAATCAAAGTTGCTTCCCCTAAGTGTTTGTTTGCATTTGGTTCTACACAGAAATATTAGTTGATTTAGAAAGAAGGATAATATAAGTAGTTTACAAGAGATAATGTTATAATATATTTTGTTTCAATGCTGACAACCAGAAATAAACCTTTATAGTTAGGGAGACGCTCAGAATTGTATTTACATTTAATTACGGAAAATTATAGATGGAGATAAACCAGTGATATCCTCAACCGAGCAGGGTTGGCTTATTTACCGATCAATTGAGTATTGACCGGGCCGGTGGTCATTCAGGGTTTCGTTGAGTACTGAGGTTCAGTACTCGAGTAAGTACTGAGTACTTGATGCTTAAGATGTACTCGAGTAAGTACTGAGTACTCACTTTTGTGAGTGTACTTAAGTAAAATCTACGGGTACGTCAGGGAGTACGTTCTGTGCTGGAAAATGTTTTAAAACAACTTTTTATATAATTTTTTATGTTTTAAAACAACTTTTTGTATAATATATTAAGATTTATTTTTAATGAAAATAAATTAATTTATGTACAAAGATCGCCGTCATCAATTTCCAACGGTCACGCGGTGTCGATACTTTCAACTGAACGACGATCTGCTGGTCGATCAAGGTCGGCGATCGTCCGTCGTTAACCAGCTTGATATATCTATGAGCAGGTAATGTCAAAACAATCAACTGTTTTGACGTTTCGTGCTCAATGCCTATTATGGTAAGCAGCTTGAAATAAATGTCGCCGATTTGCGGTTTGTCTCGTGAACGAAATTCTGCCAGTACTGTATCAGCTTGCTGTTTTTCGCGCCTATTGTTTGTCACAGAGGGGTTTTCATGTCAAATCAGAAGCAACAGAATTGTAAACAAGAACTATCTTTAAAAAAAGATAAACGGCGTTGATGGAAAAGATTTATATATACATGTATATAAGAAAGAAAGAATTATAGAGAGGTGAAGCAGACACATTTTAGTTATTTTAATTTACTTGTTATAGCTTTTGACGAACCCTCCTGCCTTCTTAGTATGACCTAGAGATTAAGCGACCGAATCATGACAACTCATTAATTCATTGAAAATGTCTTTCAAAAAATGTTGAAGCTGTTGCAACAATTTCATACGGTGATAATAAGTCGAATAAAGAAGCAATGTCTTACATTAAGTCTTGATCTACATTTATTCAGTTTCAATAAAATACCTCTTGTAGAGTTAGAACTCAAGATGAATAAATGTCCTTGAAATTTAATAAATATAAATAATAACAGCTTGTTACAAGAGCGAAATCTACCAACTTTTACGTAAATTAACTTAAAAAAAAAGTGTCCCTAATGATGATTGAACCCGGGGCCTCCGCTTGAGAGGCGAGAGAGTTATCCACTACACTACAGAGAGCTAATTGTGTTTAGGCTTTGAAATTAACAATCAGTATCAAAGAAACTAGAAAGGAAACCGTAAGAACTAAAAATATCTGCACTTCTCTTTCGTTTTACACTGTGTATTGTATGCAAGTGTTTACCTGACACCCAAGAATATTCCATACTCCATATAAAATTGTATTTAAGCCATCAATATTGACTTAACTAGTTATTTAAATCGTAAAATGTTTTTCTCCAATACAATTATCGCTTTTAAAAACGAAAATGCTCGAACATGTAAGTGCCAGATAGAAATACTTACACACAATTTAAAAATCTTCACGGTAATCGTAAACAACACCCACTAACGACAATCGAAATAATCTATTTGTTTTTTCCCGCTACATAATAATAAAAATCCCACTAGATACCTCTCCACCCTGCTAGATGCCTCTCTGGTGTAAATAGCTACCAATCGAAATAGTTTATTTCCTTTTCCCGCTACATAATAATAGAATACGAGTATTTTTTACAACAGTTCATTGGTCTTTTTACCACCCACGTAGAATGAACAAACATATTATACATTGTAAATGTACAAAAAACTGGGATCCACGGACCAAGCGTGATATATTGGATATCGCGATATAACGGTTCGTGATATAACGGAGCTGCAGTATAATAGCATGGAGAGTTGGTTTTAACATTATTTTGACATCAGACTGGTAAAATTAGAAGGAACTTCGACAATATTTCACGAAAATCCGGATCGCGAAAATAGGTGACATTATAATTAGACCAACACGACTCCCTTTTTTATATTGATTTACATGCAACATTGTTTTTTAATAAAAAAGATTTCATGTGGTAAAATATATTAATTTTCATACATCTGACAACATGTTTAGTGCAAAAATCACTTAGTCTTTTATACTTTTCAATAAATATATTTAAATACAATAATTTCAGATTGATGGTACAATCCCATTCACAGAGCTGGCAGCATTTGGTATAAAGGTGCTGAAGATTTCATGAAAAATTATATGGGTATCAAATGAAGTCCGTCAAATTCATGTGGAATTCGGGACAAAAGATTTTTTTGATATGTAAATAGGATTATGCCCGACACTATTTGGGGGCTTGGTTAAAGCTTGTCTGCCGTAAGGTCAGTTGCAGATGCCGATGGAATATTAATACTGGTTAAATGTGATACATAAAAAAGCAAAAATCAACAATACCACAAGCTGAAAGTAAGAAAATGATATGCCTTATATCTACTTATCTACTACATGAATGTACTGCTAATACATTTTCTAAAACAAGCTCTTCATGCCGAAAGAGTCGCTCATATATAGCTCTATATATATAAAAAAAATAAAATAAAAAAAATCCTACCTACCCTCCTATATTTTTCTGACAGCGTTTCCTGAACCACAACTATTTTTGTATTTGGCCTTATTGCAAGCAACTCTTTTTTGTTCAAGCGTGTATCCCCTACACCGCAGAACCATTGAAGTGTTTCACCTCCAAATTCTGCATATATTGTAGCAGCTATTTCAGTTGTACATGTTATTGCGACTTTTTTTTTGGTCCGACGAAGACTCTGAATCACCACTTTAATTTAAATACAATAATTTCAGATTGATGGTACAATCCCACTCACAGAGCTGGCAGAATTTGGTATAAAGGTGCTGAAGATTTCATGAAAAATTATATGGGTATCAAATGAAGTCCGTCAAATTCATGTGGACTTCGGGACAAAAGATTTTTTTTGATATGTAAATAGGATTATGCCCGACACTATTTGGGGGCTTGGTTAAAGCTTGTTTGCCGTAAGGTCAGTTGCAGATGCCGATGGAATATTAATACTGGTTAAATGTGATACATTAAAAAGCAAAAATCAACAATACCACAAGCTGAAAGTAAGAAAATGATATGCCTTATAGCTACTTATCTACTATATGAATGTACTGCTAATACATTTCTAAAACAAGCTCTTCATGCCGAAAGAGTCGCTCATATATAGCTCTATATATATATATAAAAAAAAAATAAAAAAATTTCCTATCTACCCTCCTATATTTTTCTGACAGCGTTTCCTGAACCACAACTATTTTTGTATTTGGCCTTATTGCAAGCAACTCTTTTTAGCCAGCGGTTTACCGTTGGCTATAGAAATTGAGATCCGAAATCACAGACCTTTCAGCAGGTGCGCTCAAATGAAAAAGTCGAAGTACAGCTTCCGGTAGACGTCAGAAAAGAGTTCCAAAACCAATCATAGAAAATCAGTTGTTAACGATCATTTAAATTTATTGCTTTTAAAGAATAATCAATAAAACACTTACTCAATGAAATCAACAAAGGCGTACTGAAATTATCGATATTTATAATCAAATAAACTGCGTATGTGTAAGACAATCACAATGACGTCAAATGGCGGGTGAATAGAATCACCGAAAACGACCAAAACACCGACTAAGACCGAAATAACCAAAAAAAAAACGAAAAATACCGAAAAGGGAACTGAATTCATTATTTTTGTACCAAATACCACTTTTAAAATAAATGCCAATGTATAATTTATGTATAAATTCAATTTTTAAATCACATTCGGTCCCTTTTTCGGTCTTATTCGGTCTTTTTTGGTTTTCGGTTGTCTTCGGGGATTCTATGCACCGTCAAATGGCAATATTCTCATATTCTGAACGCGTTCAACGCATGTTCTAAACGCAGACACGGTGCAAAAATTTTGAAGTATTTCAGTATTTTGAGGGGTGTATTTTTGCTTTATTTAAAACATATAACGTGTCGATAGTTTTACGTTTTGTTACGTAACACGTAAGGGGTTTAGCCCAAACTACACACACCTCCAGTGATCTCCCCTCGATTGTGTTTACCTAAAACATTGAAAAGTGTTGAACATTTTCGAAGATTTTGTTTCAACAAATAGAGCGCCCTATAGGCTGTCTAGCTAATGTTTTGTGCGAATTTAATTGTGAAAATCATAAAAAAATGATGCCAAATGTGTTTTTACGAATTAACATGGGAGATTGTACGCGAAATCCTGGAAGGATTACAAATAAACACAGACATGGACAAAAAATTTTATTCATTTCCGAAAGGTCATGACGAGTTTTGAAACTGCTTCAACTGTATCCCAAAAATTGCATGTGTGCAGTTGTATGCATAAATGTGCAATCAACTTTACTTTAAAAGGTTGGCATATTTTGCATTTGATGATTTGTATAAATCAGCTGCATGAACAGATGAACACACATCTGATTATTGTTTACATTTTCTGGTGAGGATGTAAAGATAGACACTTCGACTTCAAGCACTTTGGAAAACAAAGTTCTGTATCACACCGGCAGTTACACCACCCAGGTTTACAGGTCTTTACAAGGTAAACAGTTGTATTTGTTTGCAAGAAAAGCTGAAATTAGCTACTAAACAGACAGGACATGCAGACTATAAGGCCTGCAGTCAGAGACAAACGGCCAAGCTTTAAGACCGCCCAGATATTTATATTTAGCAGGTCCCAGATATGAAATCAAATCATGCAGCATCTTTAATTTTGGAAAAGCTTTTGTTGCTCAAAAATTATTAAAATTAATTTGATTTATCAAAGACCACATAGGGTTACCAGTATTTTTAGCTCGACTATTCGAAGAATATGTCGAGCTATTGTACTCACTTGGGCGTCGGCGTCGGCGTCGGCGTCCCGCTTTGGTTAAAGTTTACGTGCAACCTACCTATATCTTATAAACTACTATAGCTACATCTTTTAAACTTGGCACACTTCTTCGTCATCATGTCTGGAGTGTGTATGCCAAGAACCATAACTCTAACTTTCATTTTGATCAAATTATGGCCCTTTTTTGACTTATAATTTCAGGTTAAAGTTTGCGTGCAAGCTACTGTACAAACTCATAACTTCAATACTACCAATAGTACAGCTTTAAAACTTGGCACACTTGTTCATCATCATGTCCCGAGTGTGTATACCAAGAACCATAACTCTGACTTTACTTTTGTTCAAATTATGGCCCTTTTTTCGACTTAGAATTACAGGTTAAAGTTTGCGTGCAAGCTACTATACAAACTAATAACTTCAATACTACTTACACTACAGCTTTGAAACTTTCAACACTTGATCATCATCATATCCCAAGTGTGTATGCTAAGAACCATAACTCTAACTTCTATTTTGTTCAAATTATGCCCCTTTTTGACTTAGAATTTCAGGTTAAAGTTTGCATGCAAGCTACTGTACAAACCCATAACTTCCATACTACTTATACTACAGCTTTAAAACTTTCAACACTTGTTCATCATCATATTTGAAGTTTGTATGCCAAGAACCATAACTCTAACTTCAATTTTGTTCAAATTATTGCCCTTTTTCGACTTAGAATTTTTGGTTTTTGCCCCTTTTCACTTGAAATTAGAATTAAGACTTATAAATAATTGTTAAAGGTTCAATGTTAGTGTTTTTCATATGTAATGCTTTAGAAAATGTTTAAAACAGATGTACTTTACATACTTTGGTTGAAAGTGTTGAGAAATTGTGGGGTGGGTGGGGGCATATACTATACTATACTATACTATACTATACTATACTATACTATACTATACTATACTATACTATACTATTATACTATACTATACTATACTATACTATACTGTATAGTATACTATACTATACTATACTATACTATACTATACCAGACCAGACCAGACCGAGACCCAAACCGAGACCGAGACCCAAACCGAGACCGAGACCCAAACCGAGACCGAGACCCAAACCGAGACCGAGACCAAAACCGAGACTGAGACCGAGACCCAAACCGAGACAGAGACCCAAACCGAGACCGAGACCAAAACCGAGACTGAGACCGAGACCCAAACCGAGACCGAAACCGAGACCCAAACCGAGACCGAGACGCAAACCGAGACCCAAACCGAGACCGAGACACAAACCGAGACCGAGACCAAAGCCGAGGCCAAAACCGAGACCGAGACCAAAACCGAGACCGAGACCAAAACCGAGACTGAGACCGAGACCCAAACCGAGATCGAGACCCAAACCGAGACCGAGACCCAAACCGAGACCGAGACCCAAACCCAGACCGAGACCCAAACCCAGACCGAGACCCAAACCGAGACCGAGAACCAAACCGTGACCGAGACCCAAATCGAGACCGAGACCCAAATCGAGACCGAGACCCAAATCGAGACCGAGACCGAGACCCAAATCGAGACCCAAACCCAAATCGAGACCCAAACCGAGACCGAGACACAAATCGAGATCGAGACACAAACCGAGACCGAGACACAAACCGAGACCGAGACACAAACCGAGACCGAGACCCAAACCGAGACCGAGACCCAAACCGAGATTGAGACCGAGACCCAAACCGAGTCTGAGACCCAAACCGAGACCGATACCTCAGCCGAGACCCTGACCGAGACTCAGACCGAGACCAAGACCCAGACCGAGACTCAGACCGAGACCCAGACCGAGACCCAGACCTAGTCGAGACCGAGACTATTACTATTACTATTACTATTCTATTACAATACTATTACTATACTTTACTATTACTATACTATACTATTACTATACTATACTATTACTATACTATACTATTACTATTCTATTACTATTACTATAACTATACTATTACTATTACTATACTATTACTATGCTATTACTATTACTATACTATTACAACACCAGCAACACCAATACCACCACCAACAACATTAACACCACCACCAACATCAACACCACCACCACCAGCAACAACAACAACACCAACACCCCCACCACCAGCAACAACACTACCACCGCCAGTAACAACACCAACAATGACAACACCAGCAACCAGCATACCATACTGTACTTCACCACGCCACACCACTTTAGGTGGGCAGGGATAGTAGGTTGATGGGTGTCGGATCAGGGGTTTATGGGCTGGGTTGTGTTAACCCTAAAAAAATCTACAATAATAAATTAAGTGTAATTTATTTATTTCCTAACTTGGATTAAGAAACTTTTGTTCATGTGTGTTTGTTGGAGGTGTCATAAACTCCTGAATCACTCCCCAGTTTAAATGAAGCCCAGTTACAATGTGCTTAATAATTCTGACTTTTCGAATAGTCGAGCTTACAGTCGTTTCCGACTGGCTCTTGTTTATTTTTAAATTACCTAGTTTTCGCTAGGTAACAATCTCAGTTACAAGACAAATTTATGACAATCAGTATAGAATAAACTTGCAAATTAACCACTGACTTGATTTCCCACCTCAGGGGTTTCAATTATCAATAGATCTGTATGCAGATTCTTGCATTTTGATGTAAGCAAATAAGTTTTTTTTCCACATTTGACCCACCTTATTCTGAGCTTTGGATTATTTTGATTCATGAGAATGTTGGAAACATGGTCAAATTTTGCAAGAATAAAGATAAATACAATGTATTGTGTCTACTGCATTTTAATTATGAAGTTTATACTTATTTGACCACTGAACATAATTATATTTAAATGAAGTGAAAGCACTTTTTAGTAGTTTAAGTTCAATCAAAACAAGATATGACTAGAAACTGTTTGATTATGACCCCTTAAAAAATCTCAACAAGGGTCAAACAACCCCTGGTTATCAAAAGCTATTGAAATCCCTGCTTAAAAGACTAAAAGACTCTTTTAACAAGCAAAGAACAGTCGCCGGCTCATTGGTTGTGATAAATTTGTGAAGAAAAAAAACATATTTAAAAGAAAATATAATTCTTAACCAGGGGTTCCTTTTATGTGCTAAATCTGAAAAGTCATTTTCATCTCATTTTAGTGGATTCACAATCAGCCAAAAGTAAAGGGTTAAAATGCAATAGACATGTGCACAATATTAATCACTATTATTGCAAAAATTGACCACTTTTCTATCTAAATTCTCCAACATCAATGACCACAAACTCAAAATGGTGGGGGGGGGGGGGGGGTTAAATTTGAAAAAAAAAAAATGCTTGCATCAAAATGCAAGAAATCTGCATCTAGTGTCCCTGAATTATATCTTCTAATAAAATAATTTTTGAGTTAAATGGCATATAAAGTGTTAATATTTCTGACTAGGAATATATTATCTGCATTAACTTAGTTAGTAACTGAAACAGCTTTATGAAGTAGAGTAATTTTTGAAATAGATTTTAGTTGAAGATGATAATATTCATTAAGAAAGATTGTTCATGTCATTCTAAGAGCATAACTAAAAATGATTGATATAGAGCCCCTTTCTGCCATATATATGCCTTTTATCGCATGTGCATCTAGTGTAGATCCGGATCAGACTAAATATTTGTGCCATCTGATCAGGACTTACATTGGTCACATCTTGTTTAGAAATAACCTTATGAATCTAAAATTGAACAGTGCAGATCCTGATCAAACAGCACAGAGATGCAGGGTGATCTAATTCTACACTGCCCATGCCATAAACTAGAGGTGTACATGTATATTATATGGAGTTAAGGGTTAAAGTTGGAAATGGATTTTCTGTGCAAAACACAAGTATTACATGTTTTATGTCTACTTTTTCCATGTAAGTAGACATAAATTATTATGCATAAGTCAGTATTAAGGGGCCTACATGAATACAGCTTTTATTCCATGTGTGACAAGGTTAGACCATATCAACTTGCATATCAGTGGAGTCTGGTCAGAGTCTGTTCATGTTTAGATCTTTTAGATACATGTTCTTTCTGATCAAGCAGGGATTTCAGGTGCTTTTGAAAACCAGGGGTCATTTGACCCGTGTTGAGAATTTTCAATGGGTCAAAACCTGATCTTCACAAGTCATATCTTGTATTAAGTGATACTTACACAGTCACGTATTTCTTATAATTAATTTGCAAGAGTTAAGTAAGTGTTAACTTCATATTAAAAATGCAATTTCCTCAATACTTATCCTCATTCTTGCAAAAGTAAACCACTTTTTAAAAATGTTTGTGCATCAAAATGACCCCAAGCTCAAAATTAGGTGCGGTCAAAAGTGGAAAAAAATCACATTTGTTTGCATTAAGATGCAAGAATCTGTATCAATTGAAATCACTGGATCAAGATTCAAAGTGTGTGGATTCAGATCAGATGGATGTCTTACATGCATTAAAAAGTCTAAATAGAGTTGACAGATAACAGTGGGGGAAAGAGTGTCTGTTAAGGGCTGTGCTAATGAAATGAATATAAAGAGCCCCTTTATCTGATTTATTAGATTGGACACTTCATTAAAATATGATTACATTAACATAATGCTGACTCCCTGTTACACATTGTTATACATAAAACCAAGATCAAATAGCCTTTCACAGGGTCCCTGTGTAAATACTTTGAAAGTGGAATTAACAAAGAGAAACACAAAGAAAAGAAATAAGTTATAATAATATAAGAAATAAATATAATTTTGCTGATCCAACAACTTTCATACTTTAATTGACACAAAACATTTGTTGTGCCTCTTTCATTTACTAAATGAAATTTATAAGGCATTGGCATTGCCCTAAGTTTTGATGTATTGCTATAAAGAATGGATATAAAATTATATTACCATCATCAAGTTCAACTACTGTTAAGCATCCTGACATGCACTCCACTGTTTGGAATGAATCAAAATTGGTACTTGTGTAAATTTTATTGAGTTGCATTACAACCATGGCTAGGCATTCTAGACAGTGATGCATTTTGATCCTGATATTGCTTGATCAAACTTGGCCTGTAATATTTTTGTATTTGTCCTGTTCGATTGCTTTTAATGTTCCTTTTTTTCATTTATTTCAGTAGTTCTCCTAAAATTACTTTTTAGCTCATCTGTCAAATAGTGACAGGGTGTACTTTTGTAATCACCATTTGTCCTGCGTCCATTCACAATAATCGTCAGCACTCTAGCTGCTTAATTTTTATCCGATCTTCTTCAATCAGAATGTTTATCTCAATGATATCTAGGTCGGATTAAAAATTGGGTCATGTGACCTACCTTGAAAACTAGGTCACTAGGTCAAATTATAGAAAAACCTAGTCCGCAGTCGAGAGGTCTTAACTTTGGTACGATCTTCTTCAAGCTTGGTCAGAATGTTTATCTCAATGATATCTAGGTCAGTTTCGAAACTGGGTCATGTGACCTTGAAAACTAGGTCACTAGGTCAAGTTATAATAAAAGCTTGTCTGCACTCTAGTGGTCTTAATTTTGATCTGATATTCACTTCCATTACCATAAGATCTTAGTTCCTTTCTTGAAATTGCCATATTGCATTATGGGTTCCGGAGTTAAGTGCCAAAATAAACTATTTAGACCCTGCCTGCACAAAAGCAGCTTCATTTTTATTTGAATTTAATCAGACTTGTACAATAATTGAGTTACTATGAGATCTTGGTTCCTTTCTTGAACCGGCTAGATTCCATAATGAATTCCAGAGTTATGGCCATTGAAAGAGCCAAAGAAAACTATTATGGCAATTGCATTTGCATCCACTGACTCTTGAGCAGTTGTTGACAGGTGAGCGACCTAGGGTCCTATGGACCATCTTGTTAAATATTTTGACCAGTTTTATTATGAGTGGTTTTTGCATTTTTGCAAGCATATGGCATGTCTTCCATAGGAGTTTCTTCATTCTGTTCAGATATTATATAGCTACAATGGCTGGAATAAAACTTGAAGTCCTGTTACATTGCACATTATTGGGTTGTTTTATTTTGATTATGTTTACGCTCCGCTGGCTTCCAGCACTTTCAGTGCTTTGATTTGTTCAAGCGTGTATCCCCTATACCGCAGAACCAATGAAGTGTTTCACCTCCAAATTCTGCATATATAGTAGCAGCTATTCCAGTTGTACATGTTACTGCGACATTTTTTTTGGTCCGACGAAGACTCTGAATCACCTCTTTAACAACGTATGTTTTCCCTGTCCCACCTTGACCAGTAAGTAACACATTATGCCCGGACAAACACATACAATAAAACTGAGACTGCTGACTGCTCAACATTACTTACAGTTTGTAGAACTTAGACAAAAAGTTTTGCCACCTTTCAACTGAAGTGCGGGAACTGACTGAGAGCCGGCGCACTGACTGAGAGCCGGCGCAAGAATGTAAAGCGATAGACTCCGCGGCTAAAAATAGCTACTTTAATTATCGCTCGTCCAATCACAAGAAAAGTATAACACAGATGTGTTATATGTGGACGACATTTGAAAGAAGTTAGATGTTGGGTGTAAGAGTTCATGGTGATGGATTGTTTTTAAACAAAGATAGAATTAAGTGATAATATATTGTTGTCTTTTGTTGGCAAAGGGTATTGAACGTTGAAGGATGTGCGTGTGTATTACATGTAGCTGTGGAACGCGTTGTATACAATGAGTGCGGTTTGAAATGAAATATACCGGAAATGGTATGGCCTGGGATTTATGATGAAATTTGTTTGCTGAACATTTACAAGTTTGCAGTAAATGTAGTGAATGATTTGAAAACAAACGTTTTCCTTTTAAATATAATGATAACTAGCTGGAAAATAGTGGAAGAGATGGTTGCAGTGGTAACATGCATCATGATGAAGAATTGCCAGAACTATATGTGTTGTTATGTATTCATTTAGGATGCAAAATAATTTCTCACAATTTAAGGATTTACTACACTCCTCCTTACACCTTTATCGATAAAAAAAGAAAAGTATCAACATTTAAAATACGGTAAAATGCCTTTCAATGAAATTTTGCACAAATGAATGTTAATTTCGTTAAGTTTGATAATTTTCTTTTTAATCGATGGTTGAACAAGGAGGAGTTTAGAGGATCGTTAAGAGCACTCAAAATTTCATAAATGTAACTGATTTTTCATTATTGTCATTGTAGATTTTCATTAGTAGATACTCTACTGAGAGCTATGTAAGCCATTCCTCTTTGTAATATCGTTTTATCGATATCAACAGCATCTGAAGATAATGTTAGACCTTGCACTTTGTGGACAGTTACACCAACATTTAATTTTCATGAAGGAGTTACCTGGTAGTTAAACATTATCATAGCACTAACCACATTACAATGAATTTGCTCTATATAAACTCAACAGTACCTTCAAAATTGTCCTACCACGAACATGGCAATTTCTTTCAAATTGGTACTTTCAGTATGAAAATCTATACTAACTTTCTATATTCAGACACAGCATCTTGATCCCGTAAACCAGGGGGCTGGGGGATGGGAGTGGGTGGGAGTGAATCACACTGCAATACCACCTCAAACCAATTTATTCTGAACAACAGAATAAGACCTACAAAAAATGGTTATACAATTATTATTTACTTTATAGACACGAAATCGCCTTCTTCTTGTAAAACAGAAACCCACTAGAACCGTCAATTTCAACATCAGAAACATTTGTAAACAAAGAACCATATATAGGTTACACTCACGCGCCAAAATCAAGTCACAGGATTGCCAATATTCGTAAACTGAACACAAACTTCAATATCTGCCAGGAATAACTATCCGAACAATGTCTCTTACTACATGTACACTCTTTCTATAACTGCTTACAACAATAAACTTTTAATTCGCATATATTTTAATTAAAAGAAAACACCAACTCATCGATCTATTTATATAATCTATATATATATCTATACTCTATACATAGATCTATTTATATACTCAGTTATAAATAGCTTGAGCTGGTACTTAACGTTCGCTAACGCTTAAAAGAAAACACTAAACTCATCGATCCCTTTATAACCTGGCTTACATTCCCGATCAACAGTGATCCAGAAAACGAAACTATCTAGTAGTTATAGATTACAAAAACTTTCCGCAAACAATCCTATATGACTATATCCACTCGCACTACTTAATCATGTATACATGCTTTACGTGATGAACGCCTGGGGGGTCAGTTCAAGGTTATCACGAGAAATCACAACAATCTATTATCTGACTAAACCTACATGGAATTGCATCTTGGTCATGTAAATATTTTGTTTATATATTAACATAAAACTTTTGCATACATAACCTACGACATAATTTAACAATAAAAGTCCACATAATCAAGCAACATAAAAAATACGTTGACATCTTCCCTCTTACTAATAAGATTTCCTTGGGTAATACCGTACCGTTGTACATACAACATGGTTCCCGTTCAGTACTCAACGATCTATATATATAAAGCGGGGCCACATGGTACTCAACATTCGCTATGAACCTCTATTTAAAGCCGGGCCAAAATTCCCCTTCAGCCGGACTAGATGTACTATAGTAAAGATCATCAAGTAATAGTTACATAGTAATAATATATTATGACCCATAATTCGTCCAGAAAATTCACTCATATACCTGCATTGTAACCAAACTTTGTCCCGAGGCGATAATTTTTAGTATGGCATCGGAAAAATGAAAAAATGGATGTTATGTTCTAAATTTCCTAGCCAATGCTCGGCGGAATTCAACAGAGGACATGATGACTTTTCAAAGGATACCGGATTTGTTAAGGTTAGTGCAATATTTGTTGAGATGTGCCGATTTTTAAAATCTCTGTTTACATGTGGGCTTGACGCCAATGGCGGAATGGAGGTTTTGTTATTTACCTTATAGGCTTATATAGTCGGAACACGAATTTTCAGAGAACTTGGTATTTGATAGTAAATTCGGTGTGGATAGACTGATATCGATCCCAATCTATCAAAACAAAACAAAAAAGATGAGTTTATGTAGTATAGACCCTGTGTAGACCCTATTTTTTTGGTGGGGGGCGGCCTGTTTGGAGAATACGGGGTCCGTCTTCCAAGCACCTGTGTCTTTGTATTGTATTTGTAGCTATATTATTTATATAAATGAGCACAACAAACCAAGTTACCTCGTTAAATTGATTAATGATGTCAATTAATATCATCATATTTATTATGGTAGCCATTACAATTTGCGTGTGCAATCCGTGCGTAGTGAAAATTGAAGAGTATGTAGGGGAAAGAATTTATAAATCGGTCAACGCTATATAGCCTGTTTTACAGCGCATGTAGTTTCCACGGGACATAATTATTTCTCTTTTGAGACATTCATTGTTGAGCTTCCTGTAGCAATATTCCCCCACAGCGGAAAAAATGGAAAAAAATAAATTTCCAACAATATTGGTTTAAATTGATGGCAAATATCAATAAATCGAAATACATGTATGCATAAACTCATATCAGGAATGGCCACCTTCATCTTCCCCACCACACACATCCAGAAAGTAAAGAGGGAAGGGAGAGAGTATGTTTAAGATATGTTCTTTTTCAAAGAAGACACATCACAAACAAACAAACAAACAAAAATAATAATAATAATAATAACAATAATGACCAGAGGGTTACCGCAGCGGTAAATCATTTTGCCAGTGGGGGTTCAAACCAAATATTTTGGCGCATCAACCTTACGTTTGTCTTAACGGGTTCTAATATGAACAAATACGTACAGGCTGATGTCGAACTAAAATATTACCTACTACTAAAGAATGCTGAATCCAAAAGCATTCAAACACTTAGGACCTAAACGAGAGTTCGTAGTAGCATAAAACACATAAGCAACAAAGGTTGAACAATAAAAGCGGTAGGAATTTCTATTACTTGTGCTTATTAATGAATAAATGTACAAAGTCTAACACAAACACTATATCCAATAAGTAAAGTTGAGTACCCGCCCTTTGGCTTTGCAATGCTATTAGATTCTCATGTTTTATATGTTTGTGTGCTTTTGCATGCAACATTGTAGAGCCAATAAGTCGGTTGGAGTTGTTTCACCAAGACAACTTGTATTTGTTTTGTGATATGAGAACCTGTTGGGGCAAGTGTGAGGTTGGTGCACCCTAGAACCTGGTTTAAACCCCCAGTGGCAATTTGATTTGCCACTGACCGTTCCAAGGCGGTAACCCCTCGGGTTCTCATTTTTTGTTTATTGTTAGTGGTGTCTTTTTTGAAACTGATCATTTTATTAACCATGCTCTCTCCCTCTCTCCTCTTCTTGACTGTGTGGGGAGGCTGTTTTTTCTGAATGTGGCGATTCCTGATATGCATATTTCACCTTTTTTTTAATTATTAAGATTTTTTGTGCGCAAGAAAATAAACATTTCAGCTTTTGGCTCTTTTTGTAAAAATAACATTATGCTAGTATTTTAAATAACATTAGAATATCGATTCATTTTCTGCAAATATTTTTGCCCATAATATTATACGCCCACTGAAAGGTAAAAAAAGGAAAAGTTTAAGGGAAGTAACTTCGCCGAGAATGAGAGTGAAGTTTTATTGGAGTTGTCTCTCTTCCGGAAAACGGTAAATATGATTATCTCGCTTTGTTAGGCCGACAGTTTGTACGAGTTGTCTCGCTTGATTTTACTTAAAAGTCGGTCGTTTTACCCATGACATCCAGATCTAAAGCTATTTTATTTTCGGTTCAAACCGAGTCATAATGTTGAGAGAGCAAAACGCTAACAGTGCAGATCCAGACACTTATTTGCCAACTGATCTGGATGTACATTGATCGCTCTTGCGATAAAGCCATATAGCATAGTGTACATTGTAAAGTTATATCTGCAAATCTTCACGAGAATCTGACAGTGTCTGTGCTATTTATATGCTGCTTATATTTACATTCCAACAACACCACCACCCCACCCACCCACTCCATCCCCAACCCAAGTCATATTGATAACAGCTGAATTAATTTAGAAAAGTAGATATATTTAATAAAGATTAACAACCGTGAATGTATTTCATACAGTTTGATTAATACACTACCACAATAACAACAACAACAACAACAACAACAACAACAACAAATGTTATATTTGCCATAAAGAATCATTTAAAATTATTGTTTTGAACTCTTTTGGGATTTCAACATCTAATCTATAAATATATGTATTATGGACAACCGAAGCTTCCCAGATGTACCATAAACATCAATGCCCAAGGTTATTAAACTGAGCATGGAAACCAGTCTCAAATCTCAAGCATCTAATTCCTTAATAATCCACCATCTTTTACTTTTTTGTGAACCTGAGGTCTTGTGCTGATGGCTATACCGAGATTGGAAACCAGTCTCAATTCTCAAGCATCTGATTGGCTGAAATGGCGACTGGTCGCCATTGCAGCCAATCAAATGCATGAGATTTGAGACTGGTTTCAAAACTCAGTTTTATAGACCAGTTCTTTCCTATATACTTCCAATATCTTTATAATTTAGAACTAAAGATGAATGTTACCAGACCTGCGAATATTTCCTTATTAACAGTGAGTTACCCTTATTTAAACATCCATTTCTTTCATTTTTTCAGTAACCCTTAATTTTATAACCAATTCAAAACTTATCAAAATAAAAATTTTGATGTCATTTAATCCCTGTTACTTCATAAATCTGATAGGAATCTGCAACACTTGCTTCTTGGTAAGAAATAGCATATTGAATCTAAAAGTGAACAGTGTAGATCCTGATCATATGGCACAGATGAGCTGGCTGATCTGGATCTAAACTGTTTGCACAAGCAGAAATACCCTTATTTATGAAGTAAAAGGTTTAAGCCAGCTTTCCTTGTTTGATGACAAAGCTGAGCCCAAGATAATAAAACCAAGATTGGAGACCAGTCTCAAATCTGAAGCATCTGAATGGTTGAAATTGCGACCATTCACTATTTCAGCCAATCAGATGCTTGAGATTTGAGACTGGTCTACAGTTTGAGTTTTTGTTTTATCTTGGACACTGATGTAACAATGCTAACAGTCATTTGAGAAGTTGTTTTTTTTTTACAAGTTATATCCAGCTACTGCAGTTAAGAATTTATACATAATGTATGCACCTATTTTTGTGATACATTTACAGAATCCGCACAACTGAAGTGAGTCAGAAGGAAATAGCTGAGCTTGTAGAGTTTTGGGATTGCCTCACCCTAGGACTTAAATGACCTCGCACCCAGCATGCTTCTCAACAATAACCAACCTCTAAAAAGGTGAAGACCAGAATGGCCACTGCCAAGACTATTACCCAAGGTTATAAAACTGAGCATGGAAACCAGTCTCAAATCTCAAGGATCTGATTGGCTGAAGTGGCGACTGGTCGCCATTTCAGCCAATCAGATCCTTGAGTTTTGAGACTGGTTTCCAATCTCAGTTTTATAACCTTGGGCATGTGTTCTGAAAGCAAAGAGTCTTGGTTTAAAGTCCTACACATTTACTACTTTTCTTTCTCCCTCTGTTGTAAAATTTCAATGTTTAAGTCCCAGCCCGGCTTCACTCTTTAACCCTGTTACAATGGTCCCAGGTCCAAGTCCAAGCACCCAACTGCTTTTCTTTCTCACTATGTTCTAGTAATTCCAGGTTCAAGTACCAGCCCGACTGCACTTCTCTCTTACCCGGTTACAATGGTCCTGGGTTCAAGTCCCATCATCCGCATGCTTTTGTTTCTTACTATGTTCCAATAGTTCAAAGTTCAACCCCAAAAGGGCGGCTTTTTTCTTAAATAGTTCAAGGGTTCATGCACGAGTGTGACCGCACTTCTTTCTTCTTTTTTTTCACCAGGTTTCAAATACATTATATTACACCTTACTGGAGTTAAATTTACTAAAACAGTGCCTATGTTCCAAACAAACGGAGGTTCGTGTGAGGTCAAACAAGCGATGTCATGGAGCAGCAAATATTGAAGATGTTCGGACCTCAGCATGCCAATTAGAATTTTTCAAATAAACTAGACTGTCCTCTGGACACTGATGCCCCTACTGCTGCAACAGCATTTGTTAAAAAAAAAGTGCCAGTAACTCTGGAAAAAAATCGTCGCATGAAAATATCTTTTCTTTATGATCATCTTCACATCCTGCTTGATCATCTGTGCAGGTTTGAAAGAAATCCACCAAACAGTTAATGAGGAGTTGATGCCACAAGATTTGGGGGACGTACGAACGGACAAGTGCAACTCTATATGCCTACCACTTCATGGGTAGGTGGCATAAAAACAGTAACTTTTAAAGAAAATTTAAATTTACAACTATTGATGCATGTACTTGTTTGAAAATCTAAATTTACTTGACAAGGCAACAGCAAAGCAACCCTACCTGAGCTTGACAATCGTATATCACCTGGCCAAGATTTCACATAACATGTCCCCAAGCCATACTTTCTATGCTTTTTTTCTCCAAAATAACTGTTAGATGATTATAACTCTTGCTAAGATCACAGTTAAACGCTTTTCTTTTGTTCAGAATTTGAATGTAATCCTCCAAACAGACAGACTTCTGCCAATCTGCCAAATCTGAATCTGCCAAATACTCCAAACCCTCTTAACAGAGTATTATGTGGAGTGCGCTGTCAGAAACTTTGGGAGTAATATTAGATGTTTTGGGAATACTAATTTTCGTAGATGTCTGGGTTGGTTTCTGCACCTTAACAGCTAATACTAATAGAAGTGCCATGAATATTAAATCAAAGACGTCTGATGAGGTTTACAAGCAAATTGGTTTGCCCAGGGTGCTACAATAAAGGGTGAATGATGGATGTTAGATGAGTGATAAGAAACAAATGATCTTATGGGGGTGATGGATGAGTTGATGATGGTGATTGATGATCATTTGCAACACTCTGGTTAGAAGCAGTGTCTATACAGCTTGGCCTTGATTAAGGCCAGGCTGTCTACCTGAGCAATGTCTGGTGGAAGACTGTTCCAGATCTTTGCTGTGCGTGGAAAGAATGAATGCCTGTGCCCATCGATCCTGGAGAAGGGGATACTATATCTGTGTCTCTGTGTATGGTGTACATAGTGTGGGAATGGGATCCTCACAAGGCTGTGTTTGATCTTATAGAACATACATAATGATGTGATTTTACGGCGCGTTTCAAGTGTAGGTAAATTGATCTTACTTAGAAGTTTAGTAATACTACTGGTATATTTGTAGTCATTCAATATAAATCTTCCTGCTCGATGCTGTACCATTTCAATCTGGTTAATGTATTTCTTTTGCCCAGACGGAGGCGCAATACTCCAAACAAGGGCGGACGTATGTCTTGTATGCTACTTCTTTAAGTTTTGGGATGTCAGTTTGGATATTTCTTTTGATAAATTTAAGAGTGTTATTAGCCTTAGTAGTGAGAATGTTGATGTGTTTAGACCAAGAGATGTACTTGTTCTATTTGTTTATAATATTGCGACAGTGACCATACTATATAATAATTTTGCTAACAGATCCGAATACTTTCTGCCATTTTCCTAAATATCCTAAATTAATAGTACAATACATTTGTCTAACAAATGTATACGATATGAGATGTTGTAAAGGTGTGGTTGATCTGAATTTCATGGTCGCGTAAATAGATGACCAATAAAAAAAATAAAAAATCGATTTCTCTCTTTATATTTCATTGTTTTTAAAAGGGACCTTAAATATTGTTTCACTATCATATTACTCACGTGGGCATTTAAATTGTTTTAAGGTACATGTATTTTATGGATTTTTAGGTTTTACGTGGTTTGGTGTGAGAGATTCTAATTTCATGAAAGTAAACTTGTTTTTCTGACTTCAGAGCTTTGTTTTAGCTTGATGCATCCTTTGTAGAGCACGTGAATGTTAACTGTCATACAAAAGTCAAAATAAAAGAGAAATATGTAGAAATGTCTTGCATTGAAAACGTACTTTTTGTGGGAGTCCAAACTTCCTGTAATTCCACTGTTGTGAACAAATACTGCCACAGGAAGACGGTCAATAATAATACCAAAAATGTCTTAGTAGATAATTCATTACACAACAGAAGATATGTACAAAAAAGCATTCTCCAAGTGACTGTGCTTATAATTTTACATCCATATTTGTTTACATATTTATAGTGTAGGACTTCCCAGAATGCAAGGTATGGTGTACAGTACAGGACACTACTTTTGAAGTTTCTGTTAACATTCTAAATAATAAATACTAAATAAAATGCATTTTTACTAGTATAAGAAGTGATTTTGAAATGTTCGAATGCAAATAATAACATATTAATATGTAAACTATTCACACAGTCTTTCTCGTGAATTATAAAAAATACTTCTTACCGATCGATGTTTAAAACTCACTGAAACACATAATCGGTACCTGTTTTGCTTGTGACTGTTTATATAACATTTATTCATTGCAAAATACAGTTTTCTACGTTGTATTGAAATTGGAATATTCCAATTATAATTATAAATTATAATACATGTTTGTATTTTTTCAGTTTATATAAACCTAATCGATTTTACTAAAGTTAAATAAAATAAGGTAAACGAGGATTTTCAAAAAGGTTTGTTTTTAAATTGAACAAGACACAGTGCAACTTTCTGATTTTGCAGATTTGGCTATAAAGCATTTATTTTACAAAAATATATAGCTTTTCATATATTCATAAGAAAATGGTAGTCTCTATCATGTCTTTGGCAACGTCTTTCAACGTTAACCGGAACAACTTGTAAAGAATTCTAGTGCAATTTCGTCTGGAAAAATGACATGCGATACCAGTTCGACGTTCAAATTGCAGTTCGAAGTTCAACATTCAAAACTACTTTGTGGAAGTTCGAATTTCGGCATTCGAAACCAGTTCGACGTTCGACTTTCAAATCAGTTTGACGATCATCTTTCAAAAGCTTCTTTGAATGTCGAACGTCGAAACGGTGCACCCAAGATCCTGGTTTAAACCCCTAGTAGCAAAAGTTTTTGCCACTGACCGTTCCAAGGCAGTAACTGCAATGGTTCTCTTATTCGTTAATACAGGTGTTGTCTTATTTAAAATGATAGTGTTATTAAGGCAATAGAAAAAATATTTTAGATTCTCATCCCCGCCCGCTCCTGTCCAAAACCACCCGCCCCCCCCCCCCCCCCAAAAAAAAAAAAAAAAATTATTGGCAAAAAAATCCAGATGAGAATCTAATAATAATTTATTGTCTCTGGCCTAACACATGCTCTCTTTTCCTCTCTACATTTTCGCTGCGTTGGTAGGCTGTGTCTCTGAATGTGGCAGTTCCTGATATGCATATTTCACTTTTTAATCCCATGATGATAAGCACCCAGACTCCATCGTGAGGAATATGACCAGTTTGACGAAATTTAATATACCTCAATACCTATAAACAAGCTAATCACCCAAAGACCTGCAAAACATGACATAGATCGCTAGTAATAGTTGTCTCGTGAAGAATTAGTAGAACTCGCTTTAAATAAGTCATGCAAAGGCCAGTTTATATACCTCACCTATGTTCTAAATAAACCGACCTCCTTTTTTCTTCAAACTTGAAACATAACAAGATGCACCAATTTTTCTTCTTTTTATGAAATAATTTATTAATTTCCACAAATGCGTTTGAAAACACTTACACTTATTCAAAGTACGGGTAAAAAATAAGTCGCAAAATCTTCGGAAGCGAATATATTCTTCGTTAACGAAAATTAATGACTTCCTATTTAAATATGAATTCTTAAGTAATAATTTTGAACAACGCAATTCTGCAATAGTGCGATTGCTTACTAGTATCTGTTACACATGACTTTTTGGCAGTTTTGGCCGGTTTCAGTATATCCTCTTTACAAAAGCTACTGTCGATTTTTATGGTTTTTGGTTTCACTCAAACCTCGATTAAATGTTCTTAGTTTATGGACGCACGAGGGGATTTTAATGGCCATTTTATAAATAGATTTTAAAATGATGTATCTTTTTACGTTTCACAATTTGAAGAATGTACTTTCCATGCAGGAAAATTAAAATTTTATGATTGGCTTGGTTAGAACATTGGTTAAGTGTATCAATTCATGAAAATATTGGATAACATCTTCCAGCTGCATTCCTCCAATATCCTTCGCAGAGTTGTCGTTCCTTATATTCACTTACCTCTGCGAAAGGCTCAGTGTCAAGATTTTTTTACCAAGCTCGACAGCAAGCTAGAGGTAAAACGAATGACAGAAATCTTCATTAATCTTCATCTTTCATTAAAACCAAAGAACACAAGCTATTGTAAATGTAATTGGTGAACCATTTCTTTTTGTTAAACTAAAAGTAGTTGAAAGTAGTCCCAGCCTTTAACAGAGGTGAATGTAATGAGCCGATAGTGTAAGAGAGTGCATTCCTCTTGCAAAATAAGCAGTCTGCTCAACTTTATGACATCATTTCAAAGAATAACGTCAATTTCTCGAAGACGGCTTTTCCCGTGACGTGCCCCATTTAGCAGTTGCATTCCTTTTGGGCCCTGGTTACATTAATATATTGCATTATGTACATTCATTAAAACGAGAAGATAAGTGATAAATGAAACTCATAAACTTCCTTCATTGTATTTTAATATCGTGTTCACCACCTATCGCTTGAATATTGTCTAAGTAAAAAAATAATAGTGAAACTATCATTATTAAACAGGGTAAGACGCAGTTCTACTATAAACGATGACAGTACACGGGTTTGACAGGGGATTTCCGTTTTAATAAGGAAGTTAATACAAACGCTTGATTTTGATGTTTTCCAAAGTAGTAGGATAAACTATATCTCGCTTGCAATTATATATTAGCAAACTGCATAACATCTAGATTTATTCGGCTTCGAGATGCAGGAGGTGAATCAGTTGTGTGTTCATTTACTGCTGTTGTTTCTGGGGTTGCTGGTATTGGGAAATGCCATAAATCCTGGATTCAAGGCGCGGGTAACTACGAAAGGTCTTAATTATGGTAAGAAGTTTACAATTAATCATGAGAGTAAAATGGATTTGTTTAAACAATTTTGATGAATGAAATCATATTGACTTTATTATTATCAGGATAAAGAAAGTAGCGCATATTTATTTATTGTAACTATATGAATTAAATCCCTAAAACGTTGATATTGCGATTTTGCAACGATAGTAAAAAGATAGATCTATATACTTTTATCCATCTTATCGATAATAAAAAGAATACTACCAGATGAGAAATGATCTAATCTTTCAATTCAGAACAGCAACAATAGAAACAGTTCTTAATATGATGGAAAAACAACAATACAACTGCAAAATAAAATTAAAAAATATCATCTTTTTCATATTTTCATGAGTGATTTTCCTTTATACACTTTTCCGATAAAAATTATTTAAACATCTGAACAAAGCAAGGTTATTGTCAGCATGCACGTGTTTCAGCTAATGATGTGGCGATAGCAGCTCTGGTGAAAAGTGTGAAACGGACAACAATCCCGGACCAGAGTGGATCAGCCTCTGGGTTTAAATATTCCATTACCAAGTAAGCTAAATGCAGTTTCAGTGTTTGTAAGAGTTTATGTCTAGATGAACGCATGAAAACTAAATACGTATTTAGAAACATTGAATCTTAGAGTAAGTTATGACATTTGACGTTATAAAATATTGTGTGTTCTAGTGGTCATTAAGTAGAAATATGCTGTTATCTATATAAGTTTACTTCTTTCGGTTTCAGTTTTAGAGGTCATTGTAATATTGTTGAATTAGAAAACTTTGTCATTGTTATACATATGCAGTGAACTTTAATCTATGCTATTTTTTTTCTTTCTATCTGATCAAATTGTTTCAGTCATCTATGACTAACATTTATTTTGCAATTTCATTGGCAATTAAGTAGGAATTAGCGAACATAGCATGTCTGTCAATTGTACTCTAGCTATAAACATAGCTTTTATGTTGTCCTGTAATACGCTTCACTAAAACTATACTAACATTTAAGTATGAAGATATACCCCAATTCAAAGCATGAAAATACTTTGATATGATAAATATGATTAATAGAATTGTTTTGTCAAGTGTGAATATTTTTGTTGTTAAAACACAATTATTAAGGGCTTTCCAAACTCTCTATCGCACTTTTATCAACAAAAAGGAGATTTATTTGAAAATTCGCTAAAGGCAAATTCTATCAAACTTTGCACAAATAAATGTTATTTAAGTTTCTTTATTTACATAAGTTAAGAAATATTAGAACAGTAAATAATAGCTATACGCAAAAGTTCCATACAATTCTATGTACCAAACAAAACTAACTCTACAAAACATCATTGTAAATGCCCAAATTAAGAACATGATACTGATTAGTTTAAACATTAAGCAAAGAAATACAACAAAAACGACTGCACATTCGGCGGATTATAACTATTAAAAATTTGTAAAAGGTGACTTAATACCAGGAAGTTTTATATTCAATCTCACCATAAAGATGACACTAGGAAGATAAAGCATCGGTGACCTACAAGTAGACACCTGTGGTTATATAAGATTACAGTGATATGGCTGCGACGAAATCTTGCCGGCTGTATCAGTCTACGCTATAATAAAATGCATCTAATAATTTAATTGCAGAGTAATTATACAATGTTATATTTATTTTCTTTATTTAAATTTGAAAAAAAATAATTCACTGAGTATTATGATTCACATACGAAAAAATAAAACATCGCAACAATGCTTAAACATAGCATTCTACTTCTTTTTCTTTTAAATATCTTATAAACTAATGACAGAAGAAACATACAATTTTAAATACAATATCATAAGAACTGAGAGGAAAGAACAGTCTCCAGTCTCAAGCATTTGATACGGTTCAACTGAAAACTTCTTTCCAACAATCAAAATAGTTTGTTTTAAGACTGTATTTCAACCTTGAGCCCTAAAACGCCACATTTATAACGTTATGTTTCAGTATCCGAGTCACAGATTTCAACCCTCCCGGAAGCACCATCGGTCTGGTACCCGGAAGTGGTCTTAGCTGGAAAGCATCAAACGCGTATATTGCTGTCGCTGGAGATTTCCGTTACAAGAAATTGTAAGTCTTATTGTATTAGGTCTGAAGGTTATAAAACTGAGATTGGAAACCAGTCTCAAATCTCAAGCATCTGACTGAATGAAATGGCGACTGATTGGCTGAAATGGCGACTGGTCGACATATCAGCCAATCAGATGCTTGAGATTTGAGACTGGTTTCATTGCTCAGTTTTATAACCTTGAACATAGGTCTTTTTCAGTTTTAAAGTATTTTAATATACCAACATGCTATCTAATCTTTACTACTTTGAAACAATCAGAAAAAAATATCCCTGAATATATTTTAATAGGATAACAAAATATGCACCATACAAAAATGGGTATTCGGAGAAATGTCTCGGTGTTCAGACCTTGAAACGACAAGAAGCATTTCGCTGAAATCTTTATAAAATGCTGTCAGAATGTGCACAAAAATCAGCAGCTATGTCTAAGAAAATAATAATAGAAAGAATACGAGATATGTTTATTTTAAGAGAAAGCAACACTGTAGGAAATGTCGAATAATCCACTAAGACACATTTACCGTGTAGTTATAAACTATTACCAAAACATTTATAATTATATACATTACATATTTCAACATTTAGACGACGCTTATGACTTGAAATATTACATTATTCAATCAACATTTATACAAACTGATTTTCATATTTTCGGAAGTATTATTTGTTTTTGTTTTGTTACCTTCATGACAATACTTAATGCCAAACGGTTAGTTTTAATGCCTCAAGTATCAAAACACATTTCGTGTCCAAGGTTATAAAACTGAGTATGGAAACCAGTCTCAATTCTCAAGCATCTGATTGGCTGAAACGGCGACTGGTCGCCATTTCAGCCAATCAGATGCTTGAGATTTGAGACTTGTTTCCATACTCCGTTTAATAACCTTCAGCCTTTTGTTACAGGTTCATAAAGGGTCATGGCAGTTTTGATGCCAAAGTCGAAGGGATATCTTTCGGAATAGAGATAGACTTCGGTATGATTTCATCTATTTTAAATTGATTAATTGATCTAGATTTTATATGTTACGGTTTGATGTGTCAGACCAGTTGCCACCGTAAATGATACTGGTCTTCACAACATTTCGATGAAACTGGCGGTGGATGATCGAAGTATGAATGACGCCGATTTCAAAAATGTCTTGAATTTAATAAGTTTAGGTTCTAAGTATTATGTTTAAATGATAGGATATGAGAAAAGTCTGTTCGTGTGACTTTCCCAATTACGCTTATTCACTGCATTTTTTCTTAAATATTTAAAAGATAAATATGCGTTCGTATGATTTTCCAATAAGTTTTTGAAACTTAATGTATAGATAACACCAAAACAGGCAAATGTGGCGGTAGCGCCTGGCCAAACATGCAAAAGACAGACACAGTACATAGCATCTGTAGCTCAAAAAACAGGATTTATTAATTATACCTATATAAGGCCACCCACAATGATTGACATTCTGCATGGTTTGAAATTAGCATATTACCCCCAAGGGAGATAATTGAAACCGATATGTACAATGAAGTGAAGTACGGGAAGATTTTTTACGGATAGAAATTTTTAAACAAAATGCAATTTCACAAGTATTGTGCCATTGCAGGGGTTGACGCCAATGGACGCCCCAGTATTACAGCCAGGAACTGTGGCAGTAGTATAGGGAATGTGAACTTCCACTTTCATGGAGGGATGTCATGGCTGTACAACCTCTTCCGGGGCAAGGTTGGCAATCTGATTAAGAAAACTCTCAATAATCAGGTACCGGTATTTCATTTTGAGTATTCACTTCAAACTTAATACATAATAAGATACGTGTAAATAATGTTCACTTCTTTTTATGATAACGTCGTGCCTTCGTAAATCCACAATATTAAAACAAGGTAGGGGTAAAAATAAAAGTCACAAAATCTTCAGTTTTGTGAGGAGGACAACCCGAAACCGGCCAAACAAAGCAATATATTTGATGTTGTTAAGCAAACGCATCGTTGCAGAATCGAATAGAATTGTCCGACATTATTAATAAGAACCTTTATTTAAACAAGGAGGCAGCGACCTGCGTCAGATAAAAACATATTCTCTGCAAGCGATTTTGTGGCTTTAGTTTTTAGCCCAGTCTGGATTAACTGTTAATGGTTTGCAAAAAGATAGGACATTTAATGAGGAGTGTTATAACGTGCCCAGTTTTAGATAACTCGTCGTTATTTTGGTTTATTACCCTTGTAAAATACCTTATATGCATGAGCCATATTGAAATTAGTAATAGTAGCAGTGTTTGTTGTAGAAGTAGTTGTATTATTATTATTATTATTATTATTAGTAGTAGTAGTAGTAGTAGTAGTAGTAGTAGTAGTAGTAGTAGTAGTAGTAGTAGTAGTAGTAGTAGTAGTAGTAGTAGTAGTAGTAGTAGTAGTAGTAGTAGTAGTAGTAGTAGTAGTAGAAGTAGTAGTAGTAAAAACCGATAACCGACACATTCAGTAATTATATTGTCATTATATCAGATGTGCAAGTTGTTGGTGAAACAGATCAACGAAGATGGGGAGGCGAAACTGGCGAAGCTGAAGGGTAAGGCCATAAATAACATTCACTTTCCAGTTGACGCAAAATCTTAGCAATTCCATATTTGCGTAATGTTGCCATGTAAGACCTGTTTCTATGTTAATCAGAACAGCACGGATTTACGTTATATGTAGGTTACACAAGTTGCAGTGAATTAAATACAATTAAAGTGAAACCTGTCTTAAAGGACCACGTAGGGGTAAGCCCAAACGTGGTCTTTGAAGGCAGGTGGTGTTTGTCCATAGGTGAACGTGTTCTTAGGTCAGTCAATGGAACAAATGTGGCATTTATTTACAGGTGGTCTTTGTTTAAAGGTGGTCTTTGGCACAGGTTGGACTGCATAGCAACATGTTTTTTCTAATCCTAAAAACATTTTGGTATGATCTTAGTCAACGCGTTCATGTAATTTCACCAGTGGAGCTTAATTATTTCAAAGTTTTTATGTCATTTGCAACTGGAAATATGACTCATGGGTGGCTGGCATGGCGTTGAACCTCTAACCTCTATATTTCACTTTTTCTAAAATATAAAGTAAGACCTCTGCATTTAAAAAAACTATGTATTTAAGACGTAATTTTGAAATTACAGAGGAGTTTTTACTGTGTTGTCTGCAATATGTTTGTTGTTGTAAAGTTAGGCTTTTCATTCTGCGTATGCACACTTTAAAAATTGCCTTAAGTAATTTAGATGACTTTGGTTATCATTGCTGAATGCCTTACGGTCAAAAATTTATGCTGAATAACTGCAATTCAGCTATCTCTCAAACATCTGCTGAATTAAACAGCGACATAAGCATGAGGCCTAACAACTATTTTTACCGATTAAAATATTCTTTTGTTATAATAAATACAAGATTCTTCGTTTCAGTAACGACGACATTGGCAAAGAAATTCTTGCTTGATTATCGCCTCGTACAGACTCCTACCTTCCAACCGCAGTTCATGGAAACAGCACATAAGGTTAGTAAAATTATAAACAAAGGCTGCAATATAAAAAAATAATATAACTTAATGAAAACAGTCTTTGCCATTAGTTACTAATGTTAGTTCGTACATGGTGGTCTTTAAAGAGAATTTTTCATAGTTATATCTTAAAGATTCTTCTTTCTCACGGGACTGTACTATTTCAATGAAATTGATTTTCCAAAGGTTTCTCTTCAACTCTGTAAACCTGATTAATGACTGCATTTTGGCGCACGAGAACGCAAAGTGAAATAACGCCGACCGAAAAAAAACACGAAAAAAATGCCGAGCGAAATAACCCAAGACAAATAACGTAATAACGCCTTAATAACGTTTTTTTTCGTTATTTCGTCTTTTAGCTTGGAAATAACGACAAAACGAAACGACATAAATCAGCCACCATAAGAATGGCTATGTCGAATAGTCTTAATTACAGTATATTTGGGGCACGGCACGGGAAAAGGTACCTTCGGTCATTTTTAGTGATATTTTAGTTGTTACTAAATTTAGAAAGACCTTACAACTATAAATCTATTTCCTATCACTAAAATGTGTTTTTGTTACACATTTGGACAATAAAATAGTATTTTTACCGTGAAATGCATAATAAATAATGTCGTCTGCTCAAATTTATGACGTCATTTCAAAGATTGACGTCAAATGTCTGAAGGTACCTTTTCCCGTGACGAGCCCCATTTTATTTCACAGAAAAAGCAACTGTCTTAGAATAATGTTCAAGAAAAGTACTGATTTAAAATATATCTTTGTAGGGAGAAATATATTGGGCGAGCGAACCAACGCGGGAGTGTCCTTTTTTCCCTCCCCTCATGCCAGAAAACGGTGATACCAGCAGCATGCTATACCTGTTTGTATCCGACTATTTGTTCGACTCTATAGGATATAACGCACAGACACACGGCTTTCTGAAATACAACCTGACTCAGAAAGATGTAAGTAAGCGTTATCTGATTGCTCATGATACAGCTTAAAAATCCTATGCCCAAGGTTATAAAACTGAGCTTGGAAACCAGTCTCAAATCTCAAGCATCTGTTTGGCTGAAATGGCGACCAGTCAGATCCTTGAGATTTGAGACTGGTTTCCAAACTCAGTTTTATAACCTTAAGCCCTGATGTAAGTTATATTATTGCATAAATATTAAAATTTGAGATGGGATAATCTTTTATGGGAGCTTAATGTTTTACTTAATGTTTAGTTTCTTAAGATAGATGTATCATTTCAAAGAGTATTATCCAAATAAATCGCTAATTTAATTTTATAATCCAGTACATAAATGTCAATGGCTAATACAAATTGTGATCATAAATTTGCACACAATTATTTCTACATTATCGCTTTGGATTTCTAATATAATTAATTTAACAATAAAACCTGATTTCAGCTGCCACCTTCTAGCCGGGGAGTCCTCAACACAACTTGTGACAGTTTGATGTGTGTTGGAAAGCTCATTCCACAAGTAAGAATTTTGAAACTATTGGGATGACTTAAAAAAAAGTGGAATTGTCATATCCTAGAGACACAGCCTAGAGATGTTCGAAACATGGAAACGACCAAATATTATATTTGTTTTTTTTATTGACAAAACGCCTTCAACTCACTTTGAGAAAAAAATGAATCAAAACGGTATTTTGTTTACGTTTTGCGTAAAGTCTCCTAAGAGCATAGGGAATATGCTCTGTTACTCTTTTATTGAGACATGGAGATGCATACCATCGTTTGGGATGGATCAAAATTGTACTGTTTATTGATGTAATATTGAGTTGCGCTCAACCCGGGGCTGGACGGCTTGAGGAGTAATATTCATTCCCATTACTGCCCAAGAACAGGCTCTATCAAACAGAGCCTGCAATATTTTCATATCTGTCGTGTTCGGTGGCTTTCAACGTTCAATTTTCATCTATTTCTCTGTAAAAACAAAGTATAGAGAATTGTGCCAATAACAGTGTGGTAGCTGTTACAGAATAAGCCATGTAACTCTCACGAGGAATAGATACTGTACTGTTTACTTGTGTAGATGTTCAATTAAGCTCAACCCATGGCTAGGCAGCGTGGTCAGTATATGCATTTCCGTTACTGCTGACAAACATGCTCAAACTGGACCGGCAATACTTTCATATTTACCTCAAAGTTCCCTTTTCATCTATAACGGAGTGTTCGGTGGCTTTTGGGATATCCATTCTATTTTTATATATCAAGCTGATATCACTGTTTTCTCTGTTGTTTTTTTTAGATCGGTGTTAAATATCCTAACATGAATGTGGAACTGCGCATGAACAGTACTATGGCACCTAGAATGAACATTACCAGTCAAGGGGTCAATCTAACATTCCAGGGGATGATAGATCTATACGCAAGGAAAGACGGGGTTTCTGATACACCTTTCCTGATTTCACTGTTAGCTGTAAGCACAACTCATTGGCATCTCACTAAGGTCAGATCTAACAAATAGCGTAGCGGTTTTAAGGAGCTGATTTTAATTAAGATGGAACTCATGAAATTTATCGAGTACCAACCTACATGTATTACGTATGCAAGTGCTTTAGCTACATATGTTCTATATGTTTTTGTCAACAGTGTCGAGTGATATTTCATTTCTGCATAGTTCAGTACACATTATATTTGTGTGTGTATTTCTTTTCAGAACATGTCCACAAGTGTGAACGTTTTGATTCAGAACGAACTTCTGTATGCAGAAATCAACACACTAACGTAAGTTTGATATCAGCAAAGTTTAAGGAATTCAAATTTTGAAACAAAATGTTAAAAAAGCTTGACTTGATATATGCTTGAAACATACCTGGCATTTGTGGCATTCGATGTGACATTTAATTTCATGATACGATAATGATGGGTATACCCTTGACACCGTGATAATAATCATTTTAAATGTTAACAGTTCACAATCATGTTTTAGGTTGAAACTCAAAGTGATCAAGTCAGCAGTCGGAACAGTTCCTGTAAGTTACCATCATTGTACAGATCTAAAAGTGCTGTAAATATTTAATTGAGCCTATTGTAGTTCCTTATACTTTAATTCTAATTATGTTCGCCGTTCTGTTTACAATGTATGATGGAACTACTATTTATGTCGCCTGCGATAGCTGTTTGTCATAGACATCATATTGTCGGCGTTAATCGGCAGTCCCTAAATTTTAACTGAAACTTTTAAATATTGCTTACTCGTATAACTTTAGAAGTACTTGTCCTGTGCTAATTCTTGGAATTTAGTTTTTTAGTTCTGTTCCTTTCAAATATCTGTATGCTGAAACGTGATGATGCATATAACTTGAAATGGACTTGACGTGTTAACGTTAACCTTGGAATATATCATCTGCATGAAAAAATAACACTGGCAGCAATGATGTTAACTCTTAATTGACTTTTGTCTATTTCTGTACCTTACCATTAGCTTTTACTTGGACCTTGAAACCTTGATGTTACTAAACACTTTGAAAGTTCTTTGCTCAAGATTATAAAACAGATTTAAAACCAGTCTCAAATCTCAAGCATCAGATTGAATGAAATGGCGACTGGTCGCCTTTTCAGACCATCAGATGCTTGAATTTTGATACTGGTTTCTATTCTCAGTTTTATAACCTTTGGGCCTTGTGTAATTAGTACAAGTTTTGGAATAAATCTTAAAGTTTTAAATGAAAAAAGCTTTCTTTGACAACTAGAATTCTAGCTCATGATGGATAGTTTTATTTCTTTTTTTAGAATTAAGTGTGCTAGGCTAATAACTTAAACAGTAATTGTAATATTTAATGCAACTTTAATTATAACTTAAATCTAATAAATCTTGCTATTACACGGTGTTTCTTTCCCTTGCAACGCTGTCTAGAGCAAGAGAACAAATTTAAAGTGATAGCGTCTATTTTACACATAACTAAATGTCATAAGAAACTTATTGCAGTTTTTCTTAAATTACGTGTAGGTAAGGCGAAATTGTGTCATCTATCTTATTTAGAATATCCAATTTATTGTTTGCGTTTAAGCTGCTTGCAATTGTCATTGATCAGTGGTTATTATACTTATGGAACTTCAAATAAATTTATGTCCATTTTCTAAATTTGTTCTTTTACTCCAACTGCAGTGTCCTTAAGTATTTCCATAATTTACCAAATGCAGATCACTATATTAATTGTTCCTTCGATGTTTTCTGATAAGTGTGTTTTTCCTAAGGCGAGTTATTTTCGTTCAAAAGGTAACCTTTAAGCATTTCATTTTCAGGATCAGTTCCTCGACTTTTTGATCAACCAGGCACTGAAAGCCTACATTATTCCACAACTGAATGGTAAGAAATTGAAAGTTTAAGGTAATAACATGTCAGTTTTTTTTTCTTTATAGTATACAAGACTCTAGGCCCCTTTTTGATTAATTTGGAACTGAAATCCTACCTTGTTTAGCAACTGAATGCTAATCAATAGAAAATTTAAGTATAAGTTTTCTTATTTCGATCGAGAATTCTTTATTGTATACTAAAGTCTGCTGTCACTGGACACAAATCGACATTTTTCATTAGTTTAAATAATTACTAAAATTTTACTTAAAAGCATGGTAGATTTTACTAACAATTTAACCCCTTTTGCCGCTCGGGCGGGGCTTTCAAATATAACCAGGAAGTTGATAAAGAAAATTTCATGCGTATAATTTATTTTTGGTTCTGCTCGGTCTAATTATCATCCATGTTTCCATGTCGTATCAATATTAAGAAATGAATGAATTCCAAATCATTAATTGTTTCAGAACTCGGAAAGAAAGGGTTCCCTCTTCCACTGACTGGCGATATTACATTCCAGAACACAAAACTAGCGTTTGCTCAGGTGAATTATTGTTACATCTTCATCAAAAATAAACTGATTGTATCTGCGAAACATTATTATTATTATTATTATTATTATTATTATTATAGAATTAGTAATTCATTATGTGATCTGAAATGTTTACAAGCGCATTTTGTTTTAACAATATGTTTATTTGAAAGTATTGAGCTTTGTATTTTGAAATAATGACCAAATCAGTCAATTTGATTTTAAAGATGCCTGGTCACATATCAGGGCTAAAATATTAAGTGTTATCAAATATCAAAATATATAACTTAAACTGTAGAAGACCAGACCTGTAAACAAAGTAATTGTGATGTAATATTATTACACTGTACTGATTATTTCAAAGTTTTGGCGAATTTGGCTTTTTTTATTTATAGACATTTAAATAAATAATTGAATTAAAAGAGAACTAATGGCTAACTTAACAAAGTGCGTGAACTGTATTTGATTGATTTCATTGCTTTTTAGGACACCATCATAATAAGTACAGATCTGAAGTATACGCCTAATAAGGTTGAGGACTTCGGCGGACCTCTGAAGTTCCAGCCACACGTTAACGTGATTCCGATATAAACCAGTCTGACAACAAAGTGCAATGTGGTTTACAAATACAGAAAACCTGTTTAAAGCCATGTTACATTATCTTGCTCACAGAACAGAGGGATGACTGGTAGAACTTCAACGTTGAGAAATAAAAACTATTTTGATTGAACAACGAGGATGACGTATCTTATAAAAAGAAATTTAAAAAATAGGTTTTGCCAATTAAACTTTTTTGTCTTTTATATATAAAACATGAATCTTATCTAATAAGTCCAATCTATTACTGCATAACAGCATGCTAGTTTCTCATCGAAAAAAGGTCAATCCTGAAAATGCTTTTAAATAACCAATTAGATTATCAGAAAAATAAAACTGTAGTGATGAGTTTTTAATAGCATATAAAGCTAGTTTTACCTGTTCAATTTTGCATTAATTGTAAACTAAACGTTATATATTTGCAGATTGGTAGCAATCTTGGAATTCATCGGCAAAATCGCATTCCCTCATTCATTATTTTATACGTTTTTTGTGTGTGCAGAATCATACAGTTACTTCGACGCATTCTTTCCGGCCACCTAACAGCATGCTGATATTGCTGTTTTCCTTTTCTTTTAAGCCTATTGTCAAAACCCAGTTTTGGTTCGTTTTTTGTGTTGCTTTATCTTTTTACATGCATGACAATGTTTTATTTGGTTAGTGTAGGTGAACACTTTTTCATTTATTTTCAATAATCATAACCTGAGCACCGGAAAGCTATCACCCCTTTCTTATCTTACATTTCAAATTTTCAAATATTAAAATAAATTGATAATTGACACTAAATATGTGAAATATGCGTATAAGGAATGGTTACATACAAAAGACACAGAGGAAACCCATTTTTGTTGTTTACGTGTACATGTATAGAACCTTTGAAAGCCCTTTTTTAATTTATTTATATTTTTCTTTCTGTTATATATACACTGTATAATTGTTAAAGTTAAAACATAAACAGCGAATAACCTAATGAGATCGAATCCACTGCCAGCAGTGAGTTAGGTATTCGCTTTACACATTCGCTGTCAGTGTAGAACGAATACCCAACTCACAGCTGGCTGTGGATTCGATCTCATTAGGGTATTCGCTGAATGTGTAAAGCGAATACCCAACTCACTGCTGGCAGTGGATTCGATCTCATTAGGGTATTCGCTGTTTGTGTAAATCGAATACCCAACTCACCGCTAGAAGTGGATTTGATCTCATTAGGGTATTCGCTGTGTGTGTAAAGCGAATACCCAACTCACCGCTGGCAGTGGATTCGATCTCATTAGGGTATTCGCTGTCAGTGTAGAACGAACACCCAACTCACAGCTGGCAGTGGATTCGATCTCATTAGGGTATTCGCTGTTTGTGCTTTCGCTGTTTTCATTCAGGCCGTTGCAGAATTTTTTGCACATTTCCCCCGTATAGAAAAAAGAAAACAAATTCAGTTTGATTTCATCTCGAATAAGCTTGTTTTGTGCTAAAAAGTGATTATAATGCATTCGGGGCCGTTTCCGACGTTCTCACATCAATCGGTAAGTTTAGGCTGCTAGGCTGCTAGGCTGCTAACTTCCCATTTCAGCAGCCCAGTTAAAAGTGAATTTTTAAGTTTTAAAAGTGCATTTCATATCATTGTAGCTCGTATTGCCGTCCGAATGTGATCATGATGCATTTCAGGCCTTTTCAGAATTTTTTCACATTTCACCAGCTTTGAAAAAATAAAACAAATTAAGGTTTATATCAGCTGGAATAAGTTTGTTGTGTGATAAAGAGTGATTATTATGCATTTCAGACCGTTTCCGAAATTCTTTCATCTATCGCTAAGTTAAGGCTGCTAGGCTGATGGGCTGCTAGGCTGCCAACTTCAGGCTGCTAGGCTGCTGGGCTGCTACACACACATTTCAGTAAATTCTTATGGTTTCAAATAGATGTCTTTTTCAACAAGTTTAAGATCATTTTGTGTTCTGAAAGGGAAATTTAATTTTATAAATAAACATATGCATAAAGTTATCAGCCTTTAGCAAGCAGAACAAGATCAGAAAATTACATCACTGTAACGTAAAAGAGTTTGAAGAGTGTAAACGGTGCACATTGAAATCCATTGCAGTTAACAACATTCTTTATTTATGAATATTTATTCCAGGCCCATCATTTTCGTTGTTAACATTTCAGAGTCATTTCGTCGGGCTTTCTCCTAACGTACACCAAGCGTTCCTTAAGCTTAGCATTTCTATCTGATTCTGTTGCTAGCTTCACCCGTCCTGGTAGTCGTATGCGCGTTGATGAATCAAACACGTGGTCTCTGTAAATTGTAATTACAGACAAAATAAGTTGAATGCGAAACAACAACAAACTGCATGTATTACATGTTAACAAAATGCTAGCTAAAATCACTTAGATTTAAAAGAAAAGACATTCATATAAGTTATTATAAGTGAATTTTCCCAACCTTGTTAAAATGCAGTTGGGTAAAACGTCACATCCATTCTTGCACACTCTGTACATTTCGTTATGAATATCACTACAGTCGTCGTAGCTTTCGTCAACAACTGGGTACCCTTTCTTCTTAAACGTACAATAAGCAAATTGTCTGCTAAGATAATAAAACTCTATACAGTAAAAAGCTTATCCATTACTGCCCTTGAACAGGCTCAATCAAACCGAGCCTGCAATATTTTCATATTTGTCGTGGTCGAGGGTCTTCAAAGTTCCCTTTTTATCTATTTCAATATCAAAGTAGCGTTGTTTGTGCTGTGTGGCGGCTGTAAAAAGTCTCCCCGTACATTCAATCAGTGCTGTTATCAGTTACGTCCTTTGAAGGTCGTCGGGCAAGATATTTATGTACTATGTTTATAGCACTTCTTAATTTACTTTTTGTTTTTAATATTTCGGCCAGTTTAAAGATGGGTGGTTTCAATATCCCAGCCAATATAAATTTGGATATTGTTCAATCACCCCCAGGGATATACTTCCTGCTTTTTAAATTTTTGCCTTTGGCATTGTCTGTGATATGCAGGATTTATATTCTAAGATCCCCTCTGAAAATTCTATTCTGTTTAGTTCCGCCCAGTTTTCTCGTTTAGGGCAAACCCATTCTTTTATCTGGGGACCATACGCCGCTGAACATGGAATGGTATTAATCTGAAAATACCGCATTGAAGGTTCAATGAAGGTTCACCGCCATATGCATACCATCGTTTGGGATGGATCAAAATTTTACTGTTGATTGGTGTAAATATTGAGTTGCGCTTAACCCGGGGCTAGGCGGCGTGGGCAGTAAAAAGCATATCCATTACTCAATGAAACCGAGCCTGCAATATTTTCATATTTGTCGTGGTCGAGGGTCTTCAAAGTACCCTTTTCATCTATTTTAATATAAATTCTCAAAAAGTATGATTAACTCTTTAGGAACAGAAATAAATATGCTTTCAATACGTAATACATTAAGTTTAAACGTTTTGAAAGATGCTCTTTAAATCAGAAATAATTGTAAAAATCATTTAGTTAGTGCTTGGTTCTGAAAATATGTCAGGAGTGCTTGGTTCAAAATTTGAATGTAGCATGATTTCTCCAAAACGCCTACAAAGTCTTGGAAACCAAGCTGCAGGTAGACAATCAGATATACGCGCAGTTTATATGGGTAGGTTTGCAAAAAATACTGTCTTTTTTACGTTATTTTTTTTTAAAATGGACAGTTCGGGCTTAGTCCATAAATTTCTGAAGTAATTTTTGCATCGATTCAATTTTGTGACAATCATTCCAATCAAACTAAAGCACTGTTCAGCATAAGCAAGGTATTAAAATGCGGGGAAAATTGGGCGCTGGAAAATAAGCTATGTTAGAAAAACTATTTCTTTAATATTCAAGACAAACAAATAGAAAATACATAGCGTTTCACTGGGCGCCGCCATTTTCTAGTGCTTGGTACCAAAACATTGTACCACGTGATTCCTACCCCTGTAAAAGTCTTTTCGCAATACTACATATTTCTTTATGACATAGAGCAATAACTGTCAACTAACTGGCAAAAATATATCCAGAAGTTTTCGGAATAGTCATTGAAATATATCCTGTTTTATCAACAACAACAGTAATAACAACTAGCTTTTATGAGCATAAGCATTTTCAAGTAACTTATATAATATCTCATGGTATTGTCTATTTACTGATTAAATATAGACTAAAACGTTTAGATGACTAGCATAACTATATTTTATCGTCAACGGAATGTGTCTGTAAAATAAGATATATTTTATACTAAAACGAAAGTACGCAATAATTAAATTAATATTTTATGACAAATTTTAAGTAGTTATATGAATGATAAATTGATAATTCACCGTTACATGTATATCTATTTCTTACCTGTAATAAACAAGTTTATTTTTTCAAGCGGTTCACCGATTCTTGTAATAAAATCGAGGCGATAAATTCAAACATCGATTAACGTTTAGTTAAAAAAAAAGTCAGTCAATATTTTGCATTGTCTATACTCTTTTCAAAAGTAAGCAGTATTAACTTGATTCAGGTAAAATGCCTTTGCAGCAAACTTCAAAAGCATATTATTCAAGATGATCTGGTGGAGGTGGTGCATGGGGAGGGATGTTAACGGCGGAAGCCACATCTGTCGATTTAATAACATCTTTAATTTCAATGTCTCTTGTTCCCCATCCAGAACCGTGGAGAACACTTCGTTTTTTAGAGTATATCTGGTCGTGAGATTTTGCTTCTTCATTTCCTTTTCGTTTTCTTTTGCGTTGAGGAGTAATGTAGGCTCGTTGGTTTCCATCTGTTAATACACAATCAAAAGATGCCAGTGTTTATCGTAAGCTATATATTCAGATATGTACACATTATAAGTATATATGTCTTCAGTATTTGAATTGACATCTCATTATATTGACATCTATCCATCAATTTCATAGAAAATGTATATTAATTTTGAAAACTGGGTATGACATTATTAGAAAAAAGTGAAAGAAAAACAGAAATACAAAAACCTCAAACAGAATTGAAATACAAACTCATAAAACCATTAAAATGAGTGTTACGTCCACATTCATGCTTAGACAATTACATACTTCAGTACGTAGATAAATCTATTTATGATTCATAAAAGTCTTACTTATCATTTGATTAAATAATTTCATGTTACTTAAACGTCCGAAAAGCCATGAATGTGCCCTTTTAAAATCGCTTTAATTATTTATTTTCTCATCAAAGTACTAAATTCCACAAATAAACAATTTATTTAGTGTAACCTTCATTCTTTAAATATTTTCTCCACTTATATCTCAATCTCCTAAGCAAACCTTTGAAACGTTTAAAATGTAGAAAGATTAGGTCTTCACAATAAAGGTATTTTGCCTTTACGCGTCTTTTTGTCTAAAAAGTATTCCCTCACTGTGCTTCATTTTGACTTGTGTTCATTTTTTGACTTACCAAAACACAGGCACAATTAACTGAACATTTCTGGCAAATGTCATTCACTGACATTGAGGTCGGGATTAAAAAATTTGCAATATCGAGTATTGTTGACATTTTTGAACGTTAATTAGGTATAAGATGACATTACATAATCACATTATGTCTTACCTGTGGTTCGTTGGTTGTTACTCGATGACTGTTGTTGTGATTTTTCTTTTTTGGGCGCCATGCTGTAAAAAAGCTAATACGGTAAAACAAAAAAAGGAATTACTATTAAGTATCATGTTAAACAGATTTATCAAAAACAAAATTTCCATTAATAAAAAAGGAAAATAAATGTTAAGACTTACATGAGTTATACCTGAAGTTTAGAAATAGATTAAATCATGCAAAGATTATATTATTTGCCCGTCTGAAAATTATTATCATTCGGCCAAAGAAAACCATAGGTAAATACATATACTACAACAGTTACTGCAACTACTGGGGTTCAAATTTAAAAGAATCAAATAGAAAATAAATAGCTGCAATAAGCAGAGACTGTGTTTATTTAGTCAAAAGCCACATAAACATAAAAGATAACAGTTGTGATCAATTGAGATTAACTATATCCAGTCAAAATGACAGGGCCAAAATACAAAGAAATCGTCAAATAGCTCTTATCAGCTGAAATTTGTCAAAATAAACAAACTGAGTAATTGCTTATTGGACGTTTTTGTGACATTATGTTAGAAGATTGTGAACAGCTTCTGTAAGGTCCAAAATTACAAACTGATAGAGGATTAAAATCCAAGTCTCAAAATCAACCAAGAGCAGTCTTACGACAGTATTTAATATCAATATTAATAAATAAATAAATAAATAAATAATAATAATAATAATAATAATATATAACAAATAATATTTATGGATTTTTTTTGCGTTTTGGAATAACGTGATTACACCTTGCCACCAACTAATGGTCCTGAACAAAAAACATGATTTATAGGTGCTTTTAAACAAGTATACCTGATTAACGCACATACCATTTCTAATAAGAAAGTGGAAAATCCCGTTTCCACTGTAAATGGTGGTATCTATAAAGGGAAGGTAACTGTTCTTTATCGGATTTTGTTTGGTTAGCAAATAAGAAATGTAAATTATTACTGATAACAACATTTAGATAGATCTGACATAGTGAGATTGTACTGATATTATAATATTTATAACACTTTTATGAATACTTTGTAATTTTTAATTAAAATATCTTGTAACGGGAAATTATTTACAAATACAAATACCACCATTCTCTGGTATAAAAAACACTTATATAGAAATATGGAAATATACTAATATATTAATCACTATAAAAACACAAGAACTCTGACTACACGGTTATTTAAATAGAAGAAAAGGGAACTTTTAAAGCAACCGAACACGACAGATATGAAAATGTTGCATGCTCGGTTTGATTGAGCCTGTTCATACATTCAAATGAAGTTAGCGATGAATAGGTTTACTCGTGCACACAAAACACATGTTACAAGCATATTGTCACTGACTGGCGATATTACGTTCCAGAAAACTACTAGCGTTTGCTCAGGCGAGTTTTTTGTTTCGTCCTCATCAATTCTATAACACAATCTTTTTATGGAACTTGTACAAGGTTTTCGCTTCAACTCTGCGGAGATGCCTACTAGTGCCGAGTTACATTTGTGTTTACATGTAACATGTATTTTGTGTATTTAGTTAATATATTTCCGGAAAAAACACAATCGATGAAAAATGGAGTGCAATCAATAAATTTAGAGAGTTAAAATAGATGAAAAGGGAACTTTGAAGCCACCATAAAGACAAATATGAAAATATTGCATACTCGGTTTGACTGAGCCTGTTCATGGACAGTAATGGAAATGCTTATTTCTGCCAACGCCGCCTAGCACCGGGTTGAGCGCAACTTACTATTTACAACAATAAACAGTACAATTTTAAGGGTAAACTTAAAGCGGCATTACTTCAATTTAACCCGTTCTTGTATGAAATATTACATGTATTTGGAACTATAGGCACAAATTTGCAGCATTAGTTCGGGCTAATAAAATTTTAATTTACTAAAATAAATTTGGTCCGCGCGACTAAAAGAAAAAGTAGGATTTCCGAAACGTCACAGAAATCGAGATCGCGCATGAAGTGGTCTCTTCGTCAAAAATCGGTGCTAAATATACCTCCACTATATTTAGCTTCTTAAAAGTTCGTTAACGATAATTTAACAATATCATTGAAAATCACGTCTATGAGAAAGAATTCAATCAGACCTTTTGTGTTCTGCTAGAGAGTTTATATATTGGAGTCTATATGGACAAATATGATTTTTCAATAGTATATTCTTACTTAAGTTTAGGGCTGGGGCTCTAACAAATGACAAAGTCCGCGAACTGATTTGATTTATTTCATTTCTTTTTTAGGACACCATCATTATGATTACAGATCTGACGTATACACCTAATGAGGTTGAGGACCTCGGCGGAACTCTAAAGTTCCAGCCACATGTTAATGTGAATACGATATGAACCAGTTTGAAAGCAAAGATCAAATAAAATCTGTTTACAAACCATGTTAAATTATCTTGCTCTTGGAACAGTGAATTGGCTATGTTCAACGTTGAGAAATAAACACTATTTTGATTGAACAACGAGGAAAAGACCTATCTTATATAAAAAAGTAATATATGCATATCAGGAATCGCCACACTCACAAAACACAGCCTCACCACGCAGCGAAAAAGAACAGAGCAAGAGAGAGAGAGAGCAAGTTTGTTATTAGTATGTCAATTCAAATGGGATGCCACAAACAATTAACGAAAAAGAGAACCTTTGGGGATACCGCCTTGGAACGGTCAGTGGCAAAACAAATTGCCACTGGGGGTTAAGACCAGGTTCTAGGGTGCACCAACCTCACACTTGCCCCAACAGGTTCTCGTATCACAAAACAAGTACAAGTTGTCTTGGTGAAATAACTCCAACCCACCCATCGGCTCAACAATGTTGCATGCAAAGCACACAAACATATAAATCATAAGAAGCTAATAGCATTGCAAAGCCAAAAGGCGGGTTCTCAATGACCTTACCGAGACCAGAGCACCTGGAGTAAAATCAGCAAGAACACGAAAAGAAATAATAGGCTTTGTCAATTAAACTTTTTTGTCTTATATATTGTCTTTACAATAACGAGTATGAAAAAAAATTTTAACTAACCATTAAGACTATCAAAAAACATGAAAATGTAGCATTGAGCTTTTAATAGGATACAGCGATATTGTACCTAGTTATTGTTGTCTTTATCAAATTCTAAACGTAAGTTTATAAAGGTTGTATAGTTGCAGGTTGGTAGCAATCTTGGAATTTATCAGCAAAATCGTGTTCTCTTGTTTTTTTATCATTACATAAGTTTCTTGCTATAGCAAAATTCAAGTTCATAATTCGTTTGCAACAGTGAAGTTAAATCAATCAAACGGTTAGTTTGATAAAGTGTTTCCGACAATCATCATCTAAAAGCATGTTTGTTTTGCTGTTTGCTATTTTTATCTTGCCGATTTCACAACCCGTCCTTGATACTGTTTAAATCGACTTTTTTGTGTTGCTAACTTGTTTCATGCATGACATTGTTCAGTTTTGTTAGTGGAGGTAAAAAAATGGTGAAGTGACAACACGAGGCATTATCATTAATTTTAGAAGACCCTCACGTAAACAAAACACCAAAAGGTGTCAATGCATAATTACATTTTAAGTTTTCATTTGATTAAATAATAATTAATTTCTTTCACGAGTATTTACTTTTATGGCATGTTTTTGGGCTGATGATAAAATTAATATACATGGATAAATTACACGTATTGTTAATAATATACTAGAACTACAAACTATTATTGTTTCTTATGCCTTGGTTGCGTCGCAGGAATTGCAGGGCTAGGCGCTGTCGCCGTGACGGTGCGGGTTCGCTCCCAGCTAGAGGCACTATCATTTGTCTAATAATAAAAGTGAAATATGCATATCAGGAATTGCCACAACTGGCGGAAGACAAATTAGAGTTTTCGTTATATTTTATTTTTTACGTGTACATATTTTGAACCTTTGTATGTCATTTATTGATTTCATTCATATTTTATGCATATTGTATATTCTAACAACAAAGTGTACACATTTTCGTTTTCCTAAAAATATGTCAATTTTAAATACCTTTTAATAAAACAATGCTAATAATATTATTATAGGACACCATCATTATACAGATCTGAAGTATTGTTTTGTTAATTTTCACTCTGTTGGACGTCTGAAGTTTTAAATTAAAGAAAAAAATAATAAACATTTTTGAAATAAGACATTATTTATCCTCAGTATCATCTAACTTTTAACAAGCGCTTACAAAGCGACTTCAGTGTTTCTTAAAAAGAAACTTGCATGTAATGGACAAAGTTCATTTACAGTTGTTTAGGCAGCAACGGAATTTATGTAAAGTATATATACATATAGTTTGGTTTGGTGTATAAATACTACTTTTACCACTAGTAAATCATTTGTTCAATAAATGTCAACAAACAGAGATATAAATAGCTACCGTGCACTTTAGTCAGTTTCGGATTGCATAATATTATATGTTTACTAAGCAACATATCAGCATCATTCACATCTTTAAATAAGAAACATCGTCATCATATACATCTTCAAATTACGAACATTCTTTATATTAAAGGCATTTTGTAAGTGGTCTATAAAGTACTTGGCCTACTTCTTAACTGAACTTGACAAAGTTTAAAAACATCGTATACGTAAATATAATATTATACTCTTAACGGAAAACAGTCAAGAGGTGTTATAAAAATACAGTTAATGAATTGAATGTGCGCAACCTTTGTTTTTACATTGAACATCTCCACAAGTTCATCTTGTTCTTTAATGCATTATTTTGACCTTGCAATCTAGTTACTAGTACTAAACAAACAATAACAAGAAAAATAAAAATAAACAAGACTTATCTTTTCATCATATAAGTATCTTTAATTTTAATCTGCTTTGCTTTTCAAAACTCAGGGAACGTTGACTCCCGTGATACAAGCGACATTGAAAAGGGATGGTCACTTTATTCCTTTCAATTTTCAAATTTAAATAAAAGTACAATATATAAGTAATTAGAATACAAACTTTCCACCACCACTCGCATATTCAAGTGAATTTTTAATTCTAGGTTGAATCGACATATTGTGAAGCATTTCTTATGTTATTTAAAATATCTTATGTTAAGGGCGGAACTAAACAAAATAGAATTTTGACAGTGGATCTGGGAATATAAATCCTGCATAGCACAGTCAACGCCAAAGGCAAACTCAATATTTACACCAATAAACAGTACAATTTTGATCCATCCGAAACGATGGTATGCATATGACATTGTCGGGTAACATGGAACCTTCAATGCGGTATTTTCAGATTAAAACCGTTCCATGTTCAGTGGCGTATGGTCCCCAGATAAAAGAATGCGTTTGCCCTAAACGAGAAAACAATAGGCGGAACTGAACAAAATAAATTTTTGAGAGGGAATCTGAAAATATAAATCATGCATATCACAGACAAAGCCAAAGGCAAAATTTTAAAAGCAGGAAGTATATCCTTGGGGTGATTGAACAATATTCAAATCTATATTGGCTGGGATATTGAAACCACCCATCTAATAACAGGCCGAAATATTTTAACAAAAGCAATTTAAGAAGTACTATTAACATAGTACGTAAGTATCGTGCTCAACGACTTTCAAAGGACGTAACTGATAACAGCACTGGTTGAACGTACGGGGAAACTTTATACAGCCGCCGCACGACACAAACAACGCTAATGTGATATCGGAAAAGAAGAAAGGGAACTTTGGAAGCCATCGAACACGACAAATACAAATTTATTGCAGGCTCAGTTTGATTGAGCCTGTTCATTGGCAGTAATGGAAATGCATATTACTGCCCACGCCGCCTATCCCCGGGTTGAGCGCAACTCAATATTTACACCAATAAACAGTACAATTTTGATCCATCCGAAACGATGGTATGCATATGGCGGTGAACATGGAACCTTCATTGCGGTATTTTCAGATTAAAACCATTCCATGTTCAGCGGCGTATGGTCCCCGGATAAAAGAATGCGTTTGCCCTAAACGAGAAAACAATAGGCGGAACTAAACAAAATAGAATTTTGAGAGGGAATCTGAAAATATAAATCATGGATATCACAGAAAAAGCCAAAGGCAAAATTTTAAAAGCAGGAAGTATATCCTTGGGGTGATTGAACAAATCCAAATCTATATTTGCTGGGATATTAAAACCACCCATCTATAAACTGGGCGAAATATTTTAACCAAAGCGATTTTAGAAATACTGCACGCGGTTTTTCCCGCTGTCACTACGGTTGTTGTTTGGGATGGCCCCGATGTCCTGAACGTGACGGGGCTATATACCGGGACATTGTTAATTTATCACCAATAAGGTTAACGGAATCTGCAAAACGGTAAAAATGCTGATGTTATGGAACAGAATATATTGCAACTCTTTCATTCCATATTTTGACCTCGTGGTTTATTTCAAGAAACTTAATAAGTCTCAAGATGTTTATGTGTTTATGTGACGTAACAATTGCCGTGTTTTACCATATCGCGTATAATGTATGCGGAAATGCGACAACTGTATGCTAGTGTATGATCGTATATATAATCGTTCCAAAATGCTTCTGAATGCAAACAAAAATAATTACCGCTTCCAAAGGCGTTGTGATATTCATTATAAACCAGTAAGTGTTTTATTTCTCTTTTTGTGTTCATTTTAATATATTAACTTATTTATTTTAAGCGCTTTGAATATATCTGATTCTATACACTCTGGTTGTTTGAGAATAATTCTACATTTTAAATATTTTTCTACATTAATTAATAACAAGAAAAAGTAAAACAGCAATATGCTGTTTTACAGACGGTTCATAATATGGTTTATATCAAGTCAACATCTTTAACATGTTTAACCGGCCCTGATGCTAGTGTTATTGAGTAAGTGTGTATGAGTACATGACATAACATACATTTATTGTCGGTCATCCTGATGACCGACATATTATAATGGACCAAACTTGAACTTTGAAGGGTAACACCGGTTAACAGCGGCACCGGACGTGGTCACTTTAGACAAAGCCGCCCGTCTAGAGCTTGAAAATGCTATTCCGTTCCCCCTATTTGCAAGCAAAGTCTTCTAAATGTTGATGAAACAATATTTGGACGTTGTAGTAACATCAAATCAGAAATTCAGCTGATCTATAAAGACATGTTAAATTATATCAACATACGTGTGTTGTATTTTCTACAGGGTGTAGAAATAATGTTATGCGTTTTTTTTTAGAAAGTCACGTGATGCAAGCCTTCATAGCAAAATATTATTTGCTTATAAGTTGAACTGATACTTTATTTGAATCAAACAACTGTTCAGGATGATCCCATTTATGAAATAGATTCGATCCGTTATATTGATTTTGTTGGTCAAAAGCAAGACATCGTTTACGTTTTTCTTAGAGACTAATGAATATCAGACTTTGGCGGGAAAGGCTGTCTGTAAACAAAAGTTTAATAGAGGCTTATAGCAAACGGCGAGATGTTTTAAACAAGCATTTAGGAGGAAAAGAATGCTCAGAACTCAGAGAGATTTTGCTTTTTTGCGCTTTCCAGTGAAAATGTTGTGAATGTTCTCAGAAGTTAACGGAAGTTTAGCGAATGTGAGGCGACCATTGATTAATGTTATAACCCGAGCTGCGAGAGTTTAAACCTAGTTGGTTTGATGACTACCCATCTCTTCATAAGTTATGAACATTACATTTTATCTTTTATTCGCAATTACTCATTCAGAGGGACATTTATATATTATGCTCTTTCTCAAAGATTTGCATAAAAGTGCCTAGTTTTGAGCTTGTTGCGCAAAAGCTGCCATGTTCTTTTACATCTATATATTTCCCTGTCCTTTTGATATCCAAGTTGGAGCACTAATTACGATGCGGTATTTTATGTTTTTGAAATGCTTAAAAGTCTATAACAGGCTCGTTGAAACCGAGCCTGTAATATTTTCACATTTTTCGTCTTCGGTGGTTTTCAAAGTGACCTTTTCATCTATTTTAAGAAGAAAAAACTTAAACGATTATTTTAAAATAGAAACTTGGTAACCATTCTATACGTGCATCTGTATTTTTATCATTTAAACTTTAACTATTTAATTTATGTTACAAAACTTCCGCCGTCATAATTTTCAAAACTTGCCCTTGAATATATGCATTATTAACGAAATACGAATTGATTTATTTTGATTCCCCTATTCCCTCTCAAAACCGCATCTATCCATGCGTTCTCTTCTTGGGATCTATAGTGAACGGTTGGACTCGTCGCAGTTGCAATCCAAATTGAGTTTAACTTGTAAAAGATTTCCGGGGATACCCCTGACCCCAATGTCTGCTTCCCCATACACATGCAATATAAGAAATCTGGACTCGGTCTTGGGATACTAAACAATAACATTATTTTGACAAGTACAGTAAGGTAGACTACACAAGCACTATCATTTCTATGTAAGGGCGATCTACTAGAATATACTGCAAGCAAAGCAAAACCAGCCTTTAAAGTAGAGAAATAGTTGTGAAGAATTTTCAGACCAGTAGCATAACGACAATTTCTTTGGTGATAGATTAATTTAAATACAAATAGTGCTTCTTGAGTTTCTGTAATAGTTTCAGAAAAAAATCGTTCAAATGCCTTTTGCCGGTACAAGTCTTCTTCATGTTTCAATAAATCAAACATCAGCCGTTCAACTTTGTTTGCATGCTTTAAAGTAACAGCATTGTACAATGTATAATTATATGTTCTCTTGTTTATGTTTTGTACATACAGAGAAATGTAAAAGGAAATAAACTTGAAACTTGAAACATCAACTAAATTCACAAATAGTTTGTCAGATACAATCTGTGTGACATTGATCGACAGAAAACTGGCCATATCATTGACTTACATTGGTCCAAAAGTTAATACAAGCACGAATACCTACTTATTCTAATAATTTATTTGATAATGACCGACTAGCTTTTTGGAAAGCTAAAACTTGTAACATTTTTATAACAAATCAGGAAAATGTATGTCGGTATTCTATTTAGAAATGCAGAGAATCCAGGTCACAGTGTTCGCTGGGGTGTCAATGTTGCTGATCAACGCTGTACATTCTACGGACAGTTGTTACCCACCGAGTTACGGAACTAATGGGTGTAGCATACCTGGAAACCTTCCTCTTTTATTCAAGGATGTTTTTGAACCTGCTTGCGACGAACACGGCGTCTGCTATGCTTGTGTAAGTACACCATATCTCCAACACACAAGCTTGTGTAAAATACTGTTTCTATGATAAAAGCAAAACCCCTTGCCACGCTGTTATTTCTGATAGAGCCTCGCATTGAACATGATTTTTTTTCACTTGATACATTTTGTTAATGTTCGTTTGAACATTATCGTACAAGGTGTTGAGGAAGAAAGAAATATCTAATCTAAAGGACAACTGTTGCCTATGGTACCTAGGCTCTGCCAAAGGTTCTCGTGACCGGATATCTTAATACTTACACCGTATGGTATGCAGGAATAGCAAAGGATGATCGTACCAAGGCCGAAATTCTTGTAGCATATTATGCTTACGTTTTGTTGTTTTAGAGACATTTATAAAAATCGGTAGTAATCAATTTAATAGCAGTCCATGTTTCTGATAAAATTATTAAGGTTTGCATGTAGGCAACAACATGCGTAAAATTTTATTTTTGAACGAATGATTATGAAAGAAAAATTCGATTTGGCATGTTGAAGCACCTTTATGGTAATTTTATTTGGTAAACAATATTGTATTATATTTTAAGTAATTCATGCAATTTTTCAGGGCGAATCAAATGGCTTGAGCAGGAGATCATGTGACTCAAAATTTTGGGACGACATGCAACAAATCTGTAAGTCGGACTCCAGAGTGAAAAACGAGAAAGACTGTCTTTCTGTGATGGAATACTATTGGATTGGAGCGAGACTCTTCGGAGGGTCATACTATTCAAATCCATCGTCTCCATGGTGCAATGAAACCTGGGTCCCATCCTGTTTAAGCTGATTGGCTCAATGACAAACAGTCTTCAAAATGACCAATCAAAATCTAGAGTCTTCAGACTGACCAATTAAAAGCTAGAGTCTTCAAACTGACCAATTAAAATCTAGAGTCTTTATACTGACCAATCAGAAGTTAGAGTCTTCAGACTGACCAATCAAAAGCTAGAGTCTTCAAACTAACAAATCAAAATATAAAGTCTTCAGACTGACCAATCGATGGCTTGAGTTCAGAGAATGGTAACTGACGAATCGCAATTCGATGATTTTGGGATTCTGTTGTTTGTGAAGCTAATCCGTCGTTATTTTTGCCTACCTCAATCGATAATATATTTATAATTTAATTTACCCTTTTATTTACCAGTCATTTATTTTATTTGATTATTTCATTTAAATAAATTTGGCATAACATGTAAACGAATGAAGATGTCGCGAATTCATAAATACGCAAAAGAGGAAAACAACTGATTTTTGACAATAATCGCAAAATTTTGACCTCGCGAAATTAAAGCATTTTACAGTATTTAGATCAATGCAGTTTGTTTGCTTTTCTAAAGTGTTCATTGTGGTATGTCAGTATTTAACAATTCGTCCCATGTCCCTCTTTTGTTCAGATATGTCTCTATAATAGTTCACACTGGTTGATTTTATGGATAATTCAATAACAATTAATTAGTAGAAACACATAGATATTTAATTGTATTTTAGTCTAAGTAGTCATGAAATCCCATAGGTTAGCTGCGGCAGGCTTCTATAAACATGTGGTTAGTTAACCATTATTATATGAAAGGCGACGAGTATGTCTGTGGGATGTAAGACTATGTAAAACTATGTCATTGCTAAGAATAATTCAATAAAAATGATTTTAAAATATCTCGCAAAGTTTTTTTTATATTTAAATACTTTATTCTATGCACCTTTATGGATATATATCACAGATTTAAACTTACTTTTTGAATTGATTATTCAAAATGTGACTTAATTGTGTAACGTAGTAACTGATATAACATATAGCCGTTTCTTTTTTGGATTTGGCGATGCTTTTTTATTAGCGTACTAGAATTACAACGACTCCAACGATCATAAATGCGAATAATACTAACAGGGCTACTTCCTCCAAATATCGATGCGCAACTCCACACTTGAGTGTAAGAAACGACAACTGTGACCAAGATCATAAAACTTAATCTGGAGACCCTGTCTCAAATCTCAAACATCTGATTGGGTGAAATGGCTGGTCTCCAATCTTAGTTTCATGTCTTGGGCCCTGTGCGAAGGAGATTGGCTCATCAGTGTGTGACAAAGAGGACTGACATAATATACACTTAACCAATGTTCTTACTCAGTACGCCGCTGATATTTGTTTAATTTCTCAGCCTGAAATTGAAGTACACTCTTAACATATATTTAAAATTATAATTTTTACATAATAAGATACATCGTTTCCACATTTGTTATAAAATAACTATCAAAATCCCATGCCTTTGGAAACCGCTGAAATTAAATCAAGGTATGGGTAAAAAAGACAAAAGTCACAAAATCCTCGGTAGCTGGTTTATTTTCCGTTAACATAGATTCATTTTTCATTAATTTAATATGGATTCTAATGATATTTTAAACAATTCTATGCGATTCTGCAATAATGTAATTGCTTTGCTGTTAGACATAAGATGTTGAAGCTATTTTAGCCTATTTTGGTAAATCCTTTCTACAAAAGTTCGGTCGATTTGTGATTTGGTTTGAAACCCTCCTTGAATAAATCTTAAAGGTTTACGAAGGCACAATAAGACTTTCATGGTAATTTAATAAAAAGAACTAAAAATGATCATTCTTGTTATGTTTCAAATTTGAAGGGTATACTCCAATTTCAGGCGGAGATATTAAAATTATAAAGGGATGATAAAACATACACGTTAAGAAGATTAATTTATTTTGGCCGAAGTAAAGACTGCAAATTAAATAAATACATACTCAACAAAATAAAAAGTATCCACTTTCTTATCTTCAACTTTGTAAAACTAGAAAACGAAAACTCAAAATTCTACAAATGTGTCTGTGAACATATTTGCATTTCTGCAATAATTGCAAAGAGATAAATTGTTCTTGAAAATCTGCAGTCGGGATTTCATCTTTCCCTTCGTTATAATAAGGGTTTCAGAAAGAAGTCAGAGATTCTTAAAAGTATTCACATTTATTTGAATTATTTCAATTTCTCCACCTCTTGTGATTAATATAATCACAAAACATTCATAAGTAAAACAACTTGTCCTCGATTAACAACACTAACAATTCCATCCATTTGCAATTATCTCCCTTCCAATTGAAAAAAAATAGTGTTTTGAAATCTATTATAAATTTTTTAATAAGTAGGCATTTGCTCAAGTCTCTGAGTGAAAGATCATGTAAATGGGCAATTTAATTTAAAGGCAAATTAGATTAACTAATAAAACCCCATTCGGAACGTACCTCATGAAATGAAAATATCTTAATGAGAATACTAGCATTAAAGTGGATACTTTCGATTTGTGTTTAGTATAGAATAAAAGCAGCAACAGCACCAACTACGTATTTTAACATCAAACTACGCATTAAACATCAAACAAGCAAGAAAAAATATACAATGAAGGAAGCGTCTTACAAAAACGGGGGTATGTGGGGAAAATTACACAACTGCTCAATGCCATAAAAATACAATGAAGGCAGTGAGCGCAAAATGAAATCAAGAGGATAAGGGGTGACCTAGTTAAATCCTTTATATTTTAACATTATTCTAAAAATGTAAAATAAATTAAAATAATTAATCACGCAATTTAAGAACATTAATTTATTTTGACTGAAATATAGGCTTCAAGTTTATTTAATACATAGAATAAACGCAGCCATAGCACCCAAAAACAAACTCGGCCTAAAACCAAAAACCGACAAACTAAAAAGACAGAGCTTCTTTTCTTGCCGCATGAATCAAAGATTTATCAGAAAGTCTTTAGTAACGTAAAAAACAGTCAGATTTCCAGCTGCCGAATAAATGAGCTAACTTCTCGACACTCTGCATTTAAATAAAAAGGACGCATTTTCCGCGTCTGAAAGACTGTAAATTATATTCTGAGGCTCCAGGTACAGACGTGCGCTTCATGGAACGTTAAACAGCTTTTTCAAGAGTTCTTGCATCAATGGAATCAAAGAGTAAGACTCTTTAATACAAAAGTGGATCTAAAGAGGCCGTTTACACATGCCCCAAAATCGGCAACTGGACAAAGATAAGATTTGTCATTCTTGTACATAGGTAAAATAACATTTACGTCACCAAACTGATTAGTCTTGGCATATTTTTAATTAACGAAAATGCCAAAATCAGACACAGAGACATCATTTCGACATAAATATTTAGTAGTATCAAAAGCCAGCTTTCTGGGCTGGTACCATATAAAAAAGAACATACCAAAATGTTGCGTAAAAGGGTGATTTTAAATCTAAAACACTTCTTATTTCACATAAAATTTCCAGAGTAACCGGATTTGCTTGATGCGGAGAATGAAACAAAAGTTTAGCAAGACCTCTGAAAGTCAACTGTAAAGAAGTATTAAAAAAATTCTTGGAATACTCAATCTCTAAAAACATTATATAAACGTACACCGTTGATATAATTCATAATATATAGACTGTAGAGATTTCATACCTCTAATCAAAAACTGGTCATACAAACATAACCTTTCTACATTTACTGGGCAGTCATTAAAATGATAGAATTCACAGAAAAGTAACAAAGAACATATCTTTTTTTGTAATTTTTTATTCAAGTAAAGCATGTTCATACAAGATATGCAGGTATTAAACAGTGTGAACATATTATGCAAAGTGTAATTAGCCCAAAACAAAAATTAATATAGTACTATATTCAGTAATCAAATCGAGGATTAATTTAATTTATCAGATGTGAATCCCCTGGATTTATTCAGTTGATCAAGAAAATTACATATGACATTGTAAGAGCATACATGATTATATCCGCATATAGATGTTTATCATAAAAGATAGAATCCAGTTTTTCTAAATTTATAATCTTGTGGATTTAGATTGTTGCAGTTTAACGCCTTTAATACTTAACCAATTTTGTTGCTTACTTTTTAAGTTTTTTAAAGAAATTATAAAGGGTAAGAGGTACTTTTGAGGGTTAGTGTTTTTCCAAAAGAATGAAAAAAATATAATTAAAAGATGTTAGGAATAAAAAAGAGAGAAAAGAAAGTTTAACAATAAAGTTGCTGATTTTTTTTAAACAAAATAAAGAAGAGTAGACATCAAGAAATACAACTGCAAGTAACCTATAAAGATGAAGATATTATTTTAGAGAGAAAAAAACCCACAAAAAGCACAAAAATTAACGACAATAAAACAGATGATGACAAGGCAAATGTAATAGGAGGAAGAGAGGGGCGAATATCAGCCAGACAGTCAACAGTAATCACAAATAAAAATCAATGTCCATTGTCCACACACAGCACCAAGAAAGTTTCCGAGACTTTTTTAAATTTATTGACAGTAAAGGTTTTTTCCGCATTGTATTTTTCTGCCTTTATTAAAAGTATCAATTGCTTTTTAAAAACTTCAACATTTGATAGACCTGAATCCATTTTACTTTTGTAAATATGGAGTTTTGCTAATAGAAAAATGACATATAAGGCAGTTTGGATGTATCGATTTCCCAAAATAAACTCCAGTTAAGTCCAATCTAACTCTGGCAAATTACAGGTTCTCCTGAGCCAAGTTTTGACATTTTGTAAAAATTTTTGTGTAACTTCACATTCCCAAAAAATATGTGTTAATGTTTCAGAAGACGTGTTAGAGAAGCTGCAATTGTCGTTGTTTTTAAGACCTATTTTAAATAACAAGCGATTGGTGCCAAGTATTCTATGTAAAATTCTATATTGCAGCCATTGTAGTTTAGGATCTTTAGTGCTTTTAAATGGAAGTTTGTAAATATACTTCCAATCTATATTATTGAGATTAAATATTGTGTCCCATTTTCTTCTGGACCCTGGTACTGATACATTTGACAAGAGAAGCATATCGTAAATATTCCTACATCCTTTCTTACATTTATTTAAAAAACTAATATTAAGTGGTTGAATAGGTTGAAAACTATTAACATGTTCATGTTCAATGTCAAGCGAGTCTAAGTATGCTCGAACTGAATGTATAATGTTATTAAATTGTAAAACATTTGTTTGTATATCATACTGATATTGAAATTCTGCAAATGTGAGGAATCTTCCATTTTTATGGAACAAGTCGTTTATTAAAATGATGCCTTTTTCAACGAACCTGTTATCACAAAATGATTTGCCACCAATTTTAATATTTTAGTTATACCAAATAGGTGTAGCAAGAAATTCACTCCAGGTGGTTGGCTTAAGTTCTTTTGTCAACGTTGAGTAGCTCTGCCAAACACCTTTCCAAAACTCATTGTGCTGTACATTAACTCTTTTATTGACAAAGTCACCTCCATACTTTGCATATGATGAAAAGATAGGAGAAATAAATGTTACCAATTGTAAATATTTTGAAGAATTGCAACTAACCCTCCTATGCTAAGTTATCTTCAATGCTGACATGAATTTTGTCAGATCAATCATTCTTATTCCCCCATGTTCGAAGTTATTTGTTAATACATTTCGTTTTATCTTATCTGGAGCTCCATTCCATAGGAATTTAAAGAACAAGTTTTGAATGTATTTGATTGTTTCAATTTTGGGAATGGTAGTCCAATAATAAGATGATTTAGTTTTGATAATACTAATGTTTTAATTACAATAATTTTACCTATTGGTGAAATTATTCTTTTGGACCAAGCCAGAAAAATATTTTTTATTTCTTCAATTTTTGAACTATAATTCATTTCAACAATATTATTCAGATTAACCGAGAAGTTTACTCCAAGTAATTTAAATTCTCTTTCCCATTTTATTACTAAATGTTCACAAATCACATGATTACTATTTTTCAAAGATCCAATCCAAACTGCCCTTGTTTTGTCTACATTTAACTCTAAACCGGAAATTTTAGCATAAAATTTTAGTAGCTTAATAGTATATAAGAGAGATTTTTCTGACCCATCTAGCATCAATGTTGTATCATCAGCATATTGGGAAATAAGAAATTCGGATTCATTTACTCTAATTCCTCTAATATTAGTCTCGTGTTTTATCAATATTGACAAAATTTCGGCACAAAGAATGAAAAGGTAAGGGGATAAAGGATCTCCTTGGCGGCAGCCACGATGAACAAAAACCATTCTGATAAGTGGCCATTTATAATAGCACTTGACTGAATATTTTTATAAAAAACATTTATCCATTTTTTAAAGTCACTGAAACATTAACGTTTGCTAGAGAAAATAAAACCTTCATCGCTTGTAATGAACATAGGGCATTTTTTACAGATGGTTCTTATGATAATTATACCTTATGGACTTGTCAAGACCTAATAGAGTCGCTAACTTTCTTACTGGATAATATTTATGTTAGATTCGGTGCCTCTATTTATAAACAAGTAATAGGCATCCCAATCGGTACTAATTGTGCACCCCTTGTTGCTGATCTGTTTTTATACTGTTATGAAAGAGATTTTATGTTATCTCTTTCTACTGAACATCAAGATAATATAATTACAGCTTTTAACAACACCTCGAGGTACCTTGATGATTTATTCAATATAGACAATAACCATTTTCCATTACTTGTTAATAAGATTTATCCTAAAGAACTACAACTTAATAAAGATTTATCCTAAAGAACTACAACTTAATAAAGCAAGCAAACTTTCTCGATCTAAATCTGTCCATTGAAAATGGTTATGTCACTACTAAAATGCATGATAAAAGAGATGATTTTAATTTTAATATAGTAAATTTTCCGTTTTTAGACGGCGATGTTCCCCGTGCAACATCTTATGGGGTTTATATCTCACAGCTTGTTCGCTTTTCAAGAGCTTGCAACGATGTTAATGATTTCAATGAACGTAATCTTTGCATTACAGAAAAACTTTTAAAACAAGGTTATCAGTATCACAATTAAGGAAAACCTTTTACAAGTTTTATCGCCGATACCCAGATTTAATTCATAAATACAAATGCAGTTTAAAATCACTTTTGCAACAAGGTATTTCACAGCCAGTTTTTTTTATGGAGATTTAATTTATAAACTTAAAAAGATAAAAGGCAGTGTTAATTTCTCCCTGTTTATTCGTAAAAACCATCTGTAAATTTAAAAAGAAAGGTTACCAACATGATATTTTACAGCGCTCTGCAGGCCTGGTGATTAAACCTTCTACAGTTGATCATTATGCTTACCTCTTTGGTTGCACGACGGTGACAGGGGTTTAAGAGTTTATGAAGGTTAATGGGGAAATCTTTTCTTAAAAGAACCTAGAAGCTCGATTTGTTTTTTTTTTATCTCTGTCATCGTGTTCTTGCTGATTTTACTCCAGGAGCTCTGGTCTCGGTAAGATCATTGAGTACCCGCCCCTTCGGCTTTGCAATGCTCTTAGCTTCTTATGTTTTATATGTTTGTGTGCTTTTGCAAGCAACATTGTTAAGCCGATAAGTGGGTTGGAGTCTTTTCACCAAGACAACTTGTACTTGTTTTGTGATATGAGAACCTGATGGGGCAAGTGTGAGGTTGGTGCACCCTAGAACCTGGTTTAAACCCCCAGTGACAATTTGATTTGCCACTGACCGTTCCAAGGCGGTAACCCCTCGGGTTCTCATTTTTGTTTATTGTTAGTGGTGTCTTTTTTGAAACTGATCATTTTATTAACCATGCTCTCTCCCCCTCTCATCTTCTTGACTGTGTGGGGAGGCTGTTTTTTCTGAATGTGGCGATTCCTGATATGCATATTTCACCCTTTTTTCCAAAATTAAAGAAATCTAAAACCTTATTCATGAAACTCCATAATAATGAATCAAAAGCGGTAGCAAAGTCCAGTAAAAGTAGCATACCTGGTTTATTAAATTTTTCTGTTTAGAACAGAATGTCATAAATGAGTCTAATATTCTCGCCAATGAAACGCCCAGATAGAAAGCCAGTTTGATCTTATTAATTATTTTGTTTTAGACTGTTTTTAAGCGCCTAGCTATACTTGCAGAAGCTATTTTGTATGAGACGTTTAAAAGAGATATTGGTCTCCAATTTTTCAAATGCAATTTATCCTTGTCTCCCTTTGGTATACATGTTATAATACCTAGTTTCTGTGTTACAGAAAGCTCCCCTACATCAAAACCGTAGTTTATAGATCTTACGAGAAAGTGACCTAGATCGAAGCAAAAAAATTTAAAGAAAGCTGAAGAAAAACCAGAGCTTCCAGGAGAAGAACTATTTGATATTTGTTTTAGACTAAACAGCATTTCATCATATGAGAGTTTGCCTTCTAAATTACTTTTATCTTCTTCTGATAATTTATTAATATTGAAATTTGCTTATAGATTATCCAGGTTAACATCTTGAGTTGTTTTAAAAGCGTACAAATCTTTGTAATGTCTTTCTGTTTCCTTTAGAATATTTTCTTGAGTATTTAAAATATTTCCAGATTTTGAGTATAGAGAGTTCATTAGTTTGGAGGTAAAATGTCTATTTTCTAAATTGCAAAAGTATTTTGAAGGTTTTTCCCATTCCAAAACCCATTTTGCTCTAGATCTAATCAGAGCCCCTTCTAGTTTTATTTTTCTTAAATTTAACAATTCTGTGTTTTTAGCCTCTAACAGACCAGAATCAAAATTTTCTGTATTTTGAATATCTTCTATTTCTTTAATTAATATCTGCTCTCTGGAAGTATTTAATTTTTTCTTGTAGGAAGCATAAGCTATAGTCTTGCCACTTATTTGCATTAACAATGTTTTAAAAAATAATTGGTCTTTTATACATAAAGCTATATCTTTATTACTGATTTCTTGTGGAGCTATACTGTTATTTTGATTATTTGAACTGTATTGCATTTTTACATCTTGTATTAAAAGTTTTATTTGTCTCACATATTCTATGTCTTTCAAAAGCAAATTATTAAATTTCCAATACGAATTTCCTTTTTTGAATTTTCCTAATTCAATATTGAACACCACTAGTGAATGATCAGTTCTATACCCTGGTAAGATGTATGCACTTTCTACATCAGTAAACAAATTACCTGAACTTAGAAAGAAGTCAAGCCTGGCTTTCTTCATGGGGTTCTTCTTTAACCAAGTGAATTGTTGTTTTTTTCTATGTTTAGCTCCCGCCAAGGATCAATAAAGGTCACATTCCATCATCGTCTGAAGTACAATTTCACGTGAATTAGGGTTATTTACATTTTTATAATTAGAACAATCTTTCTCAGGATTAAGTATCAAATTGTAGTCTCCGACAATAATACAGTTGCCCTCAGCTTGTGAGACTTTATCTTTTACTTTTAAATAAAAAGCTGGGTCATCTCTATTTCGACCATAAAGACATATAAATAAAAAATTCAGATTGTGTATTTTACACTCCATTATTAAAAGATTACCATCATTGTCTTTTTCTATATTTTGCAACTTAAAATCAAAATTGTTATTGATAAGGATGGCAACGCCTTGTGATTGACTACTAAAAGTGCTAAAAACGCACTCGTAACCCCACTGACTTCTTATTATTTTTAAGACCTTATCAGTGAAATGTGTATCTTGTAAGAAATATATGTTAAAATGTTTGTTTTTTAAATAATTAAAAACATCTTTTCTCTACATTTACTGGGCAGTCATTAAAATGATAGAATTCACAGAAAAGTAACAAAGAACATATCTTTGTCTGAAGGTCACAAGTTGCTGTCAGGCATAAGCGGATTTCTGTGTATTTCTTAATGACTATGGAGACGGTCTAGTCCACCTGCGACCACGTCAGCAACATCTTAGAGTTAAAAAAGCTTCTTTTATTTAAAAAATTTAGCAAAAAGTTAGGAAACATAGTATGTTTTGAACAAAAACAAAACCAATTCTCTTAATTTAAAATAAAGCAAGACAAGGAATAAAGGTAAACAACTGTTCAAAATACAATAATAAAATACAAATGATTTTAAACGTTATACGATGCTCAATATATGCAAAGCAATAAAGAATACTTATATTTGTACTGGTTTATATTATATAAAACAGTAAAAAAAAAACATTCCCAAGACAGAAATGTACTCATATGCTCGGTGCAACTGTTACAAAATGTCACCAGTCAAAATTTAGTAAATCAATAAAGGCGAGGAACTGCTGTCGACCGTTACATGAAATGTAAATAATTACTCGCATTAACCTGAATACCTATCAGAAAAGACCACATAAATGACATTTTGCATGAAAGCTCCATGTCGACGCCGTACTGGAAATTCTTCTAACGGGTAAGTGGGTCAGGAACGATTGCGTTACATTCCTGGTGGTTTTTATATAGTCATGTAGGGGAAAATGTCAAATAGGTGGTATCCGGAAAAAAATTTAGGTTCCTGCGAATTACATGTTTTATTGTATTGTAAATATCAGTTGTATAAATATATGTGAATACAGTTAAAATGTTACATGATGCTCATTACTTGATGAATACTATATAAAACAGTAAAAAAAACATGTCCCCAGAAACGCATGAAGTCATTTATGTACTGAGCATTGTGGCTGATACCAAATGTCACCAATCTCACTTTCTATAAGCTCTGTGAGAAATGTATGTATCTCGATTGTTACATCAATTATACTGAATAATTACTTTACATAATTTATTGTTAATGTCAATTTTTTAGGGTCTCACAAATTCCAATATAATTTACGAATATTTCCTGTCACAGAAATTATTCTTATTATGATATTATGCAATCATTGTCAAATATTACAGCCTTTTCTGCTGGGCCCAAGATCATTTAACTGAGATTTGAGAGCAGTCTCAAATCTCAAGCATCTGAATGGCTGAAAGCTGAAATGGCGACTGGTCTCCTGATTTAGTTTTATGATCTTGGGCCCTGGTATGTTTGTTCTCTGGTCGTTTCCTTTGACATCGAAATACAGCTATTATTATATTTGAATATGTTTACTACATAATCGGCGAAAAACGCAAACATCGTATCTAAAAATGTCCACTTTTCAGGAGAGAGAAAAAACTTTTTTTTACATTTTATTGACAAAACGAATTTTGCGTTTTGAAGCAGTTTTGTGGTAACGTATGGGCGGCCAACACCGCCAAAAAAGAATAATTTGCTTTAATTCAATCATACCACAAACACATCGGGGAACAAATCCATTCAATTCGAACAAAAATGTCGCAAAGAAAGGCTTTAATTGTCAAAACAAAGCCATTTCTGCTTCAATTCGGTGTATTTACAAACCATGCAGCGATATTGTTCCTAAAAGAAGACATTAAGTTATCCAATTCAACGGAATGCCATTAGAAACGGTGGTTATTCTGCATTAATTTAATGCATCATCACACTCAATTCGGTGCAACCTCGTTCAATTCGGTGCAACCTCGTTCAATTCGGTGCAACCTCGTGCAATTCTGTGCAACCTCGTTCAATTCGGTGCAACCTCGTGCAATTCGGTGCAACCTCGTTTAATTCGGTATAACCTCGTTCAATTCGGTGCAACCTCGTTCAATTCTGTGCAACCTCGTTCAATTCGGCGCAACCTCGTTCAATTCGGTGCAACCTTGTGCAATTCGGTGCAACCTCGTTCAATTCGGTGCAACCTCGTTCAATTCGGTGCAACCTCGTTCGATTCGGTGAAACCTCGTTTAATTCGGTGCAACCTCTTCCAATTCGGTGCCACCTCGTTCAATTCGGTGCAACCTCGTTTAATTCGTTGCAACCTCATTCAATTCGGTGCAACCTCGTTTCGTTCGGTGCAACCTCATTCCATTTGGTTCAACCTCTGTATAAATCATCTTATCTGGAGCAGGCGCCATGGGAATAATTAACCGTCGTTAACCATTAGTGATCATTTCAAAGAAAAGTTTGCATATTAGCTGGTAATAATATTATAATAATAATGTGAAGTGTTCATTACACGATTTTCAAAAGAAATTTATTACATAATTTAAGTATAAAATAGCAGATTAAAAAACTAACAATGAAAACTCTAATGCTGTGTATTGATTTGGATTATTAGATCTATCCTATATGTATGTTGTTGTTTTTATCTACTATAATATACAAAAGTAAGTTCTCTAAATAAAGAACACACAATAAGTGTGTATTGCCATTTTATTTCAGAAAGGAATTGCAGAATCGGCAAACACTACAAGCAAATAAGAAATAGAAAACTATTTAACCAGCGAATGTCACAAGCCCCTTTTCACGGAATATCAGCTGATGATATATTACTGATGGGTAAAACTAAACTAATTTAGATGGAGAAGCTTGGTCTAGGTCACTGGAATTGTGAGATTTGTCTTTCCAATCGAAGCCATCAGCAGCAATCGTCAGCAGCAACAAATCACTGTTTTCAATGTCATCTGCATTATCATCATTAACACAAAATCACCAACGGATCATCATCATTCGCAGGCACAAATAATAAAAATAGATTGGTAACGTTATGCGGTTGCAGCATACCATAACTACATAGTAGCAATATTGTGGGTGAGTAGGTCGTTGGTAAAGGGTATTAGCAGTAGCGGAAGCTACTTAGCAGAAACGGCAGAAGAAGCAATTGCAAGTCGTATAGATAGCAACAGAAGCAGAAGTGGGAGTCGTACTTGATGTTTTTGTGGTGGTGGTATTACTTAGAGGTAGAATTAAATAGTAGTTGTTTCTGTACATGTTGAATATTCAGCTGCAGCAGCAGTAAAATACTAGGTGGAGGAGGAGGAGCAGTAAAAGAAACAGCAGCAGCAGTAGTAGTACGAAGTTTTAGCCGAATTGAATGCAATAAAAGTACTTGTTGTTGTTCTTTGAGAAGCATTTAAGCAACAGCATAACTACTAGCATCTGGTTATTGTATGAGACTCCTGCACCCTAGAACCTGGTTTAAAACCCCAGCGGCAAAATACCGGTATTTTGCCACCGACGAAACGGTAACACTTCGGGTTCTCATTTCTCATTTTTGTTTTGTTGTTATTGCATGTCTTTTAAATTATTTTTTTACTGAATGTGGCTATTCCTGATATTCCTGATGCACAGTTCATTTTTAAACGCTTGTTTAAAAATGTCTTAACACCAACGTTTAGTTGTCCGTTTGTTTTGTTTATCATGCATAATGTTATAAAAGATATAAAGAATTAACATTTGTAGTAGCAATAAAGCATATTATTCGTAATAAGCAAGGATAGTAGATTTATTATTAATGTAGAGGAACAATCGTAAATACCAAGGGTAAAAATAATTGTGCTGACTCTCGATTATAGTAAGTTTACAAGATTTTGCTATGATTTTTAAAGAATACTTCAAATCTTAATCTTGATGTTAACTTGCTAACAGTCTAATTAAGATTCCCCAAGGAAAATCTGTTGGAGAACATTGAACTTTGAACCCGTGTTAAACACTCCCTGAATTCTATGGTGTAATTTGATATTATTCTTATCAATGAAACCCCCAGTTAATTAATCAACAGTTCACAATTTCTGCCGACAAGTTACCTGTTGACCCAGAATAAAATGATTATATAAAGATTGAAACTGCATTGATTAGTCAGAATGCATCTAAATATCATAGTAAAAATATTTACTGTAATTTTATAGGGAAAACGTAATTATAAATTGATATTATTTTTTTTGTTATATCAAAAGACTCATACCGTGACCCTTTGCTTGATGAATGTATACAATGACGTGGATTAATTTGAAATTTTACCCACTAGCAGAAGGAAACAGTACATGGAAATTCTGATGCAATGACAGATTTGGGTCTACATTTGTCCGATGATAATTATGACACAAGCTGTGTTTGGTTAAATTCATTGTTAAATGTTACAAGCCTATATAACACTGAATATGCACGTGAAATTTGCCAGTGGGTCTTAAACCCGGTGAAGTATTTTTTTTCATGTGTCTCAAGAGAAATCCATTCTTATTCACCCAGACTTTTTGTGTAACACAAGATTGGTACATGTAAAGCTTGCTTTATAAATGAGTTATTTTAAATAAATCTTAAGAAACTGTCTGTTTTAATTATTATATAGTGTATTATGTAAACTAACAGGTTATATAGTTTTAGCTTAAAATCTGAAGATGTTTGTGTTATTCAAAGTCATTTCGAATATACTTTATAACATTTGAAACATTTTTTTCATAACAACAAGCAAACATTTTATTAGGAATTGATATTTTGTGTTGACTGGGAAAGGGACAAAGGGAAAAAACTGCTCTTAGGATAGCTACAGCGCCCCCTCACCGAATTAACTGGCTAACCTCCGAATTGAATGGAGTTCCATCGGCTTGAACGATAATGAATCATAATGGATTGTGAAGCATTGCTTTAAATTAAAGGATATCGGATGAGAAGGGATTTGCTATAATTAAATGTTTTGCTTCATAGTTTTGAAAGAAATTATACTGAATTAAAACACAAAGATACTTGTTTTGAATTATTATCCTCTTTTTTGAATGAACTCCCTTCGGATTAAATGACATTGTACACTTGTTTGAATGGAACTCCTTCGGATTGATTGGCAGTTTGTCGTACTGAGCAAAGTTTTGCACCGAATTAAATGAAAATGCATCAAATTAAGTTAAATGGTCTTATGAGTTGAATGAGTTCGGTCTGAATTATGCCGAAATTCTTTAAATTAACTTAACTTATTCATTTTTGGCGGTGTTGGCCGCCCATAGTAACGACCTATCGAGAAATATACTAGTGTCCAAAAGAAACGATACCAAACTTTCAATAAAATGTTTTAGACCTGTCCCATATTTAAATTATATTTATGCTTGTACAAGATTGATTAAATTTATTGTGTGTACATATGCTTGTTGATGTTAAAAGGTCTCGTGAATGAATAAGACCAATCCCAACGTTCTATAGCCTTTAAGTTTTATTGTAGGTCCTTGCAAACAAGTGGTATCGTTTCTTTCGACACTAGTATACATTTTGAATATCTCTTTTAGCGTCAGAACAAATTAAGATACGATAATTTCGAATTTAAATGTGTACATATTTCAATAATTTCATGCAAAACAGACTTCCCTTACGGTTCCGTGCCTTCTATAGTGTACTAAATATCTAATTTATCAGACTTATAGCAGCTCAAAAACAAAGTAAATGTTATTATTACATAAAGTTTAGTTTTGGTGTTTAATCGATATCAAAACTTCAAAAACCATGTATCTTAAATTTATTTTTCATACTTATGTTCGCAAAACACGTATCTTAAAAGACTTGTATTGACATATTGTTTCACATATAAACTAGTCTCAAAATAATAAATAATACAGCCTGTCTGAGTGGCACAAAATTAAAATCAATAGGATTTTATATTAAAAGACCTTCTTCTTCTTCCAATGAAGGTTAGGAATCTTCTAAGACTGAAGTATTTAGTTGACCTTCGAAATACCTAAAATACGCAATTTAAATTTAGTTTAAAGTTATAGGCTAACTGCATATTTTGATGAACACAACATGTGAGTGAAAAGGGGCATAACTTGAAAAGTATTGGTAGCAGTTTTAAGGTGTTGTTGATAATGACCTTTCAAGTTGATGTCGCTAGTCGTTTAAAAGTTATGATGTAAGTGTTCGTAAAAGGGGGCATTACTTTAATAATATTAGTAGTAGAGTTATAGATCTTTTTGGCAATTAATTTTGATGGTCAATATATATTCCGATGTTATATCTCAATAGTTTCAACGTTATGGACCAAGTAATTATGGTTATTGCAAAATTTAAATGAAAGGGGCCAAAACTTGAAACATATTGGTAGCAGAGTTGTGTGTCTTGTTGGTTATGATGTAGATTTTGATGGTGAATATAGAATCCAAGTTTCAAAATAATATTTCAAGTAGTTTCAAGTTATGAACCAAAAAGCATATTTTCGTTTAGGACGCAGACGCTAACGCGGACGCCAACGCCGGGGTAAGTAGAATAGCTTCCTACCTACTCTTCGAATAGACACGCTAAAATCTAAACGGTACAAAATTTGTAAATGCCCTCATGAGTATTATGATACTGACAACATTCACCTTATGTATTTTTTTTCTTAACCAGATATTTATTGTTTAATATTGTCTCATTCACTTAAATTTTAAAAAATAAAAACATTTCAAAAATTTGACCTCAAGGACTTGTAAATGGCTGTTCTATCATAGAACTACAAGAATAATGTTAGAACTGCAAGAGTGATATATATCTATGTTCTAGTTTGTGAATCTATATAAAATCGAGAATAATCAAAATACAAATTCACTCTAAGCTAAAGTAAAATGTATGTTGTAATAGAACTAATATTTGTTGTAGAGCTTAAGTAAAATGTGTATAAATGCATATTACTACAGATGAATAAAACGCCAATTGGTGTAAAGAAAGCTAATAAATATTAAAGTATGAATATCATAAAAAGCTACACTCTGAAAACACAGGCTGTGCATACAGCCCAAAACCAATACCATGTGTGAATAATATTGCTAGTTTCAAAATGCACTATAAACAATAAATCAAAAATGAAAACTCGGCGGGATAGCGCAAGGGAACGATTACTGGCAAAGCATTTTGCGATCAGAGGTTTAAACCGAGTTACAGGGTCCACTGACCTATCACTTGCCTCATTAGGTTCTCATTTGGATATGCACATATAAGTTATCTTTGTAAATTAACTCTCAATAACCAACTACTTGACAATGTTGCATGCAAAATCACACGAAGACATAAAAGATAAGTTGCTTATAGCAATCGGCAGGGAGATCGTGATCTTAATAAGACCAGAGCACCTAGAGTTAAAATCAGAAAGAACACACGACAATGGCAGAAATAAATATTCAATATTTCCGTAGAGACCAGACTCTAAGCTCCTGCCACCCTCTGCCAAAACCGATACGAGAGCGCCGTTTCAATAATAGCCTTTACTGCAATACTTTTATTAAATATTTCTTTTTTTGTTCCATTCAAATATCTGTCAAAACTATCTCGATGCTGGCCTATTTAACACATTAATTTTACGTTTCGTTAAGAAAAAAGTCTAATATGTAACAGCCGATGTCTTGGGGAAATACATTGTTTCGTTGATGACAAAATTGTTCCGATCTTAATTCAGCATTTTTACAATGCACCACTAACCGTGAGCAGCTGAAGACTTTTTGTTTTCGTTACTTACATCTAAAAAGGGTTTTAAGATCTCTTCTAAAATCCTTCCCAGAAACACAGAACAAGAAAAAGTTCACACTGTTGTTGAGAAAAAGACTGCATACAGCCAACGTGCGGAGAAATAAATAACTTGTTGTGAATGTTACGTGTTCGTATCCGTATATTTCAGATAAACGTATACTCAATTTTTCTTTAAACGAATCTGGTTCAAAAATTCCAGAATTGAAATCCAACAGAAGCCTGAACGAATATTCATGTAGTTTATGACGACGACGACGATGTTGAACATAGTATTTGAAACTTAACAATCGATTGGCATGTGTTGTATAAACGAGTGTGGGTACAACTGACACGCAGTGCAATATCCCTGATGCTAGACAAATCGCAGTGAAAAAACCAACTCGGCTATTTCGTCGTGCGGTTGTTGAACCTTGATTAACATTAACGCTTGCTATACGGACTCGCATTCTAATGATTTGGATCAAACATATTAGATTACAAACTAACATAAAGCCAAGCGGCAACACGCATAGGCTCCATATTTTAAGTCCCTCTTCAATTTCCATAGATATTGGGATCTCGATTACATAATGATCAACTTTAAATTCATACTCTAGCGCACCTGGTACCAGCAAGTCGATGTAAAACATACTAGAACTCATTCCTAGAATCACTACCAAAATGCAAACATACAGTATTATTGCTCGTTTCTTGCATCCTTTTAGTTGGAAGTTGAAAGGAAAACACAAACTGAGCATTCTCTCTATGGTGATGACGGTGAGCAGCCAGGGGCTGATTTGTGGTCCGACCCGTTTGATAAATGTAACACCTGAGTAAAACCACGTTTCATCGTCATACTTTGCTATTTCATCTAAACGAGGAACTGGCTTCTCTGTACCATATTTATAATATTCATAGATGAATGGAAAACCACAGCTGACTACCAACACGATTAGGTCCGTTGCTGCTAAAAGCCGGAAGTACATGGAACAAGCAAGTTTGCTACATCTGTTCCCCCTAATCCAGACCACCAATGACAAAACATTCCCAATCACTCCAATCACGACTTGCAAAATTATAACAATCAGTTTGACAAGTTCACAAGTTTTTAAATAAAAGTCATAGTCAAAGTTACATTCACCGATTACATTGTGACGTGAGCTTATATTGCATGTTATTTTCCTCTCGAAACTCACTGTAAAGTCCATTCTGATCATCAATCCATGCCTTTGATTTAAATCTGAGGACTGATATTTACTTTTGTATGAAAGTCTTCTTTAACCACCCTCACCAGTACATCAGTCTTTACGTGCAAATCTGATGCTGTCTGTCATATCTCGTAGAATCAAATGACTCAACAAATCCATTGCCCGGTTTATGATTACAGCAGGTCCACTGCAAAATCCAGTTAAGGCATCTGAATTCAGTTGACGCTATCAGCGCGCATCTGGTTGACACCATCATATTTTGTCCATCCTGCATAATATGATTTCACCAGTTCATCTTGATGTATTACTCTAAAGGATTCCTGGAAAGCAATGAGCGCGCAAATTCAAGCTGAGTGAATAATGCTACACTGACACGAAAAAGTAACACAGAGCACAAAGAAGTGTAGTTACAGTTTGGTTTTGCATGAGTTATAGTTAATTCATTTTTAAGATTCATAGTCATTAATAAAATCTACGCTCCCCACCCCTAACCCTACACGCAATCATGTGACTATCACAAATCGTTAAGCCATACGACGCATGTGAAAAATAACACACTCTGTTTCTATTATTAAAATCCTATAGTCAATTTGTGTATGGGTTTCTTTTTGTCAGACAGTATATAATAACTGCGACTGCAAGTAGTTAATTGGGCAATTCCATGTCCCAGTTTTATTTAGATTTGTTTCTAGAATATTTCACGCCTGTTGCTTTATTGCACAACCGGTATTCGATAACTATTATTTAGTAGAAACTCATATATAGATGTATAATTGTATTTTCGACTTACTAGTTATGGAATCCTACGGAAGCTTTATGTGAGCACCGGAATGTTGTTATGATGTTGTCTAAATTCATTTAATATATATCGACTTGAGGTATAACAAAGTAGAAAGTCGGACTGAAATTAGTTGACTTTGTCTTATTTAAACCATGTTAATATATATTTTAATATATAATTATATAAAATAAAAAAGTAACAAAGGGCTACAACTCTCCGAACAGGTGGATTAAATTCTGCACAACAAGGAATTTGTAGAACCAATCCATGACAATTTAAATCCGTCAAATAATAAATAAAGTGTTGCGATCACAAATAATGTTGCACGTACGCACTCTCGGACTGACGTACGGACGTACGTCATTACCATATTCTCCTATCCGCCTATCGGTGGCGATAATTCTGTTGTACGTTAAATGTACCTTGGGTAAGGAGTTCATTATTCTTTAGGTGGTCACAATTCAACGTGAGGGTCATTTTTCAACGTTGGATGATCCTTACCACCATGTCACCGTGATTTTTTAAAATAGTCACCAATACATTAATCGACAAACGTATTACTGCCTAGGGTATATAACAAAACATCGTGTTAAAGCTGCATATTTTGCAGCGTCGGAGCCATTGCAAAATCAACATTTTATTTCACCTAAATTAAGTTGGCTCGAACAAAGAGATGCTCTGGCTCGACACTCATCCGGTGCACACGACCAGATCGTTTATTCGTTACAATTATATTTTCTTACAGTGTTCCATTATTATCATAGCACACCGAACAGCCTTACATTAATTCACACCCGAATCGTGTATTTATGATGTGATATCATCGTAAAGGCCAGAATCAGAATAAGCGTTTTGTTCAAATTGGGGTTTCCCAGCTCGAGCAGGGCACGGCGCTATCGCCGTGACGGTGCGGGTTCGCTCCCAGGTAGAGGCAGTCGCCAGTCGCCATTTCAGCCAATCAGATGCTTGAGATTCGAGTTTGGTTTCCATGCTCAGTTTTATAACCTTGGGCACTGCATATTTCACATATTTTCCCGAGATCAGATTTACGAGTTATGTTAATTGTGGTTGAAAATGAAAATTGTTTTGAACTTTGAGATTTGACATTTCAAAAGCATGAAACAAGTGCTTTGGCTGTTAGTTGTTATGAGGAAAGTGCAAACAATAAAGATTTTGTATATGTATCTTACAATTATTCAAAGTGATAAATGTCTATATTTTTGCTGAGCATATTTCCAAATTTTTATGTTTTGTAAAGCTGAATTGAAATTTACCGGAAATCAAAATGACTGATCTTCAATTTTTTGTAAAAAAACACTTTCAGAAGTGGCACTGGAACACACCAAAGGCGTTCTAGAGAGAAAAATCAGGAAAAGAGCATGTAACCGGACACCCATAGAAACATGCCTCGGTGTAATTTCATTTCTGGTTAGTGCACTGAATTTAAGAAACCAGACTCGAAATGCACCAGAAATCACCGTATATTAAAATTTGTATTGGGGAGACTCCCTTCCCTAAATCCACATCTGCAGTCTGACAAACAAGGCGACAATGAAATCACGTCATTTCTGTAAAATGCTATCCCTGCATACGTATTCTTTAATACTTGTTATCTTAGTATTGGACGACAAAACGTCTTTTTTTCAGAAGTTCTCTGATTGCTGAGATGTGGTCAGTTCAATATCATCTAAAACCAGTAGGATCCTGAAAAGTTAGCAGTATTTTATGCATGAAATCATTCTATTTTTGTAACGCGTGGACAAAAGGTAAAAAATTTGTCAAATACGTTTCACTACATAAAAAATAATAATTGCACTCTAATGGAAGTAAAAATACATGCACAAAACGATCACTTGGTGTTGATATTGGTTTATTACAACACTTATAAATATTCTTAATTCTGATGCAGGACATAAGAAAAATTAAAAAAAAATATTTCTCTAAGTCCTTTGCATAAAAATAGGGAATAGGAGTTATCATTCTTGTTGTCACCAATGACGTTAATGAAGACGGTATATTCCAAGTATTAAGTGAATAGGGCAAATGATTTTAAAGTTAATTGGAACATTAAGTGTCATGTTTAAGTTGGGAGACTACCGGGCTGAAGGTTATAAAGCTGAGATTGGAAACCAGTCTAAAATCTCAAGCATCCGATTGGCTGAAATGGCGACCAGTCGCCATTTCAGCCAATCAGATGCTTCAGATTTGAGATTGGTTTCCATGCTCAGTTTTATAACCTTGGGCACTGGACAACGCCGCCGCAGCCGACGACGACGACAACGTAGGACAATAGCATCCCTATGTGTCGAACTGTTTCGCAGGCGACACAAAATCTGGTCAGCACTATGAAGTTATTATAGAAAATCCTCACTTCGTACCTATTTGTTTGCTAAAGGTTAAATAATTCGTTAAGTAAACGTGAATTTGATTCGTCAATTAATGCAAATTTCTAGGTATTTTAAATGATGGAGTAGTATTAAAAAGTGTTTTAGTACGTTAATATCCCTTGGATTGTTTACAATATGAATTATGTTATATTTTAATATGGCAAATTGGCTTAGGAAGCATACGTGTGCTAGAGGAGTCTCTCTATCCTCAATACTTACCATCACCTATAGTGTATAAATGATGACGGATACTGCGGATGTTGACTTCCTTTGTATAATTGGATGTAACTTTATCATTTTTGTGCAAAGCCATCTATAAGGGGATCAAACAAACCTCTAGTAAAAAAGATATACTAGTATAAACAAAATTGATTCGGCTTCCGAATGGAGGTAATGAATCGGTTTTGTTTTATTGTACAGTTATTATTTCTGGGACTTCTGGTGTTGGGCAGTGCCGTTAATCCCGGATTCAAGGCGCGGATCACTACTAAAGGTCTGAACTATGGTAAGAATTTCACTATTTAGATCTTAGGTCATGTTTTTTGTATGTTTATATTACTTTTTGCACATAACAATGAGCCCTAAGCTCTTCTGTTAAGTTCGGCGATATCAAATCAAGTCAAAGCACACATGACTATAACAAAAATGAGTTAATATTAATAGTGTGGTCCATGCATGATATTTAAAAAAGAAATACAAATTATTTGAGATGAAAACCCTAACCGATTCGTTCAATACAGATAATACAAAGAACACAAAGGAAGATTTTATATCGATTTGTGACTAAGCACTTTATACTTTATTTATAAAAGTAACTCAAAACATTTCTGAATTTGTTTCAGCTAATGATGTGGCGATAGGAGCGTTGGTAAAAAGTGTGAAACAAACAACGATTCCAGACCAGAGTGGCTCAGCATCTGGATTTACATACTCTATCACCAAGTAAGCTTATGTTGTTGATAAATAACTCCTGATAGTCCTTGAGCCAGTCAGTTGACAGTCAAAACCGAGAAAATGTAAGCTAATGCTGGAATTCGAGTAGCCTCATTATCTTGCATTGTCTTAAAATGATGATACAACTGCGAAAGATATCGCTCTCTCAACAAGGTCTGAAACTGTGATCAACTTTTCAAAATACTATTTTTATTTTTTCATTAAATAATTTTTTTAACAACGTTCAAAAATTCAAAACATTTTCCAATTAAGTTGCATTTTGTAAACCAATAATACTTATAAATAAGGGAAAATAATTTCGTTATGAAAAGAATCATTTCTTCGAACCTTTCATTTAAACTCGGATGAAGTTCTTTAATAAAAGCTTCAAACAAACAATATTCGGCATACTCATTGTAAGATAATGCCTTTCCATATTTTATAATTTACTTCCACATATTTTATAAGAGACAATCTCTCCAGCCTCACTAAAAAGCAAACTTTTGCAAGAGAAAATAAAACATTTACTGCATGTATTTATTACTGAGCTTTCAACAGATGTTTCGTATGCAATTACACTTCATGGATTTGCCGAGATTATGTTAAATCGCCGTCTTTCTTACTGGATAATATTTATGATAGATTTTGTACGGCTAGTTTTAAACAAGTTATAGGCATTCCTATGGGTACTCACTGTGTACCACTTTTTATTAATCTGTTTTCATAATGCTATAAAAGAGACTTTATGTTATATCTTTCTATCGAACATAACAAAGTGAAATAAGCATATCAGGAATAGCAACATCTCAAAGACGAAGCCTCCCCACATAGTTAAAATGTAGAGAGGAAAATAGAGCATAAAACGATCAATTTCAAAGTAGACCATTTTAAATCAAAAACATTTGAGAACCAGAGGGGTACCGCCTTATTTTAAAAGAAAGGCTACCAATGCTTCCTACATGATACAATATATATTTATGTTTGGTAATTTATCTCAGTTGATCGCTTTAATTTGCTAGCATCTTTGTTTGCACGACGGTGGCAGAGGTTTAAGCATTAATAAAGGTGTCTGGGTAAATCTTATAAAAGAACGTATGATATTCTTTTAATTTTACCATCGTGTTCTTGTTTATTACTTTGTAGGTGCTCTGGTCTCAATAAATTCATTCGTCACTTTTTTTCACTTGACAATGCTTTAAGGTTCATATGTTTTACATGTTTGTGTGCTTTAGCGTGCAACGTTGTAAAGTTTACGAGTGGGTTGGAGCCAAATCCCCAAGACAACTTGTAATTGTTTGTTCAAATGTAAATCCGTTGGGGCAAGTTTGAGGTTGGTGCAATCTAGAACCTGTTTTAAACTCCATATTGGCAAATTTGTTTGTAATTGACCGTTACAACGCGGTTACCCCTCTGCTTTTTTTGTTCTTTTATTCTTTGTGGTGTACTTACATCGATCATTTTTAACCCATACTTTCTTTTTCTCTCTGCCCGTTTGGATGTTTGGGGAGGTTTTGGCTACCTGATTTGCATATTTCATATTTCACTTTTTTATTAAAAACTGCCCTTATTCGAAAACAAGTCCGTTGGATAAATTCAGTGGATGAACCGTTGTTTCAGTATCCGAGTCACAGATTTCAATCTGCCTGGAAGCACCATCGGTCTGGTACCCGGAAGTGGTCTCAGCTGGAAAGCATCCAATGCCTATATTGCTGTCCATGGAAATTTCCGTTACAAGAAATGGTTAGTTGAATAAGATTTTTTGTTTTTATTTTTTTACTTTTGTAACAAGTACAACATGCGATAGTTCAGCAAAATAATATTTACCGTCAATGATTATGATATATTTGAAACTTGTTTGCAATATAAGGAAACTCTACGAAAACGTTTTAAAAACCCTATAGATAACCATTACTATTGATGTCGATGACGACAATAAGAAAAACTTTAGCTTCAAGGCAGCTCAAGGTCTAATACATTTATGGCTTGTTTTCCCATTTTCTTTTCTTTCGGTAACATATATATAGCGTTACGGGCTTATGTCCCAATGTATATCACTGTATTACATTTGTCCAGAATTCTCATTGATCTTACTATATTTTACTTATAAGCACAAATTACTTGTTACTGCACGTAAGAAATGTTTCATACATCTTATTTAACTAGGTTTTTATGTTAAGTAACATAACTTAATCACTATTTTAGACCAATACCTTAGGTTACAGATGTTTTATTGCATTAGTAATGTAGATTAGAGCTTCCTGGTGTAGAAAAAATATGTTTATTTTAAAACTTTTATATTTGTCAAATATTTCATTCTTACACAAACTTTTTTCAAGGGTAACATATTCAAACAGGCGTTACGGAAAAACGCCCCACTCGCCAGAGTGCAAACAACTTGCAAAATGCGTAGAATGGTATAGGCTTTCAGAAAAATATACCCTTCAAAATTCCCCAAGGGGGGAGGGGGGTCTATTGGCAGCTCAAGGTCTAATAATAGTTGCGACTACAAGTAGTTAATTGGACCGTTCCATGTCGCTCTATTATTTAGATTTGTTTCTAGAATATTTCACGCCTGTTGATTTTATGCATTACCGGATTTGATAACTATTCTTTAGTAGAAACACATACATATTTAATTGTATTTTAGTCTTAGTAGTCATGGAATCCTGCAAAATCGTTAAGTGGTCACCGGAATGTTTTTAATATGATATTGTCTAAATTCATATAATATATATCGTCTTGCTGCAATCTACGTAGAAAGTCGGGCTTAAATAAGGAGACTTTGTCTTATTTATACCATGTCATGTCACCTCATTTGAATAACACATGCCCTTGTGAATAAGAAGAAGTTATATCTCTGTTAGTTGAGCAATATAAAATAAGTCAGTATTCTTTGATCGTCAAGTTTATGTCGTCAAGTTCTGGTGCACGATGTCGTCTGGGCGACAACAAACTGCAATGTTACCAAAAATAAAAAGATATACGAGAAGGCATACAGCGTAAGATAAGAAACGAAGAAAGTTCGGGTCTATCCTAATTATAGCTATTTGGAAGGCCGGTTTGTAAACGGACCGCCATAGAATAATGACCCCCGCTGTTATTGTTTTATATAAAATAGTACAAGAATATATAGACTGTACATAAACAAGATTCAAACCTGGTCTAGATATTATAATGAAAACAAATCATGTTACTCAAGTTTGGTGAAGATTGCGTCAAAAATTTTAAGGAAAATAACAAACGTAACCAATGAGCCAGGTGTATATATTTTTACATACAAATAATCATATAAAGTAAAATTAACAAAGGGCCATAACTCCCGAACAGGTGTATTAAATTCATTTTTCTCTTTCTGCACAACAAGGCATTGATAATTGTAATCCCTGAAACTTCAATATCAATTCCCGTCCAATAATGAAGAAAGAGTTGCAGTCAAAAATAATTCTGCACGTACGCACGCACAGACTGAAGCACAGACGGGTGCAATTACCATATTCTTGCACACCAGATCAGGTCATCCGCTGTTTTTACACATGTAGGAATATAAGTATCTTGCCTGAGGTGAAGATGGAAAAAATCTGTCACCGAGGGGGAACTGTTTTTGCGGGAACGAGGCTCTGCCGAGTTCCCGCCAAAACAGTTCACCCGAGGTGACAGGTTTTTCTATCTTTACCGAAAGTCACATGCAAGATACTTTTTCTTGGATACCTTTTACTGTTCATAACATTGTGTATATGTTAACAAACTAATTTTTGTTTCATTACGTTGAAATATTGACGTTACACAAATCTTACTTTGTAAATGACGTCATTAACTTGACTATTATACGTCAGATACTTTAAGACGTGACGTCACTCATGTAGATCTAGCACGCGAACGTTATCTTCTCCTAGGGGAAAGATAACATATTCTTTCCCCGGTAAATCACGCGACATTGCATCGTTCCCGCAAAATCAGTTCACCCTCGGTGACTGATTTTTCCGTCTTCACCTCACACTCATGCATGATACTTATATTCTCCTTCTAAGCAAGAACTGCAATAATTTTGCTGTATTTTTACATGTACCAAGGGTTAGAAGGTCCTTGTTCTAAAGTGGGTCACATTTCTACGTGAGGGTCATTTTTCTACGTGTGACATAATGTTAGGACCCCCAATAATAATATTATGACCGGGGAGTCACTATTCTATCTACAATAAAGAACGGTGGCCATTACTCTAGGGGTCAGTTTACAACGTTACACCGGAAATAAGTAACTTAAGCTCGGACCTGATTCTGACCAGCATGCCACCGTGTTTTTTGTTGTTGTTTTTTTTTCAGATAGTCACCAATAAATAAATCGGCAAAAGTATTACTACCTAGGGTATATTACTAAACATCGTCTTAAATTGGCATATTTTCCTGCGTCGGACCCATTGCAAAATGAACGTTTTGAGCTTACCTTTATTGTGTTGGCTCGAACAAAGAGATACTCTGGCTTGACACTCCGGTGCACACGACCAGAGATTTTATTCGTTACAATTATATTTTCTCACAGTGGTCCATTATTATCATAGCGCACCCAACATCCTTACATTAATTCACACCCGAACCGTTTATTTATGATGTGATATCATCGTAAATGCCAGAATCGGAATTAGTGTTTTGTTCAAATTGGGTTTCCCAGCTCGAGCAGGGCACGGCGCTATCGCCGTGACGGTGCGGGTTCGCTCCCAGGTAGAGGCAGTCGCCAGTCGCCATTTCAGCCAATCAGATGCTTGAGATTCGAGTTTGGTTTCCATGCTCAGTTTTATAACCTTGGGCACTGCATATTTCACATATTTTCCCGAGATCAGATTTACGAGTTATGTTAATTGTGGTTGAAAATGAACTTCTCTGTGAGAATTGACATTTCAAAAGCATGAAACAAGTGCTTTGGCTGTTAGTTGTTATGAGGAAAGTGCAAACAATAAAGATTTTGTATATGTATCTTACAATTATTCAAAGTGATAAATGTCTATATTTTTGCTGAGCATTTTTCCAAATTTTTATGTTTTGTAAAGCTGAATTGAAATTTACCGGAAATCAAAATGACTGATCTTCAATTTTTTTTTGTAAAAAAAAAACACTTTCAGAAGTGGCACTGGAACAAACCAAAGGCGTTCTAGGGAGAAAAATCAGGAAAAGAGCATGTAACCGGACACCCATAGAAACATGCCTCGGTGTAATTTCATTTCTGGTTAGTGCACTGAATTTAAGAAACCAGACTCGAAATGCACCAGAAATCACCGTATATTAAAATGTGTATTGGGGAGACTCCCTTCCCTAAATCCACATCTGCAGTCTGACAAACAAGGCGACAATGACGTCATTTCTGTAAAATGCTATCCCTGCATACGTATTCTTTAATACTTGTTATCTTAGTATTGGACGACAAAACGTCTATTTTTCAGAAGTTCCCTGATTGCTGAGATGTGTTCAGTTCAATATCATCTAAAACCAGTAGGATCCTGAAAAGTTAGCAGTATTTTATGCATGAAATCATTCTATTTTTGTAACGCGTGGACAAATGGTAAAAAATTTGTCAAATACGTTTCACTACATAAAAAATAATAATTGCACTCTAATGGAAGTAAAAATACATGCACAAAACGATCACTTGGTGTTGATATTGGTTTATTACAACACTTATAAATATTCTTAATTCTGATGCAGGACATAAGAAAAATTGAAAAAAAATATTTCTCTAAGTCCTTTGCATAAAAATAGGGAATAGGAGTTATCATTCTTGTTGTCACTTATGACGTTGTTAATGAAGACGATATATTCCAAGTATTAAGTGAATAGGGCAAATGATTTCAAAGTTAATGGGAACATTAAGTGTCATGTTTAAGTTGGGAGACTACCGGGCTGAAGGTTATAAAGCTGAGATTGGAAACCAGTCTCAAATCTCAAGCATCTGATTGGCTGAAATGGCGACCAGTCGCCATTTCAGCCAATCAGATGCTTGAGATTTGAGATTGGTTTCCATGCTCAGTTTTATAACCTTGGGCACTGGACAACGCCGCCGCAGCCGACGACGACGACACCGCAGGACAATAGCATCCATATGTGTCGAACTGTTTCGCAGGCGACACAAAATCTGGTCAGCACTATGCAGTTATTATAGAAAATCCTCACTTCGTACCTATTTGTTTGCTAAATGTTAAATAATTCATTAAGTAAACGTGAATTTGATTCGTCAATTAATGCAAATTTCTAGGTATTTTAAATGATGGAGTAGTATTAAAAAGTGTTTAGTACGTTAATATCCCTTGGATTGTTTACAATATGAATTAGGTTATATTTTAATATGGTAAATTGGCTTATGTAGCATACGTGTGCTAGAGGAGTCTCTCTATCCCCAATACTTACCATCACCTATAGTGTATAAATGATGACGGATACTGCGGATGTTGACTTCCTTTGTATAATTGGATGTAACTTTATCATTTTTGTGCAAAGCCATCTATAAGGGGATCAAACAAACCTCTAGTAAAAAAGATATACTAGTATTAACAAAATTGATTCGGCTTCCGAATGGAGGTAATGAATCGGTTTTGTTTTATTGTACAGTTATTATTTCTGGGACTTCTGGTGTTGGGCAGTGCCGTTAATCCCGGATTCAAGGCGCGGATCACTACTAAAGGTCTTAACTATGGTAAGAATTTCACTATTTAGATCTTAGGTCATGTTTTTTGTATGTTTATATTACTTTTTGCACATAATAATGAGCCCTAAGCTCTTCTGTTAAGTTCGGCGATATCAAATCAAGTCAAAGCACACATGACTACAACAAAAATGAGTTAATATTAATAGTGTGGTCCATGCATGATTTAAAAAAGAAATACACATTATTTAAGATGAAAACCCTAACCGATTCGTTCAATACAGATAATACAAAGAACACAAAGGAAGATTTGATATCGATTTGTGACTTAGCACTTTATACTTAATTTATAAAAGTAACTCAAAACATTTCTGAATTTGTTTCAGCTAATGATGTAGCGATAGGAGCGTTGGTTAAAAGTGTGAAACAAACAACGATTCCAGACCAGAGTGGCTCAGCATCTGGATTTACATACTCTATCACCAAGTAAGCTTATGTTGTTGATAAATAACTCCTGATAGTCCTTGAGCCGGTCAGTTGACAGTCAAAACCGAGAAATTGTAAGCTAATGCTGGAATTCTAGTAGCCTCATTATCTTGCATTGTCTTAAAATGATGATACAACTGCGAAAGATATCGCTCTCTCAACAAGGTCTGAAACTGTGATCAACTTTTCAAAATACTATTTTTATTTTTTCATTAAATAATTATTTTAACAACGTTCAAAAAGTCAAAACATTTTCCAATTAAGTTGCATTTCGTAAACGAATAATACTTATAAATAAGGGAAAATAATTTCGTTATGAAAAGAATCATTTCTTCGAACCTTTCATTTAAACTCGGATGAAGTTCTTTAATAAAAGCTTCAAACAAACAATCTTGGGCATTCTCATTGTAAGATAATGCCTTTCCATATTATATAATTTACTTCCACATATTTTATAAGAGACAATCTCTCCAGCCTCACTAAAGAGCAAACTTTTGCAAGAGAAAATAAAACATATACAGCATTAATTTATTACTGAGCTTTCAACAGATGTTTCGTATGCAATTACACTTCATGGATTTGCCGAGATTATGTTAAATCGCCGTCTTTCTTACTGGATAATATTTATGATAGATTTTGTACGGCTAGTTTTAAACAAGTTATAGGCATTCCTATGGGTACTCACTGTGTACCACTTTTTATTAATCTGTTTTCATAATGCTATAAAAGAGACTTTATGTTATATCTTTCTATCGAACATAACAAAGTGAAATAAGCATATCAGGAATAGCCACATCTCAAAGACAAAGCCTCCCCACATTGTTAAAATGTAGAGAGGAAAATAGAGCATAGCGATCAATTTCAAAATAGACAATTTTAAATCAAAAACATTTGAGAACCAGAGGGGTTACCGCCTTATTTTAAAAGAAAGGCTACCAATGCTTCCTACATGATACAATATATATTTATGTTTGTTAATTTATCTCAGTTGATCGCTTTAATTTGCTAGCATCTTTGTTTGCACGACGGTGGCAGAGGTTTAAGCATTAATATAGGTGTCTGGGTAAATCTTATAAAAGAACGTAGAAGCTCGATGATATTCTTTTAATTTTACCATCGTGTTCTTGTTTATTACTTTCTAGGTGCTCTGGTCTCAATAAATTCATTCGTCACTTTTTTTTCATTTGACAATGCTATAAGGTTCATATGTTTTACATGTTTGTGTACTTTAGCATGCAACGTTGTAAAGTTTACGAGTAGGTTGGAGCCAAATCCCCAAGACAACTTGTAATTGTTTGTTCAAATGTAAACCCGTAGGGGCAAGCTTGAGGTTGGTGCAATCTAGAACCTGTTTTAAACTCCCTATTGGCAAATTTGTTTGTAATTGACCGTTTCAACGCGGTTACCCCTCTGGTTTTCTTGTTCTTTTATTCTTTGTGGTGTACTTACATCGATCATTTTTTTTTACCCGTACTTTCTTTTTCTCTCTGCCCGTTTGGATGTTTGGGCAGGCTTTGGCTACCTGATTTGCATATTTCATATTTCACATTTTTATTTAAAAAAAAACTGCCCTTATTCGAAAACAAGTCCGTTGGATAAATTCAGTGGATGAACCGTTGTTTCAGTATCCGAGTCACAGATTTCAATCTGCCCGGAAGTACCATCGGTCTGGTACCCGGAAGTGGTCTCAGCTGGAAAGCATCCAATGCCTATATCGCTGTCCATGGAAATTTCCGTTACAAGAAATGGTTAGTTGAATAAGACTTTTGTTTTTATTTTTTTAACTTTTTTTTAACAACATGCGATAGTTCAGCAGAATAATATTTAACGTCAATGATTATGATATATTTGAAACTTGTTTGCAATATAAGGAAACTCTACGAAAACGTATTAAAACCCTATAGATAACCATTACTATTGATGTCGATGACGAAATTAAGAAAAACTTTAGCCTCAATGTTGCTATGGTTATTAAATTCATATGCTAAATTGTTATCATTGAACTACTTATTATCTGTTTTAATGTTTTTGAAAACATTTTTTTATAATTGCTTTCTAATTTCAATAAACCAATGTTACAGGTTCATAAGAGGTAGCGGGAGTTTTGATGCCAAGGTCGAAGGTGTATCTTTCGGAATTGAGATAGACCTTGGTAAGAAAAATAACAACTTCTTTTTTGTTTATAATATTAAACAGCTTTCTTTATTAACAGTGTGATACAGATAAATTTGTCATTTTTCTCATATTTATTGCTTTTCATCTTTCCTAGGTTTGAATGGAAAAAAATGTAATTTTAACGATTTTGTTCTCAAAACAAAAAGGTGAAATAGGCATATCAGAAAATGCCACATTCAGAAGACAAGACCTCCCTTTACAGCCAAGAAGAAGAGAAAGAGAGAGCATTTTAATAAAAAAAGGAGCAGCTTCAAAACAGACACCACAAACAATTAACAACAAAAAAAAACGAGAAACAGAGGGGTTACCGCCTTAGAACGGCCAGTGGCAGAACAAATTGCCACTGGATGAGGGGTAAATCAGGTTCTAGGGTGCACCACCCTCACACTTGCCACCAGGAGTTTTAATTTGAAACAATTACCGTGATATCGCGTACATTGTGCTATGCAGGTGTTGACACAAATGGACGTCCAAGTATTCAGGCAAAGAACTGTGGTAGTAGTATAGGTAACGTTGATTTCCGCTTCCACGGAAGGATGGCATGGTTATACAACCTCTTCCGTCACAAGGTTGGAAATGTTATTAAGAAGACGCTCGATAACCAGGTAAGTTATTTAAGTCGCGTCAATTTGGAAACTAATTTACTTATAGCTCAAGACCAAGGCTTTGTGATTTCAATAAATGTTTAATTACAGATCAATAATTGTGTTCCAAAATACAGCTATACAGTTATACAGTTTTAGTTCATCAATTGTAATTTTAGAATATTTACAGAAAAAAAATCGTGCACCTTAATAACTCACAGCTTAATCACCACGATTTTCATGAGATAGAAACCTCATTTAAGTTAAAGGCAGTGTAAAGAAAGAAAATAACGATTAACCAAATTATTTCAAATGCATTTCAACGAGATTTCTGGCGTTACCACTGACGTCAGTGGTTCTCTTGGAGCTCAGCAGAACTGTGTCTTTTCTTCACACAGATGTGCAAGTTGATTGTAAAACAGATCAACGAAGACGGGGTTGCAAAACTGGCAAAGCTAAAGGGTAAGTCCCAGAGTAACAGTCACTGCTCTTGAGTTTTGATACATTTGTAACTGATATTTTTAGCAAAATGTGGTCAGTTTAGACCTTCACCAAAAAGTTTATAAATTATAGTATGAGTAAATTTTGTCGGCCAAATACTAGTAGTTAATTATAAATAGATGAAAATGGAAACTTTGAAATCTTTCAAACACTGCAAATATTTAAATATTGCAGGCTCGGTTTGAATGAGCCTATTTATGGGCAATAATGGAAATGCATATTACTGTACACGCCAACTATCTACGAAATATGAGCTACTCCATTTTTTACACAAATACAGATACGTAGTTAACATGATAAACAACTTTCAACGATGGTTATTGATAAAAGCACTGATTGATTGTACGGGGAGACTTTTGCAGCCTCCATAAGGCACAAAAAACGCTATAGTAACTGTGATATTTAAAAAGACCAAACAAAACATAATATTTGTTTTGCTATAATATGCATATTATAAAAAAACTTATGATTATTGCTAGAGCTTAAGTATCTATGAAATTCGACATGTGAACATGCTTTAGCTTTGAAAGAAAATGTTTTAACAAGATTTGCTATAATGTAATATTCGAAACCCTTTCAAGTTGTGTTCTGTTTGAAATCCTTTTCTTGATTAATATGTTTTTTCCGGCTGTAATTGACTGCATTTTTTAATTTGTCATCAATCAACTTTAATGTGTAAAATATCTTTATATGTGATCTATTTACGGCAGCAGGCACTCACCGTTGAATCAACGTTGAATCAACGTTGAAAATCGTTGAAAATCGTTGATAACGATTATCAACCATATATCAACTATAGACGAAGATGGTTGGTGTTTCAACGTTGATCAACGTTGAATCAACGTTGATAGGTTTCTCTTCGTTGAAATTTTTGTATCCATCCAGGTAATTAAAAATAATAATAATAATAATAATAATAATAATAATAATAATAATAATAATAAAGGCTTTATTTTCTGAAGGTTACACATTAAGCTACTATAAAAAAACATAATAAACTTATTTACAATATGCGGCGTTTTTCGGAGATTTTAAAATACGCGGGTAAGTACATTAAGCGATCCAACACGCATGCGCGACGACAAGCTCATGCGCACTGATAACGGTTCCTGTTTACGAAATTTGAACAAAGGAGAAAACATTTTGGCAAAGTTTTAGCTTTTGTTAAAGATATTAGCGTTGGTAAGTGCTTCTACATCATAATATGTAAGAATTGAAGTGTAAATACATTTGTACCATTAGCTTATCGAAGTAAAGTTTGATGATTTCGTCATTTTACAGAACGATTTGCATGTTTACGAAGTTCGATGCATGTCGCCACCCAGCAGGCACATCAACGTTTATTCAACGTTGAATAAACGTTGAACATCAACGTTGAAATAAGGTTGAAATAAGGTTTAAAATGGGAGTTGATTTCAACGTTGATATCAACGTTTAATAAACGTTGATTCAACGTTGATATCAACGTTTAATAAACGTTGATTCAACGTTGATATCAACGTTTAATTAACGTTGATTCAACGTTGATATCAACGTTTAATAAACGTTGATATCAACGTTTAATAAACGTTGATATCAACGTTTAAATCAACTCCCATTTTCAACCTTATTTCAACCTTATTTCAACGTTGATGTTCAACGTTTATTCAACGTTGAATAAACGTTGATATGCCTGCTGGACGTATAATAACTGTTCAAAAACGTTTCTGTTTAATTAACGAGTATATACGCATGCATTATGTTTCAGTAACAACGACCCTGGCATATAATTTTTTGCTAGATTATCGCCTTATTCAGACACTGATTATCCAACCGCAGTTCATCGAAACAGCACATAAGGTACACAAGCAAGAATTAATACATTCAGAATCTTTACTGAAGTTATCATACACGACTTAATTTTAATTTCAATTATAAAACGATGTTAACAAAATGAACATTGCCTTTCTGCTCATGTATAAAAGTTTGTTGTTGTTTTTGTAGAAATTTGCATATATAAATTAAAAATGTGCTGGTAATTTTGTGCCTAATGGGATCGCCCAGATAACGCCATATAACACCATTTTATGGTGTTCACAGTCTTACATAAAATTTTGATTTTTAAACTCGACTTCCGATAAGGGCATGTACAAGCTCAAATAAATTTTCAAACATTGTAAAGTCGCTTTCGCTGAATACCATTTCAATAATTTTAACAATATATCTCGGTATTTAAAGTTTGACGTGTTTAAAATGAAAATTTGCTGCAAAATAAATTTTAACGGATTAATTAATCTTTATGGACAGATGATAATTGTTAGTTATAAAAAACAACTTTACCAAACTTTTTAGATTATTTTAACTATTTCAGTAAAATTTGTTTCAGAAAACAAGTTCAACTTTAAATTGTTAGATTTTAAATGTTATTATTCGTTTATAAATCTGTGTAAATTGCTTATTTCAGTTTGACATGAAAATACTTCTTTTTAGGGACAAATATATTGGGCCAGCGAACCAACGCAAGAGTGTCCCTTAACCCCTCCCGTCATGCCAGAGAACGGTGATACCAGCAGCATGCTATACCTGTTTGTATCCGACTACCTGTTCAACTCTTTGGGATATAATGCACAGAAACATGGCTTGCTTACATTCAGCGTGACTCAAAAGGATGTAAGTATTAAAAGTTGAAACAGTTATCTGACAGTTTACAAAAACATTACTTCCCGAAATAAAAATGATACAAACAAATAACGGATGTAACAATTATATATTTGGTTTGATGAACCTATAGACTTGAAATTAATTTTTTAATAAAGTACTTCGTTTCAAAGATTTTATATGATAATATGACCATGAAAAACAACGTTAAACGGGAGAATTAACATTTTAAATAACCAAATAGCTATAATAATACATGTGTATTGTACATTTGACCAGAAATAGTAAAACGTGCATAATTATCAGGAAAGCCACACAAAAAACCCACAGCATAAAAGTAGAGAATATCACGAGTTTATAAAAGATCGATTTCAGATAAGACACCAAAAGCAATTATCAAACAGGAGAAAACTTTAAATGCATTTATTTCAGTTGCCCCCTGGCAGCCGTGGTGTTCTTGATACAACTTGCGATGGTTTTGGGTGCATCGGAAAACTCATACCACAAGTTAGAGTTAAAATATTACAAATATACACACGATAGCCCCAGATTGAGTTAAAATATTACAAATATACACACGATAGCCCCAGATAAAGTTAAAATATTACAAATATACACACGATAGCCCCAGATAATAAACCGATTATGTACTGATCGGTTCTTACAACCTGTTTTCACAGATATGCACGGTAGCACCGGAGATTTAACCGAAAATGTAATGAACGGTTCTTTTAAAACTTCTTTAGCTAATATAACCCAATAAACAAAAAACGCATTCTGGGTTTTCTGACCACCTTAACATAGATGTAACATATCTGTGAGTATTGGTGAAATGCGCTTAACCCGAAGAAGCGGTTTTAGCCCAACCTAGACATAACATTATAAAACTAAGATGGAGACCAGTTTCAAATATCAAGCATCTGTGAACCGAAGTCAACATCGGTTTCCGAATGAACCAATAAAAAGTTTGTGTTTGCAAATGGTTTCCAATCACAGTTTTAACTCTTGGACCCAAACCTGCGCTGTATTAAGTTTCTCGTGTTCGGTAGCTTTCATAGTTTCCTTAACATCTGTATGAAGTGGTATTTCAAAAGATTTATGTAGCCCTTATGAAAGTTACTTTGTAGAAGCAGTAAGTACAACCAACCAACTTGTAGTTAGATGGAGCACATAGGTATCTGAAGCAACTGAGCCAACACTAGTAACAGCGACCCAATTTTAATTTCATCTTCGCACTAATGTAAATAGGCTCAGGGCTTAAATTTTATATTGTTATTTCAAACTTGCCGTTGGAAACTTTTATGTCGAGAAACACTCGTTACGTAAAAGACAATATTGTGTGTGTAGTAAAATGGTTTCTAAAAGTAGCCACAAAGCTTTGTGAATAAGGTTATCAGCCTTCACAAACTCGAATCTATATACATATAACAATATTTATCATTGCAAAACAATTGTAAGACATTGTTACTAACTGTTTAGTGTATCTTACACATTTTCTTTGAAATGAGTTTCAGTGGAAATTTTCAGTCCTATTCTACTTTCACTATCGATTGTTTTATGAAGTTTTAGAGTTTCAAAGTAAGATTTCGGTAAGTTTATACTGGATTTTAAAAATTTGACTCTAAAAACTGATATGACAGTTGAAATTTCTTTTTTTTTCAGATAGGCGCTAACTACCCTAACATGAATGTGGAACTGCGCATGAACAGTACGATGGCACCTAGAATGAACATTACAAGTCAAGGGGTCAATCTAACATTCCAGGGGATGATAGATCTATACGCAAGGAAAGATGGCGTTTCTGATACACCATTCCTGATTTCACTGTTAGCTGTGCGTAATCACCATGGGCTTTATATTTTTAACTAAGAATAGAAAGTTGTTGGCATTTGTCCGTCGGTCTTTATTCATTCAACATGTATAACTGTTAAAAATTCATGCTATTATGGTTGGTGTTTGCAGATTAATCCATTTTTTTTTTCTCTCTTTTTTCTTACGAATCATTACAGTTATTAATTTTCTTTTGTCTAAAGAATCACATTTTTGTGAAATAAACATTAATTATCCACGTACAGAAGTCATTATAGAAGATTTCAACAAAGGTTATCGTTATTTCTTTCACATTCGTTAAAGTTTTAACATTCGGTCAGTGAAGTTAAGTCAAACATTACTGGATGATTGTTAAGATGCGTTTTAATCAAGACTATTGCCGAGTTACCTGACTTCAAAGTTGTAAAGCTGTGAATGGAAACCAACCTGGTCTCTGTTCTCAGTGGTATAACCTTGGGTCCTGGTCTATGGGAAGGAACTCTTCTTGGTGTAGACTGATTCCAAAACTAAATAATTATTGCCCTTATTATTTCATTCAAAGACATATTATATGCGATACACAAAATGCCCTATACATGTCACGATTTTGCCGTTAATTGCAAAAATTGTTTAAGGTGATTGGTTTGAGTGTTGAAACTGTCCGCATTTGATTCATTAAACATCATTCATTGCTATTTACAATAACTCTATAGATTGAAGTTAATCCTACTCCTTATTTTCTACATAATAAATACAAGACTAAGATATGGCTCGACTGAAAGTAAGACTTTATCGGCTGTACAAATTAACGTAGGACGTAGGACTGTTGTTTGCAGAACGTACAAAAAGATTTGTATGTATGGTGTATAACGTGGGACACGCACACAAAATTGTAGTACGTGCGCCATAACAAAGAACGTATTACATGGACTTGTTTCACAATTGATATTACACATGTCTTATTTCAGAACATGGACACAAGTGTGAACGTACTGATTCAGACCGAACTTGTGTATGGTGAAATCAACACTCTAACGTAAAAACCTTTTCATCTAAAAAATAACTTTGACCAGCATTTCTTACAATAACCATTAGGCTATTATCAGAACGAACAATTATATTACATTACTTTGGTTGTCATGAAGGTCGATTCTGAGGTATTTCAGTCCAGTAAAACTCGTATTATACAGTATGCGACGGATTAGATTTTCAATATACTGAATAAAATATTTAATGATGAGTGAATTGCAAAATAACTTATTATGCTATAAAATAACGTGGCTTTGTGGTGGTCATGGCTGGGTGTACAAGACACGATTGTCTTAGTCTATTTTACAAGTTATCGTAATGAAAAAGTTATCGTATTGTAAAAATATAATAGTCCAATATTACAAAAGTAAAAATCAAGTATTACAAAATATATATTACAAAAAAAGTCAAATATTTCAAAAAAGTAGCCAAATATTAGAAAATAATAGTTAAATATTACAAAATAATAGTCAGATATTACGAAATAATAGTCAAATATTTACACTCAGGTTGAAACTCAAAGTGATCACGTCAGCAGTCGGAGAAGTCCCAGTAAGTTCCCATTATTATTTATTTCTTTATATATATTCTTTGTTAAATTTTTTTACAATTATTTCAAATCGCAGTTCCTGTTAATTTAATTGTTTATAATTAGTTCAAATATCAATTCCTGTAAATTTAATTGTTTAAAATGACTTCAAAATCGGAGTTCCTGTTAATTTAATTGTTTATTATTAATTCAAATCGCAGTTCCTGTTAATTTAATTGTCTATATTAAATTATTTATTATATAAATTAGATTTACCCATCTACAGTTAATCCTTAGGCTTACCTCTTTGGCTGCACGACGGTGGCAGGGGTTTAAAAGTTTATGACGGTTTATAGGGAGATCATTTTTAAAGAATCTAGAAGCTCGATTTGTTTCTTTTATCCCTTTCATCATGTTCTTGCTGATTAGACACCATGTGCTCTGGTCTCGGAATGTTCATTGAGCACCCGCCCTTTAGCTTTTCAATGCTATTAGTTTCTTATGTTTTATATGTTTGTGTGCTTTTGCATACAACATTGTTGAGCTCATGGGTGGTAACCCCAATGATTCTCTTTTTCGTTAATTGTTTGTGGCGTCTTATTTGAATTGAAATACTTACAACAACATGCTCTCTCTTCCTCTCTTCTTTTTCGATGGGTGGGGAGACTGTTTTTGAGAGTATGGAGATTCCTGATATGCATATTTCACTTTTTTTATATACTTTTAATCACAGTTCCTGTTTATTTAATTGAAACACTTCAAATCGCAGTTCCTGTTAATGTGATTGTAACACTTCAAATCGCAGTTCCTGTTAATTCAATTAATTAAATGTATACATTAAAGGTATTTAAAAGGTAAGATGTCTTCATACTGCACATATAATATATTCTTTCTTTTTATTTATTTTCAGGATCAGTTTCTCGAATTTTTGATAAACCAGGCTCTAAAAATGTACTTTATTCCACAATTGAATGGTGAGACATTTAAGTATTAGACCAAAACATAATTTGCCTGCTTATTCATAAAATGTATCGATTGCAATAGGGTTTTGAGTCTCTTTGACACATAAATCGACTTTAGATCACGTGACCATGTCGAAGCAATATTTTGATGCTTTGATAAAATAAATTAACTAAACTTTGAATTCATTTATTTAGACCTGATTAAGCTGAAAGTATTAAAATAATTGTTTATTTTATTTAAATAAATTATTCATTTATTGAAGAGGCATGGACATTCGTAAATGAATGCTGGAGATCAATGAATAGCCCTCCTTTTTTTAACATATCTGTATTTCAGTAATTACATTTCTTGAAGAAAAGTAACGAAGTACAGTAAATACATTATTATTTATTTCCCCCAAAGATAGAGCATGGTTATACAATATACAGAAAACAATTTTCAAACAAGTGAACAACATTTAGAAAAAAAATAGTATGCGAATGTAAAGGTTATTATGCAACAAACATAGACCCAAGACTATTAAAGACTATTAAACTGAGAATGGAAACCAGCCTCGAATCCCAAGCATCTGGTTGGCTGAAATGGTGACCAGACGATCAGATGTTTGAGATTTGAGACTCATTTTAAAAATTTCAGTCCTTATCATCTTTATTTCAAAATCCATTCTCGTTTCAGAGCTCGGAAAGAAAGGGTTTCCACTTCCTCTGACTGGTGACGTTACGTTCAACAACAAAAAATTATCGTTTGCACAGGTTAGTAATTGTTTCTTCTTCATCAACAGTGTATTGACACCCAAATTTAAGTGCATCTACGTGAACGGCAAAAACAATCGAGATATAATTTTAGCTAAGATAACATCGACATTCGAAATCGAAGGTTAAGTATAATCAAGTACATAGCAAAATCATAATCTAAATTTAAAATTAAGCTGATGGCAAATTCATTTTACTATGCCGATTCATATCATTTTAGCACACCGTCATAATAGGTACAGATCTGAAGTACCAGCCCACAACCAAGGTTCAAGACTTCGGCGGAGCTCTGACGATCCATCCATATTATGTAAAACTGATAGCATAGAAGAAATAACAATGCTGTAACATTTTGAAAGCAGAAAAGAAATAACAACGCTTTAAAAACAAAGTAACAACAATTTTGATAGCATAGAAGAAATTACAACGCTTAAACAACAATTTTGATACCATGGAAAAATAACAACGCTTTAACAACAATTTTGAAAGCATAGAAGAAATAACAACGCTTTTACAACAAGTTTGATAGCAGAGAGGATTTAACAACGCTATAACAACAATATTGATAGCATAAAAGAAATAACAACGCTTTAACAACCATTTTGATAGCATAGAGGATATGACAACGATTTAACAACAATTTTGATAGCTTAAAAATAATAACAACGCTTTAACAACATTTTTGATAGCATAGAGGAAATAACAACGCTTTAACAACCATTTTGATAGCACAGAAGGAATAACAACGTTTTAAAAACAATTTGGATAGTTTAAAAGTAATACAAGGGTTTAACAATTTTGATAGCATAGAAGAAGTATCAACGCTTTAACAACGATGTTGATAACATAAAAGAATTAACAACGCTTTAACAACAATATTGATTCTATAGAAAAAATAATAACGCTTTAACAACAATTTCGATAGCATAGAAGAAATAACAACACTTTAACAACTAATTTTGATAGCTTAAAAGCAATAACAACGCTTTAACAACAATGTTGATAGCATAGAGGACATAAATACGGTTTAACAACAATTTTGATAGCATACAAGAAATATCAACGCTTTAACAAAAATTTTGATAACATAGAAGAAAAAACAACGCTTTAACAACAATTTGGATACCATAGAAAAAATAATAACACTTTAACAACACTTTTGATATCATAGTAGAAATAATAACGCTTATACAACAATTTTGATACCATGGAAAAAAAGCAACGCTTTAACAACAATTTTGATAGCAAAGAAGAAATAACAATAATTAAGAGGTCGCAAACATTGCAAATGGCGAAAACTAGCTAAAATTTCAAAAAATGAATTTTTGAGGAAATACTTATTGCCACCTAGATTTTAGTAAAGAAATGTATTTAGCTATGGATGTTGTAAATGTTTGCAAGCTCAATTTAGTCTAATTCATTTTCTTATTACCAAGCACATACTAAAACAAAAAAAACCCGTTAGCATGAGAACTCTGCAATTCATGAACAATATACCAAAGCAACACATACCTGAAATAAGTATATGCTGGTCTACAATGTTAAGTGCCAATTCGTCAAAATAATGTTAGGGGTTTTAAGAAATTCAAGGAAATCTTACTTCCTGGTTCAAAGTAAAAGTAGAAAGTGAAAGTAGGAAGTATGTTTTCCTTGAATTTCTTGAAAACATGAGAGTGAAAAAAAACGTTAGTATTTTTACTTTTATCTTTTACTAATGCCGATTTAAATCACGTTATTGATTGCAATTGTTCTAGGCCAACATAAGCTTTATAAAACTGCAATGGTTTTGCAGACAGTCCCTACATTGTGGTGAAAATCACCGAAGAAGGTGGAAAATTCGACCCATCGCTCAAAATTAAACAGGTTTCTATCAAGTTTCTATCTGTATTTAGGTAGTTGAGTGAAGAAAACACAACTATGTGATCCTTTACCGTCCCTCTGTTAATAAACAATCACAACATGGTAACACAGTTCGGTAAAATGAATCTAAACCTTACTTTTTCTGAAGTTGTCAAAGCGAGATGGATAATCGCTGGCTTCAGTGAAGATAATAGCTGGCTACATTTAAAATTGTATGGAAAATGAACAAACTGACCTTTTCATCATAATGTTTATTACTTTAAAGTAATGTTTATCAGTTTTTAAATCCATTTGTTTTATCTTCCAGGACCAGAAGTCATTGTCCGACAACTTATCTATTTTCGGTAAGTAATAATGAAGGTCATACAATTTATATTGGCACTGTAGTAATCTTAAGTGGTTTACATGTACAATATATAATTTCATATCATATTATAATTCAGGTTTTACGCTCTTTAGAGATAACCTAGTTTGTTAGTTTTCAGCGTGTAGTTGTTAACGTTCAAAATCATTCATTGGTTCTATACACACACACCCAGTTCTTGACACCGGTGACGCTCCTGGATGTGACCAGTACTGAACATCATACTGTGATACAAAATTTCCAATGTTTATCCACAGATATATGGTCTGTTTTGATATACGATGCTTAGCAATATGAAAATTACAAATATACCATTCTTTCTTAGAACCAATTCACACTCTATATCAAGTTAAGCGCCACGAAGTGTAATAAATTGCATGTTTAATTACATTGCAGAAATTATGAGCATTGCTTTCAAATGCTACTAGTGGGGCACAGAGTGGGAATCTTTGACAGAGGTTGTGTCACACTTGACGTTATTACATGGGCATTCGCGCATCAAATACCAGGAATTTCTACTAGATGAGTCAACTGGTAAAAAAGGATACCGTACTAGAATTCCTACCATGTGTCATACCAAACGCAGTGACATCCCAACAAAAATGCATCACAGTCACAGACGGGATATAATTCATCATTCATAAAAAATGGCATACAAGAGATAATCGCTACAACACCTTTAAAAACAAAAGAATGTCCTGTTAATTCCAAAAAATTTCTAATTTAAGTTTTTCTGGCAAAAGACAATTGAAAAGTCACTTGTGACTTATTTTATTTATTATAATTTTTATCCATCTAGCAGAAAGATACCGACGGCTCTTATATATTTTCCAATAAACATTTTATTTCATTTCTCGTTTAATATTGAATCTGTTATTTGTTTGGTTGCAAAAAACACAATTTATCAAGGAAAGAACTTTTACAAGTGTGAAACCCTTCATCAAAAAACATGTTGTTAAAATTTGGCCAGTAGATGAGGTGCCGTTTGAAAACATTGTTGACACACACACGCGCGGACAAAGGGCGAACATAAAACGCGATTTCACAGTTGAGAAATGATAAAAACATTAAGTATTGATACATTTTCCTGAAGATAAAATTATAAGCCTGGCCATTATTCAGTTTGAGCCACCTATTATCTTAAACAAATTTTACTGAAGCCAGTGATTATCAATCTCGCTTTGACATCTTCAGAAAAAGTAAGATTTAGATTCATTTTTACCGAACTGTGTTACCATTTTGTGATTGTTTATTAACAGAAGGACAGTAAAGGATCAAACAGTTATGTTTTCTTCACTCAACTACCTAAATACAGATAGAAACTTGTTTAATTTTGAGCGATGGGTCGAATTTTCCACCTTCTTCGGTGATTTTCACCACAGTGTAGGGACTGTCTGACAAAACCATTCCAGTTTTATAAAGCTTATGTTGGCCTAGAACATTTGCAATCAATAACGTGATTTAAATCGGCATTAGTAAAAGATAAAAGTAAAAATAATATCGCATTTTCACTCTCATCCGCAACTCGAGCCGCTCTTATCATCCGAGCCTGACATTGTCATCTGAGTGCTGATTATTGGGATACATACCGTGAGGTATGAATTCGGACAAATATTTCAATAGTTGGAACATACGAACGTCATTTGCGAATACACAGCTACTAATTTTTTAATAGGTATATATTTAAGTTATGCTGTTTATTCAACATTCATATATAGATGCTATCACAATGTATTTATTTACAAATCAAATGAAAAACACAGTATTTGGAAAAATGTTAATAAAGAAATATTTTGACCAAAAGTGTAAAGATAATTTGTCCAAATTTGTTAATCTTCGCTGTAGAAACAAATATATTCCCGATACAACCATTTTTCAATCGCAACCAAAATTCGAATACTTCCTTTATTTCACGCACATTGATGTCACATCCACTTATTTGCATAAAGTCTTTGCGCTGTTTTGAATTGTACTCCCGCTGAAATGTCAAAATTGACAGATCATCTAAAATGATCAGAAATGGTGTAAATCAAACAAAATTCATTATTCCCAATTATCACCTTCTTAAAAATACTGTAAATCTTTTTTTCCATCAATTAAATAAAACTTTGAAAGTTTCGGCTGCACAGCTGTAGCCTTTACCTCAGTCATAGAAATACGGAATTGAAGAGTTTAGGTTCCACACCACCAAAAATTTACTAGACAATACCTGGGGGTCCTTACATGCATGGGTTGGATTTTTTCTCAGAATTGGTTTTTAATTAACTTGAAGCCTAGAGATTACTAACATATTCAAAGCAGGATCAGTCAACAGCTAGAGGTTCATACAAATCTTACAGTTCTGACAGTGTGACTTAGGCTTACAATGCTGTCAGGTATAAAATGTCCATTTCAGGTGACCCCCTTCAACTGCCTTACATGTACACCTGAACAGGAGCCATTGCAGTGCTTTGTAGTGTAAATATGTTGTAACAGTACATGTTAACTGTTACAAATTATTTTAAAATGTTGAACTAACTTTCTCAAAGTTCCACTGACTGTAAGTACCCATGCTTTACCTTGGATATCATGTATAGGGGTTTGAAGCCTGCTGTTCGAATTATGGGGAAAATATTTCTAGCAATGAGGTCATCACTTCTTGTTTATATTTTTAGAACATGAAACAAATTTGTGTAAAAATGTGATATTAGTTCTGATTATGATTGTCAGTCGCAAGAAGATGCAACAGTGACTTTATAGCTTTAGTTCTCTTTTATTTTAATATAGACCAAAGATTGCTTAAGTGTTCGAATATTGGTTGTACCGGGATGCATTTATGGTTATGAGGAAGCATTGGCAATTTATGTTTCGTGGTTACTTAATATTGCATTAAATTGGTATTAACCGAATTTAAGATATATAAAAAACATCACAACCATCGAATCAGCCGTAGACTGAAAACCTGCATCTCAGAGTTTTCTATATTTCAAAACTATTTTTATTTAGTGTAGAGACTAAGAGGCTGATAAACAGAAGGATCACAAATGAAAATTAAATGATTTTCTTAACATTAACATGAGAAACAGTACTAACACTGCATCTTGTAACTAAATAATAAGACAACCAGAGAGTGTACGACATTCTCTATTTTTTCCAAGTGTGTACGATACTCTTTTTTAAAAATTGTAAAAAACTAGAGCTATCACTGAAGGTGATTAATACCCCCGCAATACTGCTTTGTCAGAGTATACAGAAATTATGTTTGCATCTTTCATGGGTGAAAGTTGAAAAATAATTGAAATCCTGAAAATTTGCTGGGGGTCCAGGGGGCCGCTTTGGCTCCGGTAGGTCCAGGGCAAAGCCCTGGTGGGGGACAAGGGGGTCGAAGCCCCCCCGAAGCTTCTGGAAGATAGCAATTTATATACCATTGGGAAGCCATTTCTTAAGTGCATTTGAGCTTTTTTGAAACACAAAATTAAGACATCTGGAGGCATGGGTTTATCATTTATTGTCATTTATCTTAATCAACTATGCCTCTCAATTCAGTGAAAATTCTCCATAAACAAAAATTATAGAACTTCATGAATATTTTCAATAATTATGAAATTGACGGTAGTTGTTTATTTCTGCTGTTGTTTGTTGTTTTTTTTATAATGAATATCTCCAATACAAAGTATGTACATAATTTTTGCGCATTTTAGTTTCCAAAGTACATCATTGGACGGCATATTCTGATGTAGACCTACTTTCATTTTGTGTAGTCCGAGATTAAATTTTCTCGCGGTATAACAATTTTAGAAAATCAAACGTAGGACTATATCCGCCTACCGATACAAGGCCATTTCAGTTGCATGATAATTACATACATATTACTTATTACGCCGTCTCTGCGTAAGAAAAAACAAACAATCAAGCATCTTCTGAGTATTGTTTTACAATCTGTATTTAATTTTACGCACACAGCTACACGACCTTCTCCCGGGCACATGTTGTTATTCTTCCGAGAGGTATAAGAATAATGACGTCATTCGGAGAGCTAATGCTAACGAAACCAATCGTAGGACTATATCAGCCTACCGATACAAGTCCATTTCAGTTGCATGATAATTACATACATATTACTTACTACGCTGTCTCTGTGTCAGAAAAAAAAACAATCGAGCATCTTCTGAGTATTTTTTTACAATCTGTTGATACGCACACAGCTTCTCGACCTTTACCCGGGCACATGTTGTTATTCTTCCGACAGCGATAAGAATAATGATGTCATTTGGTGAGCTAATGCTAACGCCACGTGCGTGTAAAGCAAAAGTTGTGTTTAAAAATAGCGACTTGGGTTTTCACCGGATGTAAACAAAACTGTAAAAGTAGTTGACGTCACAAGGTTTTGTTGAATCGTGCTCCCCTTCTAAAAAATAACGGACTGATCCAAATGAAAAAAAAAATGTCATGCAAATCTAATCACGAACATATGTTAAAAGTTTGAAAACTGGAGAAGTAGTTTGTGTCATAAGATTTTGTTAAATAATGCTCCCCTCCAACCAAAATGGACTGATCCATAAAAAATATGTCACTAACATGCGCACTTCATGCAGAACATATGATTTCAGTTTCAAGTTGATATCTTGAAAACTGTAGAAGTTTGCATAACACGATTTTGTTAAATCATGTCCCCTGCAAAGAAGAATGGACTGATCCACACAAAAAATATGTCACGCACATCTACACTTCATGCTGAACATATGTTTAAAGTTTCAAGTTAATATCTTAAAAACTGTAGAAGTAGTTCGTGTCACAAGATTTTGTTGAATCATGCTCCCCTGCTAAAAATAATGGACTGATCCACATGAAACAAAGTATGTCATGGAAATCTACTCACAAACGTATGTTTAAAGTTTGAAAACTGGAGAAGTAGTTTGCATCATAAGATTTTAAATAAAAGATTTTGTTAAATAATGCTCATCTGCAAAAAAAATGGACTGATCCACAAAAAAATATGTCGCTGACATACAAACTTCATGCAGAACATACAATTTTGGTTTCAAGTCGATATCTTGAAAACTGTAGAAGTTTGCATAACACGATTTTGTTAAATCATGTCCCCTGCAAAAAATAATGGACCGATCCATATGAAAAATATGTCACGCACATCTACACTTCATGCCGAACATATGTTTCAAGTTTCAAGTCAATATCTTAAAAACTGTAAAAGTAGTTCGTGTCACAAGATTTTGTTGAATCATACTCCCCTGCTAAAAAATAATGGACTGATCCACATGAAACAAAGTATGTCATGGAAATCTTCTCACAAAGGTATGTTTAACTGATCCACACAAAAATATGTCGCTTACATGCGCACTTCATGCAGAACATACAATTTTAGTTTAAAGTCTTATATCTTGAAAACTGTAGAAGTTTGCATAACAGCATTTTGTTAAATCATGTCCCCTGCAAAAAAAATGGACTGATCCACATGAAAAATATGTCACGCGCATCTACACTTCATGCCGAACACATGTATAAAGTTTCAAGTCAATATCTTAAAAACTGTAGAAGTAGTTCGCGTCACAAGATTTTGTTGAATCATGCTCCCTTCCGAAAAATAATGGACTGATCCACATGAAAAAAAAATTGCGCAAATGTACTCACGAACATATGTTGAAAGTTTCAAGTCGATATATTGAAAACTCTTGACGTAGTAAGTGTAGAAGTTTGCATAACACGATTTTGTTAAATCATGTCCCCTGCTAAAATAATGGACTGATCGACACGATAAATATGTCACGCTCATTTACACTTAATGCCGAACATATGTATCAAGTTTCAAGTCAATATCTTAAAAACTGTAGAAGTAGTTCGCATCACAAGATTTAGAAGTTTGCATAACACGATTTTGTTAAATCATGTCCCCTGCAAAAAATAATGGACTTATCCACACGAAAAATATGTCACGCACATCTACACTTCATGCCGAACATATGTTTCAAGTTTCAAGTCAATATCTTAAAAACTGTAAAAGTAGTTCGTGTCACAAGATTTTGTTGAATCATACTCCCCTGCTAAAAAATAATGGACTGATCCACATGAAACAAAGTATGTCATGGAAATCTTCTCACAAAGGTATGTTTAACTGATCCACACAAAAATATGTCGCTTACATGCGCACTTCATGCAGAACATACAATTTTAGTTTAAAGTCTTATATCTTGAAAACTGTAGAAGTTTGCATAACAGCATTTTGTTAAATCATGTCCCCTGCAAAAAAAATGGACTGATCCACATGAAAAATATGTCACGCACATCTACACTTCATGCCGAACACATGTATAAAGTTTCAAGTCAATATCTTAAAAACTGTAGAAGTAGTTCGCGTCACAAGATTTTGTTGAATCATGCTCCCTTCCGAAAAATAATGGACTGATCCACATTAAAAAAAATTGCGCAAATGTACTCACGAACATATGTTGAAAGTTTCAAGTCGATATCTTGAAAACTCTTGACGTAGTAAGTGTAGAAGTTTGCATAACACGATTTTGTTAAATCATGTCCCCTGCTAAAATAATGGACTGATCGACACGATAAATATGTCACGCACATTTACACTTAATGCCGAACATATGTATCAAGTTTCAAGTCAATATCTTAAAAACTGTAGAAGTAGTTCGCATCACAAGATTTAGAAGTTTGCATAACACGATTTTGTTAAATCATGTCCCCTGCAAAAAATAATGGACTTATACACACGAAAAATATGTCACGCACATCTACACTTCATGCCGAACATGTGTATCAAGTTTCAAGTCAATATCTTAAAAACTGTAGAAGTAGTTCGCGTCACAAGATTTTGTTAAATCGTGCTCCCCTCCGAAAAATAATGGACTGATCCACATGAGAAAAGAATAGTTCGCGCCAATGTACTCACGAACATATGTTTAAAGTTTCAAGTCGGTATCTTGAAAACTGTTGACGCTGTAAGTGCCACAGACAGACCGCCCAAACAACCAACCAACCAACCAACCAACCGGATGATGACTCCTATATATCCCCTATACGTCGTATGCGGGGGTATAAAAAACGCCATCAATAGCCTGAGTCCGGATGAAATACAATGTGTATGTTCCAGAATTTTAAATAACACTGACTTAATAACATGGTAAGCGTTAATAAAGTTTTATGCGCGAGAATCATTAGATTTTAGGATGGTGTGTGCACGACATTCAAAATTACGATGCTTCAGACAAATTTTGTCTTTGAATATTTGAGAAAACGGCCAAAAAACTTAAAGAAGAGACTAATTGATTATGAAAATGCTTAATGGTAACAGAAGTACGGTCAAAAACGCTGCACAGTTTACCGAGAAATAAGAAAAACCTACCTGAAGCGAGTGATTTTTCCATTATTAATATGTTCATGACATTCTAAAAGTCACGCGATATAGCTACCCCAGAAAGTCCGGAGGAGTAGTTGAGGCATTTAAATGCTGAGGACATTGCGTATGCGTGTCCATGTCATTATTTTCGTTCTCAGAATCGTCACAAACTATTTCAGAGGTATTTAAATGTACTGGTTGCTGATTGCTTAAATGTACTGATTGCTGCTGATTGCCGGGGTTCATAGTATCATTATCTAGATGGTCCGGAGGCGGCGGAGCAGGTGTATGAAAGTTATTTCCATCAACACCATTTAGAAAATCTGATAAATTTATAGCAGCTGTAAATTCATCCTGACACAAATTATAAATTCTTGACTCAAGACGATCATTTAAAGTACGATTATCTTGAACATGAAACACAGAATATATATGATCATGTTCCCATAAAGAATCCCATTCCAATCGCCGATAATAATCATCTTCTTCTAGGTCTTTTCTTTTTAATTTATGATAACGATTACGTTTATTAAATACGTAATCGTCATTATTTTTATTCTCGTAATCGTCATAAAGTTGTAAACTGATGATTTTAGAAGTATTTAAATGTATTCGTTGCTGCTGATGACCAGAGTTTATATTATCACAATCCAAATAGTCCGAAGGAGCAGGTGCCTTAGATTTGTCTCTAAAATAAAACACACCAAAAAACAAAAAACAAAACAGAAGTATGAGTTTTTTATCTCTTCTGCACCGTAAATTAGTGATTATTTTTTTATCTAGTAGCCCATTCCTTGTCATTTTTTTAAATTTTACCATTTTCCCTTGGAAAATTTACCATCTTATAATTAACTCCATACTTTGCCGATTTCCCCTGAATCCTTTTTCGCTTTGCATTACGTAAATTTCCCCGTTTTTTTCTTTTCTTTCTGTTCAGTTTCATGTGAAAATTTTAAACCAAGTTTCTTGCCAAATGTTGTTTGAACTCCTTTCCTATGAAAAATGTTACTATGACTTTCTCCTTGCCTTTGATTTTCTTCCTCTTCATTTGAACATTCACTTAAAAGTTCTCCAATGGCACTTTGTTTTTCCGCTTCATGGGCGAATTTACTTAATATTCCGCATAAACTTTGCTCTTCTTGCACATATTTTGCAATTCCATCTAAGTTGGCTTCTACAATTTGTTTATTTTCCTCATTTTGAAGTAACAACCGAAGAGGCCATATAACCTCATAATGTGTTGTTGCCACTATAATTAAAAAAAACTAAACACAAGGGTCTGCTGTTGCCGGATATTACTCAAAGACGTGGTTCACTAGGATATCTACGAATTCAATAGGAAATTAGTGCCATCTTATCAAGTAACAAACTACTGGCTGCTAACATATACTTTCCTTGGAACAAAAAGATTCACACTTCATGTACTAAACTCGATTTCCCTCTCAAGCCGACTATCATGTAATGCTTTCAAAGATTTGATTTTTAGAAAAATGTGGAGAAGGTAATATTGCTTTTTATTTTTAAAATAAAACATTCAATCAGCGCTTTTTACAGTCACGTTCTTTGCCCTCGATTAGGGCAAACCCATTCTTTTTTCTGGGGACCATACGAAGCTGAACATGGAATGGTATTAATCTGAAAAAAAAAACACACAACAAATTCCTTCTTCACCGTCATATGCATTTTCATCGTTTGGGATGGATAAAAATTGTACAGTTCATTGGTGTAAATATTGAGTTTCGCTCAACCTGGGGCTAGGCGGCGTGAGCAGTAATATGCTGTGGCAATTCCTAATATGCATATTTCTCGTATTTACTACTGGTAGTATTATTATCATAATGACATTTTAAGAAAAAAAGATAGTTTTATTTACCCAATCATAACGATTAAAACTCTTAATAGTAATTTAGTAGCGCTGATGATGGTAAATAAAATCATAAATATATTTCAAGGAAGAAAAGACGTTTACTTTGAGCAAATATATGCCTTATTCAACAGAAGTTAGCTGTGTTATCTATATTATTCAGTGATAAGAGATAAATTTCTTCTTAACTGTTCGTTGCCTTCATTGTCAAAATTCACCCATAACATGTTACTAAACGTAAAAATTTAGCAATTAAGATTAGAACATGTATGAACGATACATTTAATTTTCGATCATATACCGATCTGGTTTAACTGTTTCATGTCTTTTGTGAACTGTCGTTGTGTACCGTTGTATTATATATTGAATATATTTTTTATTCGATATTGAAAATGTAATTAGACCAAAGGCAATAAGTTGCTTATTTGCCAAAACATTTGAAACATGAAACTTGAGTTTAAGCTAGTTAAGTATTTACAATTTTTTCTCAATTAAAGTTGTAAGCATGTGATAAATGATCAGGAAAGGTGTTTTACAGGACTGGTATTAATTTATAATCAAAATGACGACGCAAATGGGTATTCTGACTGAAAAGTCAAGCCTTTGTTTAGAAGTACCGTCATATTTGAAGGATCAAATTATTCATTCTGTAAAATATCAATACTGGGTTCTGCTAGATAGTATGTGCAGCAGTAAGCAATTCTATAACTGGCCAAGAATAGACCTTATGAAACAAAACCCGATTTTCATTGCTAATGTTTTTATGTACCGCTACTGTCAAATTTCCCCTTTTATTTTTCGGCGTTAGCTGTCTAAGCTCACTTTTGACCTAGTTTTTCGACCAATAAAATGTTGTAAATAATACTCGTATTCTATTATTATGCAGAGGGAAAATGAAATAAACTATTTCGATTGGTAGCTATTTACACCAGAGAGGCATCTAGCAGGGTGGAGAGGTATCTAGTGGGATTTTTATTATTATGCAGCGGAAAAATCAAAAAGATTATTTCGATTGGTTGTTAGTGGGTGTTGTATTGGAGAAAAACATATTTACGATTTAAATAACCAGTTAAGTCAATATTGATGGCTTAAATATAATTTTATATGGAATATTCTTGGGTGTCAGGTAACAACTTGCGTACAGTACACAGTGTAAAACGAAAAGGAAGTGTAGATATTTCTAGTTCTTACTGGTTCCTTTCAAGTTCTTTTGATACTGAGTGTAATTTAAAGTTCAAAATACAAGTTCATTGTAGTGTAGTGGCTAACACTCTCGTCTCGCAAGCGTGAGGCCCCGGGTTCAATACTCCGTACTGACACTTTTTTTAAAGTTAATTTACGTAAAAGTTGGTAACAGGTAACAGGATGTTTTTATTTTTTTTTATTAAATTTCAAGGACATTTATTCATCTTGAGTTCTAACTCTACAAGAGGTATTTTATTGAAACTGAATAAATGTAGATCAAGACTTAATGTAATACATTGCTTCTTTAATCGACTTGTTATCACTGTATGAAACTGTTGCAACAGCTTCAACATTTTTTAGAAAGACACTTTAAATGAATTTATAAGTTGTCATGATTCGGTCGCTTAATCTCCTGGTCATACTAAGAAGGCAGGAAGGGTTCGTCAACAGCTATAGCAAGTAAAATAAACTAACTATACTGTGTCTGCTTCGCCTCTCTGTATTTCTTTTTTTCTTATATACATGTATATATAAATCTTTTCCATCAACGCCGTTTATCTTTTTTAAAGATATTTCTTGTTTAAATTATTATTCAAATCCCATTTTATAAAACTGAAATCTTTTATTAATGTATTGTACTTCAATACCGTAATATTTTGAAAACTTATCTAAATATGTATTTAGCAGCATAGAAGTGCCGGGCATACTTGTACCACAAAAAAGACATCAGTATCGGTGTTGCAAGGAGGACAATGGCTATTACTTTTATTGAAATCAAATAAGATATATAACACTGAGGCCCCACGAAAACCAGGAAATTGACATTAACGATGTTCAAAGTCTGAAAATTTGAAAAAAAAATTGTTTTCGGGTGCTTTTGGCGTCATAAATTATAGACTTATTTAGTGTTCTTTTAAAATGGTTTTAATAATTATCTTTATATCTTATTCAAGTACTAATCAAGCTTACATTTTATAGGTTATCCATGGAGCCCGACTCAATTAATATAGCAACATATAAGTATATATAACACTTACATTTGTTCTTATTCGCTCTTTCAATGTTAGTAAATAGTAGTTCCTATTTCTTGTATACATAATAAAATCGACAGGACACTAAAACCAGTCATATTGTGTTACCGAATATACAGTAAGTTTAATGCGCATTGCGCAAAGGCTAGATCAATAATTCTGTCATTAATGAAACCTATGGAAAAATCCAAATTTCTGTCCTTAATCACATCTTTACGTACATCTTGATTTAAGGTAAGACCTGTGTAATGAATACCTATATCCAGAAGAGTATCCAAGGGAGGTAACTATAGTAGTAAATTAGCATAGATTTCTATCATGCAAGAGGACCAGGGTTCAAATCCCACTGGAAGCTAATTTTTTTTTTGTAAGCCTAGAGCTTAAATAATTGGCATATTTCTTTTTTTCCTGTGTAATTCTGTCATTGAATATAAAATTCTCATGATTTAAACTAAAATAAGCAAAATAATCAAGATTAAAGGGGTTTTCTCTATCAGAATAGTGTTTATTCAAGTCATCAATTTGAAAATTTCTAAAACTGGACGGTAAACTTCTCTGAAATTTTGTTTAAATCTTGTTTAAGGTATATAGTTAAAAAATGGTAAAGTTTGGTATATTGCACCAATCAGGATTTTGCACAATTTTCATTAATTTAGTCTCGAGAAATATAAAAAATGCATTTTTTAAATTTATTTGGTCAAAAAATGTCATTTTAAGATAAATTCTGTATTTATATATTATATCTTTCATTGGTTTAGTAAAATATAACATATTTTGGATAAACTGTAAAAAAATTAGGGTTGAATTTATCAATAACAAAAAATTTTGTCACCGATTAAAGAAATTGGATACTTTCACGTTTTTTCTCACTTTTTTAAATAAAAAAAACTAAAAATCTCAAAAACTACACGGTGAAAATCATTAAAATTTTGCATACAAGTCAGTGGTATGAAGCAGTTGATGAAAATATAATCAGATATTGGATTCTTAATAGTGCCTATTACACAGGTCTTACCTTAAGCGGTTACCGATAAAGTGTTGAATTGTACAAATGTTAAGGTTTTGTTTGCAAACCTGCTCCTTGGGTGGGTTTATTCAAAAGCAAAAGAGAAGTTTTTCATAGAAAGTTGAATTCTTTTTCAAAATAAAAATTATACCATATCGTTGCAAACAGTATTCTGAATAATATGTTGTATAATTTATGAATAGCACATAAATCAAAACATAAACGCGTGAATTTCACAGTTAAAAGCATTTGCATCCATTCGAAATATCAATCTGATTAATATATATAATTATTCATTAACGATCTCATATTTGCCCAGCAATTCTTGAATTGGCCTAGCATTTCCCAAGTTTAGTCTTTATATGAATTGGATGTTTTTATTCTGTTAACTAAAATTGTCATTAATAAAGTGAATTTTTGTTAGTTGTTTGTGTTTTTTGAAACTGATCATTTTATTAACCGCTCTCTCTCTCTCTCTCTCTCTCTCTCTCTCTCTCTCTCTCTCTCTCTCTCTCTCTCTCTCTCTCTCTCTCTCTCCCTCCTCTTCTTCTTCTTCTTCTTGACTGTGTGGGGAGGCTGTATTTTCTGAATGTGGCAATTCCTGATATGCATATTTCACCATTTAAAAAAACTCTTACATTATTATGACTAAATGCCGAAAATTACTGTGAATCAGCATATGCTTATTTCAAGTGTGAGTTGTTTTTGTACTCAATTTTATATTCCCTCATGTTATATGTAAATACCTGGGTGAAATAAAAGAAATGTTCTGAATTTTATATAACGACTTCAACTGGATTTGGTGTTTGTATCTATTTATTAGTAGTACAAAGCATTTGCACTGAATTGATAGAAATAGATGTAAAGGGAAATTCGAAGCCACCGAACACAACAAATACGACTTTAACTTGTCCTTGGTAAGTTATTTAATTTTCGTTATAATTCAATGGAAATATTTACATTCCTATTGATTTCTTCGTTTAAAAAAATTCGGTTCATTTTGCATGCATGACCCGTAATGACGTCAGTAACGCCATGGCTGTTACTATTGAAAACTCCCACCTAGCGCGCTTTATGGATTTGCCAGCTCTCGCGTGCACGTTCAATCTGCATGAACCGCACCAAAATAAGAATCATTCCTTAAATGAATTTTGTGAAATCACAATGATAATTAAAAGGGGGGTTTCAATATATCTCTTCAATCCCTTTTCAATGGACAAAATAATTCCTTTTTAGTTCGTTCCAAGATCACTATACCATACGGCACTTCCATCCAATTTTATTATTTTTATATCACATTAAGAAGTGTTATTAAGCGGAATTTATCCTCGAGTTATGAACAGTATTATATCTAACGTACCTGTATTCTTTGTTTTAGGTCAAAAGTTTTAAAGAATAATCCTTCAAAGACAAGTGAAACATGCATATCACAAATAGCCACATTCAGAAAACAAAGTCTCCCCACACTGCCAATACGTAGATGAAAAGAGATTATGGGCTTGTAATATGATCAAATTTCTTTAGACATCGCAAACAATTAACACGTTTTTAACACAAGTGAGAACGGAACCTGAAGGGTTATGCGTTGAAACGGTCAGTGGCGAATCATTTTGCCATCGGTGGTTAAAACCAGGTTCTGTGCTGTACCAGCCTCCCACCTGCCACTATAAATTCTTATATAAACAAACAATGGTCAGTTGAACTGAACCCAACAATATTTATATTTGCTGAATATTGTTCTCTGGTAATAATGCATGTACTTTCTTTAAAATTCCGCTTAAATTGAAATTATGTGACGGAAAGTTCGAGCCCGTTAAGCTTAAACTAGTAGTCGTGATTACACTACTGGCTGAATAATAGGTACCTCTTAGCCCAGCCATGAAGCTGTACTCAGTAAAGGGTTGTAGCCACTTCAATGAAAAAATGTGCTTAATCCACAATGAAAAAATACACAATGCAACATAGTGCTTTTGATCAAATGGAATGTATGTAAAAACGAACTAAATCTTATTATTGAACATGAGTTCATTATAAAAAGAGATATAAATATTTATAAGCTAAGTGTTATAAAAAACAACTTGGGGCTGGGACAGGAGCAAGTGGAATGGGACGAATTTGGGCGAAAGATTCAAATGTCGTTTCTAAGCGGTCATATGATGAAACATATGAAATGTCAATGTCATCATTGTTATTTAACCGCCAAAAATGGTCTTCGGATTTCGGCGTGGGAGAAAGTTGGGCGATAGGAATAGCTCTCGCTTCTTAGTTGCAATATGATGCAGCATTAATAACACGAGATGGCATGCTTTGCGTAGGTGGTGAGTCAGGATGGCCAAAGGATTTTCCTTTTATCTTCATTTTTCTGTTACGTCGAGAAGTTGGGTGATCAGAACATAGCGCGGCTGGTCGATCTCTATCATGATAGTAAACAATCGGGTTGAAAGTAGTGATGGGCCGACAATCGGCGACAATCGAATATATCGGCCCGACGAGCCAAAACCAGCGATCGGCGACGTTGAGCGGACAGTTTCGATTAATCGAAATTTTTTTGATATTTCGTGAATTCGTGAATTTTCGTTTGTTTGGGTATATTTTTTCCAAAGGAAGTAATTTATTTGACCAAATGTAATCTGCGATCATATGCAATAATGTGCTGTCCTAAAGTCGTCTCCTTACAAGGTCTGTAATATTCTAGATTTCGGGCCGCAAAAAAGCCGCAGATTAGACTTTAATTGTTTAAATTTGGCCGGCGTTTATCAGGAAAACGAGGAAGACCGCATTAAAATTTACGATTATTCGTAAAAATGCAGCCCTTCATACTGCTAGAGTCCATAAATCCACGTGTTACAGCCCCTCACTGCTACAACCTTTGTAAAGCTGACGTCATTTTCGAAGTCAATATTCCTTCCGGCATGATTACTGAAACTGAAAGTGTATTCAATTTCGGACATATTTTATGGACTTTATTTTACGGAAATGTGTTTCTTATTCTGTGCTGATGGATGTTGACCATGGATGACTAGATTTCGGATCCCCAAGAATTCCCAACTGAATACCAGCGTCTAGGCCATTTCGGTTTCAAAAAACAAAATCAAACTAAAATGGCTTTGTTGCTGGTGTTACATTTCAACTGACTGATGAGTGAAGTAAAAAGGTAAAATGAAGACTATTCTTTTGTGTATATTTCAACAAGGAGATACAGAGACTAGCTTTTTTAAAAAATGTTAGCTGGAAAAAGTTGTGGATTTTGCACATTGGAATGGAAGCCTACGACCCGTAAATTTCAGCTGTTCAAGGATGGCAGGTTTGACTGTTCCCAACAGGTTACTGTCTTGTGATAACAAGTGATATTGGACTCTGCCTATATAGTCTGAAACGGCTCAGCAGAGCCTTGCCTTTCCTACCACCATATCTGCCTTGATCAATATCACCTGTTTTAAAAAGACAGTAACCTGTTATTCTTTATAAAGATCTAATAAAAGATAACATTAAAATGATTATACATGTAAAGACATAGACACGTGTATTGTAATGTTATTCTAAGTGTATAATGCGCAAAATGTATATAATTTCTTAAATGTCCGATAATTGCCGATTAGTCGATTAATTAGTTGGTTGAAAGTTCTGATTAATCGATGTTGAAAATTCCAGCCGATTGCCCATCACTAGTTGAAAGGCTATTTAGAAAAAATACTCAGTATTGTTTTATTGAGTTTTGATACAAAACTTACATATCAATATCTTTTCCGCTGCTATACCACAAAATAACCTCTACTAGTTGAAAGGTGCAATACTTATTGCATCATAAGTCCTAAGACGTTATTGAAACTTGTATTATAGAACTCCCCCGTTCCAACAGAAAATCATCAGGCCATGTTTTCAGCAAATATATAAATTTAAACTCTAAACCTGACTCATTTTTGATAAGTTGTCTTAATGATCTATGTTGATGTAAAACAAGGTACCTTAAGAAGCAATGGTGTGTATCTGTAACAGAAAAAAGACGACAAGAAAATGGAGCTGCCCATGATTTTTTCACAGAGGTGACTGTCTTTCTGATTTTTTTTATGAACTAGTAATTGATTTTGACAAAAACAAACGACAGTTAAGCTCATATATTATCATACTATGTGAGGTTAGAAAAAACATAACTACATAATTACTTGTGGTTATGACTACAGAAATATTCATAACATAACATAATCATGTTATGTTATATTATGTTATTTAATATCTGAGAACAGAGTAATGTTGCATTCCTTTAAATCTGCAGGTTTTGTTACTCTGCTTAAAACTTTTCAATCTGCTAGCTTACTAGCGCCATAAAAGACCTGTTAATAAGACCTGAATAATTTTTGATCATTTTTATTATTATTACTATAAAATGGCAAGCATGTAGTCTAAAGTTTTTTGCACTAGTACCATGCGATAAACACCAAAATTGATCAGTGATGGATCTGGGTCTGGTAGATTTTAACGAGACTGGAGCACAAAGTATACTTCGAAGGTTCTTATGTGTTAATAGCTTAAACCCACTTCCGTAGCATCTATGCCCGAGATAACCCGGATAAGTATAGCAACAGGCACAACACTGTAACACATACTGTTGGTGGGGACAGAAAACTGACATTCAGGAAATGGCATTGACTGAAAGTCGACTTTTATTTCTTTTTTTAGTTGAACAAAATACTTTGACGCTTTCCTAACTCTTGGTCATAAACCATTGTCTACATAATCAGCATAAGACATTAGGTACGTTTTACTAACGTTCGTTCGAAAATTCGTTCGTATTGTACGATCGTTGGCGTACGAATGTCGCGTACGAACATTCTTACGACCGATTTATTAACGCGTTCGTACGAAACATTATTCGTTTTAAACGTTTTCGTACGCACAATCGCGTATTCTTAAACGGTTCGGTCATGACGTACATGGGAGCGGCAATATTGTTTTGAAGTTAACCAATAAAAACATTCGTAACAAAAACGCAAATTTCCCATGATGCTAATTATTGAACAATTACTTTTAAAGAATAGAATAAAAATATTGAAACTTATCGAATGGTTTTATATAACAATGAATAGATCAACAGTTTGGTTTTTCATAAACATATGACATGAATCTGAAATTATTGACCTGAGTTGCAAATACAGTCATGTTTTACTCACAGGTGACCTGAACGGGCGAACTGGCCAGCTTATCGACTACACCGAAAATGATCTCTTTTTCTCTGATCATTTTCATTTTGATCAAGGTTGTGATATTAGCGGTGAAATATTTATTTGCTAACTTACATTTCGAGTCATGCCGATGTTGACTGTCACTATGAAGCTCCAAATACTTTACTATTACTCACGACTATTATTTGACCTCGTTTCGTACCGACTTGGGCGATCCCTTGAGTAAAACATGACTTGTTTGATTCGTTTATTTCTATATGCTTGTTAATCTTCTCAACAAAACCAATAACACTTAAGCAAATGAATTAGAAAATTTACCTTATATCACATGTAGAGCTTGTCATCCTCGATTTCCACTTAAAATTAGTAGTTGACAAACTTTAACGTTTATTCTTTTTCTGAAACATACAAATTTCGATGTTGACTTACCTAAAGTTAAACATGTATTTCAATAATGATTATGCAAGTCTTTCTCAAATGTTTACGCCAATACTAGATTAATGCGTTATTAATGTATCTTATTGATTTATTAAACATTAAATGTACGTTTATATTTATACTACCAATCTTTTAAATCTTGAAAATATGAATATATACCTCTTTAAATTCCACACTTGGCCTATACATTGTAAGCTGCACGCTTTTCTCGCATCTATTTCATTGACTGCACTGGTCTTCATTCATTCATAACTTGATCACGTGAGCACTATATTTTGCTACTAAAAATAAATCGGCGTGTAGATTTCTTTTATCAAGTGCGTAGCCTGTAAACAAATTATTGAGATCGATGACTATATACTTTTCTGCGTAGAAGTCTGTCTAATCTCAAACCTATTGATTAGCTTTTGATTATTATAGTACTGAATACTGTTGTTTGTTGTGTTTTTCTTGCAATTCATTGTTTGTTTTGTGTTTTTGTTTGTTGTTTGTTTGTATTTTTAATATTGGTTGTACACCCACACCAGATGTTCAATGTTTGCATTTATTCTATATTAATATGCACTGTGCAAATAAGATATGTCCAGTAATGTGTTCTGTTCCGAGCAAGGTTAGCAAAATATTCTTCGATCACTTATCTGTAGATAAGATACATACTTAATTAAGGTGGTATCATTTGTCACAATATACTTTTAAAGGTGGGGGAGTGTGGTTTCCCATTTTCATAAAATTTCATGTTATTTAACAATTAAAAATATTCTTATTACTTCAGATATCATTTATAGGGCATATAAATGTTACAGGTCAATCAGGAATTATAAAAAATAGAAATATGAAACAATTTCTCTCACTGAGTGTAGCCTTATTGCCGGGAGTCCAAACTTCCAAATTATCTACTATAGTATTAAACTACAGTCACAGGAAGGTTGTCTATATCAAGGTTAACAATGTCTTAGAATTTAGTTCAATAAACTTTACTAGAACAATAGCAAAACATGTTTCCCCCAGTGACTACAAAAGGAAAATTTGACATTCATGTTTGCATTGTTTATAACTATTGTTCTAGTAAAGTTAATTGAACTAAATTCTAAGACATTGTTAACCTTGATATAGACAACCTTCCTGTGACTGTAGTTTAATACTATAGTGGATAATTTGGAAGTTTGGACTCCCGGCAATGAGGCTACACTCAGTGAGAGAAATTGTTTCATATTTCTAATTTTTTATAATTACTGATTGACCTGTAACATTTATATGCCATATCTAATTAATATGGTTCCTATAGATTAAAAACCTTTTGGAAACAAAAAATTCTAAACTTTGAAATGAGATAAATAAAAAAGATATAACGCATTTGAAATGGAACACGTACGGCCACAAGCGCCTAGCAACATAATTGCGAGCATGCAAAACCAAAAGGGTTGGCCAGACAAACCTTATAAAACGTGACCATCATTTCATAAGGCTAATAACTGGTTCGTACTGATAACGGTTCTGACTAGTTTGCACGAGAAGACTTTTTAGAGGGGCAAGTAATTATAATTTAAATGATATTAGAGTGCGGAAACGACAGCGACAGCGCCGAGCCATGTCGTTCCAATTACGCTTCTTATTTACCTAGACCGGACAACCCCCAAAAGGTTGATCGGATAACCATGATCAACGTAATAATCACTGCATGATATTCGCAACCGATAATAAACTGTTAACAGCACTGACTATATGTACGGGGAGACGTTTTACGGCCGCCACACTGCACAAAAAGCGGTAATGTATATTTCAAATGAGATACAGGTTAGAAACCAATTGTTCAGAAACGACTAAATATTAAGGTGGTAAAACGTCCGTGTCAAATTCAGGTTGACTGCAGTAAAAAAAAATGTTTTTCATTAAAATAATTTGGGTAGAGATCTTCAATATAGATATTCTTGCAGAGTAGAATACGAATTAAGAGAATTTTGTTTTGAATTGTCTATACTTGTCTGTTATATCCTTAACATATGCATACCTCGAAATTTAAGTAGTAATTGGATCAACAAAGTGCTTTCATACATGTAAACAATGTGATCTTAAGATTTTAATCAAAGGGCTGGAGGTACTGATGGGTCGGCCATCAAAACACAATTGAAAAGCGATGGATCTTTGGCAAAGAGTTTGTGTTTGATTAAGTTGGACCAGAAACAAACTTTCGCCTCAAGAACGGGGACCAATTTACTTTATGACCTCTGAGAAATAGATATTCGACCCCAAAACAATTAAGATCCAATTAACAAGTCAAGGCAAATACTGTTATCAAGTTTGCAGACGCAGTGACATGGAGAGCAAACCTGGTGGAAGGACAATATGTCTAAAGATATAATTAGAATATAATTGGACTTCTTCGACGATAATATGAAATAAGACAATGCCTCTCTCGAACCTGACCAATCGAAATTAAGTGAAGGATATCATACTACATAGGTCATATGGTCAACAGTGAAACAAAGCTGGTCACAGTCCTCAGACATCCTGCGAGCAGTTGTTTGCAAGCACAGTATCAATAGACAGCACCTAAAATTCTGAGTTGAGATACGGTGACACACATGACAGAACTAGATGGGTTTTCAGATGAACTCTTGTGTCGCCCTCTGGTACAATGTCGGAAATAATGCAAGTTCAAAAAGAGTCATAACTCAACCAAATGTGACCTTGACCTTAAGAATTTGGCATCATCATGAATGTGTTGTCATAAGTAAAGTTATAGTCAACGTTGAGTTTTCATGTCAAAATCAAAGTACAAAAAGGGGCATAACTCCATCAAATGTGACCTTGACCTAAAGAATTTGGCATCATCATGAGCCTGTTGTCATAAGCAATATAATTTGAAAGTTTCATGAAGAAATATTAAGAAATGGCAAAGTTATAGCCAACGTTAAGTTTTCGTGACGGACGGACGCTCCCACAGATGGGCATTTGTTGGGTATTTCTTTTGTTTAAAACTACCCAACAAGCGAAAAACTACCCAATAACAGACTAACGGAATGAAAGGAAAGTTCTCACAGATGGGCATTTGTTGGGTAACAAGTGCCATCGGTGGGCCCGGATGGACCGAAGGACAAAGCGATCCCTATGAATCGCCATTGCTTCAAAAAGGGCGACACAAAAAGTAGCTAAGCTTGTCATTGTCTTTGAATATTCAAACTTGAAATCAACAAACAGTATTGGGTCACATGATTTAAAATAAAACTACAAGTGACACTATGGTTTTTTTCCAATAGTTTTATTATTCAGCAAATAATGTTCAAACAAACAATTACACTGATGCTTTTTTGTCAACTGATGCTTTTTCAATGTGGTGCACATTCTAACGTTTTGTTATATTTTATATAAATTGTCTCATTTTCGCACCCACTATTTGTATCGACATTTGTGATTTTTTTATTCTTGTCCGTTACAAAAGCAGCATGTTCCATTGCAGGAATTAGTGGCAATATAAAGGCTGTATGCTCCCACAGACAGTCCTAGACAGAATTGTCAAACTGGTCTCCTCACAGCATTCCATGTGAAGCTGTTATCCTGAAATATTAATTTCAACAAATTACCTATTTATATTGAAGTTCAAGCATAATGGTCTGTGCTTTTTAAAATTTATTTGTCGAAGTTAGAAACTGATAAGTATTTGGCAATAAATTAGTTTTGTCCAATAATATTAATTTTCTTGCTCTGGCAATACTACATTTATCCTGATTCTTAACATGGTAACCCTTGGGTTCTCATTTTTGTTCATTGGTTGTGGTGTATGTTTTGAAACTGACCATATTTTTCTCATTTCTTATGATGAACCTTAACTCCTTGGAATTGCCTTAATCATATAGACATTTTACCCAGGAAATAACCTTTTGACTTTTGAAAATTAAAAAAAAAATAAAAAATCATTCTGACCCTTGCGATTTTACCTGAAGTGTCTTCGTTTTCCTTAAATTAATGGTAATTTTGGTTATTAATTTCCAGAATCCACTTAAAAGTTACACTTATGTCTCCTTGGGAGCTATGTCAGATTATAAAATACAAGAACAAGAGGGGGAAAAAACCCATCTCGACATAAGAACTTGGAGTCATGATGAGTGTGTTGTCATGAGCAATATAATTTGAAAGTTTGATGTAGAAATATTAAGAAAAGGCAAAGTTATAGTCAACATTAAGTTTTTCTGTTAAAATAAAAGTACAGAAAGGGATTTACTTCATCAAATGTGACCTTGACCTGAAAATTTACATCAGCTCAAGCATGTTGTCACAAACAATATAATTCTGGTGTCTGATCTGGATTGATTGGAATCTACACTGTTTGCATATTTATAAGAAATAGCCTGTGAATCTTATTATGAACCATGTAGATCCTATTAAGACTGCACAGATATGCCTGCTGATCTGGATATACACTGGTCACTCATGTCATGTATTCATGGGTCAAAAACAACACAGTAAATTTTTATAGGTTGATTAATTTCTTGTGACCTGAGGTCTTACAAGTCTTCACATACATACAAACACAATTTTATAATGTCTAGTTACAAGATACAAATACATGTACCAACATTTACAGATAGATTAAGTGTCTCTCTATCATACAGTCATGCAGCTCTAATACATGGAAATAAAAAAATGCAAACCTTGTCTCCATTTTTTACAGTAACATTCATATTCTGCTCCCTAGTGTTCTACCAATTTTGCAAACATTTCAAGTCCACAGCTTTTACTAGACTGATGGTACACATGGCTGAAAATAATAAATGTTGTATTTTAAATCATAACAAATAACCCAAGTCAATTTCACTGTACTTTTTGTTGCTTATGAATATGTACATAAATAGTTGTTGCAGTTAAACAGTTAACTGATTACACTGTTGTCATAATTTGTTTTTAAGGTATTTTTTTTATAAATATCACACAAAAGAGGTTTTTCTGATGTAAGCTTTGTGCCATCTTCAATTCCTATAGGCTCCTACACAATTTATCCCATGTAATCTTTTCGTCCATGTTCATGTATATGCCTTTGTGGCATGGGTGATCAGTGTAGATCTAGATCAGCCGACACATCCATACTATACTGCCTGATTAGGATCTAAACTGTTAGCTTTTTTTATTCAATAGGTTATTTCTGACCACAATGTGACCAGTGCAGATCCAGATCAGATCTGCCATCTGATCTGTATCTCTACACTGGTTGCACAGGCATGAAAATGTGTATATGTAGTAAAGGGTTAATTATTACAATAACACACTTGCATTTTGATACTCCATTTTACTCGTAGGATACACCTTTTAACACATGACCATCTATTGTAGATCTAGGTGCTGATACATCTGCTTCCAATTAAAAGAGCTTTAGTTTAAATGTATCTAATGAACAGAGTAGATACAGATCAGACCACAAAAATGTCTGATGTGCAAGCTGATCTGGAGCTACATCTGTGCTATCTCTATCTGATCTGGATTTACACTGGTTGCCCATGTGGTGAAATGGCGTGTAAATGGAGTAAAGGGTCAAGTTATTAACCGAGAAAACAGAAACAGCATTGGATTTTTGAGACACATTCATATGAGATTACCCTATTAATAAATGAATAAGCAACCACAAGAACACATCGTGTTTGTGCAAGGTGGCCCACAGATGAATATTATATAATGTAATTATTCAAGTGAATTCATGTTGGCCATGTTATTGAGCCAAGGGTAGTCATATATGCCTGAGGCAGAAGGCCGAGGGTATATATGACAGCCCGAGGCCCAATAACATGGTCAATAGGAATATACTTGAGTGATAATTTTTTTAATTAACAGAATAAAAACATCAAATTCATATGAATACTAAAAGTTCTGGGCCAATACAGGGGTTCTGAGCAAATATTGTAATTGCTGGGCCATCATAAAATAGTTCAGTATGAATGTGATATACAATGTAGTGTCTGCCAGGATTATGGCATGATCAGGTCAGGTGATGACATGCCTCGAGATTTCACTACACTGCAGTCATGTAAAAAGGACAAAGTATGGAATACCTGTACTGTATATTCATACAGGGCTCTCACTAAAGAGACTTGAAGGAAGTAGTCCCATCAAAAGTGACCAGACTTCTCTCTTCGTTTAACTTTGGGAGAAGTCTTTTTGTATTTAATATATATGGAAAGAATGCCTTTGACTGCAAACTTCTCCATAATTCAGTAAATAATGACAAAACTTCTCCCTGATAGGTGAGAGCCCTGTTAATAGTCAACTAATAAAATTAAATATACCATTAGCCTTCTTCCTCTGCTCTTCCAATTCCATGCTTTTTGAACCAGAGATGTCACATTTCTTTCATTTGATTATAACACTGAAATACATATTTAACAAACACAAAATTATAACAATTATTTTGATCTTTGCTCAAATTACAAATATTCTTTATAATAAAACATTGTAGACCAGCATATACTTATTTCAGGTATTAGTTGCTTTGGTATATTGTCCATGAATTTCAGAGTTCTCATGCAAATGGTTTTTCTTTTGTTTTACTAATTATGTGCTTGGTAATTAGAACAGGAATTAGACTAAATTGAGCTTGCAAACATTTACTACATCCATAGCTAAATACATTTATTTACTAAAATCTAGGTGGCAATAAGTATTTCCCCCAAAATTCATTTTTTGAAATTTTAGCATGTTTTCGCCATTTGCAATGTTTGCGACCTCTTAATTTGAGTTATACATAAAATGGGTGATGTAAATGTTTCTCTTGTGGAAATCCCAGTAAGATGTCTGTAAATGGTTACAGATCTCACCCATTCAGTACGGATAACAGATTTGGGGAAAGTTTTAAACTTTATTTTAATGCCACATGAGATCAAACTGTTCAATACTGAATTTACATTATTTGCATTAGGTATTTGAGACAATAATTAACATTGTTCTGTAGAAAATTTCTAATTTATGAAGTGATTCATTTACAATATCATATCAGCATAGTAATTACTGTTGCACTGTTGAAACAGAACACAGAATAAATAACATCAAAGTGCTTTAAGTCCATTCATACTGTATTATTGGGCCCAGAGCATGAACCTTGTGGGTAGTTGTCGCCCCACCTAAACCAGTCTGGCTAAACCTTGTGGGTAGTACTGTGTTGTCGCCCCACCTAAACCAGTCTGGCTGCATGTCAATATAAATGAACACTGATTATTCGTCAGATTACAATTTACAGGAACCTGAATTTCCATCTGAAAATATCCAGATCCGGAAAAATATTACATTTTCCAAATGCAATGGATTTGTACCCCACCCATTTACATGTTACAATAATTTACCAGCTGCAATGTTGACACAGCGTTATGGCAGCTCAAGCATTACAAATAAACTAAAATATACTGTTTACAAAAATTACATCTCCTAAAACAGTCATTGTGGATTTAACTCAAACATTTTTATTTTACCTTCACTTTTGTTGTCCACTTCATTGCATGATGTCAAACAGTTCTATACAGCTTCAAATGGGGTATTAGGTCAAACTTAGTTGATAAGGGTCTGACCAGATGCAAAGATCATCTAAACCTGTTTATGAATAATTAAATAAACAATATACATATAATAAATAAATACATGATTATTCTTTCTTCCAGGATGCTAAATTCACCCGAAATGCATTTAAGAGATACTATTAAATAAATTCATATAATTTGTGAAGTTCCTGTTCTTTATACTCAATGAATCCCTGAGGTTCTACTCTTCTTCTTCTTTTGGTTTTCCCTGGGTTATTTTGAGAATATCTGAGACTGTTCTGATTAAATGACCTGTGAGACATCATTGAATGGAGTGCAAGACAAAATTGAAAGTAGTAAAAACTTCTGATAGCGGATTTCACTGACTGTTCCAAGGCGGTAACCACTAGGGTTCTCATTTTTGTTCATTGTTATTGGCGTCTCTTTTGAAACTGATCATTTTATTAACAATGCTCTCTCCCTCTCTTCTCTTGACTGTGTGGTGAGGCTGTTTTTTTCTGAATGTGGCGATTCCCAATATGCATTTCAGAAGGTCTACATATAATGTGCAATTATTCAGAAAACCTTGTGTCAACTATGCAGCCGGTTATGATTTGGGAATGGGTTATGATATGGGAAAATTGCATTCATCAGCTAAAAATTCCCTAAATTTCTATTTACATAAATTCACAAAAACTAAACAACACAAAACATCATTTTAAATGCCCACATGAGTAATATGATACTGACAACAATTTATTGTGTCCTCGTGACTTACATATGTAAACTTTAGGAGATATTAGTAAAAGTGTGTTTGACCTTCAATTTTCTGTTCGCTTCCTGGTCGCGTAAACCGATGACAATCACTGATTTCTCTTTTAGCAGTTGAAATTTTTTTACAAACTACACAACATTTTCTTGTCAGTATCATTGCGCTCACGTGGGAATTTAAAATTATGTTTTGTATCGTTTAGTTATTGTGAATTTATGTAAATCGAATTTTAAGGAATTTTTAGGTCAAGCTTTTTTTCTTTACTTTTCTAACAAGTCCTACTGTATGCAAAATAAAGATTCATTAGTAACATTCAATTGTGCAAAGTTTTATTGAACGGCATTTTGCCATTATTGAGATTTTGATAATTTTCTTTTTATCGATGAACAAAGTTGGGAGGAGTGTGGCAATCCCTTAAAAGTTGTACATTGAATGTAATAGTTATTCTTGTGCAGTCGCACATTTCCTGTTTATTACGAGATAATGAGGACTTGGTCAGTGACATGCAGTCTCAATGCCACAAGCACAACTGTACAATAACCGCGTGCCATAAACTAAACAAGGGCCTCGATTTATCTAATAATATTTACGTTCATGTTCATTCTAATATTGTCAAAAAACAGGTCTTAACAGTTAAAAAATTGAATGAAAAAACCCAAACAAAAGTCATTTTAAAACAAGTTCTTTAACCATTTCTAACAAAATCAGCAGAATTCATTTATAAAATTCTTTGAAGAATATAATTGTAAAGAAGAATATGAGAAAAATATCATCATCAACAACAACAACATCATCTTCATCATCATCATTATTTTTGTTAAGTCACAGTCATGGTGAACAGCAGAAACAAGACAATAAAACAACATCATTATCATCGTCATCGTCATCGTAATCATTGACATATATAGACAAAATCTCCGGATTTTTAATGAAGAAGTTTTGGCAGGCCTGGAGAAGAGATATTAATTGACTGAATTTTTTTAATGCTTACAAGGCGAAATAAACCTTAATTCAATCAAATATGCCTGAGGAAGATGTTTACATCCAAATAGGCTTAATAGACCCGTTTCCCAATACCATTGTAATACGTGTTTTTATCACTACCAAATTATAATATATTTTCTCATAAAATGTGTTGAATCTGCTGCTTTCATAATTTTTTGCTTTTGAAATGTTATTTCACATTGCAATTTTCTACTGGTTTATTAGTAATTTCATTTGTCATCCATTTTTGCGACGTCTATTTTTGACATACCATCTAGTCTCGAATCGTCTTTGCAACTACCCATTAAAATTTAAACTCATTCAAAGCAGAAAATTGATGTGAATTAAATAATTATTAAATTATTGCCCAAAACTTTAATGCAAAATTTTACATGGTTTGGTTAAGACTGTCTTGAAGTATAAAGACCATTTTTGGTATACAAATAATTTACATAGTGGTAGATCCAATTGATTTTGTCTGCAATAGTCAGGTGAAAAATGACTTATTATTAAGAATCATCAGTAATTTTTTATAAACCCAATTATTTTTATTGACTAGGTTAAATTAATTAAGTAATATTTAACAGTTAATCTTCATAACATAGATATTAAACTTAGATAAAACAATGTGAATTAAAAAACAAACCAAATAATTATAATGCTATTTACCACGCATGTGGAAACAATGCCTGAAACTTTGGCTATTAATTTATTTTTCAAAAATTTTGTGGCTATTATTTTAAAACAACTGGCGTGAACACTGATAATCACCTGAACATAATAATGATCCCTTAAAAAAGTTATATTGATTTACATTAAAAAATGCTAATTTATTTATACATTTTTATTCAATTTTATCCCAGTGTGGTTTAGAACCCAGATTTAAATTATTGTCATCTTTTTGAACCACCCTTGTCCATAAAACAGATATATTTATCTATAGATAAACTTATAGTCAACCGGTTAATATCACATTTTATAATTTTGCTGAAACACAGTTGACAACACAGTGAAGATTGTGCACGAGAGTGCAATCTTTAGCCTTACCGACCTGGTAGACAACAGTTATTTCCCTTGCTGTAATGGTGCCGATTGCTGTGAATATATATTTCATTTTTGGTCTAACAGAAAACACAAGCTTTCAGTGCTTGGTAGGTTTTGTATGTGATTTGGAATGGGTACATAGATGATTGAAAAGTGTTTTTTTTTGACAGACAGGTAAACAGACCTGTATATAAAGGGAATACACATGATAAAGTGAAAAAGGACACTTGCTTAACCATGTTTGGGGCTGATTATGGGCCCCACTCCATTGTCAAAATACAATAAATAGTTTTTCTCCTATCTTAGAAAAAATTCCCCTTGAAAATTAAAAAAAATGAAAGGGACTAAAACTATACTTTTTTAAATTTTCACGAACATTTTTTAGTACGAAACTTTTGGAGAGTCAAGTTTAAATTCCGAAAAAAAGTAAAGCTGATGATAGCTTTTCTACAGTCAGTATTGAAAGTGATCAAAATTTGCAAGAAAAAAGATAAATATTGAGTGTTATTATAAGCAGAGGTAGAAAACAGTGTTATGAGTCAGTGTGACAATTAAAAAAAAAAGCAACATATGCATATCAGGAATCGCCACACTCAAAAAACACAGCCTCCCCACGCAGCGAAAAAGAAGAGAGGAAGATAGAGAGAGCGCATGTTTTATATATGTATGTCAATTCAAATAGGACGCCACAAACAATTAATAAACAAGAGAACCTTTGGGGATACCGCCTTGGAACGGTCAGTGGCAAAACAAATTGCCACTGGGGGTTTAAACCAGGTTCTAGGGTGCACCAACCTCACACTTGCCCCAACAGGTTCTCGTATCACAAAACAAGTACAAATTGTCTTGGTGAAATAACTCCAACCCACCCATCAGCTCAAAACATACATATATGAATTAAAATTCCCCCATTATTGTCCTTCTGTCATAGAACGGTGCAAAAATTCTTTCCTGATGTTATAGGTATTACTAAAACTTTTCTAGTGCCTTGCAGATTTGATGTTATTACTGGGTAGAACCCATAGTGGCCAGCAGTTAATACAGAGGAAATGTTACTGGTACTGACACAAACTATACTGGGATTTTAATTTTGCAGATTCTCACATTTTGATGCACGCAATCGTTATTTTTTTCCACTTTTGACCCCACCTAATTCTGGGCTTGTGGTTATTTTGATGCAGGAGAATAAAGGTAGAGTTGTTATTACGATAACATTATAACTTAAAATGCGCCAAAATCAATATAGAATCAGGGCTTTTTCATCTAGTCTCACAGGGCCGTTAATGGGCCCCATTCCCAATGCCAAATAGGGACCTTTATTTCCCAATTTCAAGAAAAAAATTCCCAATTTCAAGAAAAAAAATCCCATTTCAACAGAAATAATTTGTGTGCCTATAAATAGAAACAAAAAAGAGAATACATATAACCAATGGACTTTTCAGATTACATCATTAGTTTGTTTACTTTTCATCATTGATCTGTGAAACCTATATTCTTTGAATTTATGTATGCAACCTGTGTAAAACCAGTCTATACCATGAAAAAAAAATTCCCAATTCGAGCAGGGGCCTTTTCCCCAAAAACCCCTGAAAAAGCCCTGAGAATACAAGGTATGACTCCCACCCAACTGGTTATGACTGAAATTTCCCAACAACAGTCAGATGATCCCTGGTTTTAAAAAGCTATTGAAGTCCCTGGCTAAACTGTAAAGACTATCATCTTACTGACTCTTGGCTGCACGCATTCCTTTTGATCAGTGTTTTAATATAAATAGTCTGAGGTTGCCGGGGCAAAATTTCCTAGAGAAAATGTAAAAATATAAAATACTTTGACGCACTTATTATTTTGATGATTTAATATATTCTTGTTCAAGGTTAAAAGGATGGGTGAAACCATTTAACCTTATTTGCACCCTCTATATAAGCCAGCAGTAGTATTTCCACCAAAATATTAATTGGCTATGCGGTGCAGTTTCCTTGATTACTGCAAGTCCCTATTGCATGTGGTTTGCACAATTTTTTATACCTTTAGCTATCAATCATAAAGTAACTACCCCAATAACAAAAGAAACTCTTTTTGAGGCAGAATTTGCTATCGGATATAGTGAAAATTAAAGATGATCATTACAAATGCTCAAGTGCAGACTGAAAAAGAACTTACAAGCTATCCATAGGTAAGGCATGAGATGCCACCAGGGCTGTGAAGATTCCCAGATGATATAGAATAGATAAATTAATAATCTGTCTTAAAGTGACTTTAAATGATATTACCTCTAGTGGCAGATTCAAAAACTGCCTTGCCTTGACCATAAATAGTCTTTTACTGTGAAGCATATTTTTTCTTTGAGTTATTTTTTTTGTGAATTTGTTTAATTCTGAAATAGGTGGTAAAATGTTTTAACATTCACAATCCTGGAAGTGGGGTACATAACAGTGATCTCTTTACCCGTCTGTAAATCTTTCCATCTGTATATCACAAATCTCTTGTTCTGTGATGTATCTCTGTGCAACAGCTCAGGAAATTCAACTGGCAAGGATGTGCTAGCTGATTTGGATCTACACTGATTGACATGCATAAAGAGGTGTATATACGGAATAAAGGGTGAAACATTAAAATTTTGTTATACTGTATCTTTTAAAGGGTAATTATAATTGCAATATTTTTTGAAACCAAACATACTACGTTACATAGCAATGAAAACTTTTCTTCCTTTTTAGGCTGAATATTAAAGTAAGTTAATGTAGGTCTTTGGATTTTTGGTCTCTGGAATTTATCGTTAAATTTTGTATGCAATCACCTTATATTTATACCATTAAAATAAGTTAGACAGATTCAGAATTGAGTGTACTTGTTCATAATCATATAACTGGATGGTGTGTAATGTGCCATACTTTTGATTGAATTGTGTGCCTTTTGGTCATAAAAATTAAACCTCTCATTGTTCAAAACTTTCCTCTGCCCTGCTGCTATATAGGATTTTTTCAAAACACTTCAACAATTTCTTCTCTGAAACTTAATTATCTAAGGCATGATATTTCACATGACTTGTAAGGTCCTTGTGTGGGTCTCTACCAAAATTGTTCAAACTAGGAGAAAGTGCCCCAACCTAGGGGCTACGTTCAGCAGGACCCCCTCCCCAGGGTCTTTTTTCTAAATCATTTTTAGAGAGGGAGTCCGGGGCTGGGGTGGAGATGTGGAAGCTCTAAAGGTTATCAGGGTAACTGTACATCTCATGGGGTCTCCTGTCGTGAACTTAACCCTTTCCTCCATATATACACCTTTATTGCATGGGCCAATAGTGTAGATCCAGATCAACAGGAACATCTTATCAGGTTCTACACTGTTTGCTTTAGATTTATTTTGTTACTTCTGACCATGGATGTGCCAGCTGATCTGGATCACTGTAAACATATGCTATATAATTTGTGTATATAGAGTAAAGGGTTAAGTTGATACACAAGCTTTAAAGAAAACTATCAGAATGACTGTCAGACTTCAATCATTGAGAATTAGGTGAATATCATACTTTCAAGTAGAAAATTTCAGAGTGGAATCATTAAAATATTAGTATTATAATTTATGTTCAACTAATTTGTAAAATAAGTGTGAACATCATGTGATCTTCTATTTAGCAATGCCATTCTATACTGCTCTGGATTTATCTTTTTTTCTGATATAACTTTGGATTTTATTGTACCATAGGTCCATTAGAACAATGCTTTTAAAAACAATGTCAAATTGCAATATACAGCTGGTTGGTATGTTAACATCCTGTCATAAAACTTTAAGGGTACATGGGAGGAAAAGCCTTATCAAAGAAAGACTTGTAAAAACAAGGAATGTGTGAAAGCAATCTTGTTAAAACAATGTTTCACATGGTACATAGGAGGAAAAGCCTTATCTAGAAAATGCTTTTAAAAACAATGTCAGATTAAAATTTTCAAGTAGTTGGTACCTTTACATCCTGTCATAAAACTTTAGTGGTACATGGGAGGAAGAACTAATCTAGGCACACATGTACCTAGGTTCAATTACAATTACAATTTAAGGTGGTATCATTTGTCACAATATACTTTTAAAGTTTGGGGGAGTGTGGTTTCCTATTTTCATAAAATTTCGTGTTATTTAATAATTATATATCTTCTTAATACTTCATATATCAATTATAGGGCATATAAATGTTACAGGTCAATCAGGAATTATAAAAAATTAGAAATATGAAACAATTTCTCTCACTGAGTGTAGCCTTATTGCCGGGAGTCCAAACTTCCAAATTATCCACTAAAGTATAAAACTACAGTCACAGGAAGATTGTCTATATCAGGGTTAACAATGTCTTAGAATTTAGTTCAATAAACTTTACTAGAACAATAGTTATAAACAATGCAAACATGAATGTCAAATTTTCCTTTTGTAGTCACTGGGAGAAACATGTTTTGCTATATTTTGAATGTTGGTGATGATTATAATGTCTTCTTATACTCACAGCAGTGGTCAAGTGGGTCAGAATGTCTTTCTGATAGATCTCACAGGTGTATTTCGAATGTTGGTGATGATTATAATGTATTCCTATACTCACAGCAGTGGTCAAGGGGGTCAGAATGTCTGTCTGACAGATCTCATGGCTGTATTTTGAATGCTGGTGATCATTATAATGTGTTCTTATACACACAGCAGTGGTCAAGGGGGTCAGAATGTCTGTCTGACAGATCTCATGGCTTTATTTTGAATGCTGGTGATCATTATAATGTGTTCTTATACACACAGCAGTGGTCAAGGGGGTCAGAATGTCTGTCTGAAAGATCTCACAGGTGTATTTCGAATGTTGGTGATGATTATAATGTATTCCTATACTCACAGCAGTGGTCAAGGGGGTCAGAATGTCTGTCTGACAGATCTCATGGCTGTATTTTGAATGCTGGTGATCATTATAATGTGTTCTTATACACACAGCAGTGGTCAAGGGGGTCAGAATGTCTGTCTGACAGATCTCATGGCTGTATTTTGAATGCTGGTGATCATTATAATGTGTTCTTATACACACAGCAGTGGTCAAGGGGGTCAGAATGTCTGTCTGACAGATCTCATGGCTGTATTTTGAATGTCGGTGATGATTTTAATGTGTTCTTATACTCACAGCAGTGGTCAAGGGGGTCAGAATGTCTGTCTGACAGATCTCATGGCTGTTTTGAATATCATGATGCTTATAATGTGTTCTTATACTCACAGCAGTGGTCAAGGGGGTCAGAATGTCTGTCTGACAGATCTCATGGCTGTATTTTTAATGTCGGTGATGATTATAATGTGTTCTTATGCACACAGCAGTGGTCAAGGGGGTCAAAATGTCTGTCTGACAGATCTCATGGTTGTATTTTGAATGCTGGTGATGATTATAATGTGTTCTTATGCACACAGCAGTGGTCAAGGGGGTCAGAATGTCTGTCTGACAGATCTCATGGCTGTATTTAAAATGCTGGTGATGATTATAATATGTTCTTATGCACACAGCAGTGGTCAAGGGGGTCAGAATGTCTGTCTGACAGATCTCATGGCTGTATTTTGAATGCTGGTGATGATTATAATGTGTTCTTATGCACACAGCAGTGGTCAAGGGGTTCAAAATGTCTGTCTGACAGATCTCATGGCTGTATTTTGAATGTTGGTGATGATTATAATGTGTTCTTATACACACAGCAGTGGTCAAGGGGGTCAGAATGTCTGTCTGACAGATCTCATAGCTGTATTTTGACTGCTAGTGATCATTATAATGTGTTCTTATACTCACAGCAGTGGTCAAGGGGGTCAGAATGTCTGTCTGACATATCTCATGGCTGTATTTTGAATGCTAGTGATCATTATAATGTGCTCTTATACTCTCAGCAGTGGTCAAGGGGGTCAGAATGTCTGACATATCTCATGGCTGTATTTTTAATGCTGGTGATCATTATAATGTGTTCTTATACTCACAGCAGTGGTCAAAGGGGTCAGAATGTCTGTCTGACAGATCTCATGGCTGTATTTTGAATGTCGGTGCTGATTATAATGTATTCCTAAACTCACAGCAGTGATCAATGGGGTCAGAATGTCTGTCTGACAGATCTCATGGCTGTATTTTGCATGTCGGTGATGATTATAATGTATTCCTATACTCACAGCAGTGGTCAAGGGGGTCAGAATGTCTGTCTGACAGATCTCATGGCTGTTTTTTGAATGTCGGTGATGATTATAATGTATTCCTAAACTCACAGCAGTGATCAACGGGGTCAGAATGTCTGTCTAACAGATCTCATGGCTGTATTTTGCATGTTGGTGATGATTATAATGTGTTCATATACTCACAGCAGTGGTCAAGGGGGTCAGAATGTCTGTCTGACAGATCTCATGGCTGTATTTTGAATGTTGGTGATGATTATAATGTGTTCTTATGCTCACCGCAGTGGTCAAGGGGGTCAGAATGTCTGTCTGACAGATCTCATGGCTGTATTTTGAATGCTAGTGATCATTATAATGTGTTCTTATACACACAGCAGTGGTCATGGGGGTCAGAATATCTGTCTGACAGATCTCATGGCTGTATTTTGAATGCTAAGGATCATTATAATGTGTTCTCATACTCACAGCAGTGGTCAAGGGGGTCAGAATGTCTGTCTGACAGATCTCATGGCTGTATTTTGAATGTTGGTGATGATTATAATGTGTTCTTATACTCACAGCAGTGGTCAAGGGGGTCAGAATGTCTGTCTGACAGATCTCATGGCTGTATTTTGAATGTTGGTGATGATTATAATGTGTTCTTATCCCACAGCAGTGATCAAGGGGGTCAGAATGTCTGTCTGACAGATCTCATGGCTGTATTTTGAATGTTGGTGATGATCATAATGTGCTCTTGTGCTCACAGCAGTGGTCAAGGGGTCAGAATGTCTGTCTGACAGATCTCATGGCTGTATTTTGAATGTTTGTGATGATTATAATGTGTTCTTATACTCACAGCAGTGGTCAAGGGGGTCAGAATGTCTGTCTGACAGATCTCATGGCTGTATTTTGAATGTTGGTGATGATTATAATGTGTTCTTATACTCACAGCAGTGGTCAAGGGGGTCAGAATGTCTGTCTGACAGATATCATGACTGTATTTTGAATGTTGTGATGATTATAATGTGTTCTTATGCTCACAGCAGTGGCCAAGGGGGTCAGAATGACTGTCTGACAGATCTCATGGCTGTATTTTGAATGATGGTGATGAATATAATGTGTTCTTATACTCACAGTAGTGGTCAAGGGGGTCAGAATGTCTGTCTGACAGATCTCATGGCTGTATTTTGAATGTTGGTGATGATTATAATGTGTTCTTATACTCACAGCACTGGTCAAGGGGGTCAGAATGTCTGTCAGACAGATCTCATGGCTGTATTTTGAATGTTGGTGATGATTATAATGTGTTCTTATGCTCACAGCAGTGGCCAAGGGGGTCAGAATGACTGTCAGACAGATCTCATGGCTGTATTTTGCATGTCGGTGATGATTATAATGTATTCCTATACTCACAGCAGTGGTCAAGGGGGTCAGAATGTCTGTCTGACAGATCTCATGGCTGTATTTTGAATGTTGGTGTGATGATTATAATGTATTCCTAAACTCACAGCAGTGATCAATGGGGTCAGAATGTCTGTCTAACAAATCTCATGGCTGTATTTTGAATGTTGGTGATGATTATAATGTGTTCATATACTCACAGCAGTGGTCAAGGGGGTCAGAATGTCTGTCTGACAGATCTCATGGCTGTATTTTGAATGTTGGTGATGATTATAATGTGTTCTTATGCTCACAGCAGTGGTCAAGGGGGTCAGAATGTCTGTCTGACAGATCTCATGGCTGTATTTTGAATGCTAGTGATCGTTATAATGTGTTCTTATACACACAGCAGTGGTCAAGGGGGTCAGAATGTCTGTCTGACAGATCTCATGGCTGTATTTTCAATGCTAGTGATCATTATAATGTGTTCTTATACTCACAGCAGTGGTCAAGGGGGTCAGAATGTCTGTCTGACAGATCTCATGGCTGTATTTTGAATGTTGGTGATGATTATAATGTGTTCTTATACTCACAGCAGTGGTCAAGGGGGTCAGAATGTCTGTCTGACAGATCTCATGGCTGTATTTTGAATGCTAGTGATCGTTATAATGTGTTCTTATACACACAGCAGTGGTCAAGGGGGTCAGAATGTCTGTCTGACAGATCTCATGGCTGTATTTTCAATGTTGGTGATCATTATAATGTGTTCTTATACTCACAGCAGTTTTCAAGGGGGTCGGAATGTCTGTCTGACAGATCTCATGGCTGTATTTTGAATGTTGGTGATGATTATAATGTGTTCTTATCCCACAGCAGTGATCAAGGGGGTCAGAATGTCTGTCAGACAGATCTCATGGCTGTATTTTGCATGTCGGTGATGATTATAATGTATTCCTAAACTCACAGCAGTGATCAATGGGGTCAGAATGTCTGTCTGACAGATCTCATGGCTGTATTTTGAATATTGGTGATGATTATAATGTGTTCTTATGCTCACAGCAGTGGTCAAGGGGGTCAGAATGTCTGTCTGACAGATCTCATGGCTGTATTTTGAATGCTAGTGATCGTTATAATGTGTTCTTATACACACAGCAGTGGTCAAGGGGGTCAGAATGTCTGTCTGACAGATCTCATGGCTGTATTTTGAATGTTGGTGATGATTATAATGTGTTCTTATCCCACAGCAGTGATCAAGGGGGTCAGAATGTCTGTCTGACAGATCTCATGGCTGTATTTTGAATGTTGGTGATGATTATAATGTGCTCTTGTGCTCACAGCAGTGGTCAAGGGGGTCAGAATGTCTGTCTGACAGATCTCATGGCTGTATTTTGAATGTTTGTGATGATTATAATGTGTTCTTATACTCACAGCAGTGGTCAAGGGGGTCAGAATGTCTGTCTGACAGATCTCATGGCTGTATTTTGAATGTTGGTGATGATTATAATGTGTTCTTATACTCACAGCAGTGGTCAAGGGGGTCAGAATGTCTGTCTGACAGATCTCATGGCTGTATTTTGAATGTTGTGATGATTATAATGTGTTCTTATGCTCACAGCAGTGGCCAAGGGGGTCAGAATGACTGTCTGACAGATCTCATGGCTGTATTTTGAATGATGGTGATGAATATAATGTGTTCTTATACTCACAGCAGTGGTCAAGGGGGTCAGAATGTCTGTCTGACAGATCTCATGGCTGTATTTTGAATGTTGGTGATGATTATAATGTATTCCTAAACTCACAGCAGTGATCAATGGGGTCAGAATGTCTGTCTAACAGATCTCATGGCTGTATTTTGAATGTTGGTGATGATTATAATGTGTTCATATACTCACAGCAGTGGTCAAGGGGGTCAGAATGTCTGTCTGACAGATCTCATGGCTGTATTTAGAATGTTGGTGATGATTATAATGTGTTCTTATGCTCACGGCAGTGGTCAAGGGGGTCAGAATGTCTGTCTGACAGATCTCATGGCTGTATTTTGAATGCTAGTGATCGTTATAATGTGTTCTTATACACACAGCAGTGGTCAAGGGGGTCAGAATGTCTGTCTGACAGATCTCATGGCTGTATTTTCAATGCTAGTGATCATTATAATGTGTTCTTATACTCACAGCAGTGGTCAAGGGGGTCAGAATGTCTGTCTGACAGATCTCATGGCTGTATTTTCAATGTTGGTGATGATTATAATGTGTTCTTATACTCACAGCAGTGGTCAAGGGGGTCGGAATGTCTGTCTGACAGATCTCATGGCTGTATTTTGAATGTTGTGATGATTATAATGTGTTCTTATACACACAGCAGTGGTCAAGTGGGTCAGAATTTCTGTCTGACAGGTCTCCTGGCTGTATTTTGAATGTTGGTGATCATTATAATGTGTTCTTATACTCACAGCAGTTTTCAAGGGGGTCGGAATGTCTGTCTGACAGATCTCATGGCTGTATTTTGAATGTTGTGATGATTATAATGTGTTCTTATACACACAGCAGTGGTCAAGGGGGTCAGAATGTCTGTCTAACAGATCTCATGGCTGTATTTTGAATGTTGGTGATGATTATAATGTGTTCTTATAATCACAGCAGTTGTCAAGGGGGTCAGAATGTCTGTCTGACAGGTCTCATGGCTGTATTTTGAATGTTGGTGATGATTATAATGTGTTCTTATACTCATAACAGTGGTCAACAGTGTCAGAATGTCTGTCTTTCAGATTGCATGACATTGTGTGTATTTTGAATGTTGGTTATGATTATAATGTATTCTTATTCCCACAGCAGTGGTCAATAGGGTTAGAATGTCTGTCTGACAGATCTCATGGCTGTATTTTGAGTGTTGGTGATCATTATAATGTATTCTGTACTTACCGTATACACACAGCAGTGATTATTGGGGTCAGAATGTCTGTCTGACAGATCTCACAGGTGTATTTTGAATATTGGTGATGATTATCATGTATTCTTATACTCACAGCAGTGGTCAAAGGGGTCAGAATGTCTGTCTGACAGGTCTCATGGTTATATTTTGAATGTTGGTGATCATTATAATGTATTCTTATACACAGAGCAGTGCTGAAGGGGGTCAGAATGTCTTGTCTGACAGGTCTCATGGCTGTATTTTGAATGTTGGTGATGATTATAATGTATTCTTTTACACACAGCAGTGATCAAGGGAGACAGAATGTCTGTCTGACAGGTCTCTTGGCTGTATTTTAAATGATGGTGATGATTAAAATGTATTCTTATACTCACAGCAATGATTGTGGGAGTCAGAATGTCTGCATTACAGATATCACTGGTGTATTTTGAATGTTGGTGATCGTTATTATGTATTCTTCTACACACGGCAGTTTTCAAGGGGTCACAATGTATGTCTGACAGATCTCATGGCTGTATTTTGAATGTTGGTGTAATTTATATACACAGAAGTGGTCAAGGGTTTCAGAATGTCTGTCTGACAGGTCTTATGGCTGTATTTATACCCCCACAAACGAAGTTTGAGGGGGTATATAGGAGTGAGCTTGTCGGTCGGTCTGTTGGTCGGTCGGATTCTTCGTTTCCAGATGATAACTCATGAAAGGCATGACAGAATTAAATAATTTTTGGTACACAGGTATATCGTCATAAGATACAGGTCAAGTTCGATTTTGGGGCTGGTGGGATCAGTGTCAAGGTCACTGTTACTAAAAATAGAAAAATGGTTTCCGGATGATAACTCATGAAACACTTCACAGATTTAATCCTTGTTTGGTAAATAGATGTAACATCACAAGATACAGGTCAAGTTCGACTTTGGGGCTGGTGGGGTCAATGTCAAGGTCAGTATTACTAAAAATAGAAAAAGGGTTTCCAGATAATAACTCATGAAAAACTTCACAGATTAAATCCTTTTTTGGTACATATATGTAATCAAAAGATACAGGTCGAGTTCGACTTTGGGGCCTGAGGGGTCAGTGTCAAGGTCACTGTAACTTAAAAAAGAAAAATTGTTTCTGGACTATAACTCATGAAATACTTCATAGATTTAATTATTTTTTGGGACACAGATGTAACATAACAAGATAAAGATTAGGTTTGACTTTTGGGGCCTGTGGGTTCAAGGTCAAGGTCACTGTTATTTAAACTTCAAAACTTCGTTTCCACTCAGTAACTATAGCTTGGAATGAGATTCTTAAATGAAATTTGGTGTATTGATGGTTTTTGTGAAGATGACTTTTGGGATTCAAGGCCTGTGGGGTCAAGGTCACTGTTACTAAAAATAGAAAATAAACTGTATGCTCAATAACTTTGGTTCAGAATGAGATATTGTGATGAAAATTGCTATATAGGTAGTGTCTGTGAAGACGAAACTTGGTATTGAAATTGGGCCTGATGGGGTCAAGGTCACTGTTACTAAAAATAGAAAAAATGGTTTCTGGATGATTTCTCATAAACAATATTTGGCACACAGTTCTTAGACGAGAGTTCACTTTGCTAACAATATTGTTAACTATATTTTCACCTGATAATGTATTATCAATACCAACACCAAGATATTTAACAGAATTTGTTGACTTAATAATATGCCCTTTGCCCTTGTTGACTTAATAATATGCCCTTTGCAGCTAATTTTGAAATCTTTAAGTTTCTTTAGTTTTCTCTTTGAACCATATACAATACATTCCGTTTTTCCTTGTCTTAGATAAAAGTTAGATAAAGGCCACTGTTACTAACATATTTAAACCATTTCTGCTCAATAAATTTAGAAGGAATGAGATATTGTGATGAAACTTGCTGAATATGTGGCTACTGTGAAGACGACACTTTGGATTGAAAGTGGGGCACATTATGCCATTGATTCGAAGCATTCCCAGTTCAATTATCAAGCATACATGTGGGGGTATTTAATCACTTTCAGTGATAATTCTAGTTGTTATATTATTTGTTATAAAAATATATTATTGTTATACCCCTACAAATGAAGTTTGAGGGGGTATATAGGAGTGAGCTTGTCGGTCGGTCGGTCGGTCGGTCGGATTCTTCGTTTCCAGATGATAACTCATGAAAGGCTTGACAGAATTGAATAATTTTTGGTACACAGGTATATCGTCATAAGATACAGGTCAAGTTCGATTTTGGGGCTGGTGGGATCAGTGTCAAGGTCACTGTTACTAAAAATAGAAAAATGGTTTCCGGATGATAACTCATGAAACACTTCACAGATTTAATCCTTGTTTGGTAAATAGATGTAACATCACAAGATACAGGTCAAGTTCGACTTTGGGGCTGGTGGGGTCAATGTCAAGGTCAGTATTACTAAAAATAGAAAAAGGGTTTCCAGATAATAACTCATGAAAAACTTAACAGATTAAATCCTTTTTTGGTACATATATGTAATATCAGAAGATACAGGTCGAGTTCGACTTTGGGGCCTGAGGGGTCAGTGTCAAGGTCACTGTAAATTTAAAAAAGAAAAATTGTTTCTGGACTATAACTCATGAAATACTTCATAGATTTAATTATTTTTTGGGACACAGATGTAACATAACAAGATAAAGATTAGGTTTGACTTTTGGGGCCTGTGGGTTCAAGGTCAAGGTCACTGTTATTTAAACTTCAAAACTTCGTTTCCACTCAGTAACTATAGCTTGGAATGAGATTCTTAAATGAAATTTGGTGTATTGATGGTTTTTGTGAAGATGACTTTTGGGATTCAAGGCCTGTGGGGTCAAGGTCACTGTTACTAAAAATAGAAAATAAACTATGCTAAATAACTTTGGTTCAGAATGAGATATTGTGATGAAAATTGCTATATAGGTAGTGTCTGTGAAGACGAAACTTGGTATTGAAATTGGGCCTGATGGGGTCAAGGTCACTGTTACTAAAAATGGTTTCTGGATGATTTCTCATAAACAATGTTTGGCACACACTTCTTAAATAAAAGTTAGATAAAGGCCACTGTTACTAACATATTTAAACCATTTCTGCTCAAGAAATTTAGAAGGAATGAGATATTGTGATGAAACTTGCTGAATATGTGGCTACTGTGAAGACGACACTTTGGATTGAAAGTGGGGCACATTATGCCATTGATTCGAAGCATTCCCAGTTCAATTAGCAAGCATACATGTGGGGGTATTTAATCACTTTCAGTGATAATTCTAGTTTGAATGTTGGTGATAAGTATAATGTATTTTTATACACACAGCAGTGATCAAGGGGGTTTATTTTGAATGTTGGTGATCATTATTATGTATTCTTATACACACAGCAGTGGTAAAGGAGTCAGAACATTTGTCTGACAGATCTCGCAGGTGTATTTTGTATTGTTTTGACATTAGAGCTTACTTGGAACACAATTGAGCGATGCCAGGATGCACGGTTGCACCACATCGAATCGGGATGAACTGATATTTTAAATTTAATTTTTTTTTTTAAATCATTATGGTTTCAGTAATTAAATCGTCAACCACTGGCTTGAAGGATAGCCATATTGAGGTTCCATTACAAGGTTACTGACATTTCTCAGCTGCTATATTGCCAAACTGTAGTTTGAGTGACACAATGGGCTCTCCTCTATGACATACTGACCAAACAGGGAGTCTCTATTTCTCCACAGCCCGTGCCAGTTTACTACGGTTTCACCCGTTGGTCTTATGGTTGAGAGACAAATCATGCAGGAAGAGCTTTGGTAATGTCCCTGGAATAAGCCAGTGTTGTTTTCGTTCGGCGTTGTGTCCTTGTTGTTTCAAGATTTTAAACACCACCAGGGCCACTCTTTAGTAATCGCAGGTTAAGCACGATTCAGTTTGGTTCTTCCCAGCTTCCCTGCAGTTGTGGTCCCAGTTGATCCCTGTGTCAAAACCGGGATGCACTGGGGAGGGATACTGGAACAGTGTTATAGCTTAAGTAAATTGAATAAAAATTACACTTTTTTATGAAAACTTGTTATTTTCAGTTAAGATTATAAAATTTTATAGGATGTAATGACATAAAAAATACCCTGATTGGGATAACAATCAAGGTTGTGTAGGGATACAAAATTCAAATATCTTATATACATTCCAGCATTTTATAATATCTTTCTTACATATATTATGAATGATAATCACTAAATTTAGATGGTATTCATTTGAATTATGCTTTAAAATACATATTGCTTTATGTAAACTGATTCTGTGATACTAAGCCTTTTTTGAAATGGAAGTACTTTTGTACTAAAAGAAATTGGTATATACAAATTTACAGATATAAAACAGAAACTCCAAATACTTTTAATATTATAATTGCAGAATGCTGAGGCGACCATGAAGTCTGTCCAGGTGATGAGGCAGGTACACTTCAACACGTAAAGAAATTATGTGAAACAGTTCTTGGTGTCTGCTAGCATAAAAACCAACAGAGTCTTCCTATGACTACCCACATCGCAGCAATTGGCTGGACAATTATGTGACACAGCTGGATAAGATGTGATTCCTGTGGGAAGTGTATCCCAAAACGCAATTGAATCCACATACAACAGCATCTTTTGTGTTTCGATCATCAGTTAAATATGTTAAAGTCGCATTACAGTGAAAAAGCCAAGATGTCTAGGAGGCACAACAGCTTTTCGTTAGACGCAGCATATAACGAACTTATTAGTAACTTGGAGCGGGCTGCAGTTGTACATTGCCTGGCAATAGATTATTCAGCTCAGCTAGAACAGGTCGAAGCAAAAAGAACGATTGAACGAATGGAACAGGATTTTTGTTAAAAACGTTAATGGCGAGTGAGAAAAAGAAAATGGATGATGAACTTCACAAAACGATAACGGAAACTGAGAAAAATGAAATGAGAAAGGAATTTGAGACTTATGTAATATTGTAATGATCTTATTATATGAGTCATTGCACATGATCTATGACCATGTGTATTGTTTGTGTAATTTAATATTATTTTCCTATTGCCAAGTAGTTAATAAGAATAGAATTGTACACAGTAACTGAATTATTGCCTTATGCTAAAAATAAATCAGTTAAAAGTAAAATTTATACTCTATAGTCCTTTTACTGTTAAATTATTATATTCATGGATTGGTGCAAGAGAATGGATTTTTTTCACCAAAAAGCTATTTATAATTCACAATTTACACAAGTTAATATCTTCAAAATATTTTGTTTCCAAATGTTTGATAAGGTTATCCTGTTTGCATAAACCAAGTTTTAACTGCCTCAGTATAATACATTGTAATTCTTGATGCCATGTAAAGCTGTACTGTATCTTTTAAGCAAACTATGATACATATATTCACAATTTTCTGTATTATTATATGTACATATCATTAATTTGTTGTAGCAATAAAAGAATTGTATCAGTGATCTAGATCACAAATAAAAAATCTGTGTTTCATATTGTCTATCAACTGTATTGGCTTTGAATATTCCAGAAATCACCTGTTCAAAAAGCAGTGCAATCCTTACTTATCTAAAGATTTAGTGTGTGCCAGTAAGAGTAATCAACTTAAAGAATCATGTTAACTATGGACTATTCTAGTTCAAACTGGAATGTACAAAACTTTTCGTATACTATTTATACCGTACTTTCAATGCAAAAGTCCAGGATTTCCTGGCAGTAACTGAAACTGCTCACCAACTAGACACTCTATCAATATATTATTAAAACCTTTAGCTTGGCCAGTTGTTCTAAGGCAAGCTGAAACTTTTTAGGAAAGAGATACATGTTTGCTAGATGAAACCAGGATGATGGAGCTTTGTACATGGTGTATATGCTCTTGTTTTAACCATTTCCTCATAAATACACATTTTTAGGCATGTGCAACCACTTCTATGCCGTCTGATCAGGATCTGACTGGCCGCTTTTTGGTCAGAATTAACTTATTAATCTAATAGCGAACAGTGAAGATCATGATCAGACGGCACGGGATAAAGGCCTGTATACGGAGGAAAGGGTTAAATATCTCAGTTAAACCTGTTTGAAATATTATCTTGATACTTAACCTTTGAATCCATGTTATATGGCTGTTCTCCATATGAAAACGGTATATATTCAGATTAACTGGCACATATGTACCATTTGATCAGAATCTATACTGTTGGCTTCTTTATTCATTGGGTCAATTCTGAGCAAGAAGCAGCCAATGTAGATCCAGATTAGAAAGCAGATGTGTTGACTAATCTGGATCTACACAGGCCTGTGTAGATAAAATACATATATATGTAATAATGATAAGACACTTCCACAGTACTGAAGTGAATGAAAATGTAGAAAGCTAGTTTGTAAAACTTTCCATTGAATTTAATGGATACTTCGTGTTTCACTATGTTTTGAGTTCTGCCCCTTTCAAATCACTTTTATATGAAACTTAATGTTGCATATAACTTTAAAAGTACTTGTCCTATTATTTTTTTAAGTCATGTTCCTTTCAAATGACTTAAATATGGAACTTAATGTTGCCTATGATTTTAAGTCCTTGTCCTATTTACTAAATAATTGGAGTATATCATCTTCATCATCTTTATGAACAAATCCATGTGTGACAACAAGAATGATAACTCTTATTTTACTATTTTTCCAATTATGCCCCTTTAAAGGACTTTAATATGGCTTTTTACGTTGCCTATAAAATTGAAAGTACAGTCATGTCCTAATTACCTCATATTTGAAATACATCATTTGCATTAACAGAGCCATCTGTGACACCGAGATTGATAACTCATGATCAATGTTTTTTTTAGTTATGCCCCTTTCAAATAACCTGGAACTTAATTGCTTATAACTTGGAAAGTATTTGTTCATTTGATAGAATACTTGATATATGTCATCTGCTTTAATAAAGTTATATCTGTTTTCTTTTTTGTGGTTCTTTGAATGATTAGAACCTGAAACTTAATTTTGCTTATAACCGGAATATAAAATAAAGACAATAATTGAACATTGATGAGTAATTTTGTAGTATTGCAATGCAACTTGAATTACATCAGACTTCATGAAAATTGCAAGACCAACGGACCTGTCCTATGGGCAGGTCTGACATGATTTCTTATGTTACAGGATCGAATGTCGGGCAAAATTTGAACTGCTAATTCCTTTAAAACATGTTTGGGTCAGACAGAATTTGTTATGGTAAGACAGATTTTCACATCTTGTCTGACCAAATGTCTGACACTTTTTTTTTCAACTTTCGGGAAGTCTGTTACATCTTTTTATCATATATGATAAAACATAGACCCACATTTCAACTTTTTTTTGCAAGAAGGTGACGTGTTTGGCTGAATACCAAATTCTAGTTTCTTAAACCCTTTACAAGGTTTGTGATGTTGCCAGAATTTGTAGATCAAGGTCACATATGACAGAGTTGTGCCCCTTTTTCTACTGTGAATTAGTCACGAAAGCTTGATGTTGGCTATAACTTTGCCATTTCTTAATATTTATTCATACACCAGATGACATAAGTGTTCACTGAAAAATTACTAATAACAGTTAACCTTTCACTCCATATTATTGGGTTTTATCGCATAAGTGTAGATCCAGATCAGCCAGCACATCTGTGCCATCTGGTCTGGATCTACACTGGCCTCTTCCTGCCTGGTCAGAAATAACAGAATTTTTGTTCATGTTTATATTTGGAATGAATGTTAATCTCGATGAGATGGTGTCACACACAAACCCCAGGTTCCCATCTCAAAAGACAAGGTCACAGTTAGGGGTCAAAGGTCAAGGGAAAGCGGGCTCACCATGTTAACAACAGGCATCTACTCGGTTGTATTTTTGATAGCACAAGTTATGTCCTTGACCTAAAGGAGTCAAGTCCATTTTTTGTGGTTCTTTTCTGTCTGGTTCAAATCTGATTTTTTCCTGTCAACCTATTACAGTGTTGTAATGTTACTGGAGAGATTGGATGTTGTTTCCAAGAAACAAGACCTTATCTCAAGTCATGCTTCGGGTTTTGAAGTTTAACTAGTAATGCAATATGCCTAACATATTTAGCATCAAGATCTATAACTGTCCACATATAAGTAGAGTTAAGCAGTAAATGTATGAAATAGGAATGGGTGTCCACAAACCATGGCTATATACAAGTAAAGGACAATGCTTCAGCCCTATATTAATGATTTATGGTTTATTATAATTATTTATACTTTATCTTACATTTTGGTTACTCCAGTGTTTTTCACATGTAAGTATCATTTGAGAACCTGACCAGAATACAAAGGTAACCATCGAATGTCTCCAAAAGCCATCTTTATACAACTTAAAAATTAAAAAAAAAACTTCCTTGACCGGTGCATGATACTAGATAATTATATTTTGCAGATCATGAATTAAATTAAAATGAGAGGGCAAAAGCCTGAAAAGGTGACATTCAAGAATAAAATCTATGTCAAACCCAAAATCTGTGGGTCTAGTAAAGAAAAACAAATGTAGGCAATGTTTTCATTGATCCAATGTCATAATTTTATTTTTGAAAGCGATTATAATTTAAATTATGCACACAATAATTGATTATTGAGTGATATAGTTCATTTATTTAAATTCATTAACCCTATTTTTTATCAATTTGCAACCTGTGTTAATCAAGATCAGCCAGCAAATCCATGCCGTCTGATCATGATCTGGACTGTTTGCACTTTGATGAGGTGTATCCTTATAAATCTAAAAGCATCGGTATAGATCCTGACCAGATGTGCCTGCTGATCTGGATCTACACTGTTGCACATGCAATAAAACATGTATACATGGAGTAAAGGGGTACATTTGTAATTAAGTTGCACCTCAAGTGTTAGAAACAAATAAAACACTCAATTGAAACTATTAAGGCCTGTCAAATGTGTTTTCAATCTATATGTAATGTATGTAATGCTAATAATATGTGGAGGTAAGCTGAATTTTATGTTGATGCCTTATTATCCATGTTCCCGGTAAAAAATATTTAGAAGATTTAGCTACATTTTTATTAATTTAGTAAAACAAAAAATCTAAATTCGTAAAAAAAATCACTCTTTAAATTCCAATTGACATACATGATACATGAAGCTATTTTCCTATTTGTTTTAGAATAAACTAGTTAGTTAGATATAAGTTAGGAGCTCAACTATAAATTGATAGAAGAGGAACAGTACAACATGTTCATTTCTTCATCCCTATTAGAGTAAAAAAAAATAATAAAGTCGGAAGTCGATATAAAATTATCATTTTAAATTTGATGATAAACACTAAAACAATCAAAGCACTGAAAGTGCTGGAAGCCGGCGGATCGTAAACATAATCAAAATAAAACAACCCCATGATGTGCAATGTAACAGGACTTCCAGTTTTATTCCAGCCATTGTAAATATATAATATCTGAACAGAATGAAGAAACTCCTATGGAAGACATATGTCATTTGCTTGCAAAAATGCACAAACCACTCATAATAAAACTGGTCAAAATATTTAACAAGATGGTCCATAGGACCCTATTCGCTCACCTGTCAACAACTGCTCAAGAGTCAGTGGATGCTTTTCTTATAACTTGACCAAGTGATCTAGTTTTCAAGATCACATGACCCAGTTGCGAAATTGACCTAGATATCATTGAGATAAACATTTTGACCAAGCTTGAAGAAGATCTGACCAAAATTAAGACCTCTCGACTGCAGACAAGGTTTTTCTATAATTTGACCTAGTGACCTAGTTTTCAAGGTCACATGACCCAGTTTTTAATCCGACCTAGATATCATTGAGATAAACATTCTGACCAAGTTTGAAGAAGATCTGATAAAAATTAAGCAGCTAGAGGACTGACAACAATTGTGAATGGACGCAGGACAAAAGGTGATTACAAAAGTTCACCCTGTCACTATTTGACAGATGAGCTAAAAAGTAATTTTAGGAGAACTACTGAAATAAATGAAAAAAAGGAACATTAAAAGCAATCGAACTGGACAAATACAAAATATTACAGGTCATGTTTGATCAAGCAATATCAGAATCAAATGCATCACTGTCTAGAATGCCTAGCCATGGTTGTAATGCAACTCAATATTTACACAAGTACCAATTTTAGTTCATTCCAAACAGTGGAGTGCATGTCAGGATGCTAAACAGTAGTTGAACTTGACGACGGTAATATAATTTTATATCCATTCTTTATAGCAATATATCACAACTTAGGGCAATGCCAATGCCTTATAATTTCATTTAGTAAATGAGAGAGGCACAACAAATGTTTTGTGTCAATTAAAGTATGAAAATTGTTGGGTTAGCAAAATTATATTTATTTCTTATATTATTATAACTTATTTCTTTTCTTTGTATTTCTCTTTATTATTTCCACTTTCAAAGTAATTACACAGGGAGTCAGGGACCCTGTGAAAGGCTATTTAATCTTGGTTTTATGTATAACAATGTGTCACAGGGAGTCAGCATTATGTTAATGTAATCATATTTAATGGTGTCCAACCTAATAAATTAGATAAAGGGGCTCTTTATATTCATTTCATTAGCACAGCCCTTAACAGACACTCTCCCCCCACTGTTAACTGTGAACTCTAGACTTTTTTAATGCATGTGAGGCATCCATCTTATCTGAATCCACACACTTTAATTCTTGATCCAGTGATTTCAATTGATGCAGATTCTTGCATCTTAATGCAAACAAATTTGATATTTTTTCCACTTTTGACCCCACCTAATTTTGAGCTTGGGGTAATTTTGATGCACAAAAACTTTTAAAAAGTGATTTATTTTTGCAATAAGGAGGAAGTATTAAGGAAATTGCATTTTTAATATGAAGTTAGCACTTAATTAAGTCTTGCAAATTAATTTTAAGTAATACATGTGTAAGTATCACTTAATACAAGATATGACTTGTGAAGATCTGGTTTTGACCCATTGAAAATCTCATCAGGGGTAAAATGACACCTGGTTTTCAAAAGCAACTGAAATCCCTGCTTGATCAGAAAGTACATGTATCTAAAAGATCTAAACATGAACAGACTTCACTGACCAGCCTCCGCTGATATTCAAGTTGATATGGTCTAACCTTGTCAAACAAGGAATAAAAGCTGTATCCATGTAGGCCCTTTTATACTTATGCATAATAATTTATGTCTACTAACATGGAAAAATTAGACATAAAACATGGAATACTTGTGTTTTGCACAGAAAATTCATTTCTAACTTTAACCCTTAACTCCAATTAATATGAACCTTAAGTTTATGGCATGGGCAGTGTAGAATTAGATCACCCTGCATCTCTGTGCTGTTTGATCAGGATCTGCACTGTTCAATTTAAGATTCATAAGGTTATTTCTAAACAAGATGTGACCAGTGTAGGTCCTGATCAGATGACACAAATATTTAGTCTGATCCGGATCTACACTAGATGCACATGTGATAAAGGCATATACATTGTATATGGCAGAAAGGGGCTGTATATCAATCAGTATTTGTTATGCCCCTTAGAATGAACAATCTTTCTTAATGAATATTATCATCTTCAACTAAAATCTATTTCAGAAATTACTCTACTTCATAAAGCTATTTCAGTTACTAACTAAGTCAATGCGATAATATATTGCTAGTCAGAAATATTAACACTTTATATGCCATATTAATTTAACTAAATAAAAAATTGATAAGAAGATATAATTCTTGGACATTAGATGCAGATTCTTGCATTTTGATGCAAGCATTTTTTTTTTCAAATTTAACACCCCCACCATTTTGAGTTTGGGGTCATTTTGATGTTGGAGAATTTAAATAAGTGGTCAATTTTTGCAATAATAGTGATTAATATTGTGCACATGTCTATTGCATTTTAACCCTTTACTTTTGGCTGATTGTGAATCCACTAAAATGAGGTGAAAATGACTTTTCAGATTTAGCACATAGAGGAACCATGGATAAGAAATATATTTTATTTTAAATATGTTTTTTCCCAAGCTCAGAATATGGTGGGGTCAAATGTGGGAAAAAACTTATTTGCTTACGTCAAAATGCAAGAATCTGCATACAGATCTATTGATAATTGAAACCCCTGAGGTGGGAAATCAAGTCAGTGGTTAATTTGCAAGTTTATTCTACACTGATATAAATTTGTCTTAAAAAAGTGAGATTGTTTTTTTGGATACCTTGGGAACACTAGGTAATTTTAACATTAAAAATACTGTTTCCCTAGGCTATGTGGTAGATAAATCAAATAAATTTCAACAATTTTGAGCAACAAAAGCTTTTCCAAGGACCAAAATAGAAGGTGCTGCATTATTTGAGTTCATATCTGGGACCTACTAAATATATCTGGGCGGTCTTAAAGCTTGGCCGTTTGTCTCTGACTGCAGGCCTTATAGTCTGCATGTCCCATCTGTTTAGTTCATTAATCTGGGCCAAATCACCCGGCCATATTGTCTGCATATCATTGAAGCTTAGGAAGCTAATTTCAGCTATTCTTACAAACAAATAAAACTATTTACCTTGTAAAGACCTGTAAATCTGGATGGTGTAATTGCCGGTGTGATACGGAACTTTGTTTTCCAAAGTGCTTGAACATGTTGAAGTGTCTATTTTTACATCCTCACCAGAAAATGTAAACAATATTCAGATGTGTGTTCATGCAGCTGGTTGATACAAATCATCAAATTCAAAATATGCCAAACTTTTAAGTAAAGTTGATTGCAAATTTATGCATACAATGACTGCCCTCATGCAATTTTTGGAATACAGTTGAAACAGTTTCAAAACTCTTCCTGACCTTTCGGAAATTACACAGTGTCTGTAATAAATTTTTGTCGATGTTTGTGTTTAAATTTTGTAATCCTTCCAGGATTTCGCGGAGTCATGTTAATTCCACTTCCGAAAAAAACACATTTGGCATCATTTTCATGATTTTCACAATTAAAATTCGCACAAAACATTAGCTAGACAGCCCATAGAGCGCTCTATTTGTTGAAACAAAATCTTCGAAAATGTTTAATGTTTTAGGTAAACACAATTGAGGGGAGATCACTGGGGGTGTGTGTAGTTTGGGCTAAACCCCATACATGTTACGTAACAAAACGTAAAACTGTCGACACGTTATATATTTTGAATAAATCAAAAATACATCCCTCAAAATACTGAAACACTTCAACATTTTTGCAATGTGTCTGCGTTCAGAATATGCGTTCAGAATATTGCCATTTGACGGCAACCAAATAACCGAATAAGACCGAAAAAGGGACCGAATATGATTAAAAATTGAATTTAAACATAAATGCTATTTATTTTAAAAGTGGTATTGGGTACAAAAATAATGTTTTTGGGTACACTTTTCTGTCTTTTTCGGTGTTTTCGGTTATGTTGGTCTTAGTCGGTGTTTTGGGGTAGTTTTCGGTAATTCTATTCACCCGCCATATTACGTCATTTTGATTGTATTACACATACGCAGTTTATTTGATTATATATATCGATATTATCAGTACGCCTTCGTTGCTTTCATTGAGTAAGAGTTTTACTGATTATTCTTTAAAAGCAATCAATTTAAATGATCGTTAACAACTGATTTTCTATGATTGCTTTTGGAACTCTTTTCTGACGTCTACCAGAAGCTGTACTTCGACTTTTTCATTTGAGCGCACCTGCTGAAAGGTCTGTGATTTCGAAATGCGGTTTCTTTAGCCTGCGGCTATATAGCCGCCGGCTAAAAACAGCAATTTATTCCACCAGGGTCTATTGATTGACTCTGATTCCACAGTCCACATTTCAAGTCTAATCAATTCTGTCAGGCATTTTAATTTTGTAATTACTAGATAAGACATACAATTTTTAAACCACTGTGTTTCTGTATGATCTATATGTATGGGCGGCCAACACCGCCAAAAATGAATAAGTTAAGTTAATTTAAAGAATTTCGGCATAATTCAGACCGAACTCATTCAACTCATAAGACCATTTAACTTAATTTGATGCATTTTCATTTAATTCGGTGCAAAACTTTGCTCAGTACGACAAACTGCCAATCAATCCGAAGGAGTTCCATTCAAACAAGTGTACAATGTCATTTAATCCGAAGGGAGTTCATTCAAAAAAGAGGATAATAATTCAAAACAAGTATCTTTGTGTTTTAATTCAGTATAATTTCTTTCAAAACTATGAAGCAAAACATTTAATTATAGCAAATCCCTTCTCATCCGATATCCTTTAATTTAAAGCAATGCTTCACAATCCATTATGATTCATTATCGTTCAAGCCGATGGAACTCCATTCAATTCGGAGGTTAGCCAGTTAATTCGGTGAGGGGGCGCTGTAGCTATCCTAAGAGCAGTTTTTTCCCTTTGTCCCTTTCCCAGTCAACACAAAATATCAATTCCTAATAAAATGTTTGCTTGTTGTTATGAAAAAAATGTTTCAAATGTTATAAAGTATATTCGAAATGACTTTGAATAACACAAACATCTTCAGATTTTAAGCTAAAACTATATAACCTGTTAGTTTACATAATACACTATATAATAATTAAAACAGACAGTTTCTTAAGATTTATTTAAAATAACTCATTTATAAAGCAAGCTTTACATGTACCAATCTTGTGTTACACAAAAAGTCTGGGTGAATAAGAATGGATTTCTCTTGAGACACATGAAAAAAAATACTTCACCGGGTTTAAGACCCACTGGCAAATTTCACGTGCATATTCAGTGTTATATAGGCTTGTAACATTTAACAATGAATTTAACCAAACACAGCTTGTGTCATAATTATCATCGGACAAATGTAGACCCAAATCTGTCATTGCATCAGAATTTCCATGTACTGTTTCCTTCTGCTAGTGGGTAAAATTTCAAATTAATCCACGTCATTGTATACATTCATCAAGCAAAGGGTCACGGTATGAGTCTTTTGATATAACAAAAAAAATAATATCAATTTATAATTACGTTTTCCCTATAAAATTACAGTAAATATTTTTACTATGATATTTAGATGCATTCTGACTAATCAATGCAGTTTCAATCTTTATATAATCATTTTATTCTGGGTCAACAGGTAACTTGTCGGCAGAAATTGTGAACTGTTGATTAATTAACTGGGGGTTTCATTGATAAGAATAATATCAAATTACACCATAGAATTCAGGGAGTGTTTAACACGGGTTCAAAGTTCAATGTTCTCCAACAGATTTTCCTTGGGGAATCTTAATTAGACTGTTAGCAAGTTAACATCAAGATTAAGATTTGAAGTATTCTTTAAAAATCATAGCAAAATCTTGTAAACTTACTATAATCGAGAGTCAGCACAATTATTTTTACCCTTGGTATTTACGATTGTTCCTCTACATTAATAATAAATCTACTATCCTTGCTTATTACGAATAATATGCTTTATTGCTACTACAAATGTTAATTCTTTATATCTTTTATAACATTATGCATGATAAACAAAACAAACGGACAACTAAACGTTGGTGTTAAGACATTTTTAAACAAGCGTTTAAAAATGAACTGTGCATCAGGAATATCAGGAATAGCCACATTCAGTAAAAAAATAATTTAAAAGACATGCAATAACAACAAAACAAAAATGAGAAATGAGAACCCGAAGTGTTACCGTTTCGTCGGTGGCAAAATACCGGTATTTTGCCGCTGGGGTTTTAAACCAGGTTCTAGGGTGCAGGAGTCTCATACAATAACCAGATGCTAGTAGTTATGCTGTTGCTTAAATGCTTCTCAAAGAACAACAACAAGTACTTTTATTGCATTCAATTCGGCTAAAACTTCGTACTACTACTGCTGCTGCTGTTTCTTTTACTGCTCCTCCTCCTCCACCTAGTATTTTACTGCTGCTGCAGCTGAATATTCAACATGTACAGAAACAACTACTATTTAATTCTACCTCTAAGTAATACCACCACCACAAAAACATCAAGTACGACTCCCACTTCTGCTTCTGTTGCTATCTATACGACTTGCAATTGCTTCTTCTGCCGTTTCTGCTAAGTAGCTTCCGCTACTGCTAATACCCTTTACCAACGACCTACTCACCCACAATATTGCTACTATGTAGTTATGGTATGCTGCAACCGCATAACGTTACCAATCTATTTTTATTATTTGTGCCTGCGAATGATGATGATCCGTTGGTGATTTTGTGTTAATGATGATAATGCAGATGACATTGAAAACAGTGATTTGTTGCTGCTGACGATTGCTGCTGATGGCTTCGATTGGAAAGACAAATCTCACAATTCCAGTGACCTAGACCAAGCTTCTCCATCTAAATTAGTTTAGTTTTACCCATCAGTAATATATCATCAGCTGATATTCCGTGAAAAGGGGCTTGTGACATTCGCTGGTTAAATAGTTTTCTATTTCTTATTTGCTTGTAGTGTTTGCCGATTCTGCAATTCCTTTCTGAAATAAAATGGCAATACACACTTATTGTGTGTTCTTTATTTAGAGAACTTACTTTTGTATATTATAGTAGATAAAAACAACAACATACATATAGGATAGATCTAATAATCCAAATCAATACACAGCATTAGAGTTTTCATTGTTAGTTTTTTAATCTGCTATTTTATACTTAAATTATGTAATAAATTTCTTTTGAAAATCGTGTAATGAACACTTCACATTATTATTATAATATTATTACCAGCTAATATGCAAACTTTTCTTTGAAATGATCACTAATGGTTAACGACGGTTAATTATTCCCATGGCGCCTGCTCCAGATAAGATGATTTATACAGAGGTTGAACCAAATGGAATGAGGTTGCACCGAACGAAACGAGGTTGCACCGAATTGAATGAGGTTGCAACGAATTAAACGAGGTTGCACCGAATTGAACGAGGTGGCACCGAATTGAAAGAGGTTGCACCGAATTAAACGAGGTTTCACCGAATCGAACGAGGTTGCACCGAATTGAACGAGGTTGCACCGAATTGAACGAGGTTGCACCGAATTGCACAAGGTTGCACCGAATTGAACGAGGTTGCGCCGAATTGAACGAGGTTGCACAGAATTGAACGAGGTTGCACCGAATTGAACGAGGTTATACCGAATTAAACGAGGTTGCACCGAATTGCACGAGGTTGCACCGAATTGAACGAGGTTGCACAGAATTGCACGAGGTTGCACCGAATTGAACGAGGTTGCACCGAATTGAACGAGGTTGCACCGAATTGAGTGTGATGATGCATTAAATTAATGCAGAATAACCACCGTTTCTAATGGCATTCCGTTGAATTGGATAACTTAATGTCTTCTTTTAGGAACAATATCGCTGCATGGTTTGTAAATACACCGAATTGAAGCAGAAATGGCTTTGTTTTGACAATTAAAGCCTTTCTTTGCGACATTTTTGTTCGAATTGAATGGATTTGTTCCCCGATGTGTTTGTGGTATGATTGAATTAAAGCAAATTATTCTTTTTTGGCGGTGTTGGCCGCCCATATATATGATTATGTTATGTTAAGAGTAACTACATCATTTAAATACACACATCGTCAGTCAAGTCGATTTCAATGATCAGCCAGATATTTCAAGTCTTACACATCCATAGGTAGTTCCGAATCATGGTCAGCTCCGAATATATCGATTTATCTTATCATAAAAAACAATAATACAACCCAAAATAAACCTTAACCTTTATCAAATTGATGAAAAGACATGTTTCTCCGTACTGTAGCTTATTAAGGACTCGGAACCGGCGAATTAACGATACCCGAATAAATCATGTGAACCAAATGTCGTCGTGAATATAAACCATTGTTCAGTCTAATACCAATTAAATTTGTAATAACTTAATTTATAACAAAAAACACAATTAAAAAACATTAATTCACATTTAACCAGTTACATTGTGAAATGTCTTACATTTTTCACGGCTGACGTTTATCACGATTCGCGGCGTGAAATTCATCAGCCGGAACCGGATGTCTGACAGATCTCACGGGCTGAGCGATTTCACGCTACAACGGTCAGTATTCTGGAAGAAGAATATAAAATTTCAGTTACCATTCGTAAACCACCAAGTCCACCTCCATTTTCCATATGAAATTCTATTTACAAAGAGAAATGCTATTGTCTATATACATTTAAATGTAACCTGGGTGTTATAAATATTGCATCACGAAAATAACTCGATAAATACTTACTATTCAGTTGATTGCGATGGATTTTTCGTCTTAACCGAGCGTTGTCGAATCCAATATGGCGATGCGCCATTAGGTATTCATGCGCGTTCATGTCTCAAAATCTTGTCTGACGTTCCGCGAGTTAAATTTCTTCAAATATTGATTGATTCCATATGTTTAAATATAACTTTTATCATTTTGCACAGCATTACAAAATTGACCGCTCTGCAGCATTGACTAACTTTTTGAAACTAAGAACTATATTCTAGGGTAGCACGCAATACTGTCGTATCAACATTAAAATAAAGAAGGAGGTACGACAATCTTGCATGCAAACCTAAATTGTTAGGTTTGCAGTAATTCAAAACGATTGTCGAAAACCGGCTAAACATTGTGCCGTAACTATTAGAAAGTTGTAACTGTGGAAAAAAGTCAATAATGTGTATACCTTACTAAATATGTATCTGAAAGAGAGTGACAAAGACTTATAGATTGTTTTCATTCCAGGTCTACAACACAATGCTTTTGAGACATAAAAAATATATTTTATTCTTCTGTTCAGAGCTATGAATTTGACATTAGTTTGTCGCTAGAATGAACCATTAACGTATAGAAGAGCATCTAGAATGTCCGATCTGCACGGAAAGATTCCAGTCACCGAGACAACTACCTTGTCAGCACACATACTGCTTGCTTTGCTTGCAAAAAGTGGTTGCTTCAAGGTAAATTATGTCTATTGTTTGAATTAAAATTTGACATCGGTTTAAAATTAAATTACTATATCATTTTAAGTTTATAAACTGTTAATATATTATTTAACTTGGGAAAAAGGAAACCCCATTCAAAAGTTTAACATTTCAATATTTCTAATTAAAAAGAAAAATAATTTCAGTTTGTAATTATGTGATTGATAAGTTAGCATTTAAAATTTGCAGATCCTTAATAGCTATTTTAGAAAACAACTCCAAAATGTTTATTTAAACGTGGAGAGAAGTAAACGTAAAATTTTAATAGTGATGAATCACGAGCCTGTATTAGCTTTATTACCACATCAACCTCGTTTTAACTTCATTTGAAAAAAAAGTGAAAAATGCATATCAGGAATCGCCACACTCACAAAACACAGCCCCCACGCAGCGAAAAAAGAAGAGAGAAAAAGATTGCATGTTGTTATAAGTATGTCAATTCAAATAAGACGCCACAAACCATAAACGACATAGAGAACCATTCGGGTTACCGCCTTGGAACGGTCAGTGGCAAAACAAATTGCCACTGGGGGTTTAAACCAGGTTCTAGGGTGCACCAACCTCACACTTGCCCCAACAGGTTCTCATATCAAGTACAAGGAGAATTCAAGACTTTCACAAGAGATTTGTTTTTAGCACCTGCTGATAAGGCTTCAAAAAATGAAATTATAGTGTGACGTATACATTATTTTAATATTCGAACTGAAGAGCTTAATTGCACTAATGCTCATACACTGACTTCTTCATCAGAGAGTAATATTGTTACTGCACACGCTCTACAATTTTCAAAATTTAAAATCAGTGTTGAGCCGAAACAAGATAAAGTACCTACTATTTATTGCAAACTATAGTTCTTGCACAACGACTTAATTATCCGGGCTCTTAACATCTTGTCTTACAGCTTTAAAAGATCATAAAATTAGGTATTTCGAAAAGGTTTTTGAAACAACTGGCAAAAATTGTTTTGGTCTATAAAAAATTTCAAATGACGTGTTCAAGAAGCTTAATTTAAAAAAAAAAATGAAATATGCATATCAGGAATCGCCACACTCACAAAACACAGCCTCCCCACGCAGCGAAAAAAGAAGAGAGAAAGAGAGAGCATGTTTGTTATAAGTATGTCAATTCAAATAACACCATGTTTTAGGGCGAACCAACCTCTTATTTGCCCCCAACAGGTTCTCATATCACAAAATAAGTACAAGTTGTCTTGGCAACATAACTCAAACCCACCCATCAGCTCAACAATGTTGCATACAAAAGCACACAAACAAATAAAACATAAGACGCTAATAGCATTGAAAAGCCAAAGGGACGGGTACTCGTTTGCACCATTTATTGCAAAAAAGTAAAATACGCTTATCAGGAATTGCCAACTTCAGACGACACAGCCTCTTCACACAGCCAAGAAGAAGAGAGGAAGAGAGAACATGGTTTATTAAATGGCCAATTTCAACAGACACCACAAACAATTAACGAAAATGAGAACCTGAGGGGTTACCGCCTTGGAACAAAAGTTTAAAGATTCTCCGCACGACATGTATTAAAGTAGAAGTCCGGTGGAATCCAAACAGAAACTGATCATTATCAATTAGGTCTTGTTACACAATAATTATAACGTATATTAGCGATAACTGGTGCATTTTGTTTTGGAATTTTATTGTGTCATTGGTAATGGGTAACGTACTTAGATTCGTGTTGTTACGCGTGGTACCATGGCAATGCTTATTCCCGATCTAAGCCTGTATCGTCCTCACTCCGCACAAATAGTCTTTGGTACTCAGCAACATCGATAGACAAAGTGTATAACACTGATAACTGTTCAATACATGATCTGATCTTTCGTGATATTCTATACTCGCAATGACTCTGCGCTCCATGCGAATTTGAAAGCATAAGATAATTGTCGTTTTAGAAGAATATCTTTAGTCTAAAAATTGAATGTTTAGAAAAAGTATATCGTTTAAACATTTGGCAGTCCACAGACTAGTGGTAAAGACAGAGACACGGGCGTTGCCAGAAAATTTCTCTAGTGAGAACTTGAATGGCACGTCTGTTACCACACACAGCACTCGCGATGTCGCCGTGTCTGGTGCTTGTTTGTTGGATACTTATCTCACCCATATGTATCTTACTTCCACGAACATGAATTCGAAAGTTAGTTGTTTTGATTCAATTATATCCCATTATATAAACACATATATATAATGTTATATGAGTTGTTTTAGGAACTCAAAAGCGATAATATTTTATGAAATATAAGATCGGATAGGCGGGAGGTAACGCATATTTAAACATTTTTCCTCTAATGGTCTATATTTTATTTCCACTGACCATTCCAATGAGATACCCTACCTTGTATATTTTTGTGTCGATTTTGTCAACATTTCGCCAGTTTTCGTTTTTAATGTCGGACCTTTCTGATATTATCAACATCTTCTGCTAGCTCAACCGGTTGCGTAATGCATAATGGCAAGGCTATGCACTGTCGACGTACGGTACGGGTTCGCTCCCCAGAAGGGACAATATCATTTTTTATTATTTTATTATTTTATCAAAGTGGAAAGGTCTGTTATCGTGTATGTGCCTACTCCTAACCATTTTACCATTTTCTCTTTCAATAGCGCTACAATACCGGTATATTCTATTCGCAACAGAACGTTGTATATACATTGTTTCTTGCTTTTGCTAGCGACACGTTGTCGTGTCCAGAATGCGGAGCGGTACACCAAATTTCCAACTGTTGGAGTTGATGGGTTTCCTACGGCGATAGCAATTCAGCGATAAGTGGATTCTATGCCTCTACCAAATGAACCGTCTGTATCAAGACCTCAAGAGGGAGGTGTTATTCAAGGATCTAGTCCTTCTGTGAGTGTTTCTCAAAGATCTGATCAGTCTAACATGAGACTGGTTCCGACTTGTCCAACTTTAGACCCACTACATCAAAACATACAACAAACGGTAAGACATTTTCACTTAAGTTATAAAAAGGTTTTTTTTTCTTCCTTTTTTCAATTCATTTTTTTTCTCTCAAAATAAGTAAGTTATTCTTTGTAGTGTTATACGAGGTAAAGTCAGAAAGTTCCCGGACTGGTCCTTTTAAACACATTATTGACGTCGGATCGTCATGAAATTTACCATGCATGTATTTCTATTCAAATCTTATATTAACAGGTAGGAAAAAGTAGGTTATAACAAGTATTTGGATTTATTTTTTCACATTTAGCATCTCCACAACCCTAATACGGAGCACTTTAGAATGTGCCTTATTTTGCAATAAGATTACTATATTCTTTTTAAAGTTTCTCAAAATAAAGACACCAAACGTCTTGATTTTTCCGCATGACGTCAACGGAACGTTACTAGTAAACAATAACAAAATTTCAGCGTGATCGGTTAACGTATCGCCATTTTGTGAAGTATATTTTCCGCCATGTAAACAATCTGAAGCAAGAAAATGACAACGTTAAGTGAACGTACGGAGCAGCGGACGGTGATTAAATTCTGTGCGATGTCTAGTATGACCCCAACGGATACTTGGAAATTCATGAAACAGAAGGATGGTGTTGTTAATTGTTCCAGGACTTGTGTTTGAGTGGCACAAACGTTTCGGGGAAGGTAGGGCGGATATCGAGGGTAATACGCGAAGCGAAAGGCCGGGAAATGATGCGCGCTCAGTCAAAATGATTAAGGACGTCCTAGCAACTGATCGGCGCAAGTCTCTTAATGATATTGCTGACACTGTCGAGCTGAGTCATGGAACTGTCCATAAAATAGTGACCCAGGACTTGAACATGAATAAGGTATGTGATCGCTGGGTTCCTCGTCTGCTGACAGATGAAATGAAAGCAACCCGTGTAGACGCTTCTCGTCGATTTTTATATGGATGTCATCGACGTCGCGAAAGTGCTCCGTACATGACATAGTGCGTTATTCTGATGGATCAGTAAACATGTTTATGTTTGTGTATTTTACATATATTTATATGTTATTGCAGTGGAATAGTTATATTTTTTATGTCATATATTTAATTACAGAATCGTACGGAAAATAAAAAAGATATCATGACAGTCCGGGAACTTTTTGACTGTACCTCGTATATCATGTTTTACGTAATTTATAGTTATCTTATTTTGATCTTGAGCAAAGGATCTCGAACCAAACATGTACATGTTCGCTTAACTCAACCTCTCGGTTTTCTCTAAACAAACCACTCGACAAGGTTGAATTAAGTAACAAGCAAACACAAAAAGTACAGCTCATGGCTATTGTAAGTGTAAACGGTTGATTTGCAAAGGTTCTACTGTGCGAAAACTAAATACACAGCGAATCGAATAAATAATATACCTCACTTAATTGTTTATTTTGCAACTGAACGTTTCATGACGGTACCCTTTCCGTTTTTAACTTTTTATGTCTACGAGTGTTCTGTTTGGTTTAAGATGAAAACCTTTGTAATGTTTTTTTTGCTCTTTTGTTTATTACACATATTACATTGCAAGCTTGCGAGACCATATTTAAATACTACCTTTAAGTAAACGGGCAAGATGACACGTCCCTTCTCGTTACATTATTTAGCAATATCAGGCGAAATAGTCTTATTAAATGAGAAAAATATATTAATACAAGTTAAAACAAGAAGCTGTGTTTAGAAAAACACATATGCCCCCGGTAGCGAAGTTTGTCATGATGCGAATTTAAAATGATATCACAGTGTTAAAACAGCAACTGAAATCAATAATTAGTTCTAAATAGTGGAAATAACTTTCTGGTGCCAGAACCTGTTCATGAAAAAGTTAACATAAAAGTAAAGTAACCTATAATAAAAGATTATGAATTGCAGATTATACATGAAAATACCATGTTAGCTTGTACAGAAGATAAGAAAAATGATAACTACCTTTATACAGAAAAGTTCAGTTATCTCTGACACAGAAAGCCGGCTTGTATGCATCAAGATTTGTCATCTTCATAGAAAAGGCACAGCAAATGTCTATAACATGTCTGTTATGAATTATTGTACTGATTTACTTGTGTATATATCTTAATAAATACAGTGACAAATATTTGCCATGCTTTGAGAATGATCTAACAACTGGTGTAAGGCAAAGAATCCCCTACTAACTTGCATTTCCATTACTGACCATGAGGAGGCTAAATCATTCCAAGTCTGCACTTGTTTACATTTGTTGTGTTTGGTCGCTTTGAAAGATCCCCTTTTCATCTATTTCATATATTTCACTATTAACACAATTACTTTATAAAACTTGGCAGTTATATTTTCTCAATAACCCAGTTCAAACATGCTGACAAATCTAACACTTGTATTCAGCAATGTTAAAGTGACAGGATACCCAGCAGTGATCACTAAAGTAACATAAATGTACGAAGGTATTTGAGACTGGAACATTCTTTGTATATAAGTGGTCCAGGCAAGACCCACTGTTATGTGTAGGATCCCTGTTGCTTGAATCCATTCTCTTCAAGATGTCTGCATACAGCTGACTTGCCTTCTGACAGTAAATTTTCATTTAAATCTCCTGTTAATATGACCTTTGAATTAACGGGTATACCTTTCAGCATATTATGTAAAACATGTTCAGGATTTCCTTTGGCGATTTGTACAACGCAATGACATACAGACTGGCAAATGCACTGGATGCCAGTTTAACAATTAAAATTTGATAAAATCTAACAGAATATTTAGCCACCTCAAAGTAATAGGCAACATTAAGTTTCATGTTAAAGTTGCATTTGAAAGGGGCATAACTCAAAAATAGTCAAACAGGAGTTATCATTCTTGTTGTAACCGATGTTGTTGTTCATGATGATTATATATCCCAAGTATGAAGTGAATAGGACAAGTACTTTCAAAGTAATAGGCAACATTAAGTTTCATGTTAAAGTTGCATTTGAAAGGGGCATAACTCAAAAATAGTCAAACATGAGTTATCATTCTTGTTGTAACTGATGTTGCTGTTCATGATGATGATAGATTCCAAGTATGAAGTGAATAGGACAAGTACTTTCAAAGAAATAGGCCAGTTTAAGTTTCGTGTTAAAGTTGCATTTAAAAAGGGCATAACCCATAAAATAGTGAAAGTGGAGTTATCGTTCTTGTTGCCACGGATTGCTTGGTTCACGCCCATGATATATTCCAAGTATGAAGTGAATAGGACAAGTACTTTGAAAGTTAAAGGCCACATTAAGTTTCATGTTAAAGCTTGGGGACTACCGGACGACGTCCTACGATGACGACAACAACGCCGACGTCGCCGGACAATAGCATCCCTATGTGTCTTCGTGCTACCGCAGGCGACACAAAAAGCATTTACATGGAAACTGTAAAATAAAAATGCAAAATTTTAAATTTCGCATGCAGATAGCTTTGGTTCAAAGGATTTTGTTAAAATTCAATGCACACAGACCATATCTTTGCAAGACTGTTATGCAGGTGACAAGCAGCAGAGTGTTCTTTTGAGGTACTGCAAAAATGTGTCAACTGAAAACAGTTTCAATGATCTATAATAGGCGATAGTACAAAATGGGGAGATAACCCAACAAATAAGGTAACCAGAGTTATGTAAGTAGTCAAGGTCATGAGTTGTGTAGTGGTAAGTAAGGGTGTAATGTTTCATGGCATTGCTCCTTGCAGAACATTGAAAAATATCCAACTTGCTGAAACAGGTTAACCACTTCTCTAAGTGTAAAATGGGAAGATAACTCCAAAAATGAGGTAACCAGAGTTATGTAAATTATCAGGGTCATGAGTTGTGTACAGTCAAACCTGTCTTAAGCAGCCACCCAAGGGAGTGACAAAAAGTGGCTGCTGAAGACAGGTGGCTGTTAAAGACAGTAAACAATTAGAACAAAATGTCAGTTTAGGTCCTATTCAAACTGGCTGTTTAAGACAGGTGGTTGCTATTCGCAGGTGGCTGCTAAGGCAGGTTTCACTGTAGTATTAATTAAGTGTGTAAACTTTAATGCCAATTGTTTCTGTAGAAATTGACAAATATGCAAGTTGCCGAAACATCTTAACCATTTATCTCTAAGTACAAATTGGGGAGATAACCCTGAAATAAGATAGCCAGAGATGTGTATCTTGTTAGAGTCATACCCTGTGTACTGTATAGTAAGTTTGTAAATTTTCATGCTAATGCTCTTTGTAGAAATTGAAAAATATTCAACTTGCCGAAAAAAGTTAACCATTTATATCCAAGTATAAAATGGGGAGATAATCCCAGAAAAAAGGTAGCCAGACTTACGTAAGGGTCATCATCTGTGCACTGTTAAGTATGTGTGTAAACTTTAATGCCAGATCTCTTTGTGGATATTGCGAAATATCCAACATGCCGAAACAAGTTAACCATTTTCTAAGTACAAAAAGGGGAGATAACACCAGAAATAAGGTACCCAGAGTTATGTAACTTGTCAGTGTCATGACATGTGAACTGTTAAGTAAGTGTGTAAACTTTCATACCAATGCTCTTTGTAGAAATTGAGAAATATCGAACTTGCCGAAAAATTTTAACCATTTATCTCTAAGTACAAATTGGAGAGAAAACCCCGAATTAAGATAGCCAGCGTTATGTAACTTGTTAAGAGTCATACCCTGTGTACTGTATAGTAAGTTTGTAAACTTTCATGCTAATGATCTTTGTAGAAATGGAAAAATATACAACTTGCCGAAACAGGTTAACCATTTTTGTAAGTACAAAAAGGGGAGATAACACCAGAAATAAGGTACCCAGAGTTATGTAACTTGTCAGGGTCATGACCTGCGAACTGTTAAGTAAGTGTGTAAACTTTCATGCCAATGCTCTTTGCAGAAATTGAGAAATATCCAACTTGCCGAAAAATGTTAACCGGACGGACGTACGGACGGACGGACGGACGGACGGACAGACGGACGGACGGTTCAATCACTAGATGCCGGGGGCATAAAAATTAGTGATAAATACCGAGCATGTATAAGATTTAACAATTTTGACGAGAATTTTTGTTTGAGAAATAAAAACAACAACAATACGAACATGCATTTATGCTTTATTGGCCATACACACGCTTAATATATACTTCCTACTTTTAAATTGTGCCTTTGGCGTTGTCTGTGATATGCAGGATTTATTTTCTCACATCTCCTGTCAAAATTGTATTCAGTTTAGTTCCGCCCGTTGTTTTATCGTTTAGGAAAAACCCATTCCTTTATCTTGGAACCATACGCTGAACGTGGAATGATATTAACCTAAACTGCTGTATTAATGATTCCATGTTCACCGCAAAATCTATACCATCGTTAATGATGGATCGAAACTGTTCTGTTTACTGCTGTAAATTCTGAGTTAAGCGGCCTGGGCAGTAAAGTGCATTTCCATTACTGCCCTTGAACACACTCAATCGAACCGAGCCTGCAATATTTACATATTTGTCGTATTCGGTGAATTTCAAAATTCACTTATCATCTTTTTTATATACTAATAATATTTTTGTTAGCTTCAACTTTTGCGTTTAGTATTTCATATAAATATGCACTCCCCAGCGTTCATTTGCACCAAATAAAAAAATAACGACCATAGTATGTCGTGACGAACGTTGTCAGTCTGTCAATCCGTCTGTCCGTCCGTACAAACCCAGTATCATTTGTAGGGTTATTTTTACAATATATTCAGCCGTTTCATGTAAGGTATGCAAAGTTGCTTATGTGCTCAAAAGTCAAAAGATAAAAGGTGGGTCAAAGTCACGCTAAATTTTAATTTCAAGTTTCCGATCAATAATATAATGTTATTAATCAAGTGAATTCATATTGGCGTTGTTATTGGGCCAAGGGTAGTCATATTGGCCCAAGGCCGTAGGCCGAGGGCTAATATGACTGCCCGAGGCCCAATAACAATGCCAATATGAATTCACTTGATTAATGACAATTTTATTAATTAACAAAATATCCATAGTTCTAGATTTTAAAATTACTAATTTACCGGTCTGAAGAGATGAAGTGTCAGCTCTGATTTATAAATATTCAATCTTCAATCTACGCTAGTGACCTGGCTGGTATAAGCTACCAAGGAGATGCAGATATGAAGGTTGTTTTGTTTTGAATTCAAAAACAGCCTGAACATTACTACACACTGTGGCAGCCAAGTCTCTTGTTTATCCAGTCTGAATTTAGTTTTTTTCCTGATATATCCAAAATAAGTTTACTTTCTGATTCATTCCATCCACGATTTCCACATGTAAAACTGAATTTAACATGTCTGTAAGCTATCCAAACTAAGTTTTGATCCTTTTTGCAATGCTACGCTCAATAAACTTGCTCAAATGTTGAATAATCCACTAAAATTCACTGTCTTTTTTAGTTTCAAGAATTCTTGCTGCAGACATCCGCGTTGTTGTTGTACTAACTAAGCTCAAAGATTTTCATTATACAGAAAGAAATCACCCAAAGTGGCAACATAGACTTATCCTCTGCCACTTTGCTTAAATGCACCTCGTGTCCAAAGTCACACCATCTATTATCATTTTTATCCATAAATATTCGACTTAGAAATTCCAAAATGGCGGCATTTTTGTTTTTAAAAGGAAGTGATTCAATCCATATTGGACCAGTTCATTATCCAATCAGAATCATGCGATCTCATATTGGCTCAGTAAAATCCGTATTGGCCCAGGTTATCTCGTATTGGCCCAGTTGAGATTTCATATGAGTTGAGTGCTATCCATATAAGGTGGACTGAATTGTACATATTACGTCGATATTGTTTTAGTTAATTAATAATATACTATAAACACGCGCGGCCTTCGGTCACCAAAGCCTCTGGTTTCGGATTAATATATGAAGAAATGTTTCACTTACAGTCACCATTTTCGTGAATATTTAAAGATAAGTTAATATTTCAAGATATTAAATATTTAAAGAAAAGATACGTTACATGAGTTAATCTAGTTTCCAATCACATAACGTTGGATCTGCTTTTATCAAATAGAGGAATGGAGTTTTTCTATGCCCCACGAAGTGCGAGGCCTATAGAGTTGCATTCGTTCGTTCGTCCGTACGTATGTACACAAAATCTTGTGGCACGAACTAATTATTTGTAATTTCTTTCAAACTTGCATAGATGATCGAGAGGGATGTGTAGAAGATTGTTAAGAAAAGTTTTTTCCTGCGACCATTTTGGAGTTATGGCCCTTTGTAACAAATATTGTAGCAGTTGGGGCATAGTGTCCGAGGAAACATTAAAGTCTTTGACAGTTATTGTCTTATATTAAGTTTGCATATCACGGGCGTAAATGTTCAGCTTTGCGGTGCTCTTTCAGTTAACGGTTCAGTAAACTTTAAATTATGTATAATTTCAGAACTTGCAAGCGGACCTTGAACTTCAATTAGCCATAGAAATGTAAGTTATAAGAACCATACAATTAAGCATATTAACTAAGGTTCTGCCTCAGAAATGAGAACTGACTTCGAAATGTTTCATTTCATTAATGTTAATAACAAATGACACTCTCATACTTACATATATGTTGCTGGTTGTTGGGTTTTCAAGTGACTGGAAATATTTTGTACGGATATTATAATAAGTCTCAGTAGAAGAAAAAACAAATACAGTGTACCAGTCAATATTTTTATTTGGGTTATAACTTACAACAACCATACACTTAACTCAACAGCTTTTCATATGAACAGTGTTTTTGTTGTTGTTGCTCTTGATGGTTATACTAGATATTAAAGGAAGTCAATAATTTGTTATGAAATATCGGGTAGGCGGGGGGGGGGACAAATATTGAAACGTTTCCCCCCTAGTGGTCTACATTATATTTCCCACCGTATGTGTTGTGTCGGTTTCGTCAACATTCGCCAGTTTTCGTTTTTAATGTCGGACCTTTGGCTACCCAGCAGAGAAAATAACATTTTATTATCTTATGATTTTATCAAAGTGGTAAGGTCTGTTACTGTGTATATGCCTACTCCTTACCATTTTACCAGTTTCTCTTTCAAGGTTGCTTAAATACTAGTATATTCTATTCGAACCAGAATGTTGAAAACCATATGCATATACATTGTTTCTTACTTTTGCTAGCGACACGTTGTCGTGTCCAGAATGCAGAGCGGTACACCAAATACCAACTGTTGGACTTGATGGGTTTCCTACGGCGATAGCAATTCAGCGATTAGTGAATGCTATGCCTCTACCAAATGAACCGTCTGTATCAAGACCTCAAGAGGGAGGTGTTATTCAAGGATCTAGTCCTTCTGTGAGTGTTTCTCAAAGATCTGATCAGTCTAACATGAGACTGGTTCCGACTTTTCCAACTTTAGACCCACTACATCAAAACATACAACAAACGGTAAGACATTTTCACTTTAAGTGAAAAAAAGAGCATTTTTTCTTCCTTTTTTCAATTCGTTTTTTTTTCTCAAAATATGTAAGTTATACTTTATAGTGTTATATATTATGTTTTACACAATTTTTAATTATCTTCATTTGATCTTGAGCATAGGATTTCGAACCAAACATGTACATGTTCGCCTCAATCTCTCGGTTTTCTCTAAACAAACCACTCGACAAGATTGAATTTACTAACAAGCAAACACAAAAAGTATAGCCCATGGCTATTGTAAGTGTAAACGGTTGATTTGCAAAGGTTCAACTGTGCAAAAACTAAAAACACAGCGAATCGAATAAATAATATACCTCACTTGTATGTTTATTTTGCAACTGAACGTTTCATGACTGTACCCTTTCCGTTTTTAACTTTTTATGTAGACTATGAGTGTTCGGTTTGGTTTTAGATGGAAACATTTGTGATGTTTTCTTTGCTCTTTTATTTATTACACATATTACATTGCAAGCTTGCGAGAACATATTTAAATACTGTATTTACGTAAACGGGCCAGACGACCCGTCCCTTCTCGTTACATTTTTAATCAATATCAGGCGAAATAGTCTTATTAAATGAGAAAAATATATTAATACAAGTTTAAAAAATGGTGATAAAAACCGAGCATGTGGAAGACTTAACAATTTTGACGAGAATTTTTGTTTGAGAAATAGAAACAACAACAATACGAACATGCATTTATGCTTTATTGGCCATACACACGCTTAATATATACCTCCTACTTTTTAAATTGTGCCTTTGGCGTTATCTGTGATATGCAGAATTTTTTTCTCACATCTCCTGTCAAATAGTATTAAGTTTAGTTCTGCTCGTTGTTTTATCGTTTAGGAAAAACCCATTCCTTTATCTTGGAACAATACGCTGAACGTGGAATGATATTAACCTAAAATACTGCATTAATGCTTCCATGTTCACCGCAAAATCCACACCATCGTTAAGAATGGATCGAAACTGTTCTGTTTACTGCTGTAAATTCTGAGTTAAGCGGCCTGGGCAGTAAAGTGCATTTCCATTACTGCCCATGAACACACTCAATCGAATCGTGCCTCGATATTTACATATTTGTCGTATTCGGTGAATTTCAAAATTCCCTTATCATCTATTTTTTATACTAATAATATTTATGTTAGCTTCAACTTTTGCGTTTATTATTTCATATAAATATGCACTCCCCACCGTTCATTTGCCAACCATAGTATGTCGTGACGAACGTTGTCAGTCTGTCAATTCGTCTGTCCGTCCGTACAAACCCAGCATCATTTTTAGGGTTATTTTTACAATATATTCAGCCGTTTCATGTAGGGTATGCAAAGTTGCTTATGGGCTCAAGAATCAAAAGATAAAGGGTGGGTCAAAGTCACGCTAAATTTTAATTTCAAGTTTCCGGTCAATAATATACTATAAAAACGCGCGGCCTTCGGTCACCAAAGCCTCTGGTTTTGGATTAATATATGAAGAAATGTTTCACTTACAGTCACCATTTTCGTGAATATTTAAAGTTGGTATTTCAAGATATTAAATATTTAAAGAAAAGATACGTTACATGAGTTAATCTAGTTTCCAATCACATAACGTTGGATCTGCTTTTATCAAATAGTGGAATGGAGTTTTTCTATGCCCCACGAAGTGCGAGGCCTATAGAGTTGCATTCTTTCGTCCGTCCGTCCGTCCGTCCGTACGTACGTACCCCAAATCTTGTGGCACGAACTAATTATTTGTAATTTCTTTCAAACTTTCATAGATGATCGAGAGGGATGTGTAGAAGATTGCTAAGAAAAGTTTTTTCCCTGCGACCATTTTGGAGTGATGGCCCTTTGTAACAACTATTGTAGTAGTTTGGGCATCAGTGTCCGAAGACACATTATAGTCTTTGACAGTTATTGTCTTATATTAGGTTTGCATATCACGGGCGGGCGTAAATGTTCAGCTTTGCGGTGCTCTTTCAGTTAACGGTCCAGTAAACTTTAAATTATGTATCATTTCAGAACTTGCAAGAGGACCTTGAACTTCAATTAGCCATAGAGGTGTATGTTATAAGAACCATACAATTAAGCATATTAACTAAGGTTCTGCCGCAGAAATGAGAACTGACTTATTATAATACGGATATTATAATAAGTCTCAGAAAAAACAAATACAGTGTACCAGTAAATAATATTTTTATTTGAGTCGGTACTTGATTCAAACACTTTTTAACTTTATTGGTAAACACTTAAGACCCTATTGCTGTCACGCACGGGGCTTAGAACCCGACGACGGTACAGTTGCCTATTTTTAGTTTTTGTTGTCTTTCTTAAATATTTAAGGTTAGGTTTATATAGCGCAATATTTATATTTTCTACTATGTTTTAGCCTCTATGCTCCAAGATAACGACTTTATATCTTTTTCAGTGCAGTAAAACCGAAAAGTGAGATACTCTGAAGTTACAGTGTGTCAACGTGTGACTTATATTTCACAAAGTTAACTAATTGGAATCTACCTTAAAGTCAAGCCAAACTTTTCAGTACCTTACGTCATTAGTAATGTTTATAAGATAATATAAAACAACAAACAAGGTACTCTGGAACCTACAGTGACGTCACTCAGTCGGTATTTATATTGAAACATTTTCCCTTTAGATCAGCGGTAGAGAATGAGCAACGACAGTCCAGGTCACACAATGCATCCGAGGAACGTGAGAGTTCAAATCCAGTAACCACGAATCGAACTGGACAGTCCAATTATCCTGCTGAACAGTCATATGAGAATGCGTTTCGTAAGTACTCGTAAAAGAATTAAATACGTTTATCAAAAATACCATGTGAGAAAAAACAACCCTCTCGCCCACACAACACCTTACTAGTAATTAACATTACTTGATTTCTTATCATTTCCATTGTCATAAGAATTAGACCTTTAGCTATGAACATGTTAATTCCGCTTTTGGAATCTCTAAAATCATGTATTTTATGCCTATGATGTATAATTTGCATTTTTGCACTCTGGCGAGTGGAGCATAAGGGATTTACAGAGGTTTTTATATGTTACCCCTAAAATTTGTAGAAAACTATGAATATGCATTTTGAACCTTCCATTCTGATTTAATCAAGCTATGGTCAAGCTATGGTCAAACAAAGTTAAATATTTTGTTAACGGTTAAAGTACTGATTGTTATAGTTTTCATTTCAAAATGTTCTCTGTAACACAACGTATAACAATTAAAATGAAATTAAAGTCACAAACTTATCTGTAGTTTTTATTTCATTTATAAGCAAACTTAAGAAACAATATTTAGAGTAGGTTGTTTTAAAAAAAAAGTTAAATATGCAAATCAGGAATCGCCACATTTATAAAAAACAACCTCCCCACTCAGTCAAGAAGAAGAGGGGAGAGAGCATGGTTTATAAAATGATAAGTTTGAAAAAAGACACCACTAACAATTAACAAAAATGAGAACCCGAGGGGTTACCGCCATGAAACGGTCAGTGGCAAATCAAATTCCCACTGGTTGTTTAAACCAGGTTCTAGGGTGCACCAACCTCACACTTGCCCCATCAGGTTCTTATATCACAAAACAAGCACAAGTTGTCTTGGTGAAACAACTCCAACCCACTTATCGGCTCAACAATGTTGCATGCAAAATCACACAAACATATAAAACATGAAAATCTAATAGCATTGCAATGCCAAAGGGCGGGTACTCAATGATCTAACCGAGATCAGAGCTCCTGGAGTAAAATCAGCAAGAACACTATGATAGGGATAAAAGAAACAAATCGAGCTTCTAGGTTCTTTTAAGAAAAGATTTCCCCATAAACCTTCATAAACTCTTAAACCCCTGCCACCGTCGTGCAACATAAGAGGTAAGCATAATGATCAACTGTAGATGGGTTAATCACCAGGCCTGCAGAGCGCCGTAAAATAAAAATAATAAATAACATTAATATAAAATTTGAAGTGACAATATGATATGGTACAATGCATAAATGAATTAAACGATTATAGACACATTTTGCAAAAATTAAGTTTGAACGTGTTAAAAAAATGAAATGTGCAAATCAGAAATGGCCACATTCAACAGACACAGCCTTCCCACACAGCCAAAAAGTAGAGAGGAAAAGAGAGCATGGTATTACAATAATCAAAATGAACGCCACAAACAATTAACGAAAGTAAGAACCCGAGGGGTTATCGCCTTGGAACGGTCAGTGGCAAAACAATTTGCCACTGGGGGTCTAAACTAGGTTCTAGGGTGCACCAACCTCACACTTGCCCCAACATGTTCTCATATCACAAAACAAGCACAAGTTGTCTTGGTGAAATAACTCCAACTCACCCATCGGCTCAACAATGTCGCATGCAAAAGCACACAAACATATAAAACATAAGAAGCTAAAATTATTGCAAAGCCAAAGGGAGGGTGTTCAATAATCCAATCTGATTAAAATCGACTCCTGAAAACCGCTACGCTATCAGGATCTGACGACGAGTAACTAAAACGTGCTTTTATAACTAACCCTTTTAACCAATCAGATTGTCGCCTACAAAATCGCGAAAGTGAAAGTAAACATAGTATTTTAAACCATGATAAGTGTTGACAGCCGGCGTAAGACATATTTTACTGAAGATATATGTGTTTATGTAGTATTGCATTCATTTCTAATGTAATGACATCTTCAGATCATTTTGCGAGCGTAATAAATCATGCTTCCTGTGTTGACAATTTCTAAAAACAGTAATCGGGGACAACCGCTACAGCTTATGTACGGTGTCTGCGGGCCGTCATCAGATCTAACATTTTAAGTAAAATCAGCAGGAACACGATTACAAGGATAAAAGAAACAATTTGAGCTTCTAGGTTCTTTTAAAAAAAAGATTTCCCCATAAACTTTCATAAACTTTAAAACTCCTCCAACCGTCGTGCAACCTAAGACGTAAGCATAATGATCAACTGTAGGTGCGTTAAACCAGGTTTGCAGAGCGTTGCAGAATATCATGTTGGTAACCTTTCTTTTTGAATTTACAGATGGTTTTTACTAATAACCGGGAGAAATTAACATTGTCCTTTATCTTCTTAAGTTTATAGATAAAATCTCCATAAGAAACTGGCTGTGAAATACTAGTATCTTGTTGCCTAGTGATCTTAAACTGCACCTGTATTTTTAAATTAAATCTGGGTATCGGCAATAAAAATTGCAAAAGGTTTTCCTTAATTTGTGATACCGATAACCTTGTTTTAAAGGTTTTTCATTGAAATCATTAACATCAATGCAAGCTCTTGAAAAGCGAACAAGCTGTGAGATATAAACCCCGTAAGATGAACACGCGGAACATCGCCGTCTAAAAACGGAAAATTTACTAAGTATAAAAATTAAAATCATCTCCTTTATCCTATATTTAAGTAGAGACGTAACCCTGTTCAATGGACAGATTAAGATTAAGAATTTTGCTTGCTTTATTGAAGTGTTTGCTTTATTAAGTTGTAGTTTTTTTAGGATAAATCTTATTAACCAGTGATGGAAAATGGTTATTATCTATAATAAATCATCAAGGTACCTCGAGGTGTTGTTAAAAGCTGTGATAATATCATCTTGATGTTCGGTTGAAAGAGATAGCATAAAGTCATAACAGTATAAAAACAGATCAGCAACAAGGGGTGCACAATTAGTACCCATCGGGATGCCTATTACTTGTTTATAAATAGAGGTACCGAATCTAACATAAATATTCTCCAGTGAGAAAGTTAGCGACTCTATTAGGTCTTGACAAGTCCTTAAAGTATAATTATCATAAGAACCATCTGTAAAAAATTTGCCCTATGTTCATTACAAGCGATGAAGTTCCTATTTTCTCTAGCAAACGTTTTTGCAATGAGACTGGTTAGTTTGTCTCTTATTAATATATGAGGGAGCGAAGTGTACAATGTTGAGAAATCGTAAGTAGACAAACAAAACGCCTGAAAATTATTTGATTTAAGCTTTTTCAAAACGTCATTTGAATTTTAATCGACAAAAATATTTTTTCCAATGGTTTCAAAGTCTTTTCGCAATACATAATTACATTATATTTTATAGCTGTCAGACAAAATGTTAAAAGCACGGATAATTTAGTAGTTGTGCAAGAACTAGAGTTAGCAATAAGTCTTGCTTTGTAGGGTGTTTTGTGCATTTTAGGCAATTAATACATAGTGGGTACTTTGTCTTGTTTAGGCTAAACACTGATTCTTAATTTTGTAATTTGTAGAGTGTGTGCAGTAAAAACTATCACTCTCAGATGAAGAAGTTAGTGTATAAGCATTAGTGCTATTAAGCACTTCAGTTTGAACATTAATATAGTTTAAACGTCACACTATAATTACATTATTTGAAGCCTTATCAGCAGGTGTTAAAATATATCTGTTGTGTTAATTCTTGAATACCGTTTTTCAAATGACGAGAGTTAAAACGAGGTCGAAGTGGTAATAAAGCTATGTTTCTTTTATAGAAGGGTATACGAGTGTCAATTATTTTGAGTATTTGTGTTTTTTTCCAGTTTGAAAGAGCATTAGGCTCAGCATGTTCTCGTTTACATCATTTATTGCAATAAGAGTTTAAAGACTCTGCAATTTCCGCACGACGGGTATTAAAGTCGATGGCCGATGGAATTCTACCCTAAAGAACTACAACTTAATAAAACGAACACTTCAGAAAAGCAAGCAAACTTTCTCAAACTAAATCTGTCAATTGAAAATGGTTATGTCACTACTAAAACATATGATAAAAGAGATGATTTTAATTTTAATATAGTAATTTTTCCGTTTTTAGACGGCGATGTTGCAACATCTTACGGGGTTTATATTTCACAGCTTGTTCGCTTTTCAAGAGCTTGCAACGATATTAATGATTTCAATGAACGTAATCTTTGCATTACAGAAAAAACTTTTAAAACAAGGTTATCGGTATCACAAATTAAGGAAAACATTTTGCAAGTTTTATCGTCGATACCCAGATCTAATTCATAAATACAGGTGCAGTTTAAAATCACTATTGTAACAAGGTATTTCACAGCCAGTTTTTTTATGGAGATTTAATTTATAAACTTAAGAAGATAAAGGGCAATGTTAATTTCTTCCGGTTATTCGTAAAAACCATCTGTAAATTTAAAAAGAAGGGTTACCAACATGATATTTTACAGCGCTCTGCATGCCTGGTGATTAACCCTTCTACAGTTGATCATATGGTTACCTCTTTGGTTGCACGACGGTGGCAGGGGTTTAAGAGTTTATGAAAGTTTATGGGGAAATCTTTTCTTAAAAGAACCTTGAAGCACGATTTGTTTCTTTTATCCCTGTCATCGTATTCTTGCTGATTTTACTCCAGGAGCTCTGGTCTCGGTAAAATCATGAGTACCCGCTCTTTGGCTTTGCAATTATATTAGATTCTTATGTTTTATATGTTTGTGTGCTTTTGCGTGCAACATTGTTGAGCCAATAAGTGGGTTGGAGTTGTTTCACCAAGACAACTTGTATTTGTTTTGTAATATAAGAACCTGTTGGGGCAAGTGTGAGGTTGGTGCACCCTAGAACCTGGTTTAAACCCCCAGTGGCAATTTGATTTGCCACTGACCGTTCCAAGGCGGTAACCACTCGGGTTCTCATTTTTGTTAATTGTTAGTGGTGTCTCTTTTGAAACTGATAATTTTATTAACCATGCCCTCTCCGTCTCTTCTTCTTGACTGTGTGGGAGGTTGTTTTTTTCTGAATGTGGCGATTCCTGATATGCATATTTCACCTTTCTATATTTTGTACCTTTTGAAATTAAATTTCGGATTCTAAAGTCTTTGATAACATTTAGATCCACTGTTACGATGTGACCGCCAGGTTGTTAGCAAAATTTTGAATTAGAACAGTCTCATGAAATTGGGGTATTTTCAACAATCTGTAAATCCAAGTTAATTTTGTTGTAATTGAAAATTGAGTTTCTAATTGGCTTGTTATATTTATAACAAACGATGTTTCAGGGTTCTTGAAATAATTAGGTATAGCGGAACGCTTTAAACATAAATATTGCTATGTTATAATTAAAAATAAACATTTCTTCCAACAGCTTTGAACAGTGTTATAGTTTGTAATATGTGTATGCTTGCTGTAAGCGATACAAAAACAAAACAAATTTGAAATTATCACTTCTGGTCTTTATGAGCAAATGTTCATGTTGTCATTTAAGCAATTGATAGTGAAAACTTTAGTGTCTTAAAATTATTTGTCCATAGATAGAAATAGCCTAATGTGGTAGACAATCTATGTAATGCAGAAAACGCTATGCCGTTCTTGTCTTTTTATATAATCATAGTGCATTAATGGCAAATATTTCTAACTATGTTTAAGACTTGCTAATTATTAATTTTATAAATCAAATTTAATAATATTACTAAAATTCGATAATTAAAACAGATACTATTTGTAGAATAAACATTAAGTAGTTTTTAATTGGTTATACAATAACTTTAAATCGTGTTCTTGATTTGACTCCAGGAGCTCCGATCTCAGTAAGATCATCGTGTACCCGCCTTTCTGCTGGACTATGCTATTTACCTTTTATGTTTTGTTTGTCTGTGTGCTTTTGCATGCAACATTGTCGGTTGGAGTTTTTTTTTCAACAAGACAACGTGTACTTGTTGTTCATATGAGAACCTGTTTGGGCAAGTGTGAGGTTGGTGCACCCTAGAACATGGTTTAAACCCCTATTGGCACACTGTTTTGCCACTGACCGTTTTAAGGCGGTAAACCTCGGGTTCACATTTTTGTTAATTGTTAGTGGTAATATAAAGCTGTAAAGTAATCATTTATTTGGATTATAGATAAAGGAAGAAAATACATTCGAATGGTGCTCGGTAGAATTATAAACAGTCAGGAAACAAGTAAGTATAACAATAATAATCAGTGAGAACATGTTTACGTGCGAATTGTTTTAATGCACTTACAAGAAACTTTAAGTATCCAATTAATCAATTAAACTGAAACCTGCGCCCGTGTTTCATTAAAAAAAACTTTCCAGATTATTTGCACTCGCTTTTAAAACTCTGCATCTCTGTTCGGAGATAAAAACGACGCCATAATCAGGTCAGGTTTTCCTTGAAAAGGAGTGTGACGGATTCTATTAAAAACAACTTTGAAAATTTTCATGACAAATTAATTGCTCGCTGTTATCAGTTATGTGCTTTGAAGGTCGTTGATCACAATACTTATGTACTTTGTCAAAAGTACTTCTAAAAGAACGTTTCTTAAAATATTTCGACCAGTTTAATGATTGGTGCTTTCAATCCACCAAGGCGGCGTGGGCAGTAATATGCATTTTCGTTACTGCACATGAATAGGCTAAATCGAGCAAGCAATATTTACGTTTCGGTGGCTTTAAAAGTTCCATTTTCGTCTATCACTAATTTATACGGCTGTTATGTTTTCATATCTCAAATAGATTTATCTTTTATTTTTCAGTTCTATTGACGACAGTGGCGCTATACTCTGCAATAACATTTAGCAGGCTTGTAGCAGGTAAATGTGACGGTTTCCTGTGATTAAGCTCCCATAATTTTGTTGGTTACGAATGTTCTTTTTCAGAGTGTTTCTTCACAATTAAAATAAATTGATAATTAACAGATTTGTTGTTTTGTTAGTTGTTACTGTGACACTGTTAAAATGGACACTGAAATAAGTATCTTATTGTTTGCGTTGTCTTATGTTTTATGTACTCAATATAAGTGGTTTTACTGCTTTCATATCTATTAAAAGTATTACTGGCTTTAATTTATTTCAGGAGCTGTTAAATTGGCATCTGACTGCCCTCTGGAAAGAAAAGTAGCCGTTTACCTTTTTGTAAAATCTTGGGTAGCCATATTGTTTTGGGGTCTTTTAATACTGTGGCTCTATAAATCCGCATTGGATAGGGCATTAGACAATCGTTTCATACAGGTCTACTTAGTTCTGGATACACTATTCTCCTTGATTTGGTTGTTTGCTGGTAAGTTTTTAATGAAACAGCTATATATTATGTAGATTTTTTCGTTCTGCGGTAATAAATTCCTTTATAAAATATAAATTAGGAAAAAGTACTGGGTGGAATGTGCGCATGTGTTTTAAACAAACAATTTAAAAGTATATTTCACAAAGTATAATCACAGTAGCGTTGTTTGTGTCGTGTGGCGGCTGTGAAATGTCTCCCCGTATATTCAATCAGTCCTGTCATCAGTTACGTCCTTTGAAGGTCGTTGAGCTCGATACTTAAGTACTTTGTTAACAGTACCTCTTAAATTACTTTTGTTTTAATATTTCGGCCACTTTTAAGATGGGTGGTTTTCATATCCCAACCACTATAGATTTGGATATTGTTCAACCACCACTAGGATTTACTTCCTGCTTTTTTTTAAATTTTGCCTTTGGCGTTGTCTGTGATCTGGAGGATTTATATTCTCAGTTCCACTATCAAAATGATATTCAGTTTATTTCAGCCCATTATTTTCTCGTTTAGGGCATACGTCGCTGAAAATGGAATGGTATTAACATTATTAATCTTAAAATAATGCATTGAAGGTTCCATGTTCACCGCCATATGCACACCATCGTTTGGAATAAATTGTACTGTTCATTGATGTAAATATTGAGTTGCGCTCAACCCGGTGGGCAGTAATATGCACCATTACTGTCAATGAACAGGCTCAATCAAACCGAGCCTGCAATATTTCCATATGTGTCATGTTCGGTGGCTTTAAAAATTCCTTTTTCATCTATTTCCATATTTTTTTAATTACCTCATTGTAATTATATCCAACAAAGCAGGCTTGATAAGTTTATACAAATTTATATCGAACTTTTAAACAAGATCGTAGAAGCATGATCAGTTTCTTTTATTTATGCCATCGCAGGGTAAATGTATCAAAATTAAATGCTCAATAAAAATTTAACAAGCCTGGTGACACACCATTTTTATTTCATTTTTTATTATTATATAAGTGAATGCCCATCAACGCTTACAATTTTATCAAAATCAATTGGTATGAAAAAAATACAAACTGTAGCAATCGTCTTTATCATTTACAAGTGCTGCTACTGTACGCATTTAACAATCAGTTTGCAGAAATATTACCAATTTGTCATCTAGTTGTCCTTTTTTATTAAGATAAAGACGATTTAACATGGACTTATCAGAGGTGGTGATGAAAGATTTGGATTCTCTCAACTGTTTCTCCGCCCATTATATTCTTGTTTAGGACAAACCAATTATATTATCTGGTGACGATACGCCGCTAAACAATGTAATGGTATTAATCTGAAAATACCAGATTGAAGTTTCCATGTTCACCGTCATGTGCATTATTCCATTGTTTGGGATGGATCAAAATTGTACTGTTGATTGGTGTAAATAATGAGTTGCGCTCAACCCTGTGCTAGGCGGCTTGGGCAGTTATCTGTATTCGAGTACTCCCCATGAACAGGCTCAATCAATTTGGTGACTTTCAAAGTCCCTTTAACATCTGTATAAGTGATGAATTGATTTAAATTAGATCACGTTTAATATAAAAAAAAACACCGTTCGTTAACAGCGCCGTTACATAAATTCTGTGTTCTTAATTTATTTTATGCAAAATCACTGACACAATAAAGATGGCAGAGTGATCTTGGTGGAAAATGTTTAACAATCCATTTTGAAAATCAATCGGGAAAAATTGTTTGGAAACAACGTCGCCATGGCCTGGTTGCTTTTTATCAAGTAGCTTTACTTTCATTTCAGGAACTGCTTGGTTAATGGGAAACTTCAACGAAATAAAAATATCATGCCCAAATTATAAGTTGGACTGGAATCAACACTTCATCAATTTTGCTCTGTGTCTTACTGCTGTAGACTATATTTGTATGTTGGCATTATTGTTTTATTCTGCATATATTATATGTGAGCCGGAAGAGGAGAATAATCAGTCTGTTTGAAGTGTTGAAGTGTGCGTTAGTGTACAGAACAATTAAAGGTTTATCTTTAATATCAAATCTTTATTATATATCATTATTTTTTATTGAAATGTTGAATAGATTACTTTATATATATACTTTTTATAAATACATTGTGGCCAATATTGAAATAAGTGTTACTTTCCAGTTTGTTTTTAAGGTGTTTTAGCATGTTCCACAATTAATGTACATGTTTATAGTGCAAGTTATTATAGTGGTTTAAGGGGCAACTCGATCTATTGTACCATTAATCTAGATTGTTATGATAAAACATAGACAAAGATTTTTTAAATCATATTCTGTATTTCCTGGCCAAGAATTGTAGGTGCAAGTTAATTAAACCATTGAAAACTGTTCGACGCTAGAATCCACATGTTTAAACATTTCTTATTACAGAATATAGGTTGTACCGCTAAAATTCATTGCACTTCTATCTATGTGTGTATATGTATGTGTTGCGCATAAATTATTTTTGTAAAACTTGTTTCACTGTGCATTAGCCAAAGGCATGTGTTATGTCGATTTGCTAATAAAAGTTTGTTGATGTTGTTGTTTATTTTCATTTTTAACCCAGTTTAAAATTTTCATGTTTCATGTTTTCATGTTCAGACAAAAATCGATATGAAATTCTTCATATATATATTTCCGAATAACTCGTTATTACATTTCCATTTGGTCACAAACATTTGTGCTCTTGTGAGGTTACGGGCGATAGAACATTACATATAAATTTTACATGTAGTTGCAACAGAAAATGTCTAAAATATGTTATTGAAGAAAACATTGAAGCCATCTGTCTGGTAAAATAAAACAAATGAATGAAAAATATACCTATTAATCCATTAACTGATTTTTTTCTATAATAAGATTAGTTCAAAAAGCTCAACCGATACAGTTAATACAGCAATCCAGTTAAGATTTAGCTTGTTTTAACAAATTATCAGAGGCATCGCAATTGTTGGCAAGCGACGAAACTTCGTATGAAACAATTATTGACAATAAATGATTTAGAGACTTAAGTTTTTTAAGACTTTTAAAAGTTTTGTTGACGCACTTATACAGAATGTGCAAAATATATAATTTCAGGTTTTCTAAAAAGGAAAAAGAGATAAAGACTTTGAAACTAAAGAACAAGTAGAAGTTATGTTCACTGTTATAACCAGTAAACGATAGAAATATATTAAGTTAACTCCGAAATTATGTATTTTCACTCATGGCTTCGCCACTAGTGAAAATACGAATTCAAGATCTCACTCAGTGAAAAAAATCTAATTTCCTCTTGTAAAAATATTATGCTATGTATTCTATAAGAGTAAATTTCGGAAAGCATATAAACTCAGACAGCCTTGAAAATAAGTAATTCAAGAAGACCACATGTAAAGTATGTACTCCACGGGCTGTTGTTTATTTACATGTAGATCTAAATCCAAATTATTAAACTGTGAGGGGCAATATATAAAATTTTGTAATGATGTTAGAACAAATATAGTACTCTTAAACTGAATTAAATTATTACACAGACTATATTTTGATTTGTAAAATTAACAGCAATTATCTATCAAAATTGTTCAAACTGAAATTACATATCAGTGTATACACATTCACCAAATTTTCTCTCTGCTTCCAGGTTATACCAGCTCAAGGGTAAATTTGATTTGGATTATAATTAGAAATTAGAAATAACTTCTTCGTCATTTAATCCATTCAAATCGAATTGCAATCTGCGGACAGCCTCTGAAATTCATCAAGATTTTCCCTAATATTCAGCTCTATCAATTTTGTTGATTTACTAAGAAATTGTGAATGAATAATGTTGATGTGGAATGAAAATGTAATTAATGTATACGTCAATATATAAATTATCTATGTTTACTGCAGGACAAGTTTAGTTGGTTCAATGAAATAAACTTAAAGATCAAGATAATGTACTATGATGTATTCCACACTTGTTTCTATTGAAAAATACTGGTCTACTCTTTCCGGTAATACTAGCAGGAAAAAATACTAAAGGTTAACATCTTCAATCTCATGAAATAACTATTTATACGAAAGCTTGTCATTTTAGCAAAATTAAAATAGAACCCCGTGTGGGATTGCTCGAATCCATTTTCTGGTGAGCAATTCATGATTAAAAAGCGGATTTGAATATTTTAAAATATGACTTTATTACGTAAGTGCCCAAAGACTGAATTGGTGATGCCTCCAAAATAGGGAGGCCTACATGGAACTCGACTATCCCAGAGTTGTCCCAAATACATAGTGTTCGTAAGTTTCAGTTACTCGTAGAGTAACAAGTGACCGAACCAATAATCATTCGGCTCGGAGCCAGTTATGTACACTATAACCACTAAAGGTTATAACCCACTATGTTTATCATCAGACCTGCTAAATTTCCAAACTATGCGAAATCTCCGGATTTAAAGTTACTTCTCTGGATGTCCGGATTAACAGTCTAAATCTCATGATTTGTATGAAATTGCAAAAAATATACAGGGATTTCAATTACTTTTGAAAATCAGGGGTCATTTGACCCCTGATGAAAATGTTTAGGGGTCATAGTCAAATCGTCACTCATTATATGTTGTATTCAAAGAACTTCTACTACCTTTTGAATAGATTTAACATCAAATTGATATATTTTCAAGGGTCAAATAATTATTAACTTCATAATATAAATTTAATAATTCAAAATGCAAAAATCATAATATGTATATGATTTCTCGCAAAATTTGATCACTTTCTAAACGCTTTAACAACAATTTATTATTGTGAGCTTCAAGCATGTCAAGAAGAATAACTTGTGACACTATAAGCGATATTTTGTTGATTAGTGTTTAAACCTACATCATTGTGCTATTCTGGAAAAAAAAACAAATGATCAAACACTTTAATATTATGAATTTATTATATACCTATCCGCCGCTTAAATATAAGTGTTTTGTTTCCTTCGTAAAAACTTTATGGACCTCACATGACTCACTTTAGGCCAGAGAAAAAAATATGTTAGATTCTCATCCCTGCCCGCCCCTGTCCAAAACCACCCGCCCCAAAAAATTTTATTGGTAAAAAAATCGAAACATATTCTGTTCCGTACAGAACGGGTTTAAGACCATCCCGAAATACCTTCTTAAGGTATTTCGTTAATAAAAAATAAAAATTAAAAAGTGCCCACCAGACCCTTTTTTCCCAAAATCCGGATGAGAATCTAATAATTTATTTTCTCTGGCCTTAAGGGGTCTTCATGTCATTTTAAGTTAATATGTATTTATAATTCAAATAAAATAGTGTTTAGATACTCAACGTTATGGAAATAAGAAACAATGAAAATATTTTGATGAAGATTTATTACATTTTATAATTCATTGTGTATCAATAGATTCACTTCGAAATTCTTGATTTACTCTGTTTGGTGGGGGAAGTGAAAAAAAATATAAACGGGTAAATTATTACTTCCCGCCATTGCGGAGTGGACCGAATCTGGAGAATATGAAAAATGAAATAACTATTTAGATCAGGTATCATACACAATCTAATTCACGATGATATTGACATATGCATACTTTAAGAATAAAGACTTCATACATATTATCTACTACATCTAGTCTAAAACTGGCGTGTTATTTTCGAAAAAAAAAACGCAAAATGTACAGCTTATATAACAAACATATGGCGGCGGAACGTGTACATAAATTGTTTAGCAGTTACATCAGAGCATATAAGATATATTTATTATCATTTAATAACATGATTATAAAACGTCTAAGGACAGCCGTATACGCAAGCTATATAAAATTCACATTTCTTAGCTGTCGCTACATGCTACAAAGTAAATTGTTATTGATCGTGTGATCCTTTATTCGTATGTCAGTTTTTTCATTCGTTTCAATTATTTCCATGACAAACAGTTGTGATCCACTCGGTTTGTTTGTTTGTTTGTTTTTTCGGAAGAATTTTTCCTATTTCGCCATCCGATGTCACCTTTGGACGACCTTTTTCATTTCTATGGATTATTTGCTTATTTAAAACTTGTATTAGTTCATGTCGTTGATGAAATAAAAACATCAGAAATACATTAAATACATACAATCTTGAGACGTTAAAACAAAGAATGTACGATGCATTACATAACTACAAAAGTAAATTCAGGCATTTCAAAACAAACCATTAGCAAATGAAAATATATATTAATGTTACAAACAATAAAATTACAAAGTAAAATATGTCGTTCACACCACAAGCAAAAAAGGCGCCCACCCACACAATAAAAAGAAAAGAAAGAAAAACATATTTAGTTTTTATACGATTAGCTAAAAAACATTACTAGAAAATAAATTTTAAAAAAGAAAACCTGAAGGGTAAAGCCCCTTGGAATGAATAATGACAAATCCTATTTGCCATTAGGCAGCGGGAGTTAACGCCATGTTCAAATATGAACAAACATTTACAATAAATATTGTTCTAGGATTCGCCATGTTCAAATATGAACAAACATTTACAATTAACCTTGTTCTAGGATTCGTCATGTTCAAATATGAACAAACATTTACAATTAACCTTGTTCTAGGATTCGCCATTTTCAAATATGAACAAACATTTACAATTAACCTTGTTCTAGGATTCGCCATGTTCAAATATGAACAAACATTTACAATTAACCTTGTTCTAGGATTCGCCATGTTCAAATATGAACAAACATTTACAATTAACCTTGTTCTAGGATTTGCCATGATCTAGGATTCGCCATGTTCAAATATGAACAAACATTTACAATTAACCTTGATATTTTACTCTTGTTCACCCGCCTACATAAAAATGTTAACCACAAAGACACACCAACGCACAAAACTTAAGTTGTTAATAAGGCTGTCAAGCAAATTCAGTGCTTAAGTTAAATTTGCAAATCGCGAGATTGTATGAGTATTCTGACTCTTAAACCACAGCCAGCGTCGTGCAACCAACGAGATAATTAAAGAGATCAATTGTAGATATGTTAATAACAATTAACCTACATTAGACATTACAGACACAACGATGATGAGACTGACGCCTTGGTACATAGGTAATACAATGAATGCCGTGTGGGGCGAGGCGTGGCGAGGCGGGGCGTTCAAATGTTTCCTCTGTGCGAATTTTCACAATCGCAAGGCGATTTCTTAGCACATGTTTACTCCAAAAAGTCTAAAGGAGGCGTTGAGGGATTCGAATGTTGGGGACTTTGTGTATGCATGTTCGCGTCATCACTTTCGTTCTCAGAATTGGCAAAAAGTGGTAAACGATGCTTTCGGAAGTATTTAAATTTATTTGTTGTTGCTGATTGCCAGGGTTCATACTATCATTGTCTAAATGATCTGGAGGAGGCGGAGGAGGTGTATAAACATTAACTTCAGCAATAATTGGTAGATCTTCTGGAATATCTTCAAAGCCGGGGATAGCATAGAAAACTTCATCAGGAAAACCACCAAATTTAGGACTATAAGGTAAATGACAAGAAAACTCCCTAGGATCGTCGGCTTGAACATTAAACACAGCATACACATTCTTATGATCATGTTTCAATGATGAAAGCAATCCCAATTCACAATAATATTTATCTTCTTTGTGTTTTTTTCCTTTTGATTTGCGAGAAAGCGGAAGTTGACAAAAGAGGCAATCTGAAAACGTCCCATATTTGTACCTCAACTGAAGTTCAAGCTCTCTATGTGATCTGAACCATAAGTTTGTGCCTATCGTGTTATCTTTTGGCAACTCCTTTGCCGATTTTTTCTTAAAACTCTTCTCCTTTGGAGAGTTCACCGTTTTATTCTTTAGCGCTTGCTTTGCCAAATTTCTCCGAGTCCTCTTTTCCTTTGCATTACGTACGTTACCTCTCACGTTTTTCGTTTCTTCCTCTTTAATTTCAATCGAACATTTTAAATCAAGTTCTTTTCCAAAGGTTGTATGAAATCCTTCATCGTGAAAAACGTTTCTAAGACTTTCCCTCAGCCTTGGATTTTCTTCTGCTTCTTTTGAACATTCACTTAAAAGCGTACTCATGTTACTTTGTTCTTTCTCTTGCTGGACGTATTTACTTAATATTCCGCCTAAAATTTCCTTTTCTTCCTCTTGCTGTGTAATTGCATATAAATTGTTTTCTATCATATATTTATTTTCCTCAGTTTGTGAAAGTCCACTCGCACTATCGCTTTTGTTTTGTTCGTTTTCGTCTTCGTTTTTAGATTTTTTTTTGGAGAATTTCAATGTTTGCGTTTATTCCTTTTCGTTTGTGAATTTGTTTTGAATGCTCGTATGGATCATTCTCTATAACCTTGTTTTGTCCTTGTTCTCTTGAATGTTTACTGCTACATTTTTCAATATGTTCCCTTTCTCCGACCGATGTTACACGTTTTCTTATTTGTTGCTCATCTAACATTTTGTTTGCATATTCTTTTTTATTAATTCCTTCATTTTTATTCTCCTTCTTTTCGTTTTCACATTCCTTTTGATCATCTAGCATATATTGATTTTCTGCATTTTTCTTTCCGCACTTACTGACATTTTTTTCCTTCTGTTTTACTTCTTTTTCTTGTGCATTTTCAATCAACTTTTTGCATGTCTGTTTCTCTTCTTCTTTCCTTGAACACTTACTTCCATACTGTCTAGCCAATCTACCTAATTATGATTACTTTCATCAAACTTTAATTAAAACTTTAGTTTGACATCTCAAATCTGAAATAAAAATTATCAATTTGAAATCAGACACCACTAACAATTAACGATAATGAGAACCCGTACCACGGGTTACCGCCTTGGAACGGTAAAAGGCAAAACATTTTGTCATTGGGTGTACGCACAGGGTCTAGGTTGCACCAACCTCACTCTTGACCAACAGGTTCTCAAATGAACAGACAAGTACAAGTTGTCTTCATGATAAGCTCCAACATAGCCATCAGCTCGACAATGTTGCATGCAAAAGCAGACAAACATATAAAACATAAGAAGCTAATATCATTGTCAAGCAAAAAGATTGGTACTCAATAATTGTACTGTTACAAGAGCCCCGGAAAACAAATAAGCAATAACACGATGACAGGGATAAAAGAAACAGTTGAACTTTAAGTTATTTTACAAGATTTTACTATAAAGCTTCGTAAACTCTTAAATCCTTGCCACCGTCGTGTAAACTAAAAGGTTTGCAAAACATTGATGTTTTAACGAATAACTTAAGATTGACAAAATTTAATGCGCAGATAAGTTGCAGTATTTATCATAATACTAATGAAGATTTCAAAGACAGCATTAATATATATGCCAGAACATTGAAAAGATGAAAATGGAACTTGTGCCGTGTGGCGGCTGTAAAAAGTCTCCCCGTACATTCAATTAGTGCTGTTATCAATAACGTCCTTTGAAGGTCGTCGAGCACGATATTTATGTATATACTATGTTAATAGTACGTCTAAAATTTCTTTTGTTTAAATATTTCGCCAGTTTTGGGATGGGTGGTTACAATTCCAAGCCAATATAGATTTGGACATTGTTCAATCACTCCAAAGATATACTTCCTGCTTTTTAAAATTTGCCTTTGGCGTTGTCTGTGATATCCTTTCCACGACCATAATGTATTTAAACGTGACAAAATTTTGACTCCTCAAAACCCGACCCTGTTTTACTGGAGGACGCCCGAAACGTATTAAAACGTATCGAAAACATCGAGTTTCAAGACCGACCCTGTTTCTTCGTAGGAAACCCGTGGATATTCATTTCTTTTTATTAAAAGTCCTGGCTTTGGTGGCTATTTCGAAGAACACGAATCTTCGATCAGTATTTTTACACTATAAGTCCTTTGAATGCATCGCATTTTTTCTCTCAAATACCATATAGTAAGAAATTGTTTACAAATGACTTAGATAATCTGATATGAAAATTAGTAATTTAATCGAAGTCCAATTATAAGAAAAAATCTAATTACATGTACGGAGTTGTTATTTCTTTATCAATTATTGTCAAAATAAAACAGTGGCTCCAAAACAGTTAACAATTATGCTAGAATATTTACATTCCTATTGATTTCTTCGTTTAAAAATATTCGGTTCATTTTGCATGAACCGCATGACCCGTAATGACGTCAGTAACGAAATGGCTGTTACTCCCACGTATTACTCCCCCTTTTCACTTAATACTAATTTTTGAAAGCGTTCGACTTAAGTTTATTTAAAGAAAAAAATGAATAAAATGTAAATAAAAGTAATGATTCTTATTTTGGTGCGGTTCATGCAGATTGGACGTGCACGCGAGAGCTGGCAAATTTACCATAAAGCGCTTTGCGCGCTTTATGGATTTGCCAGCTCTCGCGTGCACGTCCAATCTGCATTAACCGTAGTCTCAATCATTCAGACGCTCTGATTTCGCAATGGCGATCAGTACGTCTGAAGACATTGTTCGTTAAAAAACCAGACACTCCAAAACAAGGCTTGTAATTAGGACATTAGTATGGAACGCCGTTGTTGTCTTGTGAAAATTATTTTTTAGACTGTCGCCCTGTCAGCTGGAAATCGGAAAAACATATTCTACGGCGAAACGCATTTTTAAACTGTATTATTGCGCCCAAAGGCGTGTTCAAGTAAGCTGAGGAAGGAATTTAATTTGATGTTTAGTGTTGCTTTGTTTTTGTGTAGAATGTAGGGATATTTTTCAGGTCAAACTATTTTTTACTGCTCTAACTTTTCTAAACGTATAAATAATAAACATACATAATAAGATTTATTCATGCAAAGTTTGAAAGAAGATTTTGATATTCTTCTCTTTTTATCAATTACCGTACAATGACAACTGCCATACCATGTGTATGTATGTATTTTGTAATTTCCTTCTTTATTCATAGGAGCACTCCTCTTCACCAGAGGATAAGGTTTTTCGTATATGTACACTTTCTTTTACCGCCATTATAGGAGATCGCTCTATTCAACGTACTATGTTACCCCTACCATCATATTCTTGATATCACCAAGTATATATCAACACCATCACCGAGTATTTACACACATATATCTCTATATATAATTACATCTGACAGGTGCAGATAACTATAGAGAGATATCTTTTAGATAGAGATACAGGGAATCCGGGTGCGCTACCATAGCTCTTCGAAGAGACCCTCTGATTCTTTAACGTTCCCGGTGTATAGCACCGATACACGCACTAACATTCTACTTCCTGGAAGTGAACCAGTACTTAGTTGGGTGGGAAACACTGGACGTGTAATACAGAAATTTCCAGTGCCGTGTTCGGGATTCGAACTCACGACCTACGGATTGGTAGACCAACGCGTTACCACTGGACCACCCGTCCACCCATACAACGTGGCAGCCTAAAACCATAATCACGAAGAGGCAGCAACGGCGTGCCATATATTTGCATTCATTTATGTAAAATGGAGTAGGCAAGTACTTAAACGTCATTTGTTTATAAACCATATACCTGATTTTGTAGCTCGATATCATAATTACCTAAATTTTACTTTGCCCAGTGTGGGAGAAACACGGTTAACGCACTGTTAACAAATTTAATTAGAAATCGCGATTGATTTTGGATTTGTTTACCATACAAAAAGCGCCACCTGTCGGTCAGACTTTTTATATAGCGATGTCTCTAGACGTTCGTCAGAGCAGTGTGACACTGATCAATGACAGAACGTCTGGATGATCTAGACTACATGAACCGCACCAAAATAAGAATCATTCCTTAAATATACCTAAATCTTCCTAGTAATTACTTAAAAATGACATTTTTGCAATGGCATTAAAATTAATCACTGTTAATTAGATTAATTACAGTCTTCCAGGGATAAACCGAATTTTTCGGTTTGGCTTCACCCATTACGTAAAAGAGCGTTGAGATTCGGGATTTTAGGGCACTATTCTTGCTATGCATATTTCACTTTTTTTTTACAGAAGAAAGACCGCAACGTTAAATAACGTGATTTATAGTTATTTAATCGGGTTTCTAACAATGTTGAAAATTCCTAATTTCATTTAAAGGTAGAGTACTTGTAACGGACAAAAGCGTATATGCTTTATTCAAACATACGCTTATCAACGGGCATTACAAAAATTTACGCAGATTTACGTTACGGGTTTTAAGATCGTGAAAAAAACATACGTATTTAAAAGTTATGGGTGTCCGACAAGAAATCAGTGTCGGGTTTTGAGAACTCAAAATTTCTGCACGTTCTAATACGTTATGGACGTCCGTCCGGACAAAAGGGTCGGGCGCGGAAAGGATATGCAGGATTTATATTCTAAAATCCCCTGTCAAAATTTTATTCTGTTTAGTTTCGCACATTGTTTTCTCGTTTAGGGCAAACCCATTCTTTTTTCTGGAGACCATACGCCGCTGAAAATACCCCATTGAAGGTTCCATGTCCACCGCCATATGCACACCATCGTTTGTGATGTTCAAAATTGTACTGTGTATTGGTGTAAATATTGAATTTCGCTCAACCGGGGCTATGCGGCGTGGGCAATAATAGTCATTTCCATTACTGTCCATGAACAGGCTCAATCAAACCGGACCTGCAATAGTTTCATATTTGTCGTGTCCGATGGCTTTCATAGTTCCCCTTTCATCTATTTGAAAGCCACCGAACACAGCAAATAGGAAAATATTGAAGGCTCGGTTTGACTGAGCCCGTTTACTTGCAGTAATGAAAATGCATATTAGGGGAGACTGGGGATAGTTGTTACACGGGGCAAGTTGATACACTTAACTTTGCGACACCTTTGCATCACTGATGAAGTTGGTATAAATACTAAATAAACCCTCTAAGTTTCCCCTATGTTTAGTGAAAATTTCATTGAAATTGCCCGCAAAATATTCAGTTTAGCAAGGAAATTCGGATTTTGTTATGTTCAAATGATAGTGTCTCTAGCTGGGAGCGAACCCGCACCGTCACGGCGACAGCGCCCAGCCATGCAATTCCTGCGACGTAACCAACTGAGCCAACCGGGACAACGCCAAAAAACGTTGATCGGATAGTAATTTTGAACGAATTTGAAAAATATTTCGGCATTTCCTCCTTATTGCACATACAAGTCTTAAACACAAACAAAAATTTAACATAACTATATGTTTTTTTCTTTGGAACTAGTAATAAAAATAAATCAGGATGTATGTTATATTTAGCGATTCTGAAGTGCGACAAGGGGTGGGTGGGGTAAGTTGTTACATCGGTGATGGGGCATATTGTTACAGATTTATATTTCGTCCCTCAATAATACAAAGATGTTTGACCAGCATGGAACACCTAAATATTATTTATTTCACAACTTAAGACAATTTTATCGATATTTTATCGGATAAAAATGCTTGTAAACGCAAAAATAAACCGGAATATTGACATCTTTACCAAACTGCTTTAAATCTTGCGGAAAACTATTGGCACTGACCGCTCAAAGGCGGTAACCTTTCTGGTTCTCTTTTTGTGGTGTCTTTTTTTTAATTGATCGAATTATAAGCTGACGCCCTGAGTTTCATACAGATCTACGGTTTGTCTCCGTGGTTAAGCTTTTGTATTCTTTGACTATGTGTGTAGCTGTTCCTGAATGTATATTTGACTAACATTTTTACAGGTATCGTACTAAACTTTCGCAAAGTTCTCTCGCAAAGTTATAAATGTACATTGTTTTCGTTCAAACACTTAGAAAAACACAAATTTATATACGAAATCGATCGGAATTCACAATAAATTAAAAAAAATAAATCAATCCCTTATTGAAACTTTTGCGGCTTTCCAACATTCATATTCTAAACAATGTTCACGTGTTTGAATGAAACCGTTATCAAAAAGTCACTTTTAGGAATCTGAATATGGTAAAAATTTTACCCAGAGCTATTGTAACAATTTACCCCGAGACCTGTAACAACATGCCCCATGACCGGGGTAAGTTGTTACACTTTGGTCTACTTGTTAATCTTTAATTTTTTTACGAATTCAATTTATATGCTCTAATCGGTCTAATTTTACATTTAACTTAACTGATTTTGATTGCAACTATTTATATTTGTGTCGCACAACTGATATAGTCACAATTCTTAAAAAATCCCAAGTGTAACAACTATCCCCGGTCTCCCCTACTGACGACACCAACTTGCCCCGATGGTATTGAACAGCAAACCTAAGCTTTTATAAGGTGTTTTGGGGCGAATATTTTTCGAGAGTGTGTGTGCACCATATTAGAAATTTTAACATCAAAGACAAATACTTCACTTCGAATGTTTGAGAAAAGGGTAGCCGACAAATGGTTACCGAGTGTAAAGTGTTGAAGAAAGTGCTCATAAATTTTGCTAGCGTCACAATTGCTGAATTCCGCCGGCCGATTTTAGACTCATGGATTACGCTTGCAACATGGATTTTACTTAAACACAATTATTTCTGTATTTTTCTTGATAAAGAACAAGTGTTCGAAAATTTGAAAGTAAAGAGTGTGTATTATTTATAAATTATATAACTGACTTCCCTTTTGGAAGATTTTACGTAATTGAAAATAAAAATGATATTCCAGTGTTTTAAAACAGTGAAATACCACTTTAAATTCAATAATTCACTGAAAAGAATAAAATAAATATGTTATCTTTGCTTTCGGGACTTGTTTGCATTATTCGTCAAAAGTTCATCATGGCGAATCTTGGTTAAATGCTTTTGATGTCACATATTTTAGTGCACATTTTGTTTTTCATCTTTAACATAAATTGTGGTTGTCTATTCCAAATAGACAATGGTGAAGGTAATAAAACTGAGATTGAAAACCAGTCTCAAATCTCAAGCATCTGGTTGGCTGAAATGGCGACCAGTCATCAGATGCTTGAGATTTGAGACTGGTTTCCATGCTCAGTTTTATAACCTTGGGCACAGACTTTCTTTTAAAAATTTAAGTTCTATATCTGTCATGTCGATGTTCTTTAGGCAAATTAATTTATTTATACTATTATTTTTTATTTTTTATTGCCAAGAATAGTGTACATGTTTTATGCACTTAATTCATTTGCTTGCTTAACTAATATTATCTGGCGTAAGCTATTTTTATGAAAGGCGTGAGATAGAAAAGGTACACTGTTCATCTATATGTCGCCATGACCATAACTGCATTTTTTCTGTTTTGTAAATTGCTGATGTTTGTATTAGCGCACGACTAAAAAGTTGAAAAACTCTACAAGATCACATTTTGAAGCTCATTCTGGAGCCCCGCGCATTTTTATAATCATATTAATCATATTTATAACACTTACTTTTGTTTTTATTCGCATTTTTTCAAGATATATTCATATTCCTCTTCCAAACCTACGTATGCACATAATAAAATCGGCACGACACAACAATCTGTAGTATTCGTGACTGAAAAATAATTTAATTGATCATTGCATAAAAGTATCATTGAGTCAAAGATAAAGAACAATAAAATCGCATGTTACATTTTAGTATAAACATCACCCTGTACATTCTACTTAAATTGTATTTAATTTCCTAGTGCTCTTAACTTCCTTGATAAGATGAAACCAGGTCTGAAGGTTATAAAATTGAGATTGGAAACCAGTCTCAAATCTCGAGCATCTGATTGGCTGAAATGGCAACTGGTCGCCATTTCAGCCAATCAGATGCTTGAGATTTGTGGTTGGTTTCTGTGCTCAGTTTTATAACCTTGGGCACTGTTGTTGCTTTTAAAAGACCAACCAACTTATAAGATATACTTGTTCATTCTAACATGCAAACATGTAATATTTACAATTAACCTTGTTCTAGGACTAACCGTGTCCAAATATGAACAAACATATACAATAAACCTTGTCTAGGATTCGCCATGTTCAAATATGAACAAACATTTACAATTAACCTTGTTCTAGGATTCGCTATGTTTAAATATGAACAAACATTTACAATTAACCTAGTTCTAGGATTCGCCATGTTCAAATATAAACAAACATTTACAATTAACCTATTTTTCTTCTGTCCACCCGCCTACATGACACTGTTAACTACAAAGACACAGCAACGCACAAAACTTAAGTTGTTAATATGGCTGTCAAGCAAATTCAGTGCTGAAGTTAAATTTGCAAAAATGCGAGATTTTATGAGTATTCTGACTTTAAACCACAGCCAACGTCGTGTAACCAACGAGATAACTAAAGAGATCAATTGTAATTACGTTAATAAAAATGCATGAAAGGTAGAACAATTAACAAACATTAGACATCACAGACACAACGATGATGAGACTGAAGCCTTAGTACGGACATAGGTTATACAATGAATGCCTGGGAAGAGGGGGTGAGGGGAGGCGGGGCGTTCAAATGTTTCCTCTGTGCGAATTCTCACAATCGCAAGGCGATTTCTTATAACATGTTTACTCCAAAAAGTCCGGAGGAGGCGTTGCGGGGTTCGAATGTTGGGGACTTTGTGTATGCATGTCCGGGTCATCACTTTCGTTCTCAGAATTGGCAAAAAGTGGTAACACGATGCTTTCGGAAGTATTTAAATTTATTTGTTGTTGCTGATTGCCAGGGTTCATACTATCATTATCTAGATGATCTGGAGGAGGCGGACCAGGTGTATAAACATTAACTTCAGCAATAATTGGTAGATTTTCTGGAATATCGTCAAAGCCGGGTATATCATAGAAAACATAATCATGCACTCCGCCACCTTTGGGATGAAAAGGTAACTGATCACGAAATTCCCTAGTAGAATCGGCTTGAACATTAAACACAGCATAAACATTCTTATGATCATGTTTCAATGATGTAAGCAATCCCAATTCACAATAATATTTATCTTTTGATTGGCGAGTAAGCGGAAGTTGAGAAAAGAGGCAATCTGAAAACGTCCCATATTTGTACCTCAACTGAAGTTTAAGCTTTCTACTTCTTCTTCTCCATAAGTTTGTGTCTATCGTTTTATCTTTTGGCAAAATCTTTGCCGGTTTTTTCTTTTCCCTTCTCCAAATCCTCTTTTCCTTTGCATTACGTACGTTTCCTCTCATGGCTTTTGTTTTTTCCACTTTCATTTCAATAGAACATTTCAAATCAATCTCTTTTTCAAAAGTTGTGTAAATTCCTTCTTCATGGAAAACATTACTAAGACTTTCTTCTGCTTCCTCCGTACATTCACTAAAATGTTTACCAATTTTGCTTTGTTCTTTCACTCGCTGGGCGCATTTACTTAATATTCCGCCTAAATTTTGCTTTTCTTGCTCTTGCTGTGCAATTGCGTTAAAACTGTTTTCTATCATATATTTATTTTCCTCATTCTGTGAAAATCCACTCGCGCTGTCGCTTTTTTGTTCGTTTTCGTCTTCGTTTGTATATTTAGTTTGAAGAGTTTCCATGTTTGCATGAATATCTTTTCGAGTGTGCATTTCTTTTGTATGCTCGTTTGGATTATTCTCTATTATCTTGTTTTGTCCTTGTTCTCTTGAATTGTTACTGCTACATTTTTCAATATATTTCCCTTTTCCGACCGATTTCACACAATTTTCCATTTGTTGCTCATCTACCATTTTGTTTGCATATTCTTTTTTATTACTTCCTTCATTTTTATTCCCCATCATTTCGTTTTCGTATTCCTTTTGATAGTCTAGCATATTCTGATTTTCTGCATTTTTCTTTTCATGCTTACTAACATCTTTTTCCTTTTGTTTTTCATCTTTTTCTTGTGCATTTTCAATCAAATTTTGGCATGTCTGTTTTTCTTCGACGTTCCTTGAACTTTTACTTTCCATGCCGTCTATCTAATCTACCCAATTGTGTTTACTTTCACCAAACTTTAATTAAAACTTTAGTTTGACATCTCAAATCTGAAATAAAAATTATCAATTTGAAATCAGGCACCACTAACAATTAACGATAATGAGAACCCGTACCATGGAACGGTAAATGGCAAAACATTTTGTCATTGGGTGTATACACAGGTTCTAGGTTGCACCAATCTCACTCTTGCCAAACAGGTTCTCAAATGAACAAGTTGTTTTGGTGATAAGCTCAAACATAGTCATCAGCTCGACAATGTTGCATGCAAAAGCAGACAAATTTATAAAACAGAAGAAGCTTTTAGAATTGTAAAGCAAAAAGGTTGGTACTCAATAACCTTACTGTGACCAGAGGCCCGGGAAAATCAGCAAGAACACGACGATGACAGGGATAAAAGAAATAGAGCTTTAAGTTATTTTACAAGATTTTACTATAAAGTTTCATAAACTCTTAAATCCCTGCCACCGTCGTGCAAACAAATAGGTATGCAAAACATTGATGTTTTTAACGAATAACCTAAGCTCGACGACAACATTTAATGCGCAGATATGTTGCAGTATTTATCATAATACTAATGAAGATTTCATAGATAGCGTTAATATGCATATATGCCAGAACATTGAAAAAAGATGAAAATGGAACTTGAAAGCCACCGAACACAACAAAAATGAAAATATTGAAGGCTCGGTTTGATGCTGTTTACTGACAGTAATGAAAATGCATATTACTGCCGCCACCACCTAGCCCCGATGTCAATGAACAGCTAACCTAATCTTTTAAAAGGTGTTTGGGGCGAATAATTTTCTATTTCGCGAGTGTGTGTGTACCATATTAAAAACTTCCACATCGAAATCTGATCAAAATCTATCCAAAAGTTATCGAGAAACACAGGTAACGGAGAAATTTTAAGAAACGATTAAAATCATATAATCATTAGTATCGTTGAGCTTTTTTATATAAATGGTAGAGCCAAATATACTTGTTCAAGAGATATTTAAATCAAGAAAATATGTTAGCTTTGCTTTCGGGAACTGTTTGCCTTATTCATCAAAAGTTCATTATGGCAATAATCTTGGTTAAGTGCTTTTGCTTTTGATGTCACATATTTTAGTGTACTTTTTGTTTTTCATCTTTAACTTAAAATGTGGTTGTTTATTCCAAATAGCCAGATTTTCTTTTTCTTGCATACCAGATCAGGACATCCGGTATTTTCACCCGTGTAGGAAATTTCGATTCTACACCCCCCCCCCCCCCCCCAATGTAGAATGAGTCACGTGCCTTATATGACGTCACGACGTCTTAGGCAGTTATGAATGAACAATGGAATGTCTCGTATATCACTCCGCTACTATAAAAAAGTGGTGCAAATAAAAATTTACAGGAAAATACCACAAAATGCGGAAAATAAATACGCTATCAAGGGGTCTAACCTAAAGTAAGAAGATCGATGCTTTAAGACGGCCATTTCATGGAGAGTGGTGTCAATTGGTGATAAAACAGCATTTTTTTGTTTACATCGACCACTAATTCAGTAAAGTAAGTACATTTTCTTGTATTATAGGTATTGTGTATAAGATAACCACCTAGCCGCTTGTTTCAGACATCTGCTTCTGGTCCGTTTTTGTCTGTCCATGCAGTGGTTGAAGCGTGAAAGAAGGGATAGCGGCATAGGGGTCCAAACTCTGCAATGTCTGCAGACTGATTTTGGGAGCTTTAGAGAATTAGATTTCGCCTTGCTGTGTTTGCGGGGTGCGGCATACATTATTTAACACTTTAGAACGTTTTTCTGTTCAAAAAGGAGCCTCTGTGTTCATTTTTTTTACATTTAAGACGATTTCATGGAGAACTGTCTCACTTTAGGACAATTTCATGGAGAACCGCCTTACTTTAGGACAATTTCATGGAGACTTACATAAGAAAGCCATTGTTAATGGATTTAACACAAACTCTTGTTTTCATTTTTTAGGTCTAGTTCCAAACATGAGAAAAAGAAAACCCGTGTTGAATCTAAGAAGAAAATGGAAGGAAACCGAAAGAAAAAGAAAATTATCCCATATCTCCTCACCACTGAAGATGACAAAGAAAAAAATACGTCTTACGTCTCCATCACCGCTGAAATTATTATCACCTAGATCAACATCTGTGAAACGAGACATTCTAATACTTTTAAGTGTTCGAATATTAATTTTTGTTAAACGAAATACAAAGAAAAGCGAATAAATGTAAATTATTTCTGGTCAGGACATTTAATTTTCCACTAAATTCGATGTACAATGAACAGAAACACCTGGTGTTATTATAAGAAGTGTCATAGTCAATATACTTCCACCAATTAACAGTGATTGGCAGTTTGAGTGACCATTAATATCAATTATCAGGGCTTCTTGATAACAATACGGACCGGTGTTTAATAAAGAGTTTTGCCATGAGGTGTGAATTCACTAATGCCGGTGTATGTTTTAATTCAAAACTTTACCATTGGGTAAAGCTAAAAAGGTAAAAAGCCCTATCAAATGATTGTCATAATAAAGATAATTTGCATAATCAGTATCACGCGCATCCAATCCCGATCGGTATTGCAGTCACGTGCAAACTCAAACAAGTGAAATGCTAAATGTGCTAACAACACTTGGATTTCATTCTGCTTCCTCCAATAGTTAGAAACTTAAAAGTTTAATGCAGTTATCGTCTCAATTCAACATGCGTAACTGCCGTGACGACAACGGTATCACCATAAAATTACTATGTCCCGTAAATGCACGTACAAAAGACGACGAAAGTACACTGACTTCTTTTATAGTAACTTAATGTTATTTATCAGTAAGCGGACAGCACATGATCATTAAATGTTAGAAATCGAGATTTGATCTTACTTTAGCATGACCTGATGTGAAACGTTATTATAATTGGAAAGTCGTTATTAAGCCGGAAGTGTTGTTTGACAGACACATACGGCATACTCCAGCAAACTGATCGCAAATACAAATAACTATCGAATATTACAATACTTGTACATCAAAATATTCTAATGACAATTTTGCTATTCGTTGCCATCCCTAAAAAGAATACATCCACATAAAAATTAAAAAGGTGAGGAGAACAAATGCGTGTACTAAAATCATCATAATAAATATGTTTTGCATGTAGTCAATTTAACACAATGTCGAAATACTGGTCGATTGGAAATTGCAAAAAAGCCAATAACACTGGGAACAGTAGGGATTAAGTGCACCTACTAATAATATCTGATTAAATTGATTTTAATCAGAACTTGATTATATCTGAAGATGGTATTAAAGGCAGGGGATCGTAACCCTGCAGACTAGCAGACACTTTGCTTTTGGCCCAAGCAGATACCTTGTAAAATACCCACCATGTGGGATCAGCCTGATGGTAAAATTACCGCTAAATACACTGGTTAAAAGTTCTAAGTGCACACTTTTCAATTTTTAATATCTTAAAGTAAACTTATTCAAATTGAATGAAAGTTTGACTTAATGTTAATAATGATCAAACAACAATAATTTTTTGAAAACTGTGCATATGTTTTACGTTTTACGTCATCCACGTCGGCATACGCTTTTTATGCATTATCCCCGTGCGGCAAGCGAAATTTATTTTTTTACAATCGTTTTTGTTTTTCACATGTTCACCGACTCAAGACAAACACGAAAAACACACCAACAAATTGTAACCATGAAACGGTTGACATCAGCAGACAACGACATTGCCGTCAAAATTCTTTTCACAGGCACAACTTCAAATTTGTTGTAAACAAATATTGACGGTTTGCGTAAATGCAAAAGAAAGACCTTATTTTTGCATATTTTATTAATTTAAGAAGAAAATCAAACGATATTATTTTCTAGATTGATTACGTTGCTTACGTTGAACGCTGATGTTACTCAATTACGTCATTAAATATTTACGTAAAACAACGTAAACTCGAAAAAATTAGTGTAACATTTGTTGGATAAGTGTCCAATAAATAAAATTTAAAACTAAAATTTATAGAAATTCAATAAATTTCAAAATCGAATTATTCGAAAATGACGCTTATTCGGTCAAAAGGCGTATCCGAAAACTGGTCAATTTTACCGAAATGAATACATTTTTTTCGTTTGGAAAGGCTGTTACACATCTATAATAGAAAATTGTATCATCCCAAACTGCTAGACAATTCAAAAACTTTGGCACAAAACATTGTGTGAAAAATGGAATTTTCTCCTTGAAATCCTGTAAAAACGTTATGGATAAAATAAAGTTGAGTGTGTTGGCTCATCGTGCCCAGCAGACCATTACAAAGCTACAGAAAGCTATTTCAGTGCAATGGAATGGCAAACTACAGTATTTCCTTTAAATCTGCATGGAATTTAAATTATACAGAGATGAGAAAACGATCACAAATGATAGCCGATGCAATGATAATTAACTTGAGAATTGCTTTCTGAGAACAAGTGAGCTAAAATATTATTATTTTTTAATCTGGTTAAGCAGACTTAAAATTTTTGGTGTGCTTTAATAAAATATTGATTCTTCTTCATTGTAATTTACACTATTTTGAAAGATTCAATCAAATTATTGGAAAAATTAACATTTATCAAGTGTGCACTTAGAACTTTTGACTAGTGTAAATAATAAAAATCAAGGACACTTTGGCGCTAAATCAAAACCATCACACTTGCCTCGCAGTGCCGAGACATCCGAATGGTTAAACATGGCTTTTCCCGCCCGTACTTCCGGCAAGGGGGTGGGGGTGGGAGAGTGGATTCATATGACTTTTCGACTGGTGCATACGTTAAAATGGGATGTCTTAAGGTGAAATTGTGTCACGTTATCCGTTTTAAGCACTAAAGTATAGTACAGTCATGGATACCTAACAAGCAATGATATACTGGTCTTAATTGTGCTCATTGCATTTAATGGGTGCAGTTCTTGACTTGCCAATATAATCATGTTCAATACATGGTACAATTACAATAAAAATTACAGATATACTTCTGTTCATTATAAACTAATCAGTGTCTAACCTCTCCAAAATTTATAGCTCTCCATGAAATTGTCCTAAAGTGAGACAGTTCTCCATGAAATCGTCTTAAATGTAAAAACAATGAACACAGAGGCTCCTATTAGCACAGGAAACGTTCTAAAGTGTTAAATAATGTATGCCGCACCCCGAGAACACAGCAAGGCGAAATCTAATTCTCTAAAGCTCCCAAAATCAGTTTGCAGACATTGCAGAGTTTGGACCCCTATGTCGCTATCCCTTCTTTCACGCTTCAACCACTGCATGGACAGACAAAAACGGACCAAAAGCAGATGTCTGAAACAAGCGGCTAGGTGGTTATCTCATACACAATACCTATAATACAAGAAAATGTACTTACTTTTCTGAATTAGTGGTCGATGTAAACAAAAAAATGCTGTTTTATCACCAATTGACACCACTCTCCATGAAATGGCCGTCTTAAAGCATCGATCTTCTTACTTTAGGTTAGACCCCTTGGCTATGCAAGAAAAAGTATCATTCACTTATTTTGTGTAAAGATCGCATGATCCGGCTCTCGTGAAATATGCACTTAGGCGGTAACTCAGCAGATCCACTAAACAGTTTTAAAGTTACAGCATTTATAAAAAGGTCATGTTTGCATCATCGTCCCCGGGCAAAAAATATGTCGCGACGTTAGCGACGTCGTTCGCATAGTAAACGTCGCAATAATGTGTAATCAAATTCATAGCTTTTCAAAATATGCTTCCGAATGCAGAACACATCTTTGGCGGCATGCAGCCCACTGATTAATGACTTATTAACTGATAAAAAATAATGCATGAATAATAAATGTCTTAAAACTAAATAAATGAATTCATATTTTTCATTATGATTTTTATATAGATACAAAAACGCCGATATAATTAAATTACTGAACTTCTATAAGAATTATTCAACACTTCTATTTATTACAAATTTAATTAACTTTCGCATGCTTAAATCTTTTGTCTGTATGCGATTCGCAGTTCCTATGCTCACATCAGCAATTTTGGCTCCCGCACCGTTAAACGTCTGTCCGTATCGAGCGCTGTTTGAATTGACGTGACGCATGACGCTGTCACGGACTTCTTTCTGCCGGACCTATGTTTGTCAATTAGTGCTGTATGTCCCTCAGAAACTTTTTGTGCCATCTAAATACTAACACACGACAAACGTTGTCTTTCCCCTTAGCCTCTTGTAACACTGTAAACTGTTCCGTTGCCGATTTGCCTAAATACCTACCAAATTAATGTTTGCCCGCACTTCGAGACGTTCTTTTGTCATAATTTAAACGTGACAATGTGTTAGGGTAACCGTGAACAAAATTAATGTTGATTGTTGACCAAATGATGTCAATTTTTCAGATTAGGTCATTGTTATAATGTACAAATTATTGGCGGATTTTTATTTAATTGCAAATATTTATATTATAATGTATGTCTTTATGATGCAGCATGGACGGAGGCGATAACGCGTTACTATGGTTTTTGGAATGATCATAATTTCTATGTCGCATTATATTTTTCTACCAATGCTGGTATTCTAATCTAGGATTAAGTTATATTAAATAACGTATATATATATATATATATATATATGATATATATGTGTGTGTATTCAGAATAAAAATATATGAGGAGAGTCTCATTATATATTGAACATCCCTCGTATTGTTACGGCAAATAAATTTATGTATACTATTACTTTTGATTGCTAAGAATAGTTTACATGTTTAATGCACTTAATTCATTTGCTTACTTAACTTATCTGGCGTAATTTAAGCCGTTTCCTAATTTTATGTTAAGGCGTAAGCTAGTGCACCTCACTGTTTATCTATAATATTATGTCACCATGACCATAACTGCATATTTTCTTGTTTTGTTATTGCTGTTATTTGTAACAGCGCGTGACTAAAAAGTTGAAAGTTAAAAAACTCTCCAGGATTATATTTTGAAGTTCATTCTGGAGCCCCGTGCATTTTAATAATCATATTTTAACACTTACTTTTGTTTTTATTCGCTTTTTCAAGATACGTTCCTATTCCTCTCCCAAACCTACGTATACACATAATAAAGTCGGCACGACACAGCATTAATTTATGTGACTGAAAGACAAGTTAATTGTTTACTGCACAAAATTATCTTCCTGTAAAAGATAAAGAACAGTGAAATCGCATTGATAAGATGAAATATTTGTAACTCTATCTCTGAGCAACTATAATTCAAGCGGTTACCCAAGGTTATCGGTATCATAAATAAAGGGAAAGGTTTTGCAAGTTTTATCGTCGATACCCAGATGCAGTCTTATCACTATTGCAACAAGGTGTTTCACAGCCAGTCTTTTATGGAGATTTAATTTATATACTAAAAAACTTAAAGGCACTGATAATTTCTCCGCATTCGCAAAAACATCAGTATTTAAAAAAAGAAAGGTAACCAACATGATATTCTACAGCGCTTTGCATGCCTGATGATTAACCCATCTAGAGTTGATTATTATGCTTACCTCTTAGGGTGCACGACGATGGCAGGGGTTTATAAAGGTTTATGGGGAAATCTTGTACAAGATCCTAGAAACTCGATTTGATTCTTTTATCCCGGTCATCATGGTCTCAGTCAGGCGGTAAACCCTCTGGTTCTCATCTCTCTCTCCTCCTCCTCATCCTCCTCCTCCTCCTCCTCCTTCTACTCCTTTCTCTTCTTCTTCTTCTACTTCTTCTTCTTCTTCTTCTTCGTGGCTGTCTGGGGAGGCTGTTTTTCTTAATGTGGCAATTCATGAAATGCGTGTTTCACCTTTTTCTAAATGTGACAGTCGAATAATCTGCTTGAGACTTTTATGTGAAATATATTGATCTCATCATTATTTAGAAAAGAGGAGATAACCTTGAACTCTGCGAAGAGATTGGCAATATCCTCCCGCTTTATCAAATTTCAGGATATGTGCAAATACGACAAATTAAACGAAGGATAAAATAAAGCACCACTGAACAATTTTTTGAATTTAAATATTGATAAGTTTTCATTTTTTCTAGATATATGCAACAAATTATTCTGTTTAGTGTTTGTAATGATATGTTTTTTTTCAATTTTTAAATAAACCCAACTTCTTCAAAGTTTGTGCAATACCCATCCATTGTGCACGATTGCGTCATGCATTGTGCACGATTGCGTCAAATAAGACCTAAAATAAATTGTAGAGCCTTTATATTAGTAATTTAAACCTCCGTGAAATTTATTGTTATCTACGTAAATTCAGTCTTTAGAAAAACAATCTTGATATGAAGTTATCTTTTGGAAAAAAAACTTGGTATTAAGTTATTTTTATAATTTAAAAGCAGCAGGCTCGTACACATTTTAAGAAGAGTAAAACAACATTTTACCTGAAACACGAACACGCGAAACTCAGCTTAAAATCAATGGCATAAAGTAACACAAGAAACATGAACACATGTTTTAGTAACCTTAACCTTCGCCCCATCCAACCTATTTTCAGTCCAAAGAAGTGTCTTCACACAAACAACTTAAAGAGCAGGTATAATCACAATATCTCATTCTTAACTTAAATTATAGTGAGCAAACGTTTTTTCTTAACAATGACCTTGACCCCTCCGGTCCCATTTTCAATCCCAAGCGTCGTCTTTACAGAAGTTACCGGTACAGCAAGTTTCCTCACAATTATTCATTCCTAACTAAAGGTATTAGGGGAAACATATTTTTCCATTTTTAGTAACCATGTGACCATGGCTATGACGCCACTGGTCCCAATATCGAAAATGACCTGTACCTTTTAATGTTACACTTGTATATTCCAAATTGTTTAAATCTGTTAAACTTTCATATGAAATCGTTTTTTAGCTCGACTATTCGAAGAATAGGGGAGCTATCCTACTCGCCCCGGTGTCGGCGTCGGCGTCGGCGTCGGCGTCCGTTAAACAAAAAATGCACTTTGGTCCATTACTTGAAAACTACTTATGATATCAACTCGAAACTTGGAATATATATTCACCATCAAATTCTACATCATTACTAACAAGACCCATAACTCTGCTTCCAATATTTTTCAAGTTATGCCCCTTTTTCACTTAAATTTTGCGTTAAGGAAAATATGCACTTTGGTCCATAACTTATAAACTACTTGAGATATCAACTTGAAACTTGGAATATATATTCACCATCAAATTCTACATCATTACCAACAAGACCCATAACTCTGCTGTCAATATATTTCAAGTTATGCCCCTTTTTTCTTATATTTTGTGTCAAGCAAAATATGCATTTTGCCTCTAACTTTAAAACTAATTGAGATATTGCCTTCAAACTTGAAATATATTTTCACCATCAAAATCTACATCATAACCAACAAGACCCATAACCCTTCTTCCAATATTTTTCAAATTATGCCCCTTTTTCGCTTACATTTTGTGTTAAGCAAAATATACAGTCGGCCCTTAACTTCGTTATGAATGGAGGGATTTCAAAATAACTTGGCACAAATGTTCACCATGACAAGGCGGTGTGTCGCGTACAATACCCATGCCTGTAGGTCCAAAGTCAAGGTCACTGTTACTAAAAATAGAATTTTCTTGCAAAATCGTGTCCGCTCTGTAACTTTGTTATTTCTTATTGGGTTTTTAAATAACTTGGTATAATTGTTCACCATATCAAGACGGTGTGTCACGTACATGCCCAAGCCTGTATGTCAATGGTCAAGGTCACTGTTGCTAAAAATAGAATTTTCTTGTCTAGGCTGTTACTTTGTTATGAATGGAGGGATTTCAAAATATCTTGGCACAAATGTTCACCATGACAAGGCGGTGTGTCCGCACAATACCCATGCCTGTAGATCCAAGGTCAAGGTCACTGTTACTAAAAATAGAATTTTCTTGTCCAGGCTGTAACTTTGTTATGAATCGAAGGATTTCAAAATAATTTGACACAAATGTTCACCATGACAGGGCAGTGTGTCACGTACCATGCCCATGCCTGTAGGTCAAAGGTCAAGGTCACTGTTACTAAAAATAGAATTATCTTGTCCTGGCTGTTACTTTGTTATAAATGGAGGGATTTTAAAATAACTTTGCACAAATGTTCATGAAAAGGCAGTGTGTCCGCACAATACCCAAGCCTGAAGGTCCAAGGTCAAGGTCACTGTTACCAAAAATAGAATTTTCTTGTCCAGGCTGTAACTTCATTATAAATGGAGGGATTTCAAAAAAACTTGACACAAATGTTCACCATGAAAGGGCAGTGTATCGCGTATTATTCCCATCATTGCACTTGAGTGTCTGAAAATGATGCATAGCGGGGCATCCGTGTCCTATGGACACATTTCTAGTTTCACTTATATTTTCACTTAAGTGCACTTCATCGATAACTTTGCAAATACTTAAGGTATCAACTTCAAACTACCATTATATTTTCATTTCAGTTCTTTTTCTGTAACATTACTGAAGTGATTGATATTTGACTAAAAGTAAATGTCTCTAATAAAAAATTACTAACAAGTTTTCTAACAAATTCAGAAATATTTCATAGTTATTCCCCTATTCAGTTTAATATTTATGGTACATTTAGGAATTATTTCTGTTATTTGAAAAGAATTTCTCCCGTACCATTCACTTGTAAATATTTTTCCTGATTGCACATGAATGTATGGCCATAGTTGTTATTGTTTTAATCTTCAAATTGCATTTGTTTCAAATGATTCGAATAGTCGAGCATGCTGTCTCCTCTGACAGCTCTTGTTTTCTATTTTAGCAACATTGACATTGAAATTGATCTCACCACCTCCGAACCAATCATTCTTCAAAATCTGTAAAGCTTTTCATGAATTATGGACCGGAAACATTGAAACCGGCAGGGAGACCGACCGACCGACAAGCTCACTCCTATATACCCCCACAAACGATGTTTCTGTGGTTATAATTATAAATATCAATATTTGAAAACACTTAAAATATTTTCGTCCTGATATGTGACCCGGTACCTTTTATCTTTAAAATGGAAATAATAATAATAATAAACTGTAAATAAAAGTATTCTTTTGTGTATTTATGTCATAGCCATTTCATTATAACATTAGAGAAGTTCACATTTTTAAATATATGATATTTTTTTAGAATTAATTTACCTAATATTTCTATTGTATTTCTACCTACATTTCTCCAACTAAATATATAAAATTCATTAATTGCCAACTCAGTGAAAAGAGCTTCCAAAATATGAAATTCATACTTTCCAGTCTAGAAATCACATGTAATATAAAATAAAAAATAAAAAACAGATCGAGATCCAAAGAAGTTGTTATGGATAGTGGAAATAATTTTTATGCAATCATGACTGCCTATTGATATCACGTTCCAAGGTTCACAAGTCCTCTACAATAATCTGAGTTCTTTCAACATATGTAATTATACATGTAAGTATATGTAACTTAACCAAAAACTTTTTTGATGCATGATTTGATCGGCAACTGGAATTTTCTTGGTAATGTTAGTTAATTAAAAGGAGCAATTTTAAATCAGATGAGAACATCCTTTAAAGGAGTATTACAGATGGATAATCAGAATATATGTGGAATTGATGGAGATCATTTCATCTATTTTTGTCCTATAGCATAAATATAATTAAACTTAAATGAGTAAATTAAACATAAACTTTCAAATAAAATGGCTCAAATATGCACCATATTAAGAAAAATTGCATGTAAATATCATCTATATAGCTTCAAGATCGAGTCCTAACGTAATGTAAATAAAGAACAGTTATGCTTGAGTCTGGATTATAACTCTGTCATATTTTAAGCATATTTTTAAATGGCATGGCTCAATTTTGTAGCATGGCAAGATCAGATACATATTCAAGTTTTATCAAGGTCACATTCTAAAATAACAACAATTTATTTTTCAGTCTTTAATATCATCATGCCCAACGTGTAGTAATTGGTAGAAATTGCATGAATCAGTTGAAGTTTGAGATAATAAAAAAAGGCGGATTGTTTAATTTAAGCATGACTCCAGCTTTTGTACTGTAAACAACTAAAAAACAAATGGTTTTCATAATATTTTTAGGATATTAATATAAATAATTTGAATTCATATTAGTATGTAGTGTCTTTTAACGAAGTTAGTACGGATTGGACCGAATGTATTTTTCATGATCTGAATTTCTCACGACACCGTAATAAATATGGCAGCCTGCATGAGAAATGTGACATTTCTGTCAAGTTCATTGACGAAATATGCAAAAAACACACTGCCTTCAGGCAAACACCCGCAGTTTTTGGTATGATATCTCGTGTTTGTTGCCACGCAATCCTTTTTTCTGTTTATTTGAAAGCTTATTTTTATTCGTGATCGCATGATTTTATTTCTTCATTTGTATTAACAGATTATTGCTTACAAGATATAATCCTATACTGAAGTATTTAAAATGTGGTAAACCTTTTGCCAGTGATTATCTGAATTCAGATTTGTAAAGCCATGAAAATATATCAAACTGTCATTTGTACTTGGTTTTTCCAAAGCAGTTTTGAGATATGAAGTGTCTCCGGGTCCGAACCTCTAGACTTTTGGTCTAGAGGTCCGGACCCGGAGACAACCCATATAGAGTTGTCTCGGGGTCGGGGAAAATGTTTATTGTTATAGAAATTATGGAGTTTATGTGATATTTTCTCAAAAATGTTAATTTTTATCATCTTATTGAATCATAAAAATGTAATTTAGTCATTAAAATGTTACATATAAGAATTTTATTTCAGTTTTGAAAGACCAATAATTCGTCGCTTTTTGCTCATGGAAAGTGTAACCAACGGCACTCTCCAAATGTGGCCTACAGTACTTTAATGATGTTTTTTTGCCTTTCATCTTAACTTTTACTTTTCCACTTTTGTTATTGTATTGTTAATTTGTTATAATAAATATACATGTTTAGCTTCAAATAAATAATTGTTAATAAAATCGAATATTACGCCGCTAGCTTGTTCTGTAAAGGGAAGCTACTTGTGAAAATGTTTACAGCGCGACACATTAACAAAATGCGGCTTTGAACCTTAAATTGAAAAATCAAACTTGTAAGCAAATAACATATAAACACAATATAGTCTGTGGATTCATGATGATGGCTGGGAAGATGTAAGCTGTGTATAAACCACGAAACATGCTGATTTAATTCAGCTGAAAGTATTCGGAATAACTTTTTTTACTATAAAAAAAACCGTGTCGACTAAAATTTATAAATTTATTTCGAGTTAGGAAACAGCATACAAATAGAAATAACAGACATAAGAGACAGAGAATACATGTAATGAAAACAATTATGTAATTATGTAAACACCATTATTATTGATTCAAGAAACATTTTAACTATTATAGCTGACCAATATGTATTTGCGTATTACGTTAAAATTTTTCATTGCACAGGTAAACGTAATTTAATATAAATAATAAAACACATGTATATAAATGCTTTGGTAAGTGTAAACTATCACATTTCCGATGTTGCAAAATGCATCGAAATCATAATATAATGAAATTAATTGATATTGTTCAAAATTGTAGAAGTAAATTTAAAAAGAAATATAATAAAATGTTTTAAAAATCAACAATATTAGTTTTTATATAAATATATAAAGATTTAATTGCATGTTGAAGAATGCATGTATTCATGGCATACAAAAATACTTTTTTTTTTAATATTTGAGGAAGAAGCCTTTCAAAAAGATATAAAGCTTTAAACCATTTAGAATATCAGTACTTGAATAAGCATAAATGTTGATACTTATCCACTCGTCGCACATGGCGCCATGGCTTGTTGCCTTAACCATTTACTCCATACATAATCTTTTTAATGTGTGTGCAACCTAATTACATTCAGATCAGCTGGCATATCTGTGCGGTCTGATCTAGATCCTTACTTGTTGCATTTCGGTCAGAAATAACCTAATGAAAACTAAAAACAGAGTAGATTCTGATCATACGGCATGGATTTATAGGCTGATATGTATCTACACTGTTCGCAAATGCAATAAATTGTAAATATGGAGTAATTGGTTACTTAGCTCTCCGTCATATACCGAGTGAAATCAACAATCATAATATACATCTTGTAAGTAGCTCCTCCCGAAAAACTTTGCAAACTTTGCAACTCCACTGTTCTGTTTTTAATGTGTTTATAATGTCAGACACTAGCAGCCATGCATCTTCTGTGAAGTAATCCCTTATAGGTTCTACGTCATTCTCCGTACATGCCATTGATGTTACATAGATTTTGATAATTTTATTTCTTCAGAACTGCTGTCAGTGCAATGACGACTGAAGAGGGCCCTTAAGCACGCATAAAGGTCAACAAAGGGAATTTACTGGGTTGCCTGGGCAAACAACTAATACTCGTTGCAGTATACAGTGCTATTACGTTATACAACAACCGTGAACAGGACATTACTTATTCGTTACAAAACACAAAACAATCATTTTTCTGGGTACATTATATCTCTTTATGGAACTGCTAAATACTACACACGACTTTTGTTGCCGTGTATTACATAAAAAAATAAATGATGGGCACTTACCTGGTCGTCTTCTTGCCATCTCCCCTGGCTTTTAACTTCTTGCCACCATTGATACAACTATACGTGATTTCTTAGTATTTAATCCTATCGTTAAAATTTTTATTTGGAGCACGGCTTTCTGAGCATTTACAGTTCTTTCTCTTTTGAAAAGTTGCATGTTTTCCTGTTTTTGATACAAGTTAATTTTACTTTCTAATAAAACAAAATCACTTAATTTTTCACCGATATGAAACTTGTGTGCCATGTTTGCAATGACACTGACACAAGACAACTGTCGCTAAACTTGATGTATGTATTTAGTTTTATTTATCGTCGCTACCGGAAGCCCATATAAGCGACGCCTTAGAAGAGTGTTAGTCATTTTAGGTTTTGGAGGATAGTGCAAGATACAGAGGACTCTCCAATTCCAGAATCGTCCCTGGTTCTTTTAAGTGCCCGGTGTGTAGCACCACTACACTGGACCTTGGTTTAACGTCTCTTCCGAAAGACGATTAGTAATTTTAGTTGGAGTAGCGGGGGATCGAACCAGGGATCTCTGGACACAGAGGCAGACGCGCTAACCACTGAGCTAATGATCCACTCTTGTCGCTAAACTCGCATAGTAACTCAATTTAAAGCCCGCTCTTCAAACCTTTCGGCTCTTATTGTCTTCACATTAAGGCGTTAGTACTCAATTGTGCGGTATATTTTGAGCAGGCCAATTAGGGTCCATCAAGACACCTGGACATCTTTGATAATCACTTTGAAAATAACAATTAATACCTAGCTAACTGTAGTTTTTCACAGGTCTGTTTAGTATAATAATCCAATAATAATAAGCGTCGAATCATAATAAAAACACAAACAAATTTTCATTGTGTATCAATTTGTTTATCAAATTATATATTATTTTCAATCATTATCATCAACAATACAACAAAGCAATGATAGATCATGTACGCAATATGCAATCATAGCTTCACTCATTGTATACCGCAGTTGGAATGTGTTGTTAGTTATACTTCCCACGAGCTATACAGGTCAAATTATTTGGTCTTAAAATCTGAAATAAAATTCTTATATGTAATATTTTAATGACTAAATTACATTTTTATGATTCAATAAGATGATAAATAATAACATTTTTGAGAAAATATGGCATAAACTCCATAATATCTATAACAAAAATTTTCCCGGACCCCGAGACAAATCTATATGGGTTGTCTCCGGGTCCGGACCTCTAGACAAAAAGTCTAGAGGTCCGGACCCCGAGACACTTCCTTTGAGATAAACTTTCGTGACATATTGTATTCAAATGCATTGTGCAATGGAACTTTTCCAAACTCTATGAAGCACGGTGTCATCATCAATTATCGAGAGTCTGAACGGAGGTCTCAAGTGGGGCAAGGTTCTATTCTCAATCCCCTTATATTTGTCTTAAAAATGTTCAGTGTAGATTTTCTAAACTTCTTCCTGAATTGTTCCATTTCACCTGTGAAGACTGAATTTTTGAATTGAAGTTTTCTAGATTGTTGAAAAGAAGTAACTGCACAGACTTAATCTAGGTTTTGAAGAAGTTTAAAAATATCAATGATCTTTCAATAGAAAGTGTGGTTCAATGTTTGAATATACAGCAAATCTAACAGGAGGTCATAGAAAAAAACACTTGAAAAAGCCCAAAGTTTAAAATCATCTTAACTCGACTCATTTTGTTACAATTTCACCGAAAGTATTGTTAAACAATTGTTTGATAAACACCATAGTTTCAACAGATTTAAAAACAGCCAAACTTACTGACAAACCAGCTACTATGAAAGTTTGATACTGTATTACAGTGAAATTGATTATTAAACAGCCTTGTATTATAAGTACTAGTTGTAAATTAATTAAATACCAGAAGTGACAGAAGATGACAAAACATGTGTAAGACAATTATTCACAGCATGGCATCTAGAAGATGCTGTTTTAAAAATATGTTTATAAGATTTTCAATCAGTTATTTGATCTCTGTTCAGAGTTGGTCTCTAATGTAACCTTGACTGTAAAGTGAAATTCATTCACTGTTTGTTCAATCTTCTATATGTGTAGGTGTCACTGAAGAAGTTTCACTCGGCAATCCCCAAAAAACATGTAATGTGTTATCAACAGAAGGTCTTAAAACACAGAGAACATTTCTACAGAATACTCTCGGCAAGATTTGCAAGTACAGAGGTAAGGCCCAAAGTTGTGAAAATGACACTGGAACTAGTATCATATCTTAAGCTTCAAACTGGTCAATTTTTTGCAAATTCAGTCATCAACAGCAGGGAGCTGAAATTTGTCTCCATTCTCGGTTTTCCAACCTTGAGGCATAGTTTCTAATTTTACATGTAATTTTCTATTATATTTCCATATACTGAACAGCATGGGTTTCATTTGAGGATTGAGTAAATACATCTCAGCATTATTATGGGTGTGAAATTTTTTAAATTATTTTATGAAGAATTTTCTCTATTTAATTCTTATATTTAAACTCCTAAATATTCCAAATCCTTAAAAAATATTATGACAACAATTAAATGTATGCATGGCAGTTGGATCAGCAGCAGTGATAACCGCGCAGTTGACAGCACACTGTTTACAAAATCACCAGTCAGTACAGTAAAACCCCTCATTAAGACCACCCTCATATTAAGACCACAATTTTAATGTCCCTTTTAACACTTTATTCAGAAATAAAGGCCAGTCAGCTTTTCAGGCCACTTTTTGTCCAGTCTGTGATGTTTTCTTATAAATTGGGTTTCACCATAACAGTTTTCAATCAATTTCAGTCATCAAGTCTGCCACCAGGATATATACCAGATGTCCCAATAGCCCCTCTTGATGACATCAGATCTGCACTGCCAGAGTTAAATGCCCTTGGTGAACCCACCCTGCAGAGTATGGGACTGGGAGGGAATGGACCAGCAGGATGCATTCAACAAATTCTTGAATTTTTACATGTAACTGTTGATGTTCCTTGGTGGGGAGCTATTGCTTTAGGTGAGACAAGGTTTTCAATAGTTTTTGACATCCCAAGGGTCACTTTGCCCCTGTTAGGCATTTTCAAAAACTTTGCGAGTCATATGTTGTATTCAGTGATCTTTGCTACTTGTAAAATTTTATAGACTTCAGTCATTTATTTGTAAAAGTTAAATACAAGTATTAATGTTTGAAATGCAATAAAAAAAAGCTTACTTTTCTATTTTCTTCAAACTTTCTTTCAAAATTAATTCTTGGTCAGAATTAAGTGGGGTCAAAAATAGAAAACTTCAAATTTACTAGCATCAAAGCACAAAATTCTGCATCAATTGAAATTCATGTGTGAACAACCCTATTTCTTTAAAATTTCCCCACCTGCAAGACCTACTTTATTAAATTGGTGAAACTTCTTTTACATGTACATACCATGAAAAATTCTATTATAATTATTTCAAACCTTTCTGTTATTAAAATTTCTTCTTTTAGTTAAGAATAGTGAAACGATTGTATTTATGGCATTTAATCTGGGTCTACACTGTTCACTTTTTAGCTCACCTGAGCACGAAGTGCTCATGGTGAGCTTTTGTGATCGCCTGATGTCCGTCGTCCGTCGTCCGTCCGTCCGTCCGTCCGTCGTCAACTTTTTCTTCAAACGACTTCTTCTCTGAAACGGCTTGGCCAATTTTGACGAAACTTGCCACGGATGTTCCTTGCATGAAGCTCTTCCAAAGTTGTTCAAAGAAATCAATTCCATGCAGAACTCTGGTTGCCATGGCAACCGAAAGGAAAAACTTTAAAAATCTTCTTGTCTGAAACCACAAGACCTAGAGCTTAGATATTTGGCATTTAGCATCCTCTAGTGGAACTCTACAAAGTTTGTTCAAATTATTTCCCTGGGGTCAAAATTGGCCCCGCCCCAGGGGTCACTTCATTTTACATAGACTTGTATAGGAAAAAGTTTAAAAATCTTCTTGTCTGAAACCACAAGGCCTAGAGCTTAGATATTTGGCATTTAGCATCCTCTAGTGGAACTCTACAAAGATTGTTCAAATTATTTCCCTGGGGTCAAAATTGGCCCCGCCCCAGGGGTCACTTCATTTTACATAGACTTATATAGGAAAAACTTTAAAAATCTTCTTGTCTGAAACCACAAGGCCTAGAGCTTAGATATTTGGCATTTAGCATCCTCTAGTGGAACTCTACAAAGATTGTTCAAATTATTCCCCTGGGGTCAAAATTGGCCCCGCCCCAGGGGTCACTTCATTTTGCATAGACTTATATAGGAAAAACTGTAAAAATCTTTTTGTCTGAAACCACAAGGCCTAGAGCTTAGATATTTGGCATTTTGAAACCTCTAGTGGAACTCTACAAAGATTGTTCAAATGATTTCCCTGGGGTCAAAATTGGCCCCGCCCCAGGGGTCACTTCATTTTGCATAGACTTATATAGAAAAAACTTTAAAAATCTTCTTGTCTGAAACCACAAGGCCTAGAGCTTAGATATTTGGCATTTAGCATCCTCTAGTGGAACTCTACAAAGATTGTTCAAATTATTCCCCAGGGGTCTAAATTTGCCCCGCCCCAGGGGTCACTTCATTTTATAAAGACTTGTATAGGAAAAACTTTAAAAATCTTCTTGTCTGAAACCACAAGGCCTAGAGTTAAGATATTTGGCATTTAGCACCCTCTAGTGGAACTCTACAATGATTGTTCAAATAATTTCCCTGGGGTCAAAATTGGCCCCGCCCCAGGGGTCACTTCATTTTACATAGACTTATATAGGTAAAACTTTAAAAATCTTGTCTGAAACCACAAGGCTTAGAGCTTAGATATTTGGCATTTAGCATCCTCTAGTGGAACTCTACAAAGATTGTTCAAATTATTTCCCAGGGGTCTAAATTGGCCCCGCCCCAGGGGTCACTTCATTTTATAAAGACTTGTATAGGAAAAACTTTAAAAATCTTCTTGTCTGAAACCACAAGGCCTACGGCTTAGATATTTGGCATTTAGCATCCTCTAGTGGAACTCTACAAAGATTGTTCAAATTATTTCCCTGGGGTCAAAATTAGCCCCACCCCAGGGGTCACTTCATTTTACATAGACTTATATAGGAAAAACTTTAAAAATCTTCTTGTCTGAAACCACAAGGCCTAGAGCTTAGATTATTGGCATTTAGCACTCTCTAGTGGAACTCTACAAATATTGTTCAAATGATTTCCCTGGGGTCAAAATTGGCCCCGCCCCAGGGGTCACTTCATTTTATATAGACTTGTATAGGAAAAACTTTAAAAATCTTCTTGTCTGAAACCACAAGGCCTAGAGCTTAGATATTTGGCATTTATCATCCTCTATTGGAACTCTACAAAGATTGTTCAAATTATTTTCCTGGGGTCAAAATTTGCCCCGCCCCAGGGGTCACTTCATTTTACATAGACTTGTATAGGCAAAACTTTAAAAATCTTCTTGTCTGAAACCACAAGCAGAGAGTACTTTTGTACTCAGGTGAGCGATATAGGGCCATCATGGCCCTCTTGTTGATTTATTAGGTTATTTCTGACCAGAAGGCAAACATTGAAAATCATGGTCAAATTGCAGCGATGTAGACTGTTTGCACATGCAATACAATGTGAATATCTTTAGCAAAGTTTTAAGATGAATATATAATGCCTTGATTGCAATTTTCAGGTGCTGTTGTTATCAGAACAATTTTATTCCCTTTGATGATTTATCAGAGAAAAGTGGCGATCAATTTCCGGAATCACATGCCAACAATTGCCAGATTACAACAGAAAATTTCAGATGCTAAAACAGTTGGGAATAATGTTGAAAGTAAGTTTACAGTTAAGTATTTCATCAGTCAGGTCTTGAAATTTATATATTATTGAACCCTTAACTTATGAAATATGGCCTATACCATGCCTTCACAGTATGATCTGGATCTACACTGTCTGTTTCTTGGTTAGAAGTAATCTAATGTATCTAAGGGCAAACAGTGTAAATCCTTATCAGACTGCACAGATGTGCAAGTTGATCTCGATCTAAACTGGTCATAGGATAAAAGCTGTATCCATGGAGTTATGGGTTAAATAGTTGCAATTGAGTCGATAAAACCCCTTTAAACATTTTTGGGCTAAAGTTGTTCTTGTTACTGCAGATATTGGTACATCCAATTTATAAGTTCAACACAATTAATCATGTTTTTTAACAATCTTGGCCATTTTTGTTAGAATGGAAAATAGTGGAGTGATTATCGGCCTTTAACTTGTTTAGTCAGCAACATAAATATCGAAGTGAAAAATGGCACACTTTTTTGTGGGAACTTCTTGCTCAAATTTCATTTCACTAGTCAAAGAATTGTGCACATTCTAAAAGTGTAAGTGACTCACCTTTAGCAAATGTTTTTCATCATTTTGCAAAATGAACAGTCTAAAGAAAGAAATTCATTGCAGCAAAGTGCAGGATGAGTGTATTTTTTGTTATTTTGTTTCAGTGTCAAAAAGAACAATAGAACTGACAGATTATATGAAAAGAAATGATATAAAGTTCAGAAGAATGCTTGTGATGCCAGTTGTACAGGTCAGTATGTGCGATGAGCAGTGAGAAAACAAGGCTTAGTGTCTTAGTGATCAGTGTAGACCCTGATCAAATTGCTAACTTGCACAGTGCCCAAGGTTATCAAACTGAGCATGGAAACCGATGCATTTAGAGTTATTCTCTGACTGAATGACAAACAGTGTAGACCCTGACCATACTGCAGACTCTCATTGGTCTGAAAGCATCAAAACTGTTTTCTAGATGCCTTTAGAGTGATTTTCTGACTGAATGCTGAACAGTTTAAACCTTGATCATATTGCAGACTTGCATGGGTCTGAAAACATAGAAAGTTTTATCTATATGCATTTTGAGTTCTTCTCTGAATGGCTAACAATGTAGACCTTCATCTGTACATCAAGTACACTGGCCTTAAGACCCAATCTGTCATGGTGCGTCAATACATATTTCAGAATATTTATAACTAGAATCATCAAAATCAATTGTGTTACTTCATTAAGTTTGTTTCTGTGATCGGGTCATAAAATTGGTATGCTCATAATTATCATTATTATTAATACATGCTCGTGTGCTTCTGTTGTCAATATAAAATAGCCATGACATATTTTTCCTATATAACAATACTTGCTATAAATATAAACTAATACAACTTGCTAATACAAACTAATACATTTTATTATAGCACAGCTTAAATTAGTTCATGCCCAAAAATGTGACAAGTGGGTAACCTTGCAAAATAATATATTTAATTTTCAGGTTCCGATATTGTTATCAGTTTATCAAGCTATCACAAAGATGAGCAATCTTCCAGTAGAGAGTATGAAGGTGGGTGGTATATCTTGGTTCACAGATCTCACCGTACCGGATCCCTACTATATCCTACCAGCAGTCACATCACTGTCCATTCTAGCCATGTTAGAGGTTAGTAGCATGCTTATGCCAGATTCAATGTTCTACCATAGATAGTTTATTGTTAACATGTTAAAATGTAATTTGTTTATCTCTATCTTTTAAACTTAAAAATTATCATTATAACAAAAGTCAACAAACCATTGCTGAAACGGGAATTGGAGATGAGTTATCAGTAAACAGTTATACAGCAGTAGAACGGCCTTTTCAGTCACACTACTGCATGCCAATTAAATTAAAATTTTGATATGACAATGTTATTTGTTCCTGATATTTCAGCTGGGAGCTGAGTCTCAGAAGACACAGGACATGTCACATGCCATCAAGTGGACGATGAGAGCTATGCCTGCAGTTGTCTTTCTTTTCACATGTAAATTTGCATCGGTAAGTCTGTAAATATCTTGACTATTTGTAATAAAATTTTAATGATCCTGGACCCTTGATCTGTTAAATTTTTCTAAGTCAACATTAACAACATGTGAACGCTGTAGCCCTACCCAGAGCATCGGAAGAGCAGGTATGTAGGGAAGGGAAAATTTTATTTCTAACCTGTTTTAAAGAGTAAATTACTTTAAACACCCAAAATATCAAATTAGAGTCAGGTCAAATTTGAAAGGTTGGTCAGGCAAATGCTAACAAAAAATATTTGAATAAGGGCAAATGTTTATTCTTGTTAAATGCATTAGAAATAAGCCAAACAACATTAAATCATTGCTATATTTCAGCTAGCATCTAATGAAAGAAACTGCAAATTACACGTAAACAAAATTTTGCCTATTTGGTTTTTCTAAATGGTGTAACCCTGTACTCAATGTACAAATTCTTGTTTTCAGGGAATAGCTTTCTATTGGTCCGTCAACAATGTGATCAGTTTAATAACAGTACAGATTCTCAAACAGCCGAGAGTGAAGAAGTTTTTCCGAATGCCAGATGAAGTCATTCACAAAAAGGAAATCCGAGAAAAACAAGGTTTTGTGGAAGGTTTCAGAGAAAGTAAGGAAGATTACCATCACTGTCCTGCAGTAGAAATTTGCTATTTTTCTTTTTCAACTGTGCCCAAGATCATTAAACTAAATCTGGAGACCAGTCTCAAATCTCAAACATCTGATTGGCTGAAATGGCAACTGGTCACCATTTCAGCCAATCAGATACTTGAAATTTGAGACTAGTTTCCACATTCAGGTTTATAAACTTTGGCCCTGGACTGGTATATAAAACATACAAAACACATATTTAATACCTGTTTATGGGTTGAATTTAGTGTTAAAATAGCTGTTTTTTTCCAAAATTTTCTAAAATTTCTTTGATTCAAAGCATAGTATATAATTTCCATTTCTACATTCAGAGGTAACAGTTTGAAATAATGTGAAAACCATATAGTTGAATACTAATTACCATATAAGTTGTTTGTTCTTTCATACATTTCGTCTAATAATTTTTTATATTAGAATATGGATCAGTGGAGAAAACATTTATTATTTATTTCATTTTGTTTTTAGTTTTTGATAAATATCAATCACCAGACATTTATTATTTAGCAGTATTTCATTGGATCTCCACCAAAATAAAAGTCCATAAGGATTTCTACTTGATTACAAAGACCACATGTCTGGTTTTCTAAAGGGATTTGGTGGTATTTATTAATAGACTTGACTGTATGCAACAATTTAAATTCTTTAATTATTCAAATTAATAAGTTGTGTGGGGTAAAACAACTCCTTTACATTTCTAAATTCTGTTTTACTAGATAAACATTGAGCAGCCAATCCAACTGTTTCAGTGTACCAGAACTCCAAGATAGCATCCGAGGCCAGCCAAAGGCGCCATTTTGATGACATGGCATTCAAGAAGGCGGGAGTTGGACCAGTGCCAAAAACCTACAGATATGACCCTACAAAGCAGCAGAAGAAAGTGTCGTCTGCTTCTGGAGGAAGCTAGTTCTGTGATTGGATTATTATTGTTATAATTTTGTTAGTGCATCTGTGCAGTGCTCCAAACAAGTTTAAAAAAACATCTCATTTTTTTCAGTGACATACTAAAACTAAATAGGAAAGACTTAACTCCTTTGTCAAAGCAAAACTGAAAATTTGTGTCACATTTAAAAAAGACTTAATTATAAAGTCTAGAAACAAGACACGTTTTTGTTAAATGTCTTATAGTTTATTGTGTACCAGTGCGAGTGGTCTACATTAAAATAGAACAAGGCTAGTTGTTGGCCAATAGGCCCAATACAGTTATTTAGTAGGATTAATAAATACAATGTTCAAAGATCAATAATTCAGTTTGAACCCAATTTACAAAATACAGTAAAACTTCGAAAACTTGAACATCGAAAACTCGAGCACTCGAGAAAACTCGATGTAGATATGATGGTCCCGGCAATTTTCATATATATTCTATATAAAAATACCAAGGAAAACTCGAACTTCGATAACTCGAAATCTCGAGGACAGGTGTCGGTCCCTTGAAGCATATTTCTTTTTTGTTTACATTGGAAAACTCGAGTAATAAACAACCAATAAATTTTTCGCACCTCTTGAGAGTAATTGGTACATAGTGACACGTAGTTTTCACACGTTCGGACGGGCTCGTTTTGCCAGTTTTTATTGATCCAATTAAAAAAATCAGATGAAAGAAAATAATTTTATGATCACTCCTTAGACGGATGCATTGAGACGATAATTAATTTAAATTGGATAAATTTTATCTCATCTAAAAGAATATGAAACGAGGAAATATGTATGTTTGTAAGTTGACGGGACCTAGTAATTTTACATGCATATAAAGATTACGACGCACCTTTTGTAACAAAGTATACTAGTTCTCGGACAAATTCAACATGAAATGTTTAAAAGGCCATTTTCTTGAAGAAAAAAAAAACAACATCAAAAACCTTTTCAAAGAGATATAACTGTTTAACAAAATAAAGTGTCAAATGAATCATTTAATAATTTAGGCGATATTCCAATAACGTAGTCAACAATTAGGTCACAAACATGCGTTTATACGACTTGACTGAAAGAAATCAGACCTCATAAAGAAAAACCTCGAAAACTCGAGAACCATGGAAAACTCGAACATTTTCAAAATCCCCCCAAGTATTCGAGTTTTCGAAGATTAACTGTAGCATTATTGATGATACCTGGCCATGTGATATAACTGACTGTACTCCTGAAAATCACACCGACCTTTTAGTTTAGCAAGTCATTCTGAAACCAACTGTATCATGAGGTAGTGAACAAACCAGGACTGGAAGTTATAAAGCCAAGATTGGAAACCAGTCTCAACTCTCAAGCATCTGATTGGCTGAATTGGCGACTGGTTGCCATTTCAGCCAATCAGATGCTTGAGATTTGAGACTGGTTTCCAAACTCAGTTTTATAACCTTCAACCCTGTTTATACATGTAAACAAAAATCACTCATTTATATATGTCAGTCTTAATAAAGTTTCACCGATTTAAAACTTGGTTAGAAAAATATTGGCTTGCAGTGTCCATCACCAATACCAAGTGCTGTTCCTGACAAAAATATTGAGATTTATCAAGCTTCTTAATAGTGTCCATTTATTGTACAATTTACATTGCTTATGTCAAGAATTGTTCATTCAGTTGTGGCTGATAATGACTTAGATAGATTTAAAACATGATATGATTCTAAAATACCAGGCAAGACCTGTATGATGCAATTAAAAGAAATTTTACACTGTTGAGTGCAGAAATGTAAAATTGCAGTATGCACATTTATTGGAGATGCCAGCATCTTATTTCTTTAATGTCTGTTGAAGAAACATATTGAATCAAAGCACTGAAAGTGCTGGAAGCCGGCGGATCGTAAACATAATCAAAATAAAACAACCCCATGATGTGCAATGTAACAGGACTTCCAGTTTTATTCCAGTCATTGTAAATATATAATATCTGAACAGAATGAAGAAACTCCTATGGAAGACATATGTCATTTGCTTGCAAAAATGCACAAACCACTCATAATAAAACTGGTCAAAATATTTAACAAGATGGTCCATAGGACCCTATGTCGCTCACCTGTCAACAACTGCTCAAGAGTCAGTGGATGCGAATGCAATTGCCATAATAGCTTTCTTTGGCTCTTTCAATGGCCATAACTCTGGAATCCCTTATGGAATCTAGCCGGTTCAAGAAAGGAACCAAGATCTTATAGTAACTCAATTATTGTACAAGTCTGATTAAATGCAAATCAAAAATGAAGCTGCTTTTGTGCAGACAGGATCTAAATAGTTTATTTTGGCACTTAACTCCGGAACCCATAATGCAAGATTGCAATTTCAAGAAAGGAACTAAGATGTTATGGTAATGGAAGTGAATATCAGACCAAAATTAAGACCACTCGAGTGCAGACAAGCTTTTCTTATAACTTGACCAAGTGATCTAGTTTCAAGATCATATGACCCAGTTGCGAAACTGACCTAGATATCATTGAGATAAACATTTTGACCAAGCTTGAAGAAGATCTGACCAAAATTAAGACCTCTCGACTGCAGACAAGGTTTTTCTATAATTTGACCTAGTGACCTAGTTTTCAAGGTCACATGACCCAGTTTTTAATCCGACCTAGATATCATTGAGATAAACATTCTGACCAAATTTGAAGAAGATCTGATAAAAATTAAGCAGCTAGAGGACTGACAACAATTGTGAATGGATGCAGGACAAAAGGTGATTACAAAAGTTCACCCTGTCACTATTTGACAGATGAGCTAAAAAGTAATTTTAGGAGAACTACTGAAATAAATGAAAAAAGGAACATTAAAAGCAATCGAACTGGACAAATACAGGTCATGTTTGATCAAGCAATATCAGAATAAAATGCATCACTGTCTAGAATGCCTAGCCATGGTTGTAATGCAACTCAATATTTACACAAGTACCAATTTTAGTTCATTCCAAACAGTGGAGTGCATGTCAGGATGCTAAACAGTAGTTGAACTTGACGACGGTAATATAATTTTATATCCATTCTTTATAGCAATATATCACAACTTAGGGCAATGCCAATGCCTTATAATTTCATTTAGTAAATGAGAGAGGCACAACAAATGTTTTGTGTCAATTAAAGTATGAAAATTGTTGGGTTAGCAAAATTATATTTATTTCTTATATTATTATTACTTATTTCTTTTCTTTGTATTTCTCTTTATTATTTCCACTTTCAAAGTAATTACACAGGGAGTCAGGGACCCTGTGAAAGGCTATTTGATCTTGGTTTTATGTAGAACAATGTGTCACAGGGAGTCAGCATTATGTTAATGTAATCATATTTTAATGGTGTCCAACCTAATAAATTAGATAAAGGGGCTCTGTATATTCATTTCATTAGCACAGCCCTTAACAGACACTCTCCCCCCACTGTTAACTGTGAACTCTAGACTTTTTTAATGCATGTGAGGCATCCATCTTATCTGAATCCACACACTTTAATTCTTGATCCAGTGATTTCAATTGATGCAGATTCTTGCATCTTAATGCAAACAAATTTGATATTTTTTCCACTTTTGACCCCACCTAATTTTGAGCTTGGGGTAATTTTGATTGACAAAAACCTTTAAAAAGTGATTTATTTTTGCAATAATGAGGATAAGTATTTAGGAAATTGCATTTTTAATATGAAGTTAGCACTTAATTAAGTCTTGCAAATTAATTTTAAGTAATACATGTGTAAGTATCACTTAATACAAGATATGACTTGTGAAGATCTGGTTTTGACCCATTGAAAATCTCATCAGGGGTCAAATGACACCTGGTTTTCAAAAGCAACTGCTTGATCAGAAAGTACATGTATCTAAAAGATCTAAACATGAACAGACTTCACTGACCAGCCTCCGCTGATATTCAAGTTGATATGGTCTAACCTTGTCAAACAAGGAATAAAAGTTGTATCCATGTAGGCCCCTTTATACTTATGCATAATAATTTATGTCTACTAAGATGGAAAAATTAGACATAAAACATGGAATACTTGTGTTTTGCACAGAAAATTCATTTCTAACTTTAACCCTTAACTCCAATTAATATGAACCTTAAGTTTATGGCATGGGCAGTGTAGAATTAGATCACCCTGCATCTCTGTGCTGTTTGATCAGGATCTGCACTGTTCAATTTAAGATTAATAAAATTAAGGTTATTTCTAAACAAGATGTGACCAGTGTAGGTCCTGATCAGATGACACAAATATTTAGTCTGATCCGGATCTACACTAGATGCACATGTGATAAAGGCATATACATTGTATATGGCAGAAAGGGGCTGTATATCAATCAGTATTTGTTATGCCCATTAGAATGAACAATCTTTCTTAATGAATATTATCATCTTCAACTAAAATCTATTTCAGAAATTACTCTACTTCATAAAGCTATTTCAGTTACTAACTAAGTCAATGCGATAATATATTGCTAGTCAGAAATATTAACACTTTATATGCCATATTAATTTAACTAAATAAAAAATTTATAAGAAGATATAATTCAGGGACATTAGATGCAGATTCTTGCATTTTGATGCAAGCATATTTTTTTTTTCAAATTTAACACCCCCACCATTTTGAGTTTGGGGTCATTTTGATGTTGGAGAATTTAAATAAGTGGTCAATTTTTGCAATAATAGTGATTAATATTGTGCACATGTCTATTGCATTTTAACCCTTTACTTTTGGCTGATTGTGAATCCACTAAAATGAGGTGGAAATGACTTTTCAGATTTAGCACATAGAGTAACCATGGATAAGAAATATATTTTATTTTAAATATGTTTTTTCCCAAGCTCAGAATATGATGGGGTCAAATGTGGGAAAAAACTTATTTGCTTACGTCAAAATGCAAGAATCTGCATACAGATCTATTGATAATTGAAACGCCTGAGGTGGGAAATCAAGTCAGTGGTTAATTTGCAAGTTTATTCTACACCGATATAAATTTGTCTTAAAAAAGTGAGATTGTCTTTTTGGATACCTTGGGAAAACTAGGTAATTTTAACATTAAAAATACTGGTTTCCCTAGGCTATGTGGTAGATAAATCAAATAAATTTCAACAATTTTGAGCAACAAAAGCTTTTCCAAGGACCAAAATAGAAGGTGCTGCATTATTTGAGTTCATATCTGGGACCTACTCAATATATCTGGGCGGTCTTAAAGCTTGGCCGTTTGTCTCTGACTGCAGGCCTTATAGTCTGCATGTCCCATCTGTTTAGTTCATTAATCTGGGCCAAATCACCCGGCCATATTGTCTGCATATGTTTGAAGCTTACTAAGCTAATTTCAGCTATTCTTACAAACAAATAAAACTATTTACCTTGTAAAGACCTGTAAATCTGGATGGTGTAATTGCCGGTGTGATACGGAACTTTGTTTTCCAAAGTGCTTGAACATGTTGAAGTGTCTATCTTTACATCCTCACCAGAAAATGTAAACAATATTCAGATGTGTGTTCATGCAGCTGGTTGATACAAATCATCAAATGCAAAATATGCCAAACATTTAAAGTAAAGTTGATTGCACATTTATGCATACAATGACTGCTTCGTGCAATTTTTGGAATACAGTTGAAACAGTTTCAAAACTCTTCCTGACCTTTCGGAAATTACACAGTGTCTGTAATAAATATTTGTCGATGTTTGTGTTTAAATTTTGTAATCCTTCCAGGATTTCGCGGAGTCATGTTAATTCCACTTCCGAAAAAAACACATTTGGCATCATTCTCATGATTTTCACAATTAAAATTCGCACAAAACATTAGCTAGACAGCCCATAGAGCGCTCTATTTGTTGAAACAAAATCTTCGAAAATGTTTAATGTTTTAGGTAAACACAATTGAGGGGAGATCACTGGAGGTGTGTGTAGTTTGGGCTAAACCCCATACGTGTTACGTAACAAAACGTAAAACTGTCGACACGTTATATATTTTGAATAAATCAAAAATACATCCCTCAAAATACTGAAACACTTCAACATTTTTGCAATGCGTCTGCGTTCAGAATATGCGTTCAGAATATTGCCATTTGACGGTGCATAGAATCACCGAAAACAACCAAATAACCGAAAAGACCGAAAAAGGGACCGAATATGATTAAAAATTGAATTTAAACATAAATGCTATTTATTTTAAAAGTGTTATTGGGTACAAAAATAATGTTTTTGGGTACACTTTTCTGTCTTTTTCGGTGTTTTCGGTTATGTTGGTCTTAGTCGGTGTTTTGGGGTAGTTTTCGGTAAATCTATTCACCCGCCATATTACGTCATTTTGATTGTATTACACATACGCAGTTTATTTGATTATATATATCGATATTATCAGTACGCCTTCGTTGCTTTCATTGAGTAAGAGTTTTACTGATTATTCTTTAAAAGCAATCAATTTAAATGATCGTTAACAACTGATTTTCTATGATTGCTTTTGGAACTCTTTTCTGACGTCTACCAGAAGCTGTACTTCGACTTTTTCATTTGAGCGCACCTGCTGAAAGGTCTGTGATTTCGAATTGCGGTTTCTTTAGCCTGCGGCTATATAGCCGCCGGCTAAAAATGAATGAAGCAACAATAATAAATTGATTAAAGTATTTTATTTGTAGTATGAAATCACATCACTATAGAAATTGTTTAATAATCATTGTAAGAGATCTAAACGATTTTCAAGACTCAGTTTATAAAAATAAAAGAAAAAAACTTGGGAGGACTTCTTTTAAATAATACATATTGCATTTCTGCATTCCTTTGTCAGCAACCCTCTCTCAAAGCTTAAAAAAACCAACATTTTCTTACAACTGAAACCCATATTATTCTGTTATCAGTTTTAAGCTCTATCTTGAACCTGAGCCCAAGATCATAAAACTAAATTTGTAGACCAGTCTCAAATCTCAAAGAATCTGATTTAACCAGTTGCCATTTCAGCCAATCAGATGCTTGAGATCTAAGACTGGTCTGGAAATTAAGTTTTACGACCTTGGGCCCAGGTTTTTTTCCTCAAGGACTAAGTAAGAGAGAGGGAAACTGCTCCAAATAGACCAGTGCCACTGATATTATTTAACCATTTCCTCCATATATATGCATTTTTAATCATGTGCGATGAGTGTAGATAAAGATCAGCCGGAACATCCGTGCCGTCTAATCAGGATCTGCACTGGTCGCATTTTGGTCAGAAATAACCTAATGAATCAAAAAGCGAACAGTACAGATCCTGATCTGACAGCACGAATGTGCTGGCTGATCTGGATCTACACTGTTCGTCAAGGCAATAGAGGTGTGTCTATGGAGGAAAAGGTACAACTTATATAGCTCTCAAATTATTAAGAGAATAAGCTATTTTGTCTAACCCTTTAAATGTGAAAATTTGTAGTCAATATAACAATAACATATTCCAATAGTTTTTCAACAGTTCTTCAAATGCAAGCATTGACCTTTATTTATTATCAAATATATTTAAATACAGTAACAACCCTCAATAAGACCCCCTGAAATTAAGACCACCCCAGTATCCAGACACTTCACTGCCTCAATTCACAGATCAGCACTATATTCCACCCCGAAATAAAAACCACCCCACTGATAGAACTACTTTTTCCCAATCCCAATGGTGGAAGTAATAGTGGGGTTTCACTGTATAAGCAGACAGATCTGGTAACAGACGGGTGTCTCTTAATGTGCCTGTTGACATTATTGGGCAATATCAAGTTGTCTTGCATTAGATACAGCAGTTCTTTATATTGCCTCAGTCCCTCCAGGAGACTTCAACTTCATCTGTTCTAAACCTGGAAAGTAGAGGAATACATAAATATACTCAACAAAAATAGAAACCTGACACTTTATATTTGGTGTATTTTCCTGGAATCAGATTTAAAGCTAATTGAATTGTGGTATGTAATAAAAATTGTGCATGTTTTGAACTTAATTATGCATTTTGATATTTTTGGTGCATGAAACAAGTGATTCAGTGGTTATTTTCTTTTGGATGATGCAAAAATATATAGATTTTGAATATGCACCTCATACTTATTCAAAGTTACAGTGTCAGGTTTCTTTTTTTGTTGAGTATACATTAATCATTTATCAATTTCCAGTAGATTCCGACTAACAGATTGAATTCAACTGTTGAAATAGTAATACTTAATATATTACTTTCAAAATAGTTTTTAACCCCTGCCCTTCCCAACTCTCTTCAATTAGTATTGTACTGAGCCACCAAATGCCCAGTGTAATAATATTCTCAACATGATGCCCATCATACATTGTTGTTTTCGAGTTGTTATCTTGAAAGCTGTAGCTAAATCTGGCTATACACTGTCCACAAATGTGACTCAAATTGTTACACTTTGATTGAAGATGAGTCTCTGATCACAATCATCCCATTGGTTAAAATGCAGGCTATTCCTTATTTCAACCAATTTAATGCTTGAAATTTGTGACTAGTCTCAAGTTTAAGCAAAGTGCTTTATAGCTGAAGTTTGTGGATTTTTGTGTTGTATCCTCATACCTTTGTGTACATGAGGTTTCTTCTAGCGGTGTTGTTTGTCCAGATTTGTACATCAGATAACCAGCTTGAGCTATCATAGCGCCATTGTCAATACAAAATCTGAAATGCACAAAATTGCTCATTTTAAGTAAGCAAATTGCTACCTTTAGAAATGTTTCTAACTGCTCCTTGATAAAGAAGCAGCTCCGTTAAGGTCAAATAATGGCATAAAAATCCAATAAACAATTCTATTTTGATAGTTGTAAATTTTAATGCCTTTGTGTTCATAAAATAAGTACATGATATTCGTTAATTTCAAATCAATTAGTTTTAAATCACTTGTTTGAAAGGTCATTGGAACTGCTGTAAATGTAGAAAATTAGCTAAACACTATAAAATGTCCATTTCTCAGCTACTTTCGAACCTTTTGCATTATATTTAAGACAGTAATATCAGAAACATTAAATGAAACGAGTATTTATTGTACAAAATGTATTGTTTAACCCTTTCCTCCACCTTTATTGCGTGGGCCAACAATGTAGATCCAGATCTGCCAACACATCCATGCCGTCTGATCAGGATATGCACTTTTGCAGTTCACTTTTTGATTTATTGTGTTATTTCTGACCAAAAAAGCCACCAATGCAGATCCTGATCAGACAGCATGGATTTGCCAGCTGATCGGATCTACACTCTTTGCACATGCAATAAAAATGTGTATATAAGGAGGAAATGGTTAAGACAGATATATCAGAAACATTAATGAAACAAGATAAGGAAAATAATAATGAAAATAAAAAAAATCATTTTAGACACATAAAAACCTTGATTTCAGGCATAAAAACTTTCACCCATGGGTATGCAATATTAAGGAGTATTCACCACTTGGCAGTATTATCAACACAATCAAAATCACTGTACAGTACCACTAATCATCAGGTAGGTATTATTACTTTTAAAAACATTTTATAAGCTTTTCAAACATTTTCATAGCACTTTAATGTCATAAACATTATAAATCCCCACCTCTACCACTACTGGTTTAAGGACTTCGAAAAAGTAACTACAACAACATACAAGTGAAAACATGTTTATTTATAAACTGCACATTTTTTTAACAGTTTTTTACACCTTTCATGAGTAGCATACAGTTATGCTAATCTTTCATATTATTCAACACACTCACAAATATATCTATAACAACTATAATTAAGCACAAATAAATCTGTAAGCATACCTAAAGCTTTCTGTTACACATTTTTAAAGCCAAATAAAGTCAAATTTCCCACCCTCTCAAATTAACGGGTCTACACAAAAAACTCAGATTTTGGTGGCAAAGTAGGGCAACTGTCTTATAAGCGGATTGCCTTATAAGTGGGTATATGTGGTACAACAGAATGGACTCAGAAAAAGAACTCCAAATACCAGACAAGTGAAAACATGTTTATTGTATAGAATTCGCAATGATACAAAGAGATAACCCTTTCCTCCATAGACACGACTTTATTGTGTGGGCGAACAGTGTAGATCCAGATCAGCCAGCACATTCATGCCATCAGGATCTGCACTGTACGCTTTATGATTCCGTAGGTTATTTCTGACTAAAATGCAACCAGTGCAGATCCTGATCAGACAGCACGGATGTGCCGGCTGATCTGGATCTACACTGGTTGCACATGCATAAAAGTATGTATATATGGAGGAAAGGGTTAACAGACATGTATACCTCTCATCTGTAGCATACAGTAATGCTCCTCTTTCTTTGGCCATTATTCCCATCATTTCCTGCAATCTTTCATTACCTGGTTAGTTAAAGGAAAAACAATTTAATTGATTTGATTTACAGGTTAATTGTATAATAATTCATTTATTATACAAATAACCTGTTAATCATGCAAAGTAAGAACAGCTAATGAAAAAGTCCTATCTAACACCCCAGTTACATGGAGCCTTTCGTGAGTGATCGGTAGTGTTCTTTTCCACATTATGGAAATTACCAACAACTTAGTATTTTAACACTTATATCACCTATTGGTCACATGTTTTGCACCTATAACTGTAACTGGGAGGATAATTTTTGTTGGTGAAAAATTACCAATTGGGATTTTTAAATATGTTAAAAATTGATTGATAAAAATATTTTACAAACAACCGATTAACAACCTGTCTACACCTGATTTTCTTTCAAAGGACACCGATAAGCAACAAATGAACTTACCAATAATGGAAAATAGATGAGAATTTAAACAAGGGTTTTTCGATGGTAATGATTGGGGATTAATAGGGATTCAGTCTGCGATTAATTGATTGCAGCCATCAAGTCATTGGTGATGTTATTCAGTCAATTGCAAACAAGTCATTGATTCTCACCACTAAAACATATTGTTTTAACCCTTTCCTATTTATATATGCATGTGTGACTAGTGTAGATCTGATCAGGATCTGCACTGGTCGCATTTTGGTCAGAAATAACCTAACGAATCATAAAGGGAACAGTTGAGATCCTTAAAGGTGTATCTATGAAGGAAAGGGTTAACCAAAAAACGACAGAAACCTTTTTCACAAGATATACAAGCTCTTAACCCATTTCTCCATATAAATTGCATATATATATCAAGTAATGGGTTAATCACCGATATCACAGATCAAACAAAGATTAATAATATGAATCAATGGCCACCTCTTCTTTAAGAATTTAGAAGATTTGCTGACAGCCAAGATTTCCCGAGCCCAACATTATTAAACCAGACCGGAGACAAGTTTCTGATGAAAAGCATGATCCTATTGGGTGAAAATGAGATCAGTAAACAAATTGACCTATCAAGGACTAGAGTTTTGATGCTGGTCTCCAGTCTTAGTTGTATGGTCTTGGAGCCCTGGACTTCATACTTACACCCTACCCCACCCACTATGAGAACCTCCTGGGACCCACAGTGGGCCATTGCGCGCTCAGTAATTTCAACCAACATGGCGAACACTGTCTCTTGAAGAGAAAAACACAGATCTTCAGGGCTGTACTCGCCACTTTCTATCAATCCTGGTGCCTTCTCCTAATAAAAGTGCAAACATGTCTGTTTTTTAAACTGCATACTCTGTTATCACTATATTTGCAGGGGTTTAACCCTTTCCTCCATAGATACACCTTTATTGCGTGGGCAAACATTGCAAACATCCAGATCAGCCGGAACATCCGTGATGTCTTATCAGGATCTAAACTGTTCCCTTTTTGATTCATTAGGTTATTTCTGACCAAAATGTGATCAGTTCAGATCCTGATCAGATGGCAAGGATGTGCCAGCTGATCTGGATCTACACTGGTCACAAATGCGTAAAAATGCGTATTTATGGAGGAAAGGGTTAATTTTTGTGTATTTCACACTAGGAAAAGTGTACAAAATCAATCCCAAGCAAAACCAAATCACTGAATATCTAATAGTATAGATATCTAATAGTATATGAATAATATGCACAAATTTAACCCCACAAGAAATCGCTTTTTATTGCTTTTGTGCAATATTTGATCCCTGCGAAATAAAATGATAAGTCAAAAACAGTATGTCAAATAAACATGATATATTAACCCTTTCCTGGATATATGCGCATTTTTACGCGTGTGCGACCAGTGTAGATCCTGATCAGCCGGCACATCCGCATTTTGGTCAGAAATAACCTAATGAATCAAGAAGCGAACAGTTTAGATCCTGATCAGATGGCATGAATGTGCTGGCTGATCTGGATCTAAATTGTTCGCCCTAGCAATAAAGGTGTGTCTGTACAGGAAAGGGTTAACAAATTAATTAAGACATTGCGAAATCTGCTCCAATTCTCCATCTTTAAAATTATTTACCTCAATATATGACAGCAATCCAGAAAACGACACATCCATTCCTTTCACAGCATATGGAAGCTCCAGAAATTTCTTTCCTCTGTTAACAGCAAATAATTAATGAGTGAATTGGTTACTAATTGTAATTTTCAGAAAAAAACTGCAGCTATAATTGTATAAAAAACATTTGGATTGTTTTCTTGAAATGTTATTTATATTCTGATGAACACAAATAGATATCTACCTAATTCATAAGTTTTTACTCCTAAATCATCTATATAATTATTTTGTCACAACAACTTTTAGAAACACTTGTCGGAACCGAAATATTTTTAACAGCATTTGGTGGCAAAATACTTGTATGTATTGATCTAGCAAATCAAACATTGACCATGGTCAAACAGTTTATGAGTGTCTTTTATTGTAGAAATCCTTTTATTGCAAAATGAAAGCAGTTTCAAGAAAGCACTTTATGACGGAAATGTATAAATATTTTACAGTGAGCACTTGCCTTAACCCCTAACTCCATAAATACACATTTATTGCCTGGGCAAAGAGTGTAGATCCAGATCAGATCTGTGAAATCTGATCAGGATCCAAACTGTTTACTCCTTGATCAGAAATAACCTAATAAAACAAAATGACTAGATGGGTGTTCAGTTGAACACTTGTGTCGCCCTCTGGTGCTATGTCGGAATAAAAATGCAAGTACAAAAAGGGGCATAACTCCATCAAATGTAAGTTGACCTAAAGAATTTGGCATCATCATGAGCGTGTTGTCATAAGCAATATAATTTGAAAGTTTGATGTAAAAATATTAAGAAATGACAAAGTTATAGCCAACGTTAAGTTTTCGTGTAAAAATCCAAGTACAAAAGGGGTCATAACTCCATCAAATGTGACCTTGACCTTGAGAATTTGGCATCATCTCGAGCGTGTTGTCATCAGCAATATAATTTGAAAGTTTGATGAAAAAATATTAAGAAATGACAAAGTTATAGCCAATGTTAAGTTTTTGTATCTAAATCCAAGTAGAAAAAGGGGCATAATTCCATCAAATGTGACCTTGACCTTGAGAATTTGGCATCATCTCGAGCGTGTTGTCATAAGCAATGTAATTTGAAAGTTTGATAAAGAAATATTAAGAAAGGGCAAAGTTATAGCCAACGTTAATTTTTCGTGATGGACCGCCGGACGGACGGACTGATGGACGGACAAAGCGGTCCCTATGTATCGCCATTTCTTCGAAAGGGCGACACAAAAATAGTGTAGATCCTGATCAGACAGCACAGATGCACAAGCTGATTTGGATCCACACTGTTCACACAAGCAATTAAAGATGTATATATGGAGCAAAAGGTTAAAACTTCTCACTTTTGGAGACTAGATGGGTGTTCTGTTGAAAACTTGTGTCGCCCTATGGTATTACTTAGAAGTAAAAATGCAAGTACAAAAAGTGGCATAACTCCATCTTGACCTAAAAAACTTGGCATCATCACAAGTGTGTTGTCTTGAGCAACATAATTTGAAAGGTTGATAAAAAATATTAATAAATAGCAAAGTTAAAGCCAGCATTAAGATTTTGTGTAAAAATCCATGTACAAAAAGGAGCATAACTCCATCAAATGTATCCTTGGTGTAAAAAATTTGGCATCATCATGAGCCTGTTGTCATAACCAATATAATTTGAATGTTTGATGAAGAAATATTGAGAAATGGCAAAGTTATACCCAATGTTAAGTTTTGATGTGAAAATCAAAGTACCGGTACAAACAAGGGCATAACTCCATTAAAATGTGAACTTGATCTTGTCGGACATAAAAAGTGAGACCTATGCATCACCTTTTCTTTAAAAGGACGACACAACAAAACCTTATGATCTATTACAGAGACTGTTAACCAGTCTGTTACCTTTTGTAGCTGATTGGTTCTGCGGGTTCGAGACCCACCAGGGATGAGGTTCGTCTGCAGTTTCCTCAATCCACATTCGGCGTGAGTACTGGTTGGAAACCCAGGAAGCAGTCATCAAGCGTGATTAATATAATTTGGAATAATTTGTTTCACAATCGATGTAAAATAAATAAGTTTAAACTAAAATATAACAAAAAACTTTTAAAAAAGTATCTTTTAAAGTATATGAACATCAGTAAAAGATCATCAAACTTCAGCACAACTTACTTTTTTGCCAGCTGCTCAATATTGTATCCGGGGCTCGGATCATTTGATAACTGTAAAAGAATAAAGTTTTAAACCTTGATAACTTTTGATAACTTATCAAATTACTAACAGTAAAACTGCTTTAACTTGCTTATCTTTTAATCAGAACCAGTCCATGAATTATTCATAGGGTTGTTTTGAAGACATGCACTGATTGAATACCTAATAGTATCAACCCTGAAAAAGCTAATAGAAAGTGCAGGATGATATCCATCTACATTGTTGGCAAAATGTGAGATCAGGATCTGCACTGGTCGCATTTTGGTCATAAATAACATAACAAATCAAAAAGCTATCAGTTAAGATCCTGATCAGACTGTACGAATGTGCTGGCTGATCTGGATGTAAACTGTTTGCACCTGCAATAAAGGTGTATCTATGGAGGAAAGGGTTAACTGACCTTAAGTACTCTAGCAAATCTATCCAGACAGTTTCCTACAGCAATATCGATGGTCTCTCCAAATATCCTGTATCTTCTCTGCAGATATGCAATTACCTATGATTAATAAATAAAATTTTTATTTCTTTAAAAAAAACAACATCCCATTAATTTAAGCTGGCTTATAATATTATAGAACCATTTCATAAAGGAAAGATATAATCCTATTTAAAATTGTATAGTTTTAGTCATTCAGTTTCTTTTTTAGTTAGGTCATACTTATAATTCATTACCTACTAACCCACCCTGAAATTCGGGGTCTGTTAACTGCAATAAACAACTTTTTACTGTTAACAGATAATGGACAAAAATCTGGCTCACCTGTGTATTTCCGCCACTGACATAAAGCACTGTAGGGTTCTCGGCACCTGTTATTAACCTACCCATTTCTATATCTTAAATAATGTCAAGGAAACGTAACTATTACCAATACAATACTAGATGGGTGTTCAGTTGAACACTTGTGTCGCCCTTGGAAGCAATGTCGGAAGAAAAATGCAAGTACAAAAAGGGGCATAACTCCATCTTGACCAAAACAACTTGTCATCATCACGAGTGTTTTGTCTTGAGCAATATAATTAGAAAGTTTCATGAAGAAATATTGAGAAATCACAGTTATGGCCAACATTATGTTATCATGTAAAAATCCAAGTACAAAAAGGGGCATAACTCCATCAAATGTGACGTTGACCGAAAGAATTCAGCATCATCATGAGTGTGTTGTCATAAGCAATATATATTGAAAGTTTCATTAAGAGATATTGAGAAATGGCAGTTATTGCAAACATTAAGTTTTTGTGTTAAAATCCATGTTCAAAAAGGGGCCTAACTCCATCAAATGTGACCTTGACTTAAAGAATTTGGCACCATCATGAGGGTGTTGTCATAAGCAACATAATTTAAAAGTTTCATGAAGAAATATTGAGAAATGGCAAAGTTATAGCCAACGTTAAGTTTTCGTGTCAAAATCTAAGTACAAAAAGAGGCCTAACTCCATCAAATGTGACCTTGAACTTAAGAATTTGGCATCATCATGAGGGTGTTGTCATAAGCAATATAATTTAAAAGTTTCATGAAGAAATATTGAGAAATGGCAAAGTTACAGCCAACGTTAAGTTTTCGTGTCAAAATCTAAGTACAAAAAGGGGCTTAACTCCATCAAATGTTCCTTGACCTAAAGAATTTGGCATCTTCATGAGCGTGTTGTCATAAGCAATATCATTTGAAAGTTTCATGAAGAAATATTAAGAAATGGTAAAGTTATAGCCAACGTTAAGTTTTCGTGACGGACGGATGGACCGACAGACGGACGGACAAAGCTATCCCTATGAATCGCCATTTCTTCGAAAGGGCCACACAAAAACCCTAAATTAAGACCACCTTGAAATTAAGATCACCTTGATAACGACCAATATTTCAATGTCATTTTTTACAATTTTGCACTTATTTCTACCCTAAAATTAAGACCACCCCGATATAAAGACCACTTTTGGTCTGTCCAAAATGTGGTCTTAATAGTAGGGTTTTCACTGTTTGCTAAAACACTTGACATCATCACTGTTATTTATAATAATCAAGCAGGAGTTATCGTTCTTGATTTCAGGTAAAGCTTTGTTCAAGCATATGACATTTTCCAAATATTTTGTCAAAAAGAAGTACTTCCAAAGTTTTAAGCAACATTAAGTTACAGGTTAAAGTGATTAGAAAGGGGCATAACATAGTCAATCAGGAGTTATCATACTTGCTGTTAGAAATAGCTCAGTTCACGTGAATGATATATTCCAAGTACTGTGCCACTAGAGATGTACGGGGTATACATAATACGGACACGGAATAGGGAATACGATTATTTTGAAGGGGTTTGCTCAAAGATATCAAAAACTGTAAAATGACAACATATTCCGTAAACTGATATATTTTTACGCGATAACTACCACACATTAAACAAAATCATTATTGCTAAATGTTTATAAAAGAAGCCCCAAATCCTTTCGTCTGCAGATTAAACCGGCACAGATTTTTACAACATTTGAAAGTAAATTGCGCGGATGTCGCCAAACAGAACTTATGCTTTTGTACATTTTCATTTGAGCAATTGTATGCTCAACTTTTACTCTATATCTTCGAAGATATCTGTTAAAACGAAGACTTTGTTGACGTTCAACACCATGTTTACTGAGAGAGAGAATGTCAACAAAACTGCATTCTTTGATGTCCAAAAACCAAAATGAATTTAATAACGTAGATATAAGGTAAACATCGTTGATATAGTTAAGATTTCTTAGAAGTCATCGCGACAGCTGTATAGTAAATAACCAGGATTTGAAACTATAAAGTGATACAACACACGACGGATTTTGTAGATGTAAACTTTGATAATGTCCAACTTGTTAAGTTTTTAAAGAACTTTGAATGGAAAATTAATGCTTGTTGGCACACACGTGCAATATTAATTTACATAATATTTGATAATATTGATAAATTCAAAACAGTACACGATAATATTTTAGGCAAGCTGTTCTAGACATACGACTAATGGAGACACGTTTAGTCGCAAGGCCAGTAGAGGAACCTGCTGCGCCTGTAATCCAGCAAAGACCGGTACCTCCAGCCCCAGCTCCTGCCCAAGAGCCTGCAGAAGCTGCCGGTCCAGCGCGGCCCGAGGTTCCACTTGATCCAAGGGATCAGATCGCTGCACAGATGTCTGGGTCGGACCAGGAAGACATGCCCGAAATGCAACAAGCCAGGCGTCGTAAACGCCCTTTGGCGGAATTAGTTCGCGAAAATCACGAACTATATAATAAATTTTTAAAAAAGAAAATGCCTAAAATATTGCGGGAATTAAATATCAGCTCTTCTGAGAGTGATTAAATGATAAATAAACCACTAAATGTGAAGTTCTTTTTGTTTTATTTCTTAAATACCCACATTAATTTGCTTGGCCTTAAAATCAATACACCTTGAAAGCTGATGTCCACTTTCATATATCTTGAACACGTAGTATAACCGCTTTGAGAAAACCCCCCAGTTTACTCGTTAATCCGTTTTCCTTGTTCACATTACCGTATACCCCGTACATCTCTATTAGGACAAAAGTTCTTGCAATGTTATAAGCAACATTATGATTTAGTTCAATTTAAGTTTTATGACCAACAGATAATGCCACTGCTGGCACTTGACAATATGATACCCAAGTGTCTACCTGCTATTGCAGGTAACACAGAAAGCCCCGACTTATAATTATTTCATGCTGAAATCATGATACATGTATATATTTTATTGATATGATATCATAAACATAAGAAGTTTATGACTAGCATGTTAAAACAAATGTTCACAGAGAAGCATCAAATAATACAATTTTCCAGCAAAAAGCCTAAATTTAAGGATACGTCCAATGCAATGGTTAACTGCAACAATTGGTTTGTTCCACAGCTGAGCCACAGTCCGAGCCACTAGGGCTGTTGCTACCAAGGGAGCTCCCATACCAGGACCTGCCATGACAGATTATAAAAAGGTTAACAATAATTTTTATTTAGTTTAAACTTATTTATATTACATTGATTGTGAATCAAGTTATTCCAACTTATATATTATCGATGCCTGCTTCCTTGGTTGAAATCAGTACTCGCGCCAAATATGGAGTAGGAAAACTGTAGAAGAATCTCATCCCTGGTGGGATTGGAAGCCTCCAGTATATGGATTTTGAGTCCGACACTCTACCCCTAGACCACTGCTTGTCCACATTTTGATTTTATTTACAGTTACTAATTTTCATCAAATGCATCAAAAACTTTGTGCTGCTTTGAAAGTTTACCTTCCATGCCATCATGCCATCATGCCAACAATCATTTCAATAATTTAACCCGTTCCTCCTTATAAATGCCTTTATGGATTGGGCAAACAGGTTATATCCAGATCAGCTTGCACATTCCTCATGTCTGATCAGGATCTAAACTGTGCTGGTTGATTAATTCGGTAATTTCTGATCAAGATGCAACCAGTGCAGATCCAGATTAGATGGCATCAATGTACTGGCTGGTCTGGACCTACACTGGTTGAGCATGTGTAAAAAGGTGTTTATATGGAGGAAAGGCTTTTTTAAAAAAAAAACTTAGTTATTTTGTTTTCACACTGACCTTTAGTATAGCATATGACATCAATATCTTCAGGCTTCAGATGAGCCTCTTTTAGTGCTTTGTGTAGAACATCCAGAGCCACAGCTTGGTGATGTTTGGCTGTATCACGTGGTAAAAATCCTGAAACAAAAATCAGGGCTTCATTTAAACATAAGCTCTGTTTGTACTGAAGTTGCATTAGTGTATTGAGGAAGAACATAACAGTATTGTATAAATACAAATTGTTTTACAGACATTTTACAAGGACACCATTCAAAATTTCATAATACTAAGCAAATATGCAGTCAAATAAGGAGAAAAAAAATTTGTTAAAATATTACACCACAGGAGACTGATCATTTGAGTCTAAAATTACTTTTTCCAGCACCGATGAAAACACTTGAAATACCTATCTGGTATAAAAAAGGCATCTTTTTTTTATCAGATAATAATGCATATTTTAAATGTTTTTATGCCAGAATCTGAAAGGTTTAGTTACCTTGCCCAGGTGGAGTTATGTAAGTGTCCCTTGGATTTGACAACACCTCTCCATCTTTGATTATACCAATTCCAAGCTTGTTGGCACTCCCTTCAAACCCAATAGCTATCACCATGTCTAAAGTAGTATTCTGTCATTACATCATTACTGTACAAAGAAATATAACATTTCAAGTTATTAACCCATCACACCATAGGATTTGGCTATTATACATGGTTTAACAGTGTCAATATAGATCAGCTAGCACATCCATGCCCTCTGATTAGGATCTACACTGTTTGCTTCTTGGTCAGATATAACCTAATGAATCTAAAACCGAACAGAAGTTCCCATTCTTTAACCCTTTATAATATGCATTTTAACGCATGTGTGACCAGTGTAGATCCAGATCAGCCGGCACATCCGTGCCGTCTGATCAGGATCTGCACTGGTCACATTTTGGTCAGAAATTACCTTTATCAAAAAGCGTACAGTTTAGATCCGGATCAGATGTGCCGGCTGATCTGAATCTACACTGTTCGCCCACGCAATAAAGATGTATCTATGGAGGAAAGGGTTAAAAAGTAGAGCTAAAAACAATTTCAAAGTTGTTGGTTACAGATTTCTATGTTTTAAAAGACACTGAAAATCCTATGTGACACAGATTTCTGTCATCAACAGACACTGAACATCAATTTAAAAGAAAACTGTTTCATTCATAATTTGATATCCATTGTCAGTGACACTGAAAAATCAAATTCAGATTTTGATGTTTTATTTCAATTGACAACTAATATCTGCTTGACTGAAATCAGCTCAGAGGCAACATCCTCACCAAAATAAGCTCTAAAGCACGACAATTCCTTCCACAATAAAGTCTATTATAAGATAAATACAGAGGCTATGTGGACCACAAATATGTAAGCATGTGTTGCTAAGTTGGGGCAGCACCAACCATGTAAGCAAAGGGTCAAGGGACCAAGTCATACATATTTCTCTCCCTGTAACAACAGCTTTTTTCAACACTTGGTAATATTAGCAAACCTAAATTTATATGGAAACATAAGATGAATTCTAGTTGCCACTTATCAACAAAGCATCCTAGTGTATTAACAAATGTTTATTCTATGAACTCTTTACAACATGGAGCTGATATCACCTAGGTGACCAGTGTAGATCTAGATCAGCCTGCACATATATGCAGATAAGGGGTCTACACTGTTCTTCTTGGTCAAAAATAAACATATTTACTTGAAGGATTATAATAGTAGACTACTGTTATAACATAGATTCGAAGGATTAGAAAAAAAAGTTATGTGCCGATTCCCTATGGGATAATCCTGCTCTAAATCCCCTGTAAAACCCATTAACGCTACTTCATGGATATGGCTTTCATCCCATAAACGGCCAGTTTAGATTAAATCAGCCTGCACATTTAAGCCCCATATATAAAAGTTAATATGTTTATGTTATAATAGTAGACTACTATTATAACATAGATTCAAAGGATTAGAAAAAAAAAGTTACAGGTGTGTGGGCTAAGTCTGCGCATTGCCCAACTCTGCGCATCTGCTTTGCATATTAACAAAATCACTGATGTCATAAGCATAGCCTGCTAGTCTGGATTTGTGTCAAGAAACAAGGCAACTTTTGCAACATCTGATGAGTTAATTTTTCTAGAACTATCTGGTATGCAAATTTCGGGTGTCGGACATTTCAACCCCTCGACATTTCAACCCTTTCTTTAAAACGAAGACTTTTCAACCCCTCGACATTTCAACCCCTCAAATGAAGTCTTTTCATCCCATATCCCATTGGACATTTCAACCCCTCAAATGAAGTCTTTTCAACCCCTCTTTTCATATGTCAACCATAAACTTTGAAGACATTTCAACCCCTTTTATTAAAGACATGTCAACCCCTCTGGTTAAAATAAACAAAACAAAGGCATTTCAACTCCTACTGATTTGTATTACATACAACATGACGCTCAACGATCACAACAAGCTAACATGTCTGCGGTTTTGAACCATTCCAAATGTAAAGCATTTATTAATCACTGACATTTTTAAATGTATTTGGATGCAAATGTTTATTTTTTATGACGCTTTGTTTCCTATAATTTATTTGTCTTCATCATTAGAATTTAGACCAAATATACGTTTTAAATGTATCTTAAATGGAATCACATATACAAATATTTATTCTTCATTGGTACATGGGTCCAGAAATAATTTTTTTTAAAACAGTGATGAATTCGAAAAAAAAGGAAAGTCTTTCAAAGAATTGTTCAAGTTAAAGTTCTATGTGCGGTTGGACTGAGTGGATTGTGATAGAGAAATAATTATTGAAAATAATTATGTTATAAAAGCATAAAATTGTTGTGACTCCGTAATTGTTATTGTTGAGTGTATTATCATAAAAGAACAAATGATCAAAAAGCGATACTGAAAGGTGTGAAAATTTGATAACTGTGTTTTTAATAATTATTTAACTATGATTGTCGGTTTGATCACGCAAGAGGCTAAACTGGTAACAATTCACACCCAGCTAGTGGGAGAGGGTGTCGGAAGGAACAGAAGAGATATGTAACGAGATGGACAAATATATTATAGAGACTTATGGGATGAGTATGATGATAATAAAATTTTGTGCGAGGAATTTATGAAGAAGATCGGCGACATAATGGGGTAGAATGTGTAGAAATTCTGCAAGAAATGGCAAGAAAGTACCACTGAGTCTAATGTGTGTATTATTCACACATATTGTTATGTATATTTGTGAACATTAGATATATTATTTGTTTGTGTACATACTCGATTATTAATCAGTTTACTTACCTGTTTTGTTGTTGTATAATTATTGTAATGTAATATTGTAATACGTATATAATAAATTTCAAATTTTCATGTTCTATTGATTTATTAATAGTTAAGACAGAGGGGTTGAAATGTCTTTATTTTTAGGGGTTGAAATGTCTTCGTTATTTTGAGGGGTTGAATTGTCTTACATATTTTGGGGGTTCAAATACCAGAGGGGTTGAAAAGTCTTGGATTTTACAAATTACATAGGGGTTGAAATGTCGAGGGGTTGAAATGTCTCGCTCCCCAAATTTCTATGCTCTTAAATATGAAAAATCATCAAATGAATAAGATATATGACCCTCCTCACGCTAACTTCCCAATTTTGACAGTTCTGATCTAAAAAAAAATTTGTTATTTGAACTGACCTTTCACTTTATGTTCTTTTCAAAAGTTTGCATCTTGGAAGAGTGGTAAATTTTAATATAAGCAGAAAATTGACGGTCGAAATAGGCATGCGCAGAGTTTGGCAACAATTTTCACATCATGTAAACATGTGTGTCATTTCAGTATGACATCATTTTAAATCTTCTTACACAAATTCATGCAGATACGAGACAACCAACCAGTTCCTGAATGGATACACTTTCTATCTGTTAGGAACCCGTCTTTAACTATTAAAGGTGTTATACACCAGTATTAAGCATTTATGATATGTGCGCAGAGTTGCCTCACACCACTGTATGTGCCGATTCCCTGTGGATATGCCATGCATAAAGTCCAAATAAGAACTTTGAAAGAACTTAGTATTTGACTATCTAAACAAAAAGCAAAATAATATGTTTAGCCAGCGTAGACCCTGAAATAAAAATAGTTATTGTAGGGGAAGGGGTGTGGTCAGCATATACAAACAGGGCCATTCTCCAAAGCCCCTTGCCTTTATTTACATGCAAATCTCTACAAATCAGGTCTAGGAAACGGCTGTTTTTACGGACTGTCTGTAAATTTACAGACTGTCAGTTTATTTATAGATAAATGTGTCCGTAAATTTATGGACAAGGGTTGATACAAAAGTTAACACATTTTAGAAATTTACAAACCTAAAGCATTTTTGTTAATTCTGATAGCAAAGAGCATGACATAGGGCATAAACAAAAAGAACAGAAGTTTGTTTACACTGCTATTTCTTCTCCAACATGGTCACCAATGATTTAACAACATTTCACACGATCATCTGAACAAAGTAATGATCTTTTAAAAAAGTTATGTTGATGTACAATATTAAATACTAATTTATTTGTAGATTTTCATTCATTTTTATCCCAATGTGGTGTAGAACCAAGATTTAAACTTTAGTCAACTTTTGTAACCTCCCTTGTCCATAAATTTACAGACACATTTATCTATAAATAAACAGTCTATAAATTTACAGACAGTCCGTAAAAACAGCCGTTTCCTAGACCTGCAAATGACGCATAGTGCTGTTCACAAAAAATGGATTCAGAGATGAAACAGGTTGATGTCAATGCTTTAAGATTAAAACAATCTCTTTAAACATGAAGTTTCTAGCAATAACATTTTAAACAGTGAGAACATTTCATATCAGCAACAAATTTTATTTAACGGGTTATTTTTTACCCTGCACGAAATGTGTGTGGTAGTTGGTTGCACGAAAATTAAATTTCACGACGACACCGTTTCCGTTGGGAAAATCCCGAAAATAAAGAAATTTACTTTTGTTATTTTTAGCATGTTTCGTAATGATTTCAGGGAATTTCGTTATTCCCTCTGAATATAAACATTACATATATTTAATTTTAAATCTTAGCTAACTAGAGCATCTACTTATTTAAATCGCAACGAAACCAAATGCCAGTTTCGAGTTTCAGTATCACCAGTTAGAGTTTAGTTTGGGATTTAATCTTTTAATGAATACATTTGTACCCTATTTCACAAACATGGCAGTTGCAGCTTCAAAGTATGTTCAGAAATACAGCAAAAGTCCAAAGGTTGCATCAAAAGACGAGTTCTTTGTCGGCACAACTAATATCATATCTGTTACACAGTACAAAGAGAAAATAGAGAAAATGTACGACATCAAGATTCTATTAGAGGAAACGAAGAGTGACGAGGGCCAATGGTTGATTTTAGAGGGAGAATCGGTAGACAGAAGGAACGCTAAGGTACTAAAAGTGGCCAAAACATTCTTCATAGGGTTTCAGAACTATTTGTTTCCTCTTTCATAATCATAAAGTCCTTATTTTCTGAACAGTCGTTCACTAAATATAATTGAGAAGCACTTATCATCACATAATAACATAGATTTTCTTATAGTCTTGGTAATACATTAGTAATTGGTATGGGGTGTTTGTAGTTGTACTTTATGACTAATTCCTGGTTACTTCTACCATTTTAGTGGATTGTGTACTACAAGAAAAATGCAGAAGACCTTTAACATCTCAAACCTAGGAATGGGTCAATAAATAGAAAATATACTTCACTGAATCATGATTTTAAGAAAACTTCAAATTAATTATGATTACAATTACTTAGTATTTTCACATGTAATTAGTTTGTTAATGTATTATTACTTTGCCTCATGCATGTAATTAATGACATTTAAATTATTTTTTTGTCAGCTGAGTATTATGAAAAGGGGAAATTGATTTAATAATAAGGGTTAACCCATTCTTCCGTAGAAACACCTTTATTGCATGGGCGAACAGTTTAGATCCAGCTCAGCCAGCACATCTGTGCCGTCTGGTCAATATCTAAAAAAAATATTTATTCACTGTTTTACAAATTTGTTAAAACGTCTGGCATGGCAGACTTACTTACAGGATAAAAAGAATTCTAGTTGGATCATTATAATCACATAATTTTTGTAATACATCAGGATTTTCATATTCATGTGTTTCATTTTTGTAGAGAATATCTCATTTATGTACACAATCAACAAATCAGTGCTCAAGATTATAAAACTGAGCATGGAAACCAGTCTCAAATCTCAAGCATCTGATTGGCTGAAATGGCGACTGGTTGCCATTTCAGCCAATTTTATGCTTGAGATTTGAGACTGGTTTCCAAACTGGTTTTATAACCTTCAACCCAGAAATCAATATGGTCCACAAAGAGGCAAGACTTGGCGTGAGGGCAACAACATCTGAACTTTGAATGTTAATGCACTAATTACTAATATCAGCCTCTGATTGCTTTTGTTTCAGAACTACATCAATGCAATCTGCAACCCAGCGGAGAGAAAACAGGTCCAGTTTCCAACGTCATCTTGTTCAGAGTTAACTGACCCTGCTACTCTTGAACACATTGAAAAACAAACCAATGCTTTTATTAGACCGCTGAAGAAAATAGCACAGTTTGAAATATCAGGCACAGAGTTAGCTGTGACGTTAGCTTTTTCACAGATTGAAGAGTTAGCTGGCTCGGCTGTGGAAGGAGAAGAGCAGTTCGATGACTGCGAAGATACGGATGATGGACAGAGTGATGGGATTATAAAAATATCACCGGCTACTCATAACGGTTCATCTAGGTTAAACTCAATTTTAGAACGTGCATTGTCAGCGAACAGTGATGGTATCTGTTCGGTAGAAGACTACCGCCATACTAGACCATCTGTACAAAGAGTTCTTGTAAGTTGTCTTCAAAATGAAGACGATATTGATGATGATATGTTATTTGATGATGGAAAAGTGGCCGATCCATCTCCTAACGGTTCAAATCTGATGATGTACTTCGAAAACAGTGGAGATGATAAACCTCATTCTTCAATAGAAGTTGACGGTGAAACTCAAATTGTTACAAAGGAGCAGACATCTCCTGGTGTTGGTGCATTTACAGATAAATTAACTGAACTATCTATTGGCAAGTCAAAAGAGCCTTCTTCTTTGCTGACAAAGCAGCAAGAGTATTTACGCAATTTTGGTTTGACTGTTGGTTTTAAAGAAAAGGATGTAGACACTGCTATTAATTTTGTGAATGAGAAGACACGGCCTTCTGATTTTCTGGACCTACTGAATAATTTGCCAAAAGATGATGATAATGATGCTAGTGAACACCATGAAAGTACTGCTAACATTAGCAGAGACAGTGGTGATGATGTTGTCATTCTTTCAACAGAAACCGTTGATTTAGTTAGTGGTGAAACAACAGTTGTTCATGAAACAAATAACAACATTAATGTTCCAGGTAAAACTGATGCAACAAATAGACTGAATCAAGCATCAAATGGTAGTTTACCTGATTGGTATAAAGAACGGTTATTACAAGATTTTATGTCCGAGGATGAAAATTGTTCAGTGGAAGAACTGAAGAAAAGGAATGCGGAAAGGCAGAGATTGTTGAGAGAGAATTTTGAAAAGCAGCAAAATCAACCAGATGGTCAAACGAAGGGTAAATCTAAAAATAGAAATAAAAACAGAAATAAGAAGAAGAAGAAGCAACAAAACCAGCAGCAGCAGCAGAGTGAAGCAGATAATGTAGATAACTCGGAAAAGCGTGAAAAACAATTCCGAATAGATGTGGGTGAAAATGAGAGCAGGACATACTCAAGTGATGGGGAACAGACTTGTGTTTTAAGGGTTTGGTCTGCTGATCAAGATCTCAGTAACGCTGGTTCGGGGCCTAATAAGGCTTGTGCAGGGCCATCTGGTGCAGAAGTTGTACAGACCACACCAAAACGTAAAAACTGCAATGGAAGAAATAATAATCAGCAACAAATACCGCCGCTTCTTCCTGGTTTGGGAAATTTCAATCAACAGCAGAATTTTAGCAATGGTGCTGGTCCAGCAGGAAATCAGTGGTCTCAGGTCAAAGGTCAAAATGAGCCTCAAGGTCGAGGCCAAGGTTATGGACAGTATGTAGGACCCATAGGTCGTGGTTTTCATGTGAAACCTACACAGGTGGTGACACCCTCACCTGTGAATTTGGCTCAGGGAAACAATGCAGGAATGCTGGCACCGGGATCAGCAGCCAGCAAACCAGTTGAATTGAGATATATCGTCATTGATGGCTCGAACGTGGCCATGACGTAAGTTGTTATTTATGAAAATTGAAAATAATGAATAGTCCTACATAATTCCTTATATAAAAATAAGTAAATGTTGAATAATTCAACTAATTTAGATGTCAGACAGTTTAATTGAGTTACAGCAACTTAAACAGCTTTTCCCTGATAAATGTTGAGTTTACAAAATATTGTATATCTATGAATACATTAATCTGCAAAATTTATTTGGTGAAAATAATTTTGATTTTGTTTTCTAAGCATCAATCAGCTTAGTCAATATTGTTTTATAGTCATAAAAATGTCACTACTACCTAAATGCAGTTAAGAAGGAATAAAACTTAAACATCACCATTTTATGTTTGTCAGTTAATTACAGTTTTCTTGGAGAACTAAATTGATAATTAACAGTTTAGAATAAGAATAATTGTGGAAAGTAATAATTGTCTTCTTATTTTTTTCAGTCATGGCAATGGAAAATATTTTTCCTGCAAGGGGATCAAGTTGTGTGTTGACTATTTTCGCCAACGAGGCCACGAAAACATCACAGTATTTGTTCCACAATGGAGGCAGTACAGGCCGAGCGATGATAATCCGATATTAGATCAGAATATTCTACATGAGCTCAAGCAAGAAGATATTCTCGTGTTCACACCTTCAAGGAGGATTGGCAGAAAACTTGTTGTGGCCTATGATGATAGGTGATTATACTGTTTCAAACTTGGTTTTAATGCTTTTACCCTTTCCTCCTTAACAAACCTTTATGGCATGGGCAAACAGTGTAGATCCAGATCAGCCGGCACATCCGTGCCATCTGATCAGGATCTGCACTGTTTGCTTTTTGTTCAGTAATAACCTAACAAATCAAAAAGCGAACAGTGCAGATCCTGATTAGATTCAGATGAGCCGGCATGTCCTGATAAGGATCTACACTGTTCCCTTTTTGATCAGAATTAACCTAATGAATCAAAAAGCAAACAGTGTCAATCCTGATCAGACAGCACAGATTTGCAGGTTGATCTGCATCTATACTGTTCTGCCATAAATAACATCCTAGTTAGTTATTATACTGGTAATTCTTTGTTCAATAGTTAAATATTATAATTCATTTTTTTTCATGCAAAATTCATGCAATTTCTTCTTCAGATAGCCTCTTTAAGCAAAATTATGAAATAAAGTATCTGCTCAAATAAAAGATTTTACACCATATTTATATCTGATTTTGTTAGGTTTGTGTTGGAGTTGGCGGAGGCAGAGGATGCTATCATTGTATCAAACGATCAGTACAGGGATCTCATGATGGAAAAAGTTGCCTGGAGGAAAATCATTGAAACCAGGTAAGAGGTGTTCTATTAACACATTTCTCAATAGATTAATTTGTATCCCTTTTGCAACCATCATACTAGATCCAAATCGGCTGGTACCTCAAATTTTGACTCTTGCAAAATTGAAATGGATATTAACCAAATTTGCCTTAAAAAAAAAAAAGGTTTGAGTATTTCAGTTACTTAACCCACTACTCCTTGGTATATTGACGTTATCCATTGGCGATCAGTGAAGATCCAGATCCATCAGATGTGCTGTTTGATCAGTGTCAAAGGTTATAAAACTGAGCATGGAAACCAGTCTCAAATCTCAAGCATCTGATTGGCTGAAATGGTGACTGGTCGCCATTTCAGCCAATCAGATGCTTGAGATTTGAGACTGGTTTCCAAACTCAGGTTTATAACCTCCAGCTCAGGATCTTCATTGTGTGCATTTTGATTAAATAGGTAATTTCTGACCCAGAATCAAACAGTGTTGATCCTGATCAGGAATGTGCCAGCTTACTGGATCTACACTGTTTGTACATTTGATAAAAAGTAAAATACAATGTATAAGTAGTAAAGGGTTGAATACAGAAAATATATTTCTGCTCTTTTATTTAGGGAAATTCATAACTTTTATTTGAGGGGGCAATCAATGGTAATTGCATGCAATGTATTTATATTGATATAAAAATCATGTATTCTTTATAATATCATCTTCTGATTTCAGGTTACTTATGTACAGTTTTGTGAAGGACCGATTTATGCCTCCCAACGATCCCTTAGGCAGGGAGGGTCCTTGTTTAGATGAATTTCTGCAAGTCACAAAGAAATCATACAATGTCAACAGACGGTAGGTTTTTCTGATCCAGAGTGAGGTAAATGAAATAAAATAAGAAAATGCTGAATGGAAATGTGACCGTATACTTGTTAATAACTTTCAAAGATAATATTTTCAAAGTCGAAGGGAATTAATGAAATAAGACAGGGTATTCTGGACTTAAAACAATATTTTCACTAAAATAGCCAGGTCATTTGGTCAATAACAGGGGGTGGGATTTCTGCCTCCTTTTAGATTCATTCATGTTTTTGTTCAATATTCATCTCTTTCAGGGTTGGCACCAATCGACCGCCCCTGGTTTAAATCAGCGGTTTTAACCGGTTAAAACTGTCCCGGTCAATACTCCCCAAGTGGTCAATACTGGTCAATTGATTTTTTTTTTTCAAGATTTTCATAAAAGAAATGAAGAAAACAAACCATTAAACTCTTATTTAATTTCTACTTATGTTAATTTAGAACTAACTTCACTTGAACATGCTTTGCACATAAAATTGTCTTATTTCCCTGAGCAATGTGATAAAAAAATTGTCTTATTTCCCTGAGCAATGTGATAATAAAATCCTCAAACATGAGTTGTTTGCTTTATTCTGGTGAGTTTTTAGACAAAATAAGAATTCTTTTAATTCAGTGTTTAATAAACAATCAACAGAGTATGATTCAGTAACTTGAAAAATCTTTATTTTAAGCAAAAGCAATTTTGCACCACCAGTAGTAACAACACTTGTGTATGACATTGGATAGTCAGGAGATGGAGGGATGTTGCGTCACACTTCTATTGTTTATTGAACTTGGGAAAATGTCAATTAAGATGCCAATGTGTTTATTTAAGGATTATCCAATAATCATAAAGTAGGTGTTTTACACTTGCCAATTAACACTTATGCTTGACAATGGATGGTCAGGTGACTGAGGGGTGACTGCACATCCTTTGACCTCACAGATCTTTGCACAAGTAAACAACCAAGTCATTCTGTTTCATATAATGTATATATTGTACTGAGCACTTGGGCAAAGCTTATGGAATGTTCTTCACCGAATCCAATACATAAATTACATAAAACATAACGAACATGATAACTTGAAACTTTTAACATACTACATTTATTGATTTCAATTTGTTACTTATCATAAATGCCTATATGTCATGCTGTTTACATATATGCTATAGTTTCCATGTCCTTAAGAAAATGTGTCTGTAAGTGTTGAATGCCCAAAGCTGAATGACCACATATTTTAGAACAATACACAAGAGAACACGTGCATTAAACCAATGAACTAAACAACTTTTGGTGGGAACATTCAAAAGATCTTACCCAATCAAAGGAAATTATTTTCCACCTAATTTGCTTTGCTTAACCGGCAGAAAATATATTTCTATTACATACTGAACATAGGAACATACCAATTAATGAGTTGTGTTCATTTAAGGATTATCCAATATTAAACCATAAATGAAGTACCATTTAGGCCCTTACAGGGGCTTAAGGGCCTAAAGGATTTTAAATGATTCTAAGAATATTTTGGACAGTTTTGTTACGAATAAAAATTAATTGGCCAGTAATGACCACTATTGACCAGTAATGACCACTATTGACCAGTAATGACCACCAGCCCGTAGGACCACTCAATTGACCGGTCAATAAGCCAACCCTGATCTCTTTCATTGTTTCTGCAGGAAAGTATATTAACGATGATTCCTTGTAAGTTTAATTTTCACTTAAATTCTTCCAAATGTAACTTCTCCTCAATATGAATTTCAAAATATTTGATTAGATATATTTTGTCTTATCTTCAGGCAATATAATGGTTATAATCAACAAAAACAACCACAACAACACTATCATCAACAGCAACAGCATCAGTATCATCAGCCACAACAACAACAGCAATATCAACAGCCACAAGGTCATGGCATATTTCATCAAGGTCAAGATCAACAAAATCAAGGTCATTTTAACCAAGGTCAGGGACACTATGCCAAAGCAGCACGTTATGGACTAAACAAACAAGAAAATAACAGCAGCACTCCTAACAAATCAGGAAATAGATTTAAACCCTTATCACAACAACCCAATGACCCTCAACAGTTTGATGAAGCAGATGGCAATTTCCCAAGAACACCACAGAGCAAAGGTCAATGGAAAAATGCACCAAAAGGTCAAGGTCAGGGTCCTTTGAAAAATAGAGGAGCACCAAGAAGCGAAGAAGAGACAGAAGATTTGTATAAAGAATTGAAAATATTGTTTCCAGAAGAAGAACAAGAAGAAAAAATTCGGAGTATTTTAATAAATCATAATTCAGAACGTGATTTGATGAAACTTACAAATTACTTAATGAGTGTCTTATTCGATGTGTAAGTTTATCTTGGTGTCAAGTCGGGAAAATATCTTCATGTCAAGTCAGGGAATTCACTGTCTCTCACAAAACATTGTCATATAAAGTGAAACGTACCATAAATATATACTTAATAAGGGTGTTGTTAGATTGTGGTTAACCCTTTACTCCATATATACACATTTTATTGCATGTGCAACCAGAGTAGATCCATATAAGCTGGCACATACATGTTCGGTCAGAAAAAAACCTAATAAATAAAAAAGTGAATGGTGCAGATCCTTATCAGATGGCACAGATGTACCAGCTGATCTGGATCTACATACACTGTTTGCCCAAGCCATAAAGGTATTTGGAGAAAAGGGTTAATATTAAAGACATATCATGTTAATAGATTTTTTAAAAAATCCTGGGCATAGAAAAAAATCATGCCTACGGTAATTTCATCATTGTTCAAAGTTTAAAATTTTTTGATGAAAGTCTAAGTGGGATTCTGGGCTTAAAACAAACTAAATGGTAGCTATTACATTAATATAGCCTGGTCATATGGTCAGTATTTCCAGAATAATTCTCCACCCGCTGTTTCTTAAAGAAACATGAATTAAACATTGTATGAACTTTAATGTACATGTTGTGTTTTTTTTCATTGTATTTTGTATATGCAATGAAATTGTTATTAGAACATTTGAGCATGATTTTTGTTTTCTTTAGAAAATTCAGAATTGTTTCTCTCTTTTTAGCTCACCTGAGCACGAAGTGCTCATGGTGAGCTTTTGTGATCGCCTGATGTCCGTCGTCCGTCGTCCGTCCGTGCGTGCGTGCGTCGTCAACTTTTTCTTCAAACGACTTCTTCTCCTGAACTCCTGGGCCAATCTTGCTGAAACTTGGCAGGAATGTTACTTGCATGAAGCTTTACCAAAATTGTTCAAATGGTTCCGGTCCATTGCCTATCTAGGTCACAGAGGATAAAAATAGATTTTGAACATGAAATTTTAAAAAATCTTCTTCTCTGAAACCGTAAGGCCTAGAACTTTGATATTTGTTGTGTAGCATCACCTAGTGGTCCTCTACCAAGATTGTTCAAATTATTTCCCTGGGGTCAAAATTGGCCCCGCCCCAGGGGTCACTTCATTTTGCATAGACTTATATAGGAAAAACTTTAAAAATCTTCTTGTCTGAAACCACAAGGCCTAGAGCTTAGATATTTGGCATTTAGCAACCTCTAGTGGAACTCTACAAGGAATGTTCAAATTATTTCCCTGGGGTCAAAATTGGCCCTGCCCCAGGGGTCACTTCATTTGACATAGACTTATATAGGAAAAGCTTTAAAAATCTTCTTGTCTGAAACCACAAGGCCTAGAGCTTAGATATTTGGCGTTTAGCAACCTCTAGTGGAACTCTACAAGGATTGTTCAAATTATTTCCCTGGGGTCAAAATTGGCCCCGCCCCAGGGGTCACTTCATTTGACATAGACTTATATAGGAAAAACTTTAAAAATCTTCTTGTCTGAAACCACAAGGCCTAGAGCTTAGATATTTGGCACTTAGCACCCTCTAGTGGAACTCTACAAAGATTGTTCAAATTATTTCCCTGGGGTCAAAATTGGCCCCGCCCCAGGGGTCACTTCATTTTACATAGACTTATACATGAAAAACTTTAAAAATCTTCTTGTCTGAAACCACAAGGCCTAGAGCTTAGATATTTGTCATTTAGCATCCTCTAGTGGAACTCTACAAAGTTTGTTCAAATTATTTCCCTGGGGTCAAAATTGGCCCCGCCCCAGGGGTCACTTCATTTTGCATAGACTTATATAGGAAAAACTTTAAAAATCTTCTTGTCTGAAACCACAAGGCCTAGAGCTTTGATATTTGGCATTTAGCACCCTCTAGTAGAACTCTACAAAGATTGTTCAAATTATTTCCCTGGGGTCAAAATTGGCCCCGCCCCAGGGGTCACTTCATTTTACATAGATTTATATAGGAAAAACTTTAAAAATCTTCTTGTCTGAAACCACAAGGCCTAGAGCTTAGATATTTGGCATTTAGCATCCTCTAGTAGAACTCTACAAAGATTGTTCAAATTATTTCCCAGGGGTCAAAATTCCTCTACCAAGATTGTTCAAATTATAGCCCTGGGGTCAAAATTGGCCCCGCCCGGTAGGGGTCATGTGTTTTCCTTATAAATATATAGCAAAAACTTAAAAAATCTTCTTCTCCAAAACCGCAATGGCTAAAAGTTAGATATTTTGCATGAAACATTGTCTAATAGACCTCTAACAAAGTTGTTCAAATTATGGCCCTGGGGTCAAAATTTGCCCCGCCCCAGAGGTCATGGGTTTTCCTTACAACACTCAGGTGAGCGACCCAGGGCCCTAAGGGCCCTCTTGTTTTTTAACTTACTGGAAGTTGTCCTGCTTTTTTGTGATATTGTGTTTTATTTTTATATTAGTATGTTTGCAAATATAAGCCTTTACGCCATGTGATATGGCTTTTAGAGTCTAAAAGACAAGCCAAGTGACCAAGGTTATAAAACTGAGCATGGAAACCAGTCTCAAATCTCAAGCATCTGATTGGCTGAAATGGCGACCAGTCGCCATTTCAGCCAATCAGATGCTTGAGATTTGAGACTGGTTTCCAATCTCAGCTTTATAACCTTCAGCCCAGGTGTGAAAAGTGTAGATCCAGATAAACCTTCATGTGTATAAAGTCTGGTCAGGATCTACACTAATCAAATTTAGATTTATTGGAATTTTTTTTATCAAGAAGTAATTAACTTAGATCCAAAACAAACTGCATTGTGAAAGCTGATGGGGATCTTCTATAGTTGCCTTAAGGATAAAAGCCATTTCCCAAAGAGTAAAAGGATAAAATATATTCAAAGTGTTAATGAGAATCAATGTTCTAAAGAAGCAATTTGTCGATCTCACATACACGAAAATGCCACAGATGATGTTGTTGTTTTTATCGGAATATAGGTGAAATGTTATTAAGATGAAATTATTCAACTAGTTTATGAAAGGTCCATTTGTAAACACAATTACCTTTGTGCCTGTCTGTGCATATTACATTGCCTACAAAGAGCACCCGATCTATGCCTCGACCAAATAGCACAGGGGCTCTTCCCTATTCTTTGACACCGTTACTGGAAAAAAACAGTTTAGTTAACCATTTCCTCCATAGACACACCTTTATTGCGTGGTGAACAGTGTAGCTCCAGATCAGTCGGCACATCCGTCACAGACTGCACAGATCTACACTAGTTGCACATGCGTAAAAATGCGTATGTATGGAGGAAACACTTAACACGCTGAATTAATGTTTTGGACTTGCAGTCTCTTCATTTAACCATTCCATTCATGTTGCATAGGGATATTTTGCTGTACTTTTATCAACCCAATAGCACACAGTGTAGACACCATAATTAGCCTGTGCAAATGTATGGCAGGTTTGGGTAGACCTTGGCTGCAAATGTGACATTAAATGTGTGAAATGCTGTATCTGTTGAACTGTGGGTGTAACAATTGCTGTAAATACGAAACATTTGTCTATTAAAAACAGTTTTGTTACAACTATGCTACAGTGCTGAAAGTATACATTGTAGATTAAAAAGTCTTATCCCTTGAGACAACTGGTGCACAGTTTATAAAACTGAGCATGGAAACCAGTCTCAAATCTCAAGCTTCTGATTGGCTGAAATGGCGACTTTCAGCCAATCAGATGCTTGAGATTTGAGACTGGTTTCCATTCTCAGTTTTATAACCTTGGGACTAGAAGCACAGTCGAATGCTTTGTTGTATGAAGTTTTTTATGTATATGATTTCTTTGCTATGTATTCAGTTTATCACTCACCAGTGGCTGGAATGTCACTATATGAACGTTGCTTCTGGTGTGACAACAACATTGCTGCTGGTGTGATAAAAATCTGGTAAAATGAATACTTGTAAAAAAAGCAAATATTTATCTTGAATAAATTGTCTACCTGTGAAGTGGACCTGTGCATATCTTAAACTTTTCAATTTACAACTTCTGTCACATTTTCTGTTAGTGTAGACACAGATCAGCTCATGCGTTTATGTAGTTTAATCTGGGTCTAAACTGTTAGCTATTTGGTACGGATAAATACATTTTTGCAAAAATATCCCTAAGTAAAATGAATTGATTAGTCCATATTAACTTAAGAAAGGTGAGTTGGTGCGAAGAATTCATTTGGTAAAATGTATCATGTGTGAAGTAACTTGGTAAATTTGGTAAATTGTTAATCAAACTATGTGCCAAGAAATGGTATTGTTTTAACTTTTTACTCCCTAGATAGACTTTTATCACAAGGGTGATTTTATAACAATGGCAAAAACTGTACATCCTGATCAGTTTACAAATGTGTGCGATCTGATATGACTCTTCACAGTTTGATTTTAGATGTATTAGGTTCTTTCTGACCAAGTAGTGAACAGTGTAGATCCAGATCAGACGGTACAGACGGGCCAGCTGATCTGCATCTATACTGTTTGCTCAAACAGAAATTTGTTTGTTCCAGTGCAGTATCTGTTATTTCTCTCCCAAATACCACAACCTGTAAAGTTTAGGTATTTATTCTGCAAAAATTACTGATATTTCACTAAAACAAATATCTGCCATACATTTTGAAACAGTGGTAATGTGAAATTCTTTTATTTTGTGCTGATTTTATTTTTATGTGTGTGCACATTTGTATTCCACTCACAAAAGTTTTCACAATTTTCAAACCCTCATCGATATTGGAATCATGACTATAACATGCATCCTGAGAGTCATTTAATTGTGCAAATTTATGCCCATGCATTTCTTCTGCATGAAAAACATTTCCCCACCAAGTAAAATGACACCTCAGTACTTGCAAACAGGTAGCCGCTGTTCACATATCATTTTATCACATCATTTTCGATGTGGCAGTTTATGAATAATACAGGCCCATAAATATGTACATTTTGTATTAAGAATAATAATAAAATTATTATTGTTATTATATAATTGGTAATAAGTGATTCCATAACATGTAACACATTTAATGCTAATATTTTTTGTATGCATGCTAAATATAATTAAGCTTGATCAGCTAATTAATATTTTTGTCTTTAAAATTTTTGTTTTGATATGGAACTAGTCAAACTATGACCTGTTATAACAGTTGTTAAGGAATTTCATTAACCCTTTCCTCCATAGATAAACCTTTTTTGCATGGGTGAACAGTTTAGGGTGAACAGTTTAGATCCAGATCAGCCGGCACATCCGTGCTGTCTGATCAGGATCAAAACTGTTCGCTTTATGATACATTAGGTTATTTCTGACCAAATTGGACCAGTGCAGATCCTGATCAGATGGCACGTATGTGCTGGCTGATCTGGATCTACACTGGTTGAACATGAGTAAAAACGCGTATTTATGGAGGAAAGGGTTTATTTAAGGAATGATTCTTATTTTGGTGCGGTTCATGCAGATTGGACGTGCACGCGAGAGCTGGCAAATCCATAAAGCGCGCTAGCGCTTTATGGTAAATTTGCCAGCACTCGCGTGCACGTCCAATCTGCATGAACCGCACCAAAATAAGAATCATTACTTATATTTACATTTTATTCATTTTTTTCTTTAAATAAACTTAAGTCGAACGCTTTCAAAAATTAGTATTAAGTGAAAAGGGGGAGTAATACGTGGGAGTTTTCAATAGTAACAGCCATTACGTTACTGACGTCATTACGGGTCATGCGGTTCATGCAAAATGAACCGAATTTTTTTAAACGAAGAAATCAATAGGAATGTAAATATTGCCATATGTTTCAGCAGGAAGCTGATAATGCCTATATAATGTAGATATCAGAGATCATAGACCAATGGTTATTCTAGAAATATTTATAATGTTACAGACTTAGAACACACTTTAACCCTTTCCTCCATATACATACACATTTTATCACATGTGCAACCAGAGTAGATCAAGATCTGTGCTGTTCAATTTTTGGCCAGAAATAATCATATACATCAAAATCAAACAATTAGATCCTGATCATCAAAGAGCATGTGCTGGCTGATCTGGATCTACACTGTTTGCCCACTCCATAAAGGTGTGTATTTGGAGGAAAGGGTTAAGAGGTCATTACCATATTTTTGTTTTACATCATAGCAACAGCAACTTACCTATTGTTTGCATTTTTAGCTCGACTATTCGAAGAATAGGGGAGCTATCCTACTCGCCCCGGTGTCGGCGTCGGCGTCCGTTAAACAAAAAATGCACTTTGGTCCATTACTTGAAAACTACTTATGATATCAACTCGAAACTTGGAATATATATTCACCATCAAATTCTACATCATTACCAACAAGACCCATAACTCTGCTTCCAATATTTTTCAAATTATGCCCCTTTTTCACTTAAATTTTGCGTTAAGGAAAATATGCACTTTGGTCCATAACTTATAAACTACTTGAGATATCAACTTGAAACTTGGAATATATATTCACCATCAAATTCTACATCATTACCAACAAGACCCATAACTCTGCTGTCAATATATTTCAAGTTATGCCCCTTTTTTCTTATATTTTGTGTCAAGCAAAATATGCATTTTGCCTCTAACTTTAAAACTAATTGAGATATTGCCTTCAAACTTGAAATATATTTTCACCATCAAAATCTACATCATAACCAACAAGACCCATAACCCTTCTTCCAATATTTTTCAAATTATGCCCCTTTTTCGCTTACATTTTGTGTTAAGCAAAATATACAGTCGGCCCTTAACTTCGTTATGAATGGAGGGATTTCAAAATAACTTGGCACAAATGTTCACCATGACAAGGCGGTGTGTCGCGTACAATACCCATGCCTGTAGGTCCAAAGTCAAGGTCACTGTTACTAAAAATAGAATTTTCTTGCAAAATCGTGTCCGCTCTGTAACTTTGTTATTTCTTATTGGGTTTTTAAATAACTTGGTATAATTGTTCACCATATCAAGACGGTGTGTCACGTACATGCCCAAGCCTGTATGTCAATGGTCAAGGTCACTGTTGCTAAAAATAGAATTTTCTTGTCTAGGCTGTTACTTTGTTATGAATGGAGGGATTTCAAAATATCTTGGCACAAATGTTCACCATGACAAGGCGGTGTGTCCGCACAATACCCATGCCTGTAGATCCAAGGTCAAGGTCACTGTTACTAAAAATAGAATTTTCTTGTCCAGGCTGTAACTTTGTTATGAATGGAAGGATTTCAAAATAATTTGACACAAATGTTCACCATGACAGGGCGGTGTGTCACGTACCATGCCCATGCCTGTAGGTCAAAGGTCAAGGTCACTGTTACTAAAAATAGAATTATCTTGTCCTGGCTGTTACTTTGTTATAAATGGAGGGATTTTAAAATAACTTTGCACAAATGTTCATGAAAAGGCAGTGTGTCCGCACAATACCCAAGCCTGAAGGTCCAAGGTCAAGGTCACTGTTACCAAAAATAGAATTTTCTTGTCCAGGCTGTAACTTCATTATAAATGGAGGGATTTCAAAAAAACTTGACACAAATGTTCACCATGAAAGGGCAGTGTATCGCGTATTATTCCCATCATTGCACTTGAGTGTCTGAAAATGATGCATAGCGGGGCATCCGTGTCCTATGGACACATTTCTAGTTTCACTTATATTTTCACTTAAGTGCACTTCATTGATAACTTTGCAAATACTTAAGGTATCAACTTCAAACTACCATTACATTTTCATTTCAGTTCTTTTTCTGTAACATTACTGAAGTGATTGATATTTGACTAAAAGTAAATGTCACTAATAAAAAATTACTAACAAGTTTTCTAACAAATTCAGAAATATTTCATAGTTATTCCCCTATTCAGTTACATTTAGGAATTATTTCTGTTATTTGAAAAGAATTTCTCCCGTACCATTCACTTGTAAATATTTTTCCTGATTGCACATGAATGTATGGCCATAGTTGTTATTGTTTTAATCTTCAAATTGCATTTGTTTCAAATGATTCGAATAGTCGAGCATGCTGTCTCCTCTGACAGCTCTTGTTATTATAGTTGTGCCCCTTTTTGGCTTTAAATGGATTTTTTTCACAAAGATTTTTCAAGCAACAAGTTTGAAATTTCTTGTGTACTTTTAAGTCTTTTACTGTGAATAAGACTAAACCTTTTACTGTCTGTATATATAATGGTTTTATCAGGTGTGCAAACACTGTAAATTCAGATCAGTCGGAACATCTGTGTCGCCTCTTCAAGATCTACACTATATGCTTCTTTTTCAGAAATGACTTGAATAATCTTAAATAATCAAAAAAGTGTACTGTGTAGATCCTGATGGCACAGATATACCAGCTTATCTGGATCTACACTTTTCCCCATCAGCAATATCCCATGGAGTAAAGGATTAAACACACGTAGACTCACTCAGACACACGCTGGCAGTACTCTTATTCAAAACTCCAGCATGCATTTCTAACCGGTACTCAGATTATCCCAGTAGTTGCATATGCACTGATCTCACCAAATAAGTTTTGATAGACCGATAGGGTTGCTTATGTTTTATTATTTGTTTTACTTGTTAATAAATAAGTTTTTCTTAATTGTTTTATAGTGTTTAATTAGCTTTTATTGTTTAATTGTTTTGTGTTTATGTAAATGATAAATTGAATTATAACAAGGGATTATGTTTTACCCATTATAGCTTACAAGTAAGTATGTAGTAATAAATTTTGTACTGGTAGTTGATTTTATTTTAAGAGTAATTAAAGTATTAAAGTGTATAAACTGAACAATTCTTTGTTCTATATTTACCAGGACTTTGGCTTCATTGAATCCCACCGCCCCCTTCAAGATTTTTGTTTTGTTAAATGAGTTTGAAATAAAAAAAAGTAAATAAAATGGTTAAATTGATATATGAAAGAATAATGTGCTTTGTTGCTTTTGGCAATCTGTTGCGTTAACTGAGAAATAATTCTCTTTGTTTTGAGTGTTTCACACTTTTCAAAATGCTCTGTTAAATTTGACACTTATCAAGAGATGATAAGTTTCTTATCAGATGCCATAAACTTGTGTAATCACTATTTCGAGACTTAGAGTCGGTCCGGGCCAATTACTAATCAGGCAAGCTTTTGATACCCAATCTATAATTTCACAGCCCTGGCTTCTGAACTTGTAATGCCACGTGATGTTATAATTGCATTTATTTGGTTGCTATTGTTTTCATGACTATTGTATGATTGTTACCGTCTGCTGTAACAGTTTTATTTGGATCTCCAAAGAACAACATTTCATTATATGGATTTCCATAAAAACTGAATTCACGCTAAAGGATTTTAAGAACAGTTGTTTTGGTAGAATATTTGTACATCTACCTTATTTGTTGTAGGTGGTTTTCCATATGAAGAGTATATAAAGGAGAAAAACGGCGTAAGTAATATTCTATATTCAATTTCATTCGTAAAGTTTTCTGCGCCCAAAGTGTCAGCAGGACAGAACTCATAGGGTAGCTGGGCTGCATGATACTATCCAACTTTCTAACCAAAAATCCCGATAAATATTAAATATTTCTGCCCAGAAATTGAAATAAGGCAACCCTAAATTTGTATTAATTTTATAACTAAAAGTAGAAATATCATTATCTTCGAAGGATTCAAGTTTGGCTTGGTAAAGCGTGCTGAGGCAGGCGCGATAAGTAGTCCGAACTTCCTGTTTCGACAGCAATATTTAATATCATGGGTTATACGGTCAGAAAGTTGGAAATGAATATGTTAATTACTACCCTTGTGGAAATCTTGCAGACCCTGCGAGTCAGGTGATTTTCAAATTGGAAAGAGCAGCAAAATAATAAATGCAACAACGGAAATGCTCATTCCAAAAGCAACACGAAATGTCTGATCTGAGAATAAAACTTGAAAAATGTGCGTTTGTTACTGGTAACAAAAATACTATGGTGTGTAAAATTACTAAAAAACGAGGCATAGATGAATTTGATTGTGATTATTTCAGGAGAATTTCCAGAAACCAGGTTAACGTGGGATTGTGTTTTTAAATATTATTTAATGTGAAGTGGAGTACCGTATTATTATTGTATTGTACAAATATTTGGCTTTTTGTTTTCTGCATACGTGAAAGTATGCATTATAATAATTTAATTATCAGTGTAGTTTTAAATGTTATTGTACTGACGATTCCCCGCAGTCTTGTTGCGCATCGATTCCGATTACCGTGTACCGTACCAAATCTACTCGATGCGATCGATGCTGCTGCTGATGTGCTGCTGCATAATTGCACAGTGATTAATATTATTTAAGGTTTTGATATCTGGATTTTAAAAGGTGCTTTGAAAATGGAAAGTTTAAAAAAACTGGATTGAACAACATGTCACGTCATTGATAAAATCATATTCTGAGACTGTGCAGCGTTCAGGAGCGGATCTTATGGGGTTCCGTGGCGATTTAGGCAGAAATATTTTATTTTCAATTTCATGGGAATTTCAGGTAGACAGTTGGAAGTTATCATGTAACTACCCCAAAATTTCCCCAGACGAACCCATTTCAGGAAAATTTGCACCCGATCACACACTTGTTAATTGTGTATTTTCTTCCTATTAAAATCAATATTTTCCATCGCAATTTACAATAACATGGACATCTGAAGCTATAATTTTGATATAAACATAAACTACAGAAATTGTATGAGTTTACTTTCTTGGACTCTGTACCTATTAGATTAGTCTGTACCGTGGATATTACGTAAAATTCAGATGAATACTGATCGAAGGCATAATAAGCTTTTTATCGCGCATTAACCCCCAAAAAAGACATGTTTCCAATGCTAGCGATACTGAATAAACCAACTTATCTTTCTTTGCTGCGATAAGTTGAACCAGTACAACTTATCCAGGCTTACTAACATTCCAAAACAAAGTTTAAGTTTTTTAAAAAGTTAAATTTATTGATAAATCCCGCAAACAATTACGTAGATACGCACATGTATGCAGATAAGATGTTAATCAATTAGTTGTTATACTTACCATTTGAAGCGTTTTATTTAGGCCGACAATTTTGTAATTTTATTTTATCTACACCTACCATACGCGTATTTCTGTAATGTGTCATTTAACGTTGCTATATAGTGTATCTTAACCAGGATATACATTCACTTTTATTGTGCTCATGAACTGTAATGATTATATGGAGTCAGTTTGTTGTTCAACAGTTTGGTGAAATGTAAGAGGCAACAATGGGGACTACTATTAACTACACCATTATAAATTACACCACGACAGAGCCACCGGAACCATTGTAAGTAATATTTCGTATTTCTTTTTATCTTGTGCATGTACTTGTTTTCATAATTTTAACTTTGAATGAGAGATCAAGCATGTGTACGGAGTTGAAGACCCGCACCCCACCATCCCATCTGCTGGGTACGCCCACCCACGACCACAATTTAATTGTAAACATTAATGTACATGATAACAGAGATAAACTAAATTTAATGTCAGATGGTAAATGTTACTATTTAACATAAAATTAGATTAGTCGCCTTTAGGACCTACTTGTAGAAATGGTTGAACATGACCATTTAATTCACAAAGTAAACTGTTGTTTACAATATTTTCATTAGTGAAAAAAATCACGTTAACATTTGCCGAGCAAATAAATAAACACTATATGGGCGACCAATGCGGCCAAAAGTAAATATAAGTTAATTTAACTTAACATGTAGTCAGCTAATTGATCACATAAATTCAATACTCAATCGCTTTATTGAGTCAGACTGTAGTCCGAGAGTATACAATAAAAAGTTGAAAAAAGTATGCAGTTAAATGATTAACCTATCCGGTCTTGTCGTGACTTGGTTTCCGACAAAATTGCTCTTAATAATATCGAAATTGTTGATAATTGATAATTTTTTAAATTTCAACTGCTAAAATTAAATAGTAACCCAAAACCATTTATAACTTAAACTAATTATAGCTTTGATACGAACCTTAAGTTCAGTGCCCAAGGTTATATAACTGAGCATGGAAACCAGTCTCAAATCTCAAGCATCTGATTGGCTGCAATGGATGATTGGCTGAAATGGAGATTTTATGACTGGTTTCCAATCTGAGTTATATAACCTTCAGCCCAATGGATCGGAATGCAAGTTGTTTCAGGCATCAATTTGTAAAGCATAATGGCACACTGATAGCTTAAACACAGTACAAGCACACTTCTAAAATCAATGTTGGCAATCTCCTTCGCAGAGTTGTCGTTCCTTACACTCACTTTACATCTCTGCGAAAGGCTCAATGTCAAGATTTTTTTACCAAACTCGGCAGCCTTATTTTATACAGTCATAAATTATGAATTTGAAAGCTTGAGGTAAAACAAATGACTGAAATTTTCACTATCTTTCTTTAAAACCGAAGAAACCCAAGATATTGTAAATGTAATTGGTGAACTATTTCTTTGAGTTAAAGAAAAAGTAGTTGAAAGTAGTCCCAGCCTACAGAGGTGAATGTAATGAGCCGATAGTGTAAGAGAGTGCAATGGCTGAAATAAATCGCGGCAATATAGAGCAATATAAGACTGAAAAATATGTACCCCCCCCCCCGCCCCCCCCCCCCCCCCAAAAAAAAAGAAGCTTGAAGTCCGTGTGTTAATATGGAAGTCCTGTATTATTAATTATATTGCTACCTTACTTAATAATGGTAGCAAAAAAAACTTTTGGCATTCTTTAGTTTAGTGTATATTCGTATTTTTAAATTTAAGTATTTTATGTGTCACATATCTCTAAAGTTTATTGTCAAAATCAATTTGGTTCTAATTCGCATTATTAGTCATCTGTAATCATGATAATGCTTGGTATTTTTGTTGGACCCCTATCCGGGTAACCCCATTACAGTTATTACACTAGTACAATAATACGTACAATAATGTTGTTTATGTAATAACTATATACATTTGTATAACTGTAATATATGCAAGACAACAGTATATCTTATTACTGATAAGACGTAGATATCCCTTACAGTTGTCGTGGTAATGTTTGCCTTAGGTAGCTAACTCATCAGAAGTAAGGGGCTTAACATTCATAAAAAATATTCAACTTTTATCTTTACATGAAGCAACAACTTTATTAATTTTGTTCAAAACCACTGGAGGCACCCAGTAATTCTGTGTACCCATCCCTGTGTTGACACTCCTGTTTTGTTATCTTACTGTCACAGACAGATATCTGCTTTTTTGGCTATATCGATGATTAAGCATCATCTTTGAAATTTTTTAGTTTCGACAAAAAATAGTCATTTTCGAAGCTTTAAAATAGATTTACAATTATCTCTAATTATCCTCTTTTTTCTTTCGTCCAAGGGAGGTCACTGCGTTAGAGTTTGAAAAAGTCCTCGCAGCGGTTACTTCCCTTGTAGTTTTTTTAGCCATCGGCAGACTTAATTGGGATCATTCTACAGTCCGTGACGAAAAATTTGTCTGGTTTGCAGTTTGCATTTGAAACGGGTTAAGGGCGAATGATGTAGCTCATATTCAGGAAAATCTCGCGAAAGTCCGATCTAGAAATGATTTTAATCAGATTGTATTCAGGATAACTAAATAATTACCTTGTATAGAAATCTATTTTTATAACACTTAGCGAACGTACACTGAGTTTTAGTCCGATAGATTTCTTTAGGCATAAGATGCATAATATAGCACATAATTAATTGTAGCTCCCTCTGGTTTTCTTATAACATTGTATATTTATTAATTATACATGGTAATAAGAACACCACAGGGGTCTACAATTGGCACCATTTAACAAAGTCACCAATATTATCCGTTGATTTTACGTATTAATTAAGTCACAACGTATTGTTTTTTACCAAACAGTGGCCAAGGTTATACAACTGACCATGGACACCAGTTTCAAATCTCAAGCATCTGTTTGGCTGGACTGGTCGCCATTTCAGCCAAACATGCTTGAGATTTGAGACTGGTTTCCAATCTCAGTTTTATAACCTTTAGCCCAGATAGAAGTAAAATCTATATTTTATTTTTTCAGTGTTCCAAACGAGGAGTGTGTGCTTCCCCAAAACAACGAATTCTACATCTTGACTCCATTTGAGGCCTACTCCCTTTTAGCTTCAGTAAGTTGTTGTTGTTATTGTTGCTTCTGTTGCTGCTGTTGCATTTGCTTCTGCTGCTGCTCCTGATGATGGTGGTGATGGTGGTGATGATGATGATGATGATGATGATGATGATGATGATGATGATGATGATGATGATGATGATGATGATGATGATGACTAATTTATTATTATTTTAAATTATTATTAATAATATTATTATTATTATTATTATTATTACGATGCTGCTGCTGCTGATGATGATGATTAATGTACTAATATTATCTTGTTGTTGATGAAGTTTGTTTTTAACTATTGTAAGTTTGACCACAGCATTTTTTTTACTTTTTGTTTTTTTTAAATATTAATTTAATATAATTACTCAGTTATTTACGTTTACGAAAATTAGAACTAATAAATTCCTCTTAGTGCTCACCAAAGTTTAATCCGAGTGATACTTGACTGATTAATATTCATCTTCGTCCAACACTATGTGTCCAGTTACTCGCCACAACGTAGACCCATATCGCCCCTCCCCCGGTCAGCATATCCCACTCATTCCTTTTCTCGTACTGTTTTCTTTCAGGCATGCATAATCTTGTGTTTGATGTTACTAGAGAAGAGATCAAGCAAGGCATGCAACTGTATCGGACAACGGCCTGGCATTGTCTTGTAAGCTTCTTCCCAACTATTTAAACTTAATTTTATTAAACCAGTAAAAGTTTACATAATTGAACTTGGATTTTATCATAGTTCGAGATTATTTTTGTTTTGGAGCATGATTATTTGAGAACAGTGCCCAAGGTTATAAAAATGAGCATGGAAACCAGTCTCAAATCTCAAGCATCTGGTTGGCTGAAATGGCGACCAGTCGCCATTTCAGCCAATCAGATGTTTGAGATTTGAGACTGGTTTCCAAACTCAGTTTTATAACGTTCAGCACAAGCACTGTGTTTCAATATTTCTGATTGGAAAAAACATCCGGTACCCATAACATCATTAGGTGAGACATCTTAGTGCGTTTTAAAATGGTAACATCGCATTTTGGTAGTGACTGCACGAATCTGGCCAGAAGGTGGTAGTAATTGCGTTGGAAAAATGAGGGCTATAGTGGGGTGGTCTTAATTCTGGAGAAGAAAATAGTGTAATATTGCAGGTTGGAAGTGTATTAGCAAATAGTATTGTATTTGTATATTCCTACCGTGAATTATTGATTAATTATGCCGACGACGACAATTGATGTTGTTATTGTTATTGTTGTTGTTGTTGTTGTTGTTGTTGTTGTTGTTGATGATGATGATGATGATGATGATGATTTGAACTTCGCTACAACTTTTTACTGTCCGTTGATTTACTGATAAGTCCTTTTTAATAATTCTTACAACATAGGTTTTTCCATTGCAGCTAGATTTTAACATTTATTTTTCAGCCCAGTTAATCTGTTAGACCATGGGTGCGACAACTTTGGGTATTCTATGGCGTTTGGAAGTGTGGCCAGTTACTGCTTTAAGCTGTTTTTCAACGACGGCAACCTGTTTGATCTCGGACCTGCTTGGAGTAAAAGTACGATAAAACACCCCATAAAGACCAGTCCGGAATTGAGACCACCTTAATAATATGAGCGCTTTTCAACGTCCCATTTGGCAATATTTTCTACTCCAGAATTAAGACCATCCCATTATATCCGACTTTTTTTCAGTTCCAGAGGTGGTCTGAATAAAGGGGTTTCATTTTACAGCTGTTTGTCTATGTTAAGGAACGTAAGGATCTTTCAGTATACTGTAAATTCATTAATGTTCACGGGGATCTTATTTTCGTGCATTTCTTAGGCAAGACAGGCAACAAATTTATATCCACCACAAAAATAAATTTCAGATTAATGTATTTAAGAAAATTGAAAAAGACGAATTTAAGAACACACGAAAATGCTGTTTGACTGAAAATCACGAAAGCATCCAAATTATCAAAACTGGATCGAAACACGTAAGATATCGTCCAGCTTGAATTAAAAGTATGGCTTAATTTACCTTTGATAAGATGGTATTCTTCAAAATTCGATTTGATTTATTCTTACACTTGTTTCAAATGGGTAGGTTTTGGTACAATGCGCAGTATAGACTCAAATATGAACCCACCTTAACTGTCTGACTGTATATGCAGTACCAGAGATTTTATGATAAATCGATATAAAACAAGAAAACAAAATTTTAATCAAATTTCTTTCAGCACTGTTTGTGATGTTGTACGTCCTTGCGTACGGACTGGTGTTCTACCCGTTGTTTGCTTGTCTGACAACTACCTGGGTGTTTGTGGGATCCTTCTTCGGCGTGTGCTACACAGGCTTATGGTGAGATAACCCTTCTCGACATAAAGTGATTATCCGAGACATGTTAAACTGAATGTTGTTTAACGCTTTTCTATTATACAAAAAAAGAGAGATTTATTTTTAAAAAAAATTTGTATTCTTGCAACAAGGGACAGATCATCCAGACAAGAGTTTTCTAAGAAAATTCAATTCAATGTTAAGTACTAGTAAATAAATGAAAACGTCGATAATTTAATCTCAATAATTTAGAATAAAATAGGTCTCGCAGTTTATGATGTTATGGAAGAATTGGTTTGAAAAAAAGTCATATCTACAGAAATACTTAAAATAATATGTGTAATTAATTGGTTACCGGTCATATCGACAAGATACACTATTTTATTGGAAAGCTTTTAATTCATTTCGAAAAAGTTAAGGCCTAAATGTCATTTCTGTAAGAAATTTTACAGAAGAGACATCTTTAAATTAAAAATCAAGTGTGAAAAAATTGTTTTTATTTACTTTTTTAAAAAGAGAACTTATATGTCACGGGATTCATCCAGATTTTATTTGCAGGATATATTACACACTGAGAACGGTGATCAAGTGTCCGAACGGATTTGGCGATGGCACGGTGAGTTGCTTAAAGCAGCTTATTCACAGTTCAATACTCTCGTGTGTGGCTAACATTCATTGTACTTCAATATCATGCCAATCCATGACTGATCAGGGTTAAATTTCGCCGAAAGTTTGGAACTATCAGTACATTTTATGATCTGCTGTGGATGAATTTTTATGAGTTAATAACGCTTAACAACTTTTGCTTCGAATATAAATTCACTCATACTTTGACTGTGCAAGAATACTACACCGCGTTTACTATGTTTAATGGGTTTATAATGTTGTTATTGTAAATTTTGATATTTGAACAGTTTTCATATTTTCGTCCGGATACTTGACCACGAATCTTTAAGAATAAGATAATCTATCGCAAGTCCACGAGTCCAGTTCTGACCTCGGATATATATTAAAGACGTTCAGTGGTTTTCCCCATTAAGCCCATGTCAGGAAAATCATTATTGGACCGCGTTCTGTGTTTTATACTTAAGTTTAATTTAACTTTTTAAGTGATTTTCGCCAAAGAAGTGAAAATATCATAACATATATAATTTCTCTAGATATTTTCCACAGTGACGAAGAAATCCTTCAAAACTTCAATATGTACAATTCTGTATATTTCCGCCAAGTAAAATTCTCGACATAATGAGCTAATGAGTGCACGTCTGTCTTCTCCGAAGATAACCAAAGTTGCCGATTATATTTAGACGATCATTTAATACTTTATACATGTATTAGCCTATTTATTATTCATTTCGCGGTAAAATACCATTTAATTGTCAAAATGTGTAACAAAGTCACATTTAAGTTATAAGAAATTAAATTATGGTTGTAAGTCCTTTCTAAATTTATTAACAACTAAAGTATCACTAAAAATGACTTCATTTGGCGAATAAAGTTTTGACGTCATTGACGTTACGTTCAAAATATGTAAACTTCCTTTGTGTAAATGCTCCTTGATAAAGGAGCGGAGTTCACCCCCCCCCCCCACCCCCTGAAACGTTGTATAAAATTTGTGTATTTGAGAACTGTGTTTATAACTACTTTCTTTAGAACTTCAGTTTAATATTGGTCGAAACTCGAAAGGGTCGGTAAAACAGGGTTGACTTTTATTATGTTTTGATTTTCAGGGGTCATTACCAGGACAGGATATCGCTGTACAAATACCCGTGTTGTTTTGCCTTATTTGTCTGTTTCTGCGGTATGGGTACATTTTGTTACGTCACAGCAAACATATTGTGAAGGAACGAACTTTGAAAAAGGTAGTGGTTCAGGTAAGACATATGGTGAATAAAGCAAAAAGTAGATTATTTTTCTATTGTTTTCAAAGTACTTATTGATAAGTATTGTTTAAAGTAAGTTCTAAAATCATGTTATTTTATTAACCGCTTTTTTACGGTTAGCTTGAAAAATGCATTAAATTTTACAAAATGGAAATATTTAGAAGTCTGTCATGAAATTCAGTGCGCGGATTAATGACGGAGCGAGAAATTTATTTCCGAGGTTCGTCGAAATAAAATGTTTCATTTGGTAGTAGTTATATGATTTAATTATGGACAGAAAAAAAAAACAGAATAGATTCTTTATTTAAACTTTTTAGTTTCTCATGACAAACAAAAATCTTACATTTGGGGTAGACAATCGGATCATTTGTGTAAAACCAAGTCGCATTACACCCCTTCAGCACTTTAATTTTCATGTTGAGTTTGGTCAAATATTTGGAAGTTATCACGTATCTACCTTTAGGCTGCCCACAACTAACCCCTTTCTGTAAATTTTGCAATTTTATAGCAACGACCTCAAGTGGTTCATCATGTTCATGTATATAGATGTACGATTGCGACAGCGAAGCTGTCATCGGTTTAAGTGTATTAGTAGTAGCGAAATTAAATTATACCTTTTAAGAAAAACATGCGGATTTGTTCGGCAAGACTATCCCACCTTCTTTTAAATGCAAAGACCAATTCTTTACAGCAATAATATGTTTTTCAGCACGAGCGAGAACATTTAGGGACCAAATATAATGTGTTGTACGTCCGCGAGCTACTGGTTCCCGCGTGCGGTTCTAGAGCGCCACTAGAAAGCATGGAGCCACGTGAACAACCTCCGTGGCATAAAAAGATCAGGTAAAACTTATTTTACAATGGCATTTCTACATCTGCAGTAAAAAAACTTTTAACATTTTGAAACTTAAGTGGTCGCCATTTTGGCCAATCAGATGCTGGTCTCTAATCTTAGTTTTATATTCTTGGACCTGTGAATTATTTCAGAATTCTGATAAGCCAACATCTGTACAAGAACGACACGACATTCAAGTACTCTCCACGGATTATCTGTATCTTTACAGTGGCTCTCATATGTGCCTATCAGGTAAATGTTTAATGCAGGAATTCAAACCTCAAGGTAAAACCATGCAATCAGTGTCAACAAAGAACAATAAAATTGCGCGAATTTATGCTCGCGCGAGTATATCATTTGCGATTTTTGTGCCCAAAGTGTTCCCAGCGAAAATAAATGATGCTACAATATAAGGTTAATGTTTCTACCTACTTGCCACACCATACATTGAGAAAGTCTGGAAACAACTAGCTTGATTGAATTTCACTGTCCGGAGAAAAAGAAATGGAGAACAATTTTGAGCGCGTTACTGAATTCTACAAATTAATTCAACATTTGCAAGCCAAATATAAATGTTTATTGTCAAGATACGAATCCAAGGCAAGTGAGCGTTCAGTTCTCAATGTTGATGGTGGCTGAGAGGACGTGCCAGACTTAAAGTTTTGAGAGATCTAGAATACCCAGCTTTTAACCTTAATAAACAATGTGTATTTCAGTTTGGAATAATTATCTTATTATCGGTGTACCAAGTTCAAAAACTTGTTCCGTTTCTGCACCCGACTAACGCTACTGACGCGGATGGATATGACTTTTTACGTCAATTGGTGTACGTTTTCAATGGTAGGTGTTAACTTTCTAAAGCCTTTAAACGTTCAGTGCACCTCATTCACTTTTGTGATCAGTGACTCACTGATCAGACTGAACATCAATGCAGCCTGTTCATTGTTTACATTGTTCGAGGTCCACTCAAAAAATTTCTACACGGCCCAATATAATGAAATTTCACTGGAAACCAGTCTCAATTCTCTCGAGCATTTGATTTGGGTTAAATAGAGACTTGTCTCCAACCTCAGTTTTATTATCTTTGGCCACTAGTGTCAGCAAATTTGGCATTAATATGTAAAACTATTTAATTTCTTTATTCAGTGTAAACGTATTCAAAATGCATTTTATCTTTTATTGAAATGATTATGCAATGTCGTTGTTTTCAACACATTTTCGGCCAAGGATTTTTTTTAAATCCTCCCTAATGACATTCTTGGTTATTTACAGGATTTTCATCCAACATATCCTCCCTTGTAACATTATTTGTTATTTATAGGATGTACGCTGTTTTCATTCACTGTTTCCTCTCTGATGACATTCTTTGCTACATTCCGCATTTTGACTGAATACAGAAATAACATAAAGATGATGTTCAGAGGTCAATTTAGTCACCTGCCTTTTACTAGAACCTCCAGACATCCAATATTTATCTTGGTAAGTTATTATTATATTGCCATTGAATTTTTGAGTACGTTACTTTATTGCCACTTCGCAGGTTCGAGCAACCCCACTGGGCCCTCTTTGGATCCGTCCCCGTCCCTGTTGCTAACCACACTTCAACGTTATTCTTCTTGTATACCCCTCCTTCGACTGTTCCAATTCATTTAAAAAGTATATTCCGCGCTTCCCCACCTGACATTGATCCGTGACTTTTGTTTAGAGATTATTTTTGAAGTTGTGATTTTCCCACCTGACATTAATTTGTGACTTTTGTTTAGAGATTTGTTTTGAAATTGTAATTTTCCCACCTGACATTAATCTGTGACTTTTGATTAGAGATTACTTTTGAAATTTTGATTTCCCCACCTGACATTGATTTGACTTTTGTTTAGAGATTAGTTTTGATAATTTGAATTTCCCACCTGGCATAAATTATGGTCGGTGGCTTGTCTTTACTTTTGAAAATTTTGATTTTAATTTTTTCGAAATTCGTAATCGTCAGCATGCTAGATGCCTTTCTGGTAAAAATAGCCACCAATCGAAATAGTTTATGAGCTTTTCTCGTTGCGTAATAACTAAATACACGTATCATTAACAACAAGTCATTGGTTGAAAACTAGGTCAAAAGCCACCCAAAAAAATCAGAAGACGAATCGAATGCAAAGGAAAAATCGAACGTTTCCGTAAACTCGCTCGGAAACTTGCGAATGTGCACAAACGATTAAGATTCAAGGGAACTTGACCGGTGTATCTGAACTAACTGGAAGATCGAAAAATTGTCAAGGCAAACATCTAACTCGTATTTCCTGGAACAAATTAGTTCTAGTAATAAGACAAGGAGAAACACAATCAGGCCTGAAGGTTATAAAGCAGAGATTGGAAACCAGTCTCAAATCTCAAGCATCTGATTGGCTGAAATGGTGACCAGTCGCCATTTTAGCCAATCAGATGCTTGAGATTTGAGACTGGTTTCCATGCTCAGCTTTATAACCTTGGGGACCGATAAATCATCTCCTGAAAGACTTCAGTCATATTTAGAAATACAGAAACGTTTCTGAGATCAATATCTGCAAGGGCTGTTCAAAATTTACGAGTACAAAAGTACAAGTGCTTTTCACTAATTGCGAAAGTTGTTCAGTAGGTACGAGAACTTTTCAATAAATAATTCATTATTTACTGAAATATTTCAAAGACAGATGGTATTGGTAAAATGAAGTTGTCATTTCTTAAAAAATACACGAAATACTTTTGTCACGAGTGCATATTCTGAAACGGTTTTTTTTTCGACCAGTTTATTAAAAAAAACCTCAAAAACTAATTAAAATCAAAGTTTAAAAAGGGCAGTTTTTGAACACTTAATTTCATTTTATTTTCAAACAATGAAATGCATAAATTTTTATGTGTGACGACAACTTGAAGCGGTAAAGGCATGTGCAGCTATAGAAGTTAATGAACGGCCCTCATAACAATTAATAATGTAAATGTAACTGTTGTCCGTTTTAGTAAAAAAAACAACAACAAGAAGTCATTTGAAGGGCGTTTCGTTCTGGAAATAAGTCAGTGACGTAAGGTTGTTCCATTTCTTAAATGTCACAATGATGAATCGTTGCCTGGTGATCCAATGATTATGATCCGGAAAAGATTGTTTACCCTGGTCTGTACCGATTTTTCTCGTTCGTCCGTCATAAAAAAAGTAGCCTTTGATTCTAGTCGACGGAATTTTCACATTAAAATTTGATCTGAGGTTAGTCTTTAGACTTACATCAATGATAATACCCCCGTTACCAAATGTAAAAAATAACATATGAACTTGTTATTATAAAGAAACTGTATAATAAAATAAAAGTAAAATACAGACTTGCTATAATAATGAAACTGTATATAATACAATAAAAGTAACAAACAGACTTGTTATAATAATGAAACTGTATAATAAAATAAAATTAAAATATAGTCTTGCTATAATAATGAAAGTGTATGATAAAATAAAAGTAACATATAGACTTGTTATAATATGAAACTGTATAATTCAATAAAAGTAACATACATACTTGCCAAAATAATGAAACTGTATAATAAAATAACATATATTATAGACGTTATAATAATGGAACTGAATAATACAATAAATGTAACATACATACTTGCCAAAATAATGAAACTGTATAATAAAATAAAGGTAACATATAGACTTGTTATAATAATGGACCTTTATAATTCAATAAATGTAACATACAGACTTGCCAAAATAATGAAACTGTATAATAAAATAAAGGTAACATATAGACTTGTTATAATTATGAACCTTTATAATGCAATAAAAGTAACAAACATACTAGCCAAAATAATGAAACTGTATAATACAATAAAAGTAACATACGGACTTGCCAAAATAATGAAACTGTATAATAAAATAAAATAAAGGTTACATATAGTCTTGCTATAATACTGAAACTTTTCCGTGACGTGCCTCATAAAGCAGTAAATGAACCTAGAAATAACTTTTCATTTCAGTCTGACAGTTTGTCGTATGCAGGTTCGCAGGTTGCTTACACGCTATGGGGTAAGTCCTGCCTTTGTTGTATACCTTTATTCCGAAACGGTTTAATTTTCACGCATTCCGCGCTCAAACCATTGTATGCCTTTGTTACAGTTTGTACGTTGAACTCCATCTTTCTTTTCCTTTGGTTCTTTGTCAAATCCAAGTCTGGAAAAATGTACAAACAAAAAAAAAGTGAAAAATACTTTTCAAACATGCCTTTAAAAACAATGCCCTCATTTAAAAATAACGCAAAATTTAATTGCAAAACAATTGTTAAAGCGATAGCCAATTATTTTGCTCGAAATATAATTATTGTTCGCTTCTGGTTGCAGGTTATTTGATTGTATTCTTCACACTGGTGGTTATCTCCATGATTCTTATGTACCTCGTGGTGCTTCCTATATTAGGACAAGTTCCCTCTCTCTTCTTGGAGAGTTTTTGGAATGTTGTGTAAGTTATCTGCGTTATTTGCAAGTTATTTGCGGTTAAAACTCTGGCCCATTCTGGCCCATTCCGTTTTTGTCGCATTTCAGATGACCTCACTATTTATCCCGCCTACAATGTTGTAGGCCTATTTGTAATTTAATTAATTTAATTTAATTCTTTTAGCTAAGTTACAATTACTGAAAACGGCACAATTAGTGGAGCTGGGACTAAACCATAAATATCAATTTAAGCAAATCTCACCACATCTATTCTTTTGCAACACATATTTCGTTTCGTTAATCTACCATCCAAAACGAAACTCCCAAGATATGTTAGCTATGAAAAATCATCGCACATTGGCATACATTCAAAATAACTTTTCACGATGTGACGCAAAAATCAAGTACAGCATTTAGAAAATACTAATTCAATGTGTGTAACTTTAGACCAGAACTTTCAGACGTGAGTTTGTTTGCGTCAGTAATTTGATATTTGTCTCGTTATAGTCATAATCAAGCCTGAAAATTACCATATATGGCCGTTAAATGTCACTGTTTACAGCTGTAATTAATTTGTTTGGTCATATTTTCCCGGTGCTTTTGTAAAGAAAATGTGACATGAACTATAAAAAGTTAAAGACCCGCTTCTAATCTTGATAAAATGATTCGTCAGAAAATAAACTCACTGACCATTACAATGCAATTTGGCGAATAGTCTCCGTCTATGTATGTTTCGGTCTTGAATATATTATATATTTTTAATAGTCGCCGGATAATCGACGAATTGTCGCATCTTGATAGTCTGAAAATATTTTACAGGTCGGGTTTTGCGGTCATGCAAGTTGTTATGATTGGACAGAAGTTAATGTCACGTGGGTTCTTACAATCCAAAGAAAGTGCAGACGAGAAAGGCAAACTCATAGCTGCTTCCGTACTCGCCATTGATAACAGGTAAAAAAAATAAAAAATCATGGTTGAAGGTTATAAAACTGAGATTGGAAACCAGTCTCAAATCTCAAGCATCTGATTGCCTGAAATGGCGACCAGTCGCCATTTCAGCCAATCAGATCCTTGAGATTTGAGACTGGTTTCCATGCTCAGTTTTATAACCTTGGGCACATATTTCCAATACTGGGAATCAAACCCGTAGCGTACGACGAAGGAGTCTAACCATGTAACTCGGAGCACGCTATCGACAGAGCTTGCCGGGACAACCCCAAAAAGGTTGCGCGGCAAACCCTTATTAAAGTAAACATCTTTATATGACTTCGGTGCCTCGATGACTTCGGTTTTGATTATTTTGTCATTCGCATTGCCATTTGACTAGCGTGCAAAATTCATTACATTGGAACAAACACTTCAGAGCAAAAATCATTTTAAGTTTTATAATTACCTAGTATATCAATTTTATAAAGAGCTATTTTAATGGTCAGGTGTATAATGAACCCAATAAAAATTGTCCATTTTCCAATATGTAACTTTCCACTTAATTTGTGGACAAATTGCATTTCTTTAACAAAATATTTTTGAAAATATTTAACACTCCTGAATTATCGTTCCCTTTGCTATAATCGGAGATTTATGAAGAAGCGTGTGATCTTATAATACGGATTTTAGAGTATTACAGTACGATAAACTGATCTTTCAATTTTGGTCAGGGTCTTCCAATTTACAGATCCTGCTGTGGTAAATAAAATCACCCAACAAATTCATAAAACCAGTTTTGATAAACAACGCTTAAATGTCAAACTTTTCCTGTTATCTCCCTTTCAATTTTAAATTTAAACAGTTCTTTTAATTCTTTCTTTATAAATTGCGACTTGATGGTCAATTTCTACGTATGAAAGAAATGGAAGATTTTGTTATAAATGAGTTAAACTAACAATAAAACTCAGATAAAAAATAGAACTCATTTCAAAGCTTTTTGGTCAATCGAGAATATCTATGTGAAATTATGAGCATTAAAGTGGATACTTTTGCAGTGTATAGTGGCACTAGTCGCAATTTCACCCAATTAGATGCTTGAGTTTTGAGGCTGGTTTCCATTCTGTTTTATAACCTTGGGACCTGAAAATACCGATGACGTCTCGCGTCAAAATTTTTCCTTCGTTGTTTGATTAAAAACTGTTGTTTTGACAGTTCTTCGAAATAGAATCATTTCCCATTCACTTGAACGATTCGGTAATTCTGCGTATAATTGAACATTTTCTTCTCTTTCTCATTTTTGTAATTACTGTTTCTATTTACGGAATTACACGGAAACTTGAGTCTGCTTGGTTCAGAAAAATCCGAGTATATCGCTGCGGTTGATTACATTAACCGCGTTTTGACGTCAGTTGTTTCTATTTAGCTGTTTCTATGTGCGTCTGTCGCGTTCACTTACAACAAAATATCAAATTAGACTGTTGACAGGAATACATACAATGACAGGTGACTAAAGACGCTTTATAATGTCTAAACTTACCTTTTAATTTAAATATCTTCTTTTATACAACATTTTGAAATCTGCCTGTATTTATGGACAAAATAGAAAAGTCAATTAATGTTAGAGTATATCAAGCATAAGGCCTAACCAACAATTCCCTTTCGTTTTTCGTTTTTATGTGATATTGTCGTATATTTCTATGCCCCCCCCCCCCCCACCCCCCAACGACAGGCCTGCCAAATCTCCTGATTTATTCCGAAATCTCAGGATTTGAAGTTAATTTTCCGGATCTCCGTAATTTAAGTAAAAATATCCGGATTTCTATCAAATTGCAAAAAATATAGGTTTATTAAACCTTATTTAAAAGTAGTGCAATGAACCTAATAGTTATTCTGCTGCAGTCACACATTTCCTGTTTATTGCGAAATAACGAGATAACGAGGACGTGGTCAGTGGCATGCTGTCTCAGTGCCTCTGGCACAACTATACAATAATCATGTGTCATAAACTAAACTAGGGCCTCGATGTTACACCTGCTTTTATCTTTTTTCATTGCTTGTTCATTTTAATATTGTCAAACAGGTCACACACAGGTTTAACAGAAAGTTTAAAAATGAATGATAAAAATAGACAAGAGTCATTTTAAAACAAGTATTATTAACTATTTCTAACAAAATCGGCAAAATTCATTAAAGAAAATTCTTTAAAGATTATAATTATAAAGAAGAATATAAGAAAAATATCATCAGCATCATCAGCATCATTGTCGTCATCATCATTTTTGTTCAGTCACAGTCATAGTTAACGCCAACATGACATAAATGCAACAACAACAACATCATCATCATCGTCGTCGTCATCATGATTGACATATTCAGACAAAATCTTCGGATTTTTAATGAAGAAGATTTGGCAGGCCTGCAACGAAGTAGGAGGCATATAGAGTTGCAGTCATCCATACGTGCGTCCGTTCGTACGTCCCCCAATCTTGCGGCATAAACTACTCATTAACTATCGGACGGATTTCGTTCAAGCATAATTTTTAGACATGAGAATAAGATAAAAAAAGATTTTTTTTGCGATCATTTTTACCCTGTGTAAAAATGTTGTTGCAGCAGTAGGGCAACAGTGTCCTAGGACACATTCTAGTTTACAATTATAAATACAATGTATAGTCTACCGCGAAATGCCTAATGGAAGACATCTTTTCGCACGGAGCGGTTTTAATCGATAGTGTTAAACAATATTAAAAATATATTGCTTATTTTTTCTTACAGAAAGGCGTACCACAATGTGTCGTATTTCTTGTTTTTCTTCTACATTGTCCTCGGGGTGTTCGGTTGCCTAGTGACCATAATTAAAGGCGTTATACTTGGTATTGTGTATCTGGCGAGGCTCGACAAATGTGGCTTGGTCAGTGGATTCGAAACTTGGGATACGGGTAATTATTCTGTACTTTTTGTCACTGTTGAGAAAACTTGGAAATCAGGTTTTACACAGTACTGACATTTGACTTGTGAGAAATCGAGTGAGGCGTCCCAGAATGCGAGAGAGTTCCGAGATACCATACATGACTGTGGGGGCGCAAAAAACCAGAGACATACAGACAAACAGACAACAGACCCGTCTGGACCAACCGATGATATTCGAGTACCTATGCCAAACGTCATGGACCTCAGGTCTAAAAACTAAGCAATCACAAGCTAGAATAAAATTCATGACTATTGGCACTGGGTACTTTTTATTTAGCGACGATAGTGCAGTCTGTAAGGTCATTACGAAATAGCAATAACAACAACAACAACATAAAATCACACAAAAACCAGCTTCAAATCATCTAGATCTGGAATTTGCACAGATGATCATTTCAAACTTGCTTTAAGTAAAAACATGTAGCTTATGTAACTTAATAAAATGATAATGAGCTATTATTTAAGAAGATTAAATGGTATCAAATTATTGATGTAATTACGGAACAAGTTCGTCATCAAAGAGTAACATAAATGTCGCGACTAAATCAAACACAACTCTTGACGTATTTTATATATACAGGCATCTATGAATATACGATTAAACTTAATGTTATTGCTTTTAGAAAAAAATGAACAGCAAAGAATTCTATTAAAGTCGAAAATGTCACGAATTTCCATTCCACGACGCAGCTTATTGCCTTACTTATTGCCATCTAGGGAAATGTAAAGGTCAACATATTTCCCCAAGATTTTTAAACTGAGAATGGAAGCCAGTCTCAAATCTCAAGAATCTGATTGGCTGAAATGGCGACTACTCGCTATTTTAGCCAATCAGATGCTTGAGATTCGAGACTGGTTTAAAATCTCAGTTTTATAATATTCAGTACTTAATATGATATCTTTTCTGATTTCAGGTTATATGTACTACGTAAGTTTTCTTCATATAGAAGAATGTCATCGCCATCCAGTATTGTTAGTTTTCTGTGATATTTTGTTAGACCACGTGCATAAAAAGCAGAACATTTGTTTGAAAAAATACGGTAGTACGGACTCGGTTGTAGACTCTGGCGTAGAGAACCCAAATATCACGTATTATTTAAGCAGTTCTAGGCGGTTAGCGAGGAACCGGTGGTTCAAGGCTTACACGCTGATCCGGAATCCCGGAATTCGAGAACAGGATTTCGAGGCAGATTTTGATACTTTGAGTGAACTGGATGCAGCTGATAGTAACTTTATGCCTGTATCGAAAAATTCTGGCAAAACTGAAGCAGACGAGCTGTGTTGAGATTACTATGTACGCGTGCACTTAGCTTATTATGTGCATTATGAACTAATATATGATATGTGAAAAAGTGTATTTAAGGTCTGTGACGTTTCTTATGGTCGTAGTACTTTGGCAAAATGTTTGTGCGTTCGCTCCGCTCCGTTATATGGGAATAAACCTTGATTACCATATTGTATAGTATTACCCAACTTGTTAATATTGATATTAGAAATAATGCACAAGATCATAAAACTAAATCTGGAGATCAGTCTCAAATCTCAAGCATCTGATTGGCTGAAATGGCGACCAGTCGCCATTTCAGCCAATCAGATCCTTGAGATTTGAGACTGATCCCAAAACTTAGTTTTATGATCTTGGGCCTAAGTCGATTGTTACCCACATTACAGAAAATTCTTATTTAAAAGATGTTCTTGTACGCATTAGGGTAAAAAATTTCATACATGCTTTTAGCTGAGTTTCTTTAAACAATGCATTTTTTCTTACTGTATTATAACTTTTATTTACCGGTAAAAAATTTCATACATCAAAAATACTATTTTTATTATTTTTTCATATTCCTCTGTACTAACGTTAAATGTTATCAGCAAAAATTAATATTATGATACAATTTAAATTTTCACATATTTAACTTAATCATTGTTTTGTATGGCAAACATTGAAAGTCGTTTGCGCGCCGAACTAGAGACAGTTGTGGCGTTCCATAGAATAGTCAAAAAGCATAATATTCGATATTCCATACCGTTATATTATTGTTATTAAATCTGAATTTGTTAAAATGTTTTATTTGTTGTCTACAGTGTGTTATCGCTTAGTATACAGTCACGTGAAATAGGAGTTTATTTAACAGCTGTATGGTAGCTAAAACACAACATATAATTGTGATATTTTAATAATTCCACTAAGAACAATTGTTCTGGTAAACATGATAGTCAACCATGTCATATCACTGCCGGATTCACGATTTCCAGAATATGAGTTCGTCTGGGGCAGTCTTATGGTATTTACATGATGACCAAAATCCGCATAAGAAATTAAGAAATAATGCCCAAATAGAGGGTTCGAGCAACTCAATGAACCCACTCTTATTTTGCATTTTCCTATATAGTTCGTATTTGCGTGTTGGAGGCGAAAAGCCTTAAAACTTAGACTATTTTGTTCGTGTATTTTACCCTAGAGAAAACTCGCGAGAGAAAATTATAATGAAACGTTTATCAGTTATTAACAAACGAATTTACAAGTTTGTAGGTACTTCATTCGGTCACAAAATAATGTTAGTAAACCAGATCACGGATTATGTGATCTTCCTACACTCTAAACTTCCGTCCTACTGACATTTTAGCTGTGACCCTCTCCCGCGCTTCTTTTTTTTGCTTAACCTCTAGCAAAATGAGCATATGGCAGTTTCATGTTTCAAAGTAAATAAAGATCTTAGTTTGAATTACGCTTACTATAGGAAAACAAAAGCAAAACAAATGTTTCATATAAATCCGATTCTTACTGCTACTTAATTAAGTGCACAGATGCACTACATGTAATTCTAAGCGGAAAAACACGTTCGCCGCGCTACATACAAAAATACTTAAATATTTAAATATTGCTATGCAGGGTCATATGCAAGATCTCAAGAAAGTGGATTCGTTTCGCCTGGTAGCTAGATGGTTATTTCCAACTTTCTGACTACAATCCTCATCAAAATAAAAATTTTTGGTGTGACACTTTTCCATAGGTCACAGAGTCACTGTGGACATCCATAGCTTTAAATTTTTATTGTCGAAAAAAATAAAACACTGCGATGTAGCATGTTATGCTTTTGCGGCAAAGATAAATATCACATTAATTTACGCATATTAAAGTGCTATAAGCAAGAAATACGGAATGAATCTAAACTTTATAACGGGACAGCCTGTATCCAAAATCGAAATTTAGTGGTACAAAGCCTACACTATGTCCTACAAAAATATGGGAAAGAGTGTTTCCCAAAAAATTCTTGACCCCAACCCAAAAAAGGCGTCGGGGGTTCGAGCATGCCCAATTAACGATCTCTGGATCCGCCCCTGTTTAAACAAATGAAGACACTGACTCTCTTTGAATCTAAAAAGAAATATACTTATTGGAAAATTCTCTTTAGTACTTCGCGAATGAACAGAACGGAACTGAATGACTTGCTTGGTTTGATCCACAGAACAAGGAACAGCACTGTGTGCACTGAATACTCTCATTTTATCTTTGTATTGACTATTTAGCTAAAGGTATTTATTTTTGAAGCAAAAATAATTTACACATGCATCACAGACGGGTTCAAGTAAAATCGCGATATATCGCTAGAATTATAAAGGAAATGTACCCACGTTCACTCACGAATTGCCATCACGTAACCAGCTTCCGGCTTGCAACGTTTTTCGTGTTTTCAATTTGCTTATTGGCCGGGTGCATATTAGCCAATCGCATTGGATGAAATACATATAGAACTTGCCGTAGGTTAACAGTTGAAGAATTTGTCCGGAATTTAAACAGTCTTGCTATCGATAATGGTACTAGAAAATTTAATGTAATTAAATGATCTTTTTGCACTCAGTGGGAGTGACTTCCTTGTTACGGCGCAGCCGAATCATACCAATGCAGGTCGTCAAGTTTAAGAAAATTTCTAAAGAAGCTTTGGTATAAATCCAGTTTTCTTTTTTAACTGGTTCTTTGGTCCGCCCGTCAATGGGGAAGTTATAAATATAAAAGAAATTATGCAAAGTTACCTCTTATGAAAATTGAAACTTCAAGAATAGGGTGATGTCAGAAGTGCATGTTCTCTGATTAAGGTATTGCTCCGTTCGTCATTGCTTTGTCAGAGACAAAAAAAAGAGAAAAATATCAAAATCTTTCTAACGGTAAAATGCAGCTCAATAAGACTTTGCACAAACCAATCTTATTGATATATGTTTAATTTAATACGCTAAGAAAAGTTAGAACAGTAAAGAAAAATAGTTAGACCTAAAACCCCTAACATTCTATTTGCAATTTATCAGAAAAACGAAGCAACACTAAACTTCAATTAAAATGTCTTCATGAGTAATGAGTTATTGACAACAATATCTAAGGTCCTTTGGTCTTACAAATGTATACAGTGTGAGTTATTTGTAAAAGTGTGCTTGACTTTATTTTGCATATTTTAATAAAGCGATCCTCACACATTATTCTGATCAAATTTAATAAGATTTGGACAACATTTATTTTTTGACGTCAAAAACTTGGTGAGCAACGTGTCCACCCACCTTCCTTAAATGGCAAATAGAATTTTGGGGATTTTTAGGTCTATCTATTTCTCTTTACTGTTGTCTCTCTAACTATTCTAAACGTATGTAAAAATTCATACACTTATATCATTGATTTATGCAACATTTGATGGAACTGAATTGTGCCGTTTGAGAGATTTTGATTTTTTTTTATTTTGTCTATGACAAATCAATGGCAAACGGAGCAATACCTTAAGAAAAATGCTTAAATATTCAAGAATGAAAATTCTAGTGCTACAGCGTTTATTTTATTTTTACTTCCGTCTGCTATTTAACCAGTTGAAATACGACTCTCGTATCAAATGGGTAAATTTCTTCTCTGAAACACTTCCTTGTCGAGGATTAGTTTTCCGGGTTTTTATATATAAAAGCTGGCAATTAAGTTTGTAATGTCATTTAATTTCCACATTACCTTTTGAAAATTTCAATTATTATGCATTCCGCTGTATAACGAACACTTTATAGTCAAACTGTGATGGCTAAATAATTTATAATCGTGTGTGTTTTCCATATATGATAACAACTGAAATGTCCCCAAAAAATTCCGAACGCACATTTTTCCATTGTGTGCCCCAATCCTTGTTAGTACGCAATACGGCTGGCACCAAGACATCATCGTTATGTCAGTTGTGTATCACGAAAGCAAATGACTGAATCAATTGCCTGTTTAATACACGATGAAAATTTTAATAACCCCGTTTCCTCTGGAGGACATATACGCGACACATTGGTGCAGGCAGTTGCGGTTTTATTCCGTGTGTTGTCTGCAAATGCATTCCACGTGTTCAGTAAGTATATTATCATATACTAGATTGTAGTTTGACTGCACACATTGTTCACAACATTTGTCATAATGGTGTGAGAGCTGCCATCGTCTTTTCTAAACTTTGGCAATGCAAATGTTTTTTTCACAGCTTTACTCCTATAGTTTGGGTCCACTAACTCATAACAAATTCGAGTGTTAGCTCCATTTTGGCCGAAAGTTTTCACGTCCGAAATGATCACTATTTGGTTCATCCTTTTTATTCTTTTTTATTTCACATGTGCCTTCTCTGTTGCAACATCAAATGAAGTGCGACAAAAACTCAACTCAGTGAGACCAATGTAAAATGGGAATAAAACAAACAATAGTAAGACTACCTGGAAAGGGACGGAAACCCACATTATTACAAATTTCGATTTGATTTTGACCCATTGAGCAACCTCCATGAACACCTATTGCACTGCAGCACTTCACAAGGCGTCGATCACGTCTTTTGTCGTGCGACGACTGTTAGAATAGCCGTTCCAATCAAAAGACACTGTATTTTACTTCCAAATAAGGTTTTGCTGTCAATCAAATTTTTGTCGCTGAGGTTTTCTTCCTCTTGCGGATGTTGAAACAATAACAAAAGGTGTGGCATAAAGTAAAGCAACCTGAAGGCGTGATTAACAATGAACAACATTCTGTCAATTATACTTTCCAGCGTTACTTCTTAATGAAAATATCAGTCGCCGTGCATCGTGTTTGATGTTTTGGTTGCAAGCCAAAATCTAACTGAAATCGAAATTTTTAGTAGTGGGGCAAAGATAAAACGTGATGGAAACTCTAATTAGTTAAACAACAAGGTGTCCTGTCAAATCAGAGAGTCTGGCAGATGTCTCAACAGTTAAGTTATACTTGAGTGAGTTTACTTACGGAGACAAACAGAAGCCTGCTTATGACTTCGGTGATGTCGTATTCGTTGCGCCGACATGCCGATACGAAAACTTGCCATACGTGAATAGGCAATTTCACTGCCGTCGTCATTTGGATTGCCTTGCAGAACACATGCATTTAGCGTTAAAAGGCATTTAAACGACATGTGTGGATATACGATACAAAACGTGGAACTGTCCATGCATAACTAAAAGAGAACACACACCGAGGCGAAAAATAAATTCTGTGCCGAGTTTTCGTGTTGGCGTTGCAAAAAGTAAACATCACAAAAATACGACAAACGAATGTTGCAAACAAAAAAATTGAATACCCGAATATAAAAAAAGTATGCAAACTTCACACTTAAGAAAATAGATGGGTCGATAAAATACACGTAACTATAAGAATAGGGGAGTCAGAAATGCATGTTTTCCGATTAAGAAAGATGCTTGAATATTCGAGATCACCAATTCAAGTGCTGATTTATTTTTACTTCCGTCTGCTATAAAACCAAATGAAATACGACTCTCTTATCAAATGGGGTAAATTAAATCTCTGAAACACTTCCTTGTTCAGGGTTAGTGTTCCACGTTTTTTTTTATCAAAAGCTACCAACTAAGTAAGTAATGTCATTTAATTTCCACAGTAGCATTTGAAATTTTCAATTAATTAATATAGTATTATATCTTGTAGATAATAATAATAATAATTATAATCTCTTTATTTTAAGAAGGTAACTCATTAAGACAAAATCTATGACAACAAATACAAACAAATACAATATTTGCAAGTATAAAAAGTTTGTCAAATGAAGAAATTGCTTATTTTCAATGAGGCCTTCTAAAATGGATATACGAAAAACATATACTACAACATATAAAACATTAATACTTAAAGACAACCACAATCAATCATATACACTATATGAAAATCTCGATTTCGAAAATGCATCATGTAAAATTATGTGAAAACTATATATAAATACAAAAGTTATAACGAATTAAAGATGCATGCATCAAATTTTTTCTTGTCCTGTTTTCGTATCTCTGACCGTTTGCTCCACGACACTAGTGAAGTGAACCAACATTCGTACTCATAAATAATACAAACCGAACGAGGAAGCTGCATTAAATTGTAAAACGTTTTAAACACGATCCGATAAAGACACAGTAGGTAATTATAGATATATTACTGTCATGTGTGAAATAATGCATTATTAGTATCTTTCATGTTTGCTAGGTTCGGTAGGGTCGTTTTTTAACAAATGCCCAAGAACATAAAACTGAGATTGGAGACCAGTCTCAAATCTCAAACATCTGAGCATGAAGCCAATCAGATGCTTGGGATTTGAAACTGGTCTCCTAATTTAGTTTTATGATGTTGGGCACAGAATTTAGCATATTTAAATGATACTTTTTCTTTTACACCGTACATCCATTTTACCATTCTATAAATTACTTTTTATAGTAGCGGACTATTTTCTTTTTCATAATTGTACAAATTCGTCTTGCATATGGATGTCAGACGAATTTTATCTAAATCCGGTAAAAAGGGAAAGTACCGAGGTAGTAGGTCATGTTCACAAAAAGAATCCTTGGTTGAAGGTTATAAAACTGAGTTTGGAAACCAGTCTCAAATCTCAAGCATCTGATTGGCTGAAATGGCCGCCATTTCAGCCAATCAGATGCTTGAGATTTGAGACTGGTTTCCATGCTCAGTTTAATAACCTTGGGCACTTATTTGTGCTGAATTCGGGTAGGAAAATATAGCTCTTGGGAAATTTTTCATGAGCAGAGCTGGCTCTTGAAAATATCAGTTTTGATGTCCAATGGTATTTTAATAAAATTGATTTTTCACTGATACAAACAAATATTTTCTATATCAACCCTTTGACGAGTATCATTTTGAAAATTACAGAGATATATTTTTGCTAAACAGAATATAATTTTAAACTTTGATTCAGCTGCCAAAACCTATGCGACAACCTGTAGAGTAAGAAATATTATGGCTTACAATACATAATCAAGTTGTCCTATACATGTGTATTTGACGAGTGTGATTGTTATACCGAATAAGCCTAACGCAGGGGGTCCAACGTATTTGGTTTTTTCGGAATTGTAAGTGAGCGACATGTTCTCTGCGGAACAAAATGGCGGAAAATTGTGTGATTTGGTGCATTTCAGGAGATATTTTGACCTGGTAAGTAGATTTATATCAATGTTATCGTAATATAAATACGCCTACCCGGAGGCCAGATGTGTAAGCTCCACTCGGTTTTTTAACTTATGTTTCTAGAGGCCTAAACAAAAAAGTTATTGAATGTATAAACTGAAAGATTGTATGTTTACAAAGTGAAAATAGAAAATTTTGTGACTTAAAACTGTGTTTTTAGTCAAAATATAACGTTCTTGGACCTATTTTAGCGAAATTATTATCGAGTTTTTGAATATATTTCTTCACGGCGGCTTTTGCACTTTACATGGGTACTTTATGGCCAATCTTTTTATGTTCAAACACCTTAAATGTTTGGCGTGGAAGTGGTAAGCATGTTTTTGTTCGGTGCAGAATCTGAATAACACTCATACGCGTTTATATAAGTGAAAGTAAGACACTAGCTGACAAATGTTAAAAATCAAACCAAAAGCCTATATTTTACCCAAACACACGGATGTTCCTTTATATCTTTGCCCGAAAATGGCTTTACCAAAACAAGAACTTCATATGTATTTATAATATCAATTAGAATCTACCTACCCATTCTCGTGTTTGTTGTGTGTGTGTGTGTGTGTGTGTGTGTGTGTTTGTAAATGCCCCCAACTGCGGAGTTCTGTGTGAATACACACCAACGAACTGGGGAAACACCGCGAATTGAGGAACTCCCCGGTTCAAGTTAAGAGTAAAATCTTTCCAAACTCGGTCGCATTAGTCATATTTTGGTTTACCACTGTTATCTGACACTCTCCCCGATTAGCCGGTCTTGAACTTGCTGATAACAATACACAATCTCAGCATTTTTCTAATTGTGTGTATGATAGAGTTTATCTGCAGTTCCCCGGTTGTGCGGAAAAAAAATTATACACTTCCCGCGGTTTATAATTCATTGTTTACATCATGGATGCCAGACGTTCCTCACGGATTATGAAAAGGTAAACATTATTTTAATTACATGTATTATGACAAAGTTTGTAGTTAAATTGTATTGAGTGAATTGAGAAAACAAGATGAGTGAATAAACGAAACATTTTTATATATATTATTTAAGGACCAATACGAAGCCTCTGGAATTTGCGATATCATCATGTAAATGTGAGATTGATCCAAATGGGTTTCATGTGCGATTTATTAATGAGGTGATAATTATGTTTTTATAATGCAAGTTTATACTCTCTTCTTTATCTTTAATGACAAATTCATTCAATTATAATTATGTTGGCGCTATAATAGCAAGTAACAGGATGATTTGTAAACATAAATGTACGAGTTTTTTATCATAGAAGTTTTAAAGTTTATCTACTCGGTGGTCAATTTGTTACAAAATTAAACGTGAATAAAATACTAAATGTCTCTGCAGGAGAGTGTGTTTCCACCACGAGGCCATTTGAAAACGGAGATTTTTACTAGAATACCAGGGAGATTTAATTAAAAACTGTAATTACGCAAGAAATATTTAAAAAGACTATGAGAAGACTAGTGTGGGGAGCTTTATGTACCTTTTTAAATATAAGGAACGGAAAATTTGGTATGTTTTCCTTTTTCGACATAAGTTTTGTTTTCATTTAATATATGTTTACAAACTGACATATTTTAGGCTAGCATTTAAGACAGCTTTAAATACTAAATACTTGATTTCAATATTTTGAAATTATTGACTGCATCTTATCAATTCACAGTGTATTACGATTGATTTTATTTAAAATGTGATTTCTTTTTTATATGCAGTATAGACGCTACGAAGGACATCTTCGTAAAAGGAAGAATGGTAAACGACGCCGAAAAAGGAGATCCTTTACAAAGCTGTGCCATTAAAATCATTGAAATAGAAGGCGATCCCCACTTGTGGATATTCGCAGCCCGAGATATTAATGTTGGTGAAGAACTGAGTTATGATTATGGAGAAAAAGACTTGCCGTGGAAAATGGTAAAAATCCGTTTTGTTGTGTCCTTGTGTTAAATGATTTTTGTCGTAATATTTTGTTTTAGTTTTGTTAACATATCTCGATTCAATGTAATTTAACAATGATTTTTCTGAGCTATATTTGTGATAATTCTGGGTTTCGCTCGTGTATGCATACTCGTTACTGTCCTTTTACAATTGATTGAACTAAACATCATGTAATATTGTCATTTTTGAAAAGGTTGGTTCCAAGATTCTGATTTTAAATTTTATATATTTTCATGTACATTTTAGTCCTCTTCAGCAATTCGTTCAACTTGGCATGCTACTTTTTATCGCATGATGTATTTATGTTAACTTCAAATAGTATGAAATATTTATAATTTTTGAGATGGATAAGATTATGTAGACTATGACATGACCTCTAGCTCGCACATGCCTAAATCCCAGTTAGGCCACAGTTACACAGACGGTCGCTGCCCAATCGGTTATTTTATTTTGAGTTTTTCGCAGTTTTGATCGGTTGCCATACGTTATTTTATTTCTGGTTTTCTGTGTAAACAGCCATCGGTGATTGACGAGTATTTAATGGGTTAAACGAATATTTCATGGTTTGCTGGTACACTTAAATTCTCATCTTTTTTCTATCGGTGGTAAGTATTAGTTGATCGGTTGCTTTTTGGTGGCCCATCGGAGATATCGGTTGTAGACAGGTTGTCGATCATCGGTGATATCGGTTTAGACCGGAAATCATTTGGTGATCGATTGTAACAAGTTCTCGGTCAGTTATTTGTAAAATATTTTCACAGATCGAGAATTTTAAACATGTTCAAAAATCCCAATCGGTAATTTTTTCACCGACAAAACTCATCTTTCCCCAATAGCAGTTAATAGGTGGAAAACAGGTGACCCATAGGTGATTTCGGTGTTAAATCTCTTGTCATGGGTTCACTCCACAATTTGGCCGAAAAACTCACCGATCACTCACCGAAGACTTTGTATAACTGGGGTGATACACAGAGCCATTGGTGATCGATCGGTAGTTTTTTTAGCCAGATTAGGGAGTGAGACGATGTCAACTTTTGGTCACCTGTTTGCCACCTATCAATTGCTATTGGAGGAAGATGAGTTTCGTCGGTGAAATCCTACCGATCGAGATTTTTAGACATGATTAAAATTCTCGGTCTGTGAAAATATTTTACAAATAATTTATCGACAACATGTCTACAATCGACCATCACCGATCGACATCTTGTCTAAAACCGCTATCACCGATCAACAACCTGTCTAAAACCGATATCTCCGATGGGCCACATATAAGCAACCGATCAACTTATACTCACCACCAAATAAAAAATGAGAACTAAAGTGTACCAGTAGAAGTATTTGTTTAATCCATTGAATACTCGTTAATCACCAAAGGCTGTTTACACAGAAAAGCAGAAATAAAATAACGCATGGCAACCGATCAAAACAGCGAAAAACTTTAAATAAAATAACTGATCGGGCACCGACTGTCTGTGTAACTGGGGCCTAAGTAAAAAGCTTTTTTGAGCCACAATTATTCATTGAAAAGTTAATGCTAAAATTGAATTGCAACATAAACTTTTGAAATTGAAATCGTAACATTTTCCAAATGCATGTTTTCCATTCCATATGCATATTTTAACATATTTAACATGTGTAAATTTTAGGAATGAGATACATGAATAAACTATGAATTAACAGTTAATGTCAGTGCTTTGTAGTTTCATGATATTGTGTATTGTGCATTTCATTTTGGATGATCATACACAAATAGAGAGTTGAAATTAATTATTTGAATGTATAAAAAGAATTTCTTAGTATATTTTTACAATACCATGTGACATTTGGATAAAGGGGAGAGAGAGAGAGAGAGAGAGAGAGAGAGAGAGAGAGAGAGAGAGAGAGAGAGAGAGAGAGAGAGAGAGCAATGTTGCAATTTATACATAATAAAATCTTTAACTTGCTTACAGGAGATAGAAACTCACAAGTGGGAAAAACTAATTCTCAAACTGTGGCAAGTGTTTGCTATCAAAACTCGAGAAAAAAACAACACCAAAAACGGAACGTCGAATTGCGCAACAGAGTGCATGAATATCACGGACACTGTGATAACTGAAAAGAGAGGCTTCCAGAAGCTATATTACAAGTTGCGAAGGTATCGAAATTACTGTTGATGTTGGAAGAAGGAGGACCAAAGCTAAAAACTGAACAAAGTATTGATGATGTCGTCACCAAAGAAAATGAATCATGTTCAGGTATAATTATTAATTAAATCATATGTTTTTAAAGATCAGTTGGGCTTTCATGTTATCAGTTCAACGGTAAGGCATCAAACATATTTAAGTCGACGTAACGTACTATTGATAAGAAGTTTTTGTTAAGACTTTCACAATGTTTAGAAATATGTTTTCTGGCTGAAATCCTGCTATATTCTCTTGAGATTTATTTTAAAATGTGAGCACCAACATATCACAATTATATTTTATCATCATAACATGTGAATTATTTTTTTTCACAAAGATTCCAACAAAATGGAAGAAACATCTGATTGCCATAGTTACTCCGACGACAAAACATTACCACCAACAAACAAGACGGTGGTATTCAATGGCGGAACAAAGGATAGTTCGAAAGGTTAACATATCACTTCACATAATTCAGTTTAACTTATTGCAGCTCTGATATCTTATTCTATTTTGTTGCTTTTAAAGCGCCATTTGTATCAAAGGTCATTTTAATCTACGCATACGAACAACAATCTACATAAAATCGCATAAGAAGCAATTTTCATTTTGCATCGCTCTTCAAAACTATGTGATCTCCAGTATTCATAATGATCTATTTGATGTGAAATCCACTATTATATTTAATAAATAAGAATAACGGATTCTATGAAAACAAGTCTGATTTTATTAACAGGGTTGTCTTAGATTCACAAATTTTCTCATATCAGTCTTGCTAAAAGAATACAATTATAAATATTTAAATCCATCTATGATATGCGTTGGTTTCAGAATCATGAAAGCAGTGGAGCATAAAAAAGCTTGGAAAAATGAAGATAAGTCTGCAGTAAAGAAACACCTTAAACGTTACATACTAATGTCGAAGATTCCAAGAAAATCAACAATTGAAGAAAGCATCCAAAAAGAGACAGTCTTAAATGGAAGGACCTGGAGAAACGTTAACGACTTTTGCAGAAATACTATCACAACCTTAAAAAGAAAAAAATGAAGATGAAAACAATATTTTGAATGAAGTTCAATTTAAAGTGATTATGGATACACAAAAATAAACATTTATTTTTTTTTAATTTCACAGTCTATACGTTATTTTCTGTCGTATAAAAAAGCTATGCTAAATAAACTGTAAACTTGATCTATGATTTATCAACACAATATTTTGTTACGGTATAAGACTTGTATTTACATGATAGAAACACAGAGAACTTAATTATCAAAAAAATAAAAATAAAATATGCATACCAGGAAAAGCAACTCTCAGTTGACACATCTAGAAAAACTTGCGACAAAGGTAGATTTTTTTCTCTTAAGTTTATGTATCAAGGAAATCCATGGATATAAGTTTGCCGAAAACTCAAGTAAAAGCATAATAATTTAATCCATAGCTTTGCAAATTCTGTTCAGTCAAAAAGATATAACCTTTGCATCATAGTGATATATCTTTTACATGACAGATGTGAAAGATGCTTATTTGTTTTTAGGTTGTCGTGTGCAAAATTGTTAACTCGGCATTTGCACAAAGTTCTCCATTTGGCTATAATACCTAACTACCCAGTTGGCATTTACACAAACTCCCCACTTGGTATACATTCATGTATTCCCCAGTTGGTCGATACACCAGCTCCCCGATTAGTATACACAAGTTCCACAGTTTGTATACACAACTTCCCCATTTAGCATACACAGCAAGCTCCCCGTTTGGCTTTTAAAAAGTTGATATACGCTTAAGATATGAACACCCTAGATTTAACGACGAACTTATAAAAGATAATCGATTAATAACAGTATATAGCCCGATTCATCAAAATGCACATCTAAATAAAGAAGTTCCCACTTGGTAGGTTTCCAACCTACCTCCCCGATTGGGTGCTTTTACGCGTATGTGTGTGTGTGTGTGTGTGTGCGTGTGTGCGCGTACATATAAATCTATACCCCGATATAAATTTCTTACCAGTCCAGTCTCTTTTCTTATTTTAGGTGGAATAATAAGTTGTATCTAGGGTTGCACCTGTAGAAGTTGATGCGGGATGGGTAAACGTCATTTCACTATGCCCCGTATGACGCTCAAGTCTGATTTCCAGGGCTTTTAACTTATTAAGGGTAACACGCTTTTGTAGCCTCCTTCAGTAAGCAAAATTACTTCCATAATCGTTTTTATTTCAAAAAAAAAAAGATGCTTTCCTTTTTACGTACAAAAATTTCTAAATATTGTAAATATGACACAGAATATACCCAAACAACAATACCGAGCATAGCATTTTGTTATAAGGGTATTCCGAGATATTTTGACAGGATTATAAGTATCTTGCATGAGTGTGAGGTGAAGATGGAAAAATCTGTCACCGAGGGGGAACTGTTTTGCGGGAACGAGGCTTTGTCGAGTTCCCGCCAAAACTGTTCACCCGAGGTGACAGATTTTTCTATCTTTACCGAATGTCCCATGCAAGATACTTTTTCTTGCATACCTTTTACTGTTCATTTGTGTATATGTATACAAAATAAATTTTGTTGCCTTACGCTTAAATATTGACGTAAACGTAAATCTTATTTTTTATTGACGTCACTAACTTGAATAAATTACGTCAGATACTTGAAGACTGTAAACTGTAAACTCGCTTCTCGCCAAAAGACAATGGCACTTGACTGTGTATTCGGCCAGCAAATGCCTTGTGGTCGTAATTAAGGTGTCAAAATAAGTGGCAACTGGGTATATAAGACTGTAGAAAGTGGTCGCATTATGGAATATGGAATAGCGGGGTGGTCGTATAATCGATGCGAGCGACCATTGAATTATATAGGAAAAATCTGTTCTTTCTAAAAGTGCCCGTAACAGCGGGATGGTCTTGAAATTGAGGTGGTCACAAGGCGAGAGTATACTTATCAAGAGGTAGAATAATATACAAGTATAATATGTAGTAGATAATTTTTGCATAACAAATACGCGATATGTTCATATTTGGGTAACAAATCGGCTTTTATTTTGATTATTAACATTTGTTATCAGCTCTTGTTTTACTTTAAATTATATTAACGCATACGACTGTGTTATTCAGATTCTGCACCGAACAAAAACATGCTTACCACTTCCACGCCAAACATTAAAGGTGTTTGAACATAAAAAAATTGGCCATAAAGTACCCATGTAAAGTGCAAAAGCCGCCGTGAAGAAATATATGCAAAAACTCGATAATAATTTCGCTAAAATAGGTCCTAGAACGTTATATTTTGACTAAAAACACAGTTTTAAGTCACAAAATTTTCTATTTTCACTTTGTAAACAAACAATCTTTCAGTTTATACATTCAATAACTTTTTTCTTTAGGCCTCTAGAAACATAAGTTAAAAAACCGAGTGGAGCTTACACATCTGGCCTCCGGGTAGGCATATTTATATTACGAAAACATTGATATAAATCTACTTACCAGGTCAAAATATCTCCTGAAATGCACCAAATCACTTAATTTTCCGCCATTTTGTTCCGCAGAGAACATGTCGCTCACTTACAATTCCGAAAAAACCAAATACGTTGGACCCCCTGCTAACGGAATTCCTTTAATGAGAGCAACACGCGGGAATTTTGTAAATTTGAAAACTAGTTTCATCAATGGAAAGTACACAAAAATTCGTTGTCATTTTCATCCCTCTTGAAATATTCGCGTATTTAGTTTAGCACTGAAGTATGAATTAAGTCAGAAATAGGTTCAACAAGGATGAAATTTACAGCAAAATATAGCATAATATTACCCACGCTCTTGCATTTAAGATCTAAATTAACCGCTTTAATGTTATAATTTAAGTTAAATTATTATTGATGCTGGATATTACCCTGTTGTATAAATGGATATTAGGTATCTAATTAAAAAGATAAAAGGAAAATTTGAAATGTTTTATGCAAACGACTATACAAGAAATGTCGACGAATAATTTACTACTTTATTTACGTACACGTACATGAGGAGGGGAAGGTATGGGCAAACTAAAGCCATATCATTTTTACCTTGTTGTATTTTTTCCTGTTAACGAAAACTGCTTATACTTATGATATATATTTTGGTCGTATTTTGCGGCTAACGAAGGAATCTGAGACAAAATTAAACAATTACATTTAGACACAAGATACCAAAAAGGCGAGCTATTATCTCACCGGAAGTCAATTAACTGGCGACGCCAGCCTCAAATCACGCGAGTCTTCGTTCAACGCCAAATAAATAGAGCGAAATGCTTTAAAAAGCGAATGACCCGTCTCAAATACTCCATTTTCATTGGTCTATTTGGACTATCTGGTGAGTTTTAACATATCAGAAGCTGGACCCAAGATCATAAAACTAAGTTTTGAGATCAGTCTCAAATCTCAAGGATCTGATAGGCTGAAATGGCGACAGCCAATCAGATGCTTGAGATTTGAGACTGATCTCCAGATTTAGTTTTATCATATTGGGCACTGGTTAAACTGGATACTGTTTTCCCCTTTGAATGTTATATTCTTAGGCCCAAAGTTTGGTTTTTCAACTTCAAAAGATTGAAACTGAATACAATAATGTTGTTATAAAGTTCTTTAATAAGTCAAACCAGCACACGTTAACGTTAATACATTTTCACAAACATCATCTCTTGGACAACTGTGTCCTTCAATCAATGTTCCTGTGAAATGTGTTTTTTAATCTGGCGAAATTTAAGAAAATTGTTTATGAATAACATGCTTTATAGCTGGGGAACGGTTGATGTCAGGTTGATCATTTTGAACAACTTAGAAATGATATTGCCTCTTCTAGGGAGCGAACCCGCACCGTCACGGCGACAGCGCCTAGCCATGCATTTCCGACAACGCTACCGACGAAGGTGTCAAAGCGGTGATGCCCTATGTCAGATGTTGGTTCAAATTAATCCAGTGGTTATAGAAGGGATATTCTCGGAAGCAAATTTTTAACGGACTAAGGCATGCCGATTTATTGTTCTTTTGAATCATTTAGCATCACTTGAAAGATGCGGGCGTAAATTAACTATATAGGCATTTCTTATTTTATCATCGAACTATTTGGAGAGAGCCCCGACGTGACCTACGGCCAGCAAAACCCTTTATTTCGACCGCCCTGGAATTAAGACCACATTGATAATAAAAACACAATGACTTTTTTTTACAGATTTGCACTATTTTCCACCCCACCGTTCTGACCATTTTTGTCATGCAGTTCCAGAGGTGGACTTAATATAGAGGTTCCACTCTATGTTGTTTTTCAAAACTAACTGTATACAGTATATTCTTTGTGCCGACAATTGCAAATGATCTGTTTTATTTCATATTGTTTAGTGCAGAAATGCGTATCTCGCCGTTATTTACCTCTGTGTGAAACATTGAAGACAATTTATCTAGCTAAGCCTTATTCTGTTATTCTTTGTGTCGTATTTTATCGCCATATCGCCATATTCAACAAAAAAAGGGTAATGATAAACTTGTCACAATTTGTTTTTTGCAAAGGTAAACTTTTTAAAACTCTTCTCCTTTAATCCGAACACCTGCCATTTGAATATTGGTTTGCCTTTTCGTACTAATGGGACAAAACTTGATTGAATACATCCACACACATTGATGGCATATAAATAATACTCATTTTTCATCTCTGGTTAATAAAGTTTATCCTATGGAACTTCTGCCTTAAAAAGCAACACTTCAGAAAAGCGTGTTCTTGACAAACTATTTTCCATTTAAAATGGTAACGTTCATTTATGATAAAAGAGATGAATTAAATTTCCATGTAGTACATTTTCCCGTTTTTACACGGTGCTATTCCTCTTGCAACACCTGACGGGTTTTATATCTCACAGTGTGTTCGCTTTTCTAGGGTTGTAGCGATGTGAAAGATTTCAATGAACATAAGCTTTGCATAACAGAAAAACTAATAAACGGGTACCACAAATCGGTACCACAAATTCAGGAAAAAAACTGCTTGTTTTATCACTGATACCCAGATTTAATTGATAAGTACAGGTGTAGTTAAAAATCACTTTTGCAACAAGGTATTTCACAGCCATTTTTATGGTGACTTAATTTGTAAACTAAAGAAAATAAAAAAGCAATGTAAATTTCTCCATGTTATTTGTTTAAACCATCTGTAATTTAAAAAACAAAGGTTACCAACATGATATTCTACAACGCTCTGCATGCCTGGCGATTAACCCATCCACTGACCGTTCCAAAACGGTAACCCAAAGGTTCTCTTTTTCGTTAATAGTTTGTGGTGTCTTATTCTTATTCATCTTAACCTATGCTCTCCTGTCCTCTACCTTTTGCGTGGGGAGGCCGTGTTTTCTGAGTGTGGCGATTCCTACTATGCATTTTTCAGATTTTTTTAACATGAAAGATAACCGATAATTTTTCGTGTAATATTGTAGTCTTCGTTGAAAGTAAAGCAAAATCTTAAGAAATAATGTTGAACGCAATTTTTATAGCACTGACACAAACGACTGACATTTGACAATCAATACATAAGAAAGTTCACATTTAGCGATTTTTTTGCTGTTGCTTTATGTAAGAAAACGACGAAAAGCGTTAGTTATAATGGCAAATGAAATTAACATAATCAACTTGACAACGGTAAGAAATGAAAGATTCTCAACAATTAAACAACAATTTATTTCATATTATTTCATATATAAACTCTTTTTGTAATGAAATTTCGCTCTACATGTAAATATTATGTAAGAGTAATTGTTCAATTAGATTTTACCCGCATTTGCAATCCTAATGGATTATATGAATTGCTCGTGTTGTGTTTTGGAATATACAATGCACCGCGAAATTTTCACACTATAATACCATTCACAATCATCTTTAACTTCTTGTGTCACCATGTGCACCATTGAAAGAGTCGTTTTGGACTTGAAAATACGTGCCGTTTATGATAGTGTGATCATTGAACAAAATGCTTCTAAAACAAGATGGTTGTTTTATACATTAATTACAACAAATATTTTTTATTTATTTCAATCACTATTTTATTAAACGGATGTGTTTCCCTCCGGTGAATTACAAGTTACAACAATATCACCCATCGAGGAGCTTCGAATGTTATTAAATCGGTTTGCAAGCACTGAATAACGAATTTCGTCACTATTACCTCGGCTGTTATTTAGATTACTACAGTTCCCATTCGAATGACTGCTTCTGTTACTATGTGCTATTAAAACCGTATCCGAGTTATTTGAACTTGACGTGCTGTTGCTATCTCGCATTTGTCGTCTGCCGGACAAAAACAAAACTGTAGGTCTTCTGCCCAATCCATCAACGACAAATGAGTCTCTAAGTTCAGTTTCTTCTAAAGAATGCCGCCTTTGTAAATTTGGTAATATCACTGGGTTTGATGATATTTTTGTACAGCGCATGCTCCGAGTTTTTAAAAATAACTCTGGGCTAACATGTAGCTCTAACGTATCTTTTGCAAACTCTTTACGGTTGTTCATATTATGTTTTTCGTCTGTACAACTGGCAATATTTTTGTTGTCATACGGTTTAATATATCCAAGGTTATTTTTTGCAATTTTTAATCTTAATGCACCTCGTGAATTGTGTCTGACAAGAGTGCTAAATTGAGGCCGGACTATTTCCATTTCAGTTAGAGCCGAATCTAAAGAACTAGATTTATCAGAGAGTTGATTAAACAACCGTTGTAAGCTCAGCAAAATTTGCCAAACATTGACCACTGAGAAGAATATTATACTAAAGAAGAAAACCGAAAGAGACACGTATGCCATTGTGAAAGGACTTTGTTGGAACATGGCAATGACTAGAAACACCGTCGGTATTACACCGCGGAAACAAATAGTCCCAACACAATTAAACACAACCAGTCGACGGTAGAATTTTGTATGCCTAAGGTCCCTCTCCTTGCAGTAACGACCAACAACGTCAATTACCGAGGTAGATTCAATCAGAATTCCAACAAGGCCTAACAATAAATTCTCTCCATACGCTAAAATTAGAACGTAGCATAAAACTGTCACAAAATGATGAACGGTGTCCGCTCTGGATTTTGCTTTTCTTTGTGTTGGTTTGGACAGCAATTTTTCAACGATAATAAACACATATCTGCCAATATTAATAGCAAACAGTGTTTCGATGAATATCGTCTGCCAGCCCTGGGATATTTCTGAATGAAATGGATATCGAATGACGTCGCTGGCACAAATGGCAACGAGGCTTGAAATCACAAGAGGCCATAGTATAAGCTGACTGGTCGTTCTGAAACGATAACAAAAATCACAAGTAAATACTTTGAAAGAATATCAAAATGATGATTTTTCAGCATAGAACATGGCTTTGTTTTTAAATCGAAGACATGCTGAAATACAATTTCTAAGTCAAACTTTTATGATCATGACAACTCACGTAAAAAATAAAAATAAAACTAGAATCTGTCCTCGGAAACTGATGCCCCACTGCTGCAACATCATTTGTAAAAATTCTGATAGAAATGGTCGCAGGAAAAAATCCTTTCTCTACGAGCACCTACACATCCTGCTTGATCATCTGTGGAAGTTTGAAAGAAATCCGTCTGATGGTTTAGGAGGAGTTGATGCCACAAGATTGGGGGGGGGGGACGTACGGATGAGTGCAACTCTATATGCCTCCCACTTCTACGTGGTAAGCAATTGTGCACGTTTAAAATTTGTAGTGTTGTGAAAGGGTTGAAATACTTGAAAATTAAAAGAATTACCATATATGGTTACTTTCTTATATTTCAACCTTTATATTACAAAGAAAAGCTGAAATAGACCGCAGTTTTCTGAAACAGATTTCGTATTACTATGAACATGCGAGGCGAGGGGGCGGGTGGCAATCAAGTAATCGAGATCATATTTATGCTGCTTTTACTAATTTCATTTCTACGTTTTTATAATTAGTTATACCATGGCTAGAAACACGCTCATTGTGAAATCCTAAATGTCACGGGCAGAACTTAATAAAAAATAAATTCAATTCTATCCAAATTACGTGAAACATTTTTATAACCAAAGTCTTTCAAATGAATTCGGCCTACAGTGCGATCAGATTTTTTAAGGTTTCAGTTGGTACCAGTATTTGTTTTTGCCGGATAATAAGTGTTTAATCATGTAGAATATTTATTCTATTCATGTATTTTATGTAGAATACCGGTATTTAAATTGCATAAAGATTGTAGTGTAGGAAAACCTCTGATTTCTTTGGAAGATTGCATTAACTGCATTTGTAAAGTTTATCGTGACCTTTGCAAACCAAACGACTCTAAATCCAGCAAAAATCGATAATAACTAGAAAAAGAATTTTTTAAAGGATATGGCTTATATCCAAGAGGTCTGACCATGTAATATTTACTTCTTGGTAAACAAATAACTCAATGAATTTAAAAACGACACATTCAGATACAGATTGGACACCTTGGATGCGGGGGTGATCGGGATCTTCACTGATCGCACATGCGATAAAACTCAAATCCAACAGATTAAAAGTTTAATTTGTCAAAATTCGACATAATCTGATAAATGTGTCAACCGTGACCCGGAAGTCCATTCAACATTAACCGGGTATCTGATAACTGCATCAACATGTGTCCCAGAAGTTAATTTGTTACACTATTTTAGTTTAATGTCATAATGTACTCTTAGACCGCCTTCGTTGTCAAAGAGCAGATGTGATCAACTTAAATTATTATCTTCCTAGCAGGATTTTCTCTTTAAAATATGAAATATGATACGAATTTATCTTCTTTCTCTAAGAATATTTTAGATTTGTGGTCACGTACCGGGAAAAAGCATTTATTAAGACACCTTTTGCACCTGACTGTTTTAATGCCCTTGCTTATTTGACCTTTACAAGAACTTGGAAAGGAATCACTTTCTCTTATGCATCTTACATTTGTAAATTGAGAAGAAGAAGAAGAAAAACAAGAACTCCGTTTTGCCACATTATGATACAAAACCGGAAGTAAAAATATGGAATGATTCCGACTCTTTTTAAAGTACAGTGAATCCCCGCTATTAAGACCGCCATTGTGACTGGGAAAAAGTGTCTTAATAGTGGGTTGGTCTTTATATAGGGGAAGATAAGAGTGTAAAATGACACATCAGATCAGTGGTCTTATAAGTGAGGTGGTCTTTATTTCGGGTGGTCTTACTGAGGGGTTTTACTGTATCAATCTAAATTTCGCTTTCATGTTTATTTTAGATTTGATTAGTAAATAAAACAAACCAATAAAAATTTATAAAATTTGTCAAAATAATAAAGTTTAGAGTACGGGTTTCTAGAAAGCTACAAGTTTCGAACTAGTTAGTGAGCTAGCATTTCATTAAGCGTTTACCACAATTTTTCATCCAATGAGCGAGCTAGATTTTCAAATATTCTGCACCTGGGCTTCAGTTTCCTTATTCTTATATTTTATTTATAACAGTTCTAAAGTACACACAATTTTATCCAAAGTATCTGGGAATTAAAACCACCTTTTTCAAGGATATTTCTCATCAAGGTATAAGCAATATTTGTGCATTTTGTTGTATTTTATGTCATAACATGTACATGCTAAACCAAAGCATTAGAATTGGGCTATAAATAATAGATTGAATTTATCAGTTATGTTTTAAAAGGGGGTCTAATGTGACTGCGCATTAGCACTACAACGCTGCATCGACACCACAACCTACTTCTCGGCACCACAACATTTTTTAAACTAGCATAAAGCAACCAGTAGATAGTACATTTCACGCTTTTGGAGTGCAGCATCTGATAGACACAAACATGTGTATAAAGGTCAAAACTAGACTTCAATCACTAACATCCTGTCATGATATAAACTTAACAGACCTTAAAAGTACCCCCATCACAATCCTTTTTACAAAAGATGAAAAAGGAACTTTGAAAGCTACAGAAAACGACAAATATGAAAATATTGCAGGCTCGGTTTGATTGAGCCTGTTCATGGACAGTAATGAAAATGCACATTACTGCCCACGCTGCCTAGCCCCGGGTTGAGCGAAACTCAATAATTACACTAATAAACAGTACAATTTTGACCATCCCAAACGACGGTGTGCATATGGCGGTGGACATGGAACCTTCAATGCGGTATTTTCAGATTAATACCATTCAATGTTCAGCGGCGTATGGTCACCAAATAAAAGAATGGGGTTGCCCTATACGAGAAAACAATGGGCGGAACTAAACAGAATAGAATTTTGACAGGGGATCTTAGAATATAAATCCTGCATATCACAGGCAACGCCAAACTTTTAGGCAAAATTTAAAAAGCAGGAAGTATATCCTTGGGGGTGATTGAACAATATCCAAATAATATTGGCTGGGAAATTGAAACCACCCATCTCAAAACTGGCCGAAATATAATAACAAAGGTAATTGTAGAAGTAGTACATAACATAGTACATAAGTATCGTGTTCAACGACCTTCAAAGGACGCAATTGATAACAGCACTGATTGAATGAACGGGGAGACGTTTTACAGCCGCCACACGGCACAAACAACGCTACTGTGATATTGAAATAGATATAAAAATGGAACTTTGAAAGCCATTGTACACGCCAAATATGAAAATATTGCAAGCTCGGTTTGATTGAGCCTGTTCATGGACAGTAATGGATAAAATGTGACCTACATTACTGATCAGGGAGGACTGGAACCCACCATGATTGTCGAAAAGCCCGTGACTAACAGTCAAATACCTTCGTAACTTAATCAGAGGTCCACTTTATGTAACCATTTTAGCCTTACATGTAACCATTTTAGCCTAACAGTTATTTATTAACAACGAGTGTGTAAGAGTCTATCTCTCACAGGAATGCAATAAAAGGTGCCGCATTTATGGATCTGTTTTTCCGAATCTTAAAAAACGATAACTATGCAATCCAAAGAAAAGAAGTTTGTTTCAGTGAGTATTATCAGCAGAAACCATATAAAAGTTTATTAAAAAATTATTTTATCGAATCACAGGCTTGTTGCAACTTGTCTAGTGATCACCGGCTTTCTACCAACGAACGTCATGTGATACAAAATGGCGAACAAGGTTTGTGTGTGAATTTGTTCTTCCTAATATATATTGGGACTCTTTCTCAACGGTAAGCCCGGTTTTCCTTTACCATTTGATTACAAGTGCATCTTTTGTGTGTTGGGATATGGCTATATTTTTTTTAAATCAATGGAGTCAGCAAACGTCGATCACTTCCTGGATCAAAACAAATTATTGTGTAAATAAAAAGCTTGTTCGAATTTACATGGCTGCCAAAAATAGGGAGGAAATGACGAAGCTACAGTAAAACACCATGTTAAGACCACCTCGAAATTAAGATAAAAAAATAAGATAAAGCGTACTCACATATTGGCGAGTTCCATCGGCTTTTCTGCATAGTGGCGGCACATATTTATGAGCGATTTATACCGCTTTAGGGTCGGAGTGGCGAGAATCTTCTCCCGTAGCCGAGGGATCAGAATTACGAGGAGGATGCAGCAGTTGATTGTGAGAGAGACCGTCATGACGTCTACGAATGGCCGATTCATAATATACTATAGTTTGTCTTGTTCTTCAGTGAAGAATGGGCGGCTCATATCTTGCATTCAATGACGTCACTATTGTGACACTCTTCAGTGAGATTCGGTGCGTCTTTTTTCAACTGTTTTCTTTTTCTTGTTTTTTTTAAATATAAAGGTGAAAAGTCGTCAATTTGTTGAAGTCCTCTATACAGTGTGGATGTTTTAAATGACGTCCTTTGTCTTCAATTTGTTGAAGTCGCTTCTAATGTGGAAAATATAAATCGTTTTCTGTGACGTCTAAGATGAAAAAGTATGCAATCACAGTCACTTTAACGAGTTAGCTGACGCTAGTAGTCGATCACTTCACAAATATTGCTTTTTCTTAATTCAGCGTTTCTGTTGAAATATTTTATTCACAGGCAAAGCACTGATGTTATTTTTCCTGGTCCTACTTGTCATTTGTAAAAATACAACAACATCACCCACTGGTCAGCTTTTGGTCAGAAGCGGTTATCGATCTTTTTCCCTAGGCAAAGCGCACAATCGCTTGACATTGTATTTTTGTTCCAGCTGATTATGACTAAATCAATGTAATTTTACTTTTAATTAATTACAATAGTTCGTTTGTCCGAAATTTGTTCGCAGGCTTTAAATTTATATATCTAAACATATGCTCTGTTCTTTTAAATACGTGTTAAACTTCTGTTATATGTATGTATTTATATTCCAGAAATATTCAGCGTCGTCGAACATTCAGAATAAAATGCCACTGTTGAAAAGTCACTAACCACAAAATTCCCAATAAGTCTGAATTACAACGAATTTCCCCTGGTTATATGGAAAAAATAATTTCCTTCTGTTAACTATTGCGGAAGTATAGAATGTTGATCTTTAATCGATATATTTTCTCTAAAGTTTCTCTTATTTCCATAAACATCACAACGCTTTGTGAAAAAAAAACATATTCAACTGTTATCGTATCATGTTATAATTTAACGGGAACTGTTCCTACTTCCTTGTATCGGCGACCCTTGAACTTCGTTTTTCTGTAGAGCCGATATTGACGAATTGTACTGGTATCGAAAAAACCAACACTATTCGTCAGCCAATCTCGTTATATCAAATCAAACCAGGAAGTAGAGTGCTAATACAATTCACGTGTATATATAGCGGTATGATTTGATGATTATTAGCATTCACAAGGTAACAAATACATAAGCGTGAAAATGCGTGAACGATGAAGCAGTGTCCGTCCAAGACTTTTGTGAAAGCCCGTTTCCTTTGCAGAACTCGACATGCTTTTAAAGTGCATTCAATAAAAAATCCAGAATCTAAATCTTGGTATATTTGTCTTTCGAGTGTCAAAACTGATGCACCCGGAATAAGTCACTACTGAACTGTTCGTGTTATCTCTGAAAACAAAAAAGAATAGTTATGAGAAGCTAAGCCCTTCCCTACTGAAAACATACATATATTCCAAAAGGACTTTAACGTTGACATTTCCGCGTCGAAAGATTCCCCGTAATTATACTCAGTAAAAGAATGTTATTTGAAAATAATCGATTAATAATTACCAATGCAATGTAACGATTATCACAAGTTTCAGAATAAGCCGCGCAACTTTTTTTGGGATTGTCCCGTCTAGTTCAATCGTAAACGTGTTTTGATTAATATGACCTGGGTTGGAGGTTATAAAACTGCGATTGGAAACCAGTCTCAAATCTCAAGCATCTGATTGGCTGAAATGGCGACCAGTCGCCATTTCAGCCAATCAGATGCTAGAGATTTGAGACTGGTTTCCATGCTCAGTTTTATAACCTTCAGCCCAGGCGCTGCCGCCGTACAATACAGGTTCGAATCCCAGTATGCGGAATATAATTAGTTTTATTTTCTATCTTTTCAAATAGAAAAAAAAAGTTATCCTTTTTTGTTGAATTTATTGAATGGAAAATCGTGTTAATTTATTTTCTTACAATTTACTAATGTTTAAACGAAAACTTGATACGAATTCTAAACCATAAGTTAATGCTAAAATTTGATTTATTGTAGTATTCTTGTGAAATTTGATATAAAAGTAGATATTACGACGGAAAAAGATATCACATTTATCATTGAGCTTGATTTTTGTAGGTGTGGTTAGTTTATCCATTGACTAAACCAGCACGATATATTTGTATTAATGTACATGAGTTTTACAAAATAGCTCACCGTGTAATTAATATCTAAATATATCGTGAAACAACTTGAATTTTCAAAGTTAATTTAACCTAAAACGAACATCTTTCATATTAAATCTTTATATGAGCGTTTATTATTATGTATGTGTAAATCCAATGTAAGTAATGGTCCGTATCTTACTTCAATTTACAGATGTTTGCGAAAATAGATTGCTTGTGTTCAAGTTAATGGGACACTAAAACCTATACTAAAATCACTATTGGAAGATAAACGGGAGCACCTCTTGTTAGTTAGTGAATAATCATACCTATGACAAACTGCTGTTAAAAGTTATTAAAGTCATGTAACCTGCTAATATGATGTCAAAAACATGATTATTATCAGAGCTTTTTTGAAATAGTAACTGAAAAACTTGAGCTTAAAAAAAAACAACCATACTCTTTGTTTAAAAAAGGGATATTTATTGCGCAATCAGCTGTTACGAGTTGTGGAACTTGGCTGCGTGGCTGATACTGTGACACTGAACGTATGCTAATATGACGTCAAACAGTTACGCTAGGTTTTAAATCTGTATTTTGCTCAGCGTCTTAGAACTTGAAAGTGAATTCCTCAATTGAACTGGGAGCATAACCATGATAAAATGCATCCAAGAGTTATGAAACTTGGCTGCTATTTTGATGCCAACCAATCATCCATTTTTTTTAAACATTTTTTGAACAGCTGATTTAAAAAATATTGAAACAGGTATACCATTTACAAAATGAAATCAAAAGTATAAAACTTGTCCCCTGTAGTTACAATTATGTATATTAAGCTTCGAAACTTTACCATTTTAACCGGTTCTGTGAAAAATTTAGACTTTCACCCAACAAATTGCCAAATTAACAACGGACGACAGACGCCGATAGCTCATCTGTCGGTCAGAAACAGACGAACTAGAAGTTTTATTTATGTAATTATAATCAGTTAAATTATTATTAATGATTATTAATAATTCTTATTAACTTTTTTCTGCTAATTAATAAAATGAATTACGCTTGTCCCGTCTCCCATACATCCCTTCCTTATTATAAGATAATTTGTATTAAATCATAATTTTGTTCGAACTAAAAATTAACCAATAAAATTTCAATCCACTTACCTGATAATCTCACGTGACAGATTTAATCTCTTATCTTCTATAAACGACCTTTCATAAACACAATAGCACTGTTTTGTTCAAATAAATAATAACAAAAAGATTGACAAAAAACCGTTCGCTGCACTTTGAAAAGTCACTAGGGCTTAAGATTGGAGATATTATAAAGATAAATAAAACAATTGTAACTTCCGCGTAGGTAGACGACCAATAAATGCAGACGCTATCCAATCAGGACCACACGACACACTGCGGGTCAACAACGAGGAAGCGTTAAAGGAAAATCAATACCAGGAAGAGATCTCCGATATTCCAATACCATTTCTGGTGCCATATATATAAATCAGCCGTTAGAAGTAAATAAATTATATTTTTTTCAGATTTGTCCTGAAAGAATGCCATTTACAGTGCGCTCTGGTGATAACGATGAAATATGTTATTACGCGTATTTTGCCTATAATTTGACGTTACGGAAAAATTATTTATATATCTTATAACATAGCCTAATGTTTTAGAAATTTAATTAACACATATAAGATAGTGCAATTGGTTAATTGCACAAAATCTACCTTACCACATCGGGTTACCCGATAAGCGAAATTTTCGCTGTATAGAACAAACAAGGTAAAATAGTACTGACGAATCAAAAAAGAATTAACGCCGACAAAAGACAGGCGCAAAACAATGCCTCCTATCGCCACGTATAATATCACTTAAAAATATAAAACCGTACTCAGGTTTTATTATCTTACAAAAATGATGACACATCATCCCAGCTCAGTGGCCACGCAAGTCTATTAACTTATTGTTCGCAATAAAATCCATTTAAGTATCAATTTTATCCGCGAATGTTTTTAGTTATTCTGGACAGATAAGAAATTCCAAAAGTCGAATGATTTTACAAAGGTAAGGCTTTTACGCGAGAAGCCCGAGGGCTTCACACACTTTAAACAACCCAACTGGTTTCCATACCCAAACGAAAACCATGAAATATCGTTTCAATCCTTATATTTACACACACAAACACTCTTGTTAATACATAAATTTTGAGAAGAATTCGTGATATTACGGCTTTTTTGAATGGCTGTTGAAACAGCCACCTTGACGACAAAGTGAACGACGGCACGCTTTTTCAAAATCCAATTAGTTGTAACCGGTTCTACTGAAGCCATGCCTTTTAAAGTAATACGTCACTGTTTACCATCAGAAATTATGGTTCGTTAGATGAATAAGACTTCATCATAGAGGACGAAGCTGAAGTGTAAATATAAAGGCATATATATAATTGGGGCGCATTCATGTTTCCGAATTGACGCTTTCATGTTTTCTAATTGGCGCCTTCGTGTTTACCAGTTCATGACGCCTTTATCTTTTCCAACTGCCCCCCCCCCCCCGCCCCCACCCCCTAATGTTTCCAACATGGCGCCACCATGTTTTCTCACTGGCGCCTTCTTGTTTTCCAATTGGCCCCTCATGTTTTCCAACGTGGTGCCTTTATGACTTTCAATTGGCGCATTAATGTTTTTTCAACATGGCGCATTCATGTTTTTCATTTGGCACCTTTATGTTTTCCAACATGGCGGGGCCCATAGAAATCAAATTTCCAGAGTATTTGTCCATTTGTTATGCAGTAAAAATTCGTTTCTAAAGTTTTACAAATTTTCCTTATGTTGTTAAATATTTATCAATTATTATCAGTGTCGGTCATCTAAAACCAGTAGATAGATATAAAATCCAGGCAGACAAAGTAAAAAAGACGCAGTATCTTAATCTCAATTAACAGGTTGTAAAGTTGTCAAGTCGCTAAATATTTGTTAACTATGGTGATCTTGACAACTATCTTTGACTGATTTGCATGGACTGTTTTAAGTTGAGATTTCCAACTGGTAACATGTATGGTTTTCCTTAAGAAATATATTTGTTGTTAAATGTGAAAATATATTGTTGGGATTTTCCAAATGTGAATATTGATATTTGTTATTCCCAATGGTTTTCCGTTGCTTAACGAACTGATTAAACGTTAGAAATTTGGAATAGAATTCGTTATTTTTCTACAAACGAAACACTGCCTAAGAAGAACATATCACCTTTACAAACATAATGGCATAAAAATATCATTCTTCATCCACCAAGACTTGTAATGTCTATTTTCTCGGGGGAATAATTTATATTGAAAACCATTATATTTGTTTCAGTATGTGTACAGCCGATGCCTTTCGTCGCATAACAGAGATAGCCGAAGTTCGCCTTTTTTGGATAAGATAAAGGAACCTGGACCGACCATTTGCCTATCAAGAGAGTTGTCAGAATATTTGCTAAATTATAGCAACTTTGACTTTCGCTTTGTGTACTGAACAAGCAGAAAAATTAAGTAATTCCAACAGTAAGTAATAGTGCCGATGGTAAAATGTTGTCAAAGATGGCCGCCATTAACTATACACTAAAATAATTCAGATGGCTCGGACACTATATTTTGTTCGCTCTATTGTCAGAATAACTCAGTGATTGGGTAACAATACTGATTTCAACGGATACCGAATTTGCGATCCGGATATTCGTTGAACGGTCTTAACTGATATCCGGATATCCGGTTATAAGCCTTTGTTAAAAGTAATATTGCTGCTGAATGTGTGTGGGATTAAACATTTGATTATTATAATGGTTAAAATTATTTTTCAGCCAATGACAATCCAGTATTTTTCAAATATTTCGAACCTTAATTCTCATAAAGTCGCGCGTCTGAAATGTGTTTAATATTGGTCGATTTCCTCCATAATATTGTTCGAACATTTATTGATAAACATGTATAGTTCGTTTACGATCTTCTACAGCGTTCAATGAGGTGTGACTTAGAATGTCTGAGAAACAGAAAATCATTTATTTAATATTTTAGCCGTGACTATTTGGCTCATGATAATCGTCTTAAATTGCTTAATCCTTTATTTGATAGATACGTCTGTTACCACATAGGCGGCCAGCTGAGACCCAGATCACCCATCAATTCAATGCCATCTGATCGGTTTTTGCACTTTCCATTTTTTTTGTCACAAATAATCTTGTGAATCTAACAGCGAGAAGTGTCGGTCGTGCTCAGACTACACGGATGAGCCCGTTGATCCGGATATTAACTATTTTGCCATGCTATAAAAGATTTATTATGGTTACGGGTCAAATGGAACTTCCACGGATGAACCCTTGTTTCTCAACCCAAGGAAAAACTGTTACACAGGTTTTTTTCCCTTAGAGTCAGTAATGTTAACATTGTGTTTTCAGAAAAAGAGATGGCATAATTAACTTTCTAAAATATTCTGTCAGTACATGTTTACGGGCCATTGAATGACAAAGCTACTTTCAGTTTGACTTTTGATTCTGTGCATACCCATATATGGTAATTCAGGCGGCTACTGTTTTGTCAGTTACAAAAATAATTTCGACCATTATATACGTCATAGTTTATTTTGAGGCTTGTATGAAAACTAAACGGTCGCCCAGCCTGGGCCTGACCGTTTAATTCTCATACAAGCCTCCAAATAAACTATAACCTATACTTATATACTTACAGCACTATTCCTTCTCGCTCCCAGATAGAGGCAACATCATTCTCAATAAAACCGATCAAATGAAAAATAAAGATAATATTCTATAATCTAAATGGATAAAAAGAGCTTCAGACGTTGCCTATAGCATGTTCTAGTATACACCACCAAGCTTTACCACATTTCTCAAACTGTTATTCCCAATAGAGGATACATAAAACGTCGTCAACATTGAATTATGTTAGGACCACGAACAGTCGGATGCAATGCGAAGGAAACCCATAAAAGGCAAATCAAAGATTCGCGATTTTCTTTATTTATTTTTATCTCTAGTATATAACTTTGATACTTGACATAAACTGCCATTATCTAGTTTTTTATCTACCGCCTACATGAACGTTTAATAACATATTTCTACAAGAACGGCACATTTTTTCCCAATAAGGACATCGTAAAACTCTCAGATACTTTCGATGCAAGATGGAGTTGCTAGGTAAAAAAATATGTCTTTAATGCTGTTACTATGTACATGTACAAGTCAGGTAACATTATACATTTGCGATGATTAAAAAATGATTAAAAGAAATTCGGTATAAAAAAATTTGATATGTTTAGCATTTTTCAGATTTTTCTATCAATTAAAAAAGGTCATAATATTATATTTATTTTTTCTACTTAACATTACAACACATGTTCAGTTTCAAAGGTGCCTAGTCACGATAAGGACGAAAATATCAAAAATGTTTTCACTCTATTTTTTTATTTAAAGTGATGAAGACTATTAAATTAAGTAATTGCGATATAATATTCTTACAGAGTCAACGTACGAGTGACTGTATTTAAAGCAAATTTTGTTTATAGCGTTTTGTAACTAACAAGTCGAAGTATTTCACAATAGGTCCTAAACTTTACCAATCTCTACAAAGAGTTGTCGTTTCTTGCAGTCTCTTGCATGATGAAAGCGAGTTAAGGAGCGACAACTCTGGATAGAGATTGAAACTACTGATTAGTCCTAAATTTCGGCGAAATTCGACCCTGCTCATTCCTTTATATGTATTACATAGTAGTACAGATAATATTAACCAAATCTGAGACATTGAAGTATTCCATCATGAACTGTGAATATACAGCTTTAACCAATGAAAACAAAGACGACAGTTCAAAAAAGCCAAAATTTCCTCATTTTCTCACTCTACTCGCATTAAAGGGAATTCCCCTCAATTAAGCGTCAAACCTTCAAAGTCAATTAATCTCATTTGCATGACCATTTTTCCTTAATTCGTGTAAATTTAATCTGCCTCATGTTGAGCAACGTTTTTAAAATCTTCTTCTTCCTAGTGTAAATTAACAGTCAAGAAACCTAATAACTAAATAATAGGCAACAATGTCACTCATTAGTCATGAGAAAATAGTGCGTAGCTGCAATTTCTATTTTAATATCACAGTAGCGTTGTTTATGCCGTGTGGCGACTGTAAAAAGTCTCCCCGTACATTCAATTAATGATGTTATCCTTTATCACCTTTAAAGGCCGTCTAGTACGATATATATAATTATGTAGCGCTCAACCCGGGGTAAGGCATTTCCATGACTGTTCATGAACAGGTCAATCAAACCGAGCCGGCGATATTTCTATATTTGTCGTGTTCGGTGGCTTGAAAAGTTTCTTTTTCATGTATTCTACCCAAACATATTCAAGTAGTTAAACTTAAATTGTCAAAAACAGCTTTTCCAGGGCTGAAGGTTATAAAACTGAGTTTGGAAACCAGTCTCAAATCTCAAGCATCTGATTGGCTGAAATGGCGACCAGTCTATAACAAGAGATCTGAAAAGTTGGCGGCGTGGCAATCATACCGAGCATTAATTCGCTAATTTCAGATTTCGCTGTATCATTTAAGATGCTGGTCATATATCAAGACAAAAATAGTATGTGTTATTAAATATCAAAATATAAATCCAATATAAACTCTAGAAGACATATTGTATACCAAGTAAATGCGATGTTATATTCTTAAACAGCCGTACGAGGGAATATATTTAAAGCCAAAGTTGTATATAAGCGTAACTAAGGACGTACAAATCCAAAACATCCTAAAATTTACTGATTTGTCCAAAATTTCGGCGAAAGTCGCTCCTTTTCAGTCATGAATATGCATAATATAGTGATTTGGGTTGGTTATAAATCTGAGATTGGAAACCAGTCTCAAATCTCAAGCATCTGATTGGCTGAAATGGCGACCAGTCGCCATTTCAGCCAATCAGATGCTTGAGATTTGAGACCGGTTTCCATGCTCAGTTTTATAACCTTGGGCAATAATTATATAAAAAAACTGAGACATTGAAGTATTCCACCCTGAACTGTGAATAGGCAGCTTTACTGTGATATCATCCAAGGCCTTCAGTAGAATCACGTATCAATGACGTCAGTTTATTATTAGCTGATATATCAACTTACTTTTGACATTATGAGAAATTTCACGTTATAAAAATGTTCACTTAATTATGTGATGTGAAGAAATGTTGTGTAATTAAGATATAATCCAATTAACTCCTTATAAAGGCAATATCGCAAAACGGCTCAAAAATTCCACAGCAATCCGTTATGTTCAAGAATCTGACAAGTCCGAGTGTCCAAGGGCACCTAAAGCTATCAGCTGATCCCTTTCATTTATTGCCACAGACCTCTGATGATGCTCAATAGCATTTTTCGCGTCACGTTTTGCCGACGCCATAGTACGACAGTCGTTAAGCGGCGACGGCATAAACGGCAAAGTTTTTCTGTGAGGGACAAATTCGGCTGTCGGCTCAAAAGGTTCCGTTCGTTTGACAGGATATGCACCTATGTTGAAATCGGTCCGACGGGAATGCGCTGTGCAACGGTAACTACTCGGATCGCACCAGATGTATTCGGACTCGCAATCCGGACACCCTAACGCTCGCGAGTAATTGTACCAGTAAGTAGTCCAGTAATTCGAGTATCCATGCGCGTTGAATAATTCTGTAAATCCGAACATAGCATGATATGCACCGTGCTTTTCTGGCACATAGTCTGCTGGATAGTCTTTCGCAGGATTTACGTTGCAGCTGGAAACCTCAAGTTGTCTAAATACCTCCCAGATGTAATCTGTGCACGCGGACAGGAAGTAGAAAACTGGGTCATACGCGGCTGTCATGGCGTCTGCTGCTGAACCTCCTAACCAGTTTAGAACGCCGTTGTGATGATATTCTATGGCATATTCCTCCTCGGAATCCGCTAGGAGTGGGTATGAGATATCCTGCAATAATAATAATAATAATAATAATAATAATAATGAGGTGAGTGTCAATGACTTGCAGGAAATGACCCCAAAAAACCCGCAACGTAGGTCAATTATCTGCTACAGTAAACAGCATTGTATGCCGACACGACAATCGCTCATATTTCCAAACTTCCAAACCACCAAAATAACATTAAAAAGACAATTTAAAAGGATTCTGTCTCTAATTAGGACTTCTCAGCACAAAACCAGGAAGTCCCGTTTTACGGTGCATCAGCAATAGATTTCCTGGAAATAAAGATTTACGATCGCGTGCGTACTAATCGAACTTGACGCACTTAAACGACATTTTAAAAGGATTTTCTTTAAAGAACATAAAAAAAAGTCCCAGACAATTTTTCCTGGAATAAAGATTTATTACGGCCGTTTACCGTACTAATCGAACTTGGCGCACTGGAAAGAAACGTAAAAGCTAACTAACTTCATGCTGATACGTACCAATGTTCATGTAAATTATTTCTGAATATGCACGATTTTCTTTAATAAATAAATAATCGCGACTTTAGTATAGGTTAATAAAATAGGGTAACACTCTTTCCCATATTTTGTAGGCCGTAATCTAGGCTTTGTACCACTAAATTTCGATTTTAAAAGCCGTCCCAGACGTTATGAACTTTAGATTCATTCCGTATTTCTTGCTTCTAGCACTTTAATATGCGTAAATTAATGTGATATTGATCTTTGCCACAAAAGCTTAACATGCTACATCGCATTGTTGTTGTTTTTTTCGACACTAAAAATTTAAAGCTGTGGCCAAAGTGATTCTATGACCTATGGAAACGAGTTTCTCCCATTAAAATACAGCAACATTAGGTTAACAAAAAACAACAACTACTTTTTATGACATAAATGTAGTTTCAAAATGTACAATCGTTTTAAAACCTAGTGTTTCATACACATTCTAATCAAATTAAATATTGCTACCCGGTAAAAATGGGACTAGGGGAAGGGGTGGGGGGGGGGTCGAGGAACCCTACCAAAAACCCTCTCTAATTCCGCCCTGATATGCTAACAAAAACAAAATTTGAAACGCTGGTTTTACTTAGTCTTTTAAGAATCAGGAATGGTTCGGATAATTTGGAACGAAAGAAATTTTAATGTTTGCATATTCTGTCATTTCGTATTTAGAGACTATTAATTTAAGAACAAGAGACAGGAAAGTGTCACAAAACCAGGTTTCATTTTCCAGACTGATGGTCGAGCGCAAATGTGTTTTTAAAGTCAGTAGATATACATAATGTAAAAAAGGAACAAAGTTTTATTATAACAGAGTATTCTCCCTTTTACATATACATGTACGTAAATAAGGAGACACAAAATTGCTAACGAACGTATGGACGGACGGCCAGGGGCATGACATTATACATTGAAAATTCTTTTAGTTTACAACTATAGTTCTGTGAAAGTTTGGTTGAAATCCCTCGAGAAATGTAGGAGTTGCACACACAAGAGTATTTCTCTACATATTATATTATGTGGAAAAAAAACAAAGGCCCATAATTCTGTCAAAAATGATCAAATCGCAAAACCCGGAAAATATGCGCCAGCGCACTTGGTGACAATCATTCTGTGAAAGTTTCGTTGAAATCCCTTGAGAAATGTAGTAGGAATTGCGCACAGAAGAATTACATATGTGAAAAAAAACACAAAGGGCCATAATTAGGTCAAAAATGACCAAATCACAAAACCCCGATAATTTGCGCCAGGGCACTTCATGGCAATACTTCTGTGAAAATTTAGTTGAAATCCGTTGAGAAATGTAGGAGGAGTTGCGCACAGAAGAAATTGTTTACGCCCGCCCGCCCGCCGACGTACCCCAATCTAATAAGTTAACCAGGATTTTTCCTTCGGAAAACCTGGTTAAAAAGAATATTTAAGGTGTTACGTTGGAAGATTGGTACAATATTATGTTCAATCAATATCAAGCATAAGTTCATATATGTCAAACGAACGGGTTTATATAAACTTTATAAATATGACATTTTCTCCGAGAACTTAAAGTTACATCAGAAATGGGAGCGTTCAGTGCTATACTTATGTGCAAAAGTAAGGATGAACTTTTGTTGTTTTTCAACGTGATTTTTAAACACAATTGGAAACAGTTTATTGCTTATTTAAGTGGTCAGAAATAAGAAATCCAGAAAAAATATATAACAATACCCTTTTAAACACATTCAGTTGAAAGGTAAACCCTAAATGCAAGTAAAGTGAGGTCATTACAAATGGTAGATCATACTACATCCATTTTTCCGGGATTAATTTCCGCGCTAATGCCGCAAATCTATGCACAATGTGATCATATACTCAGCAACAATAAGAAGTATCCACTTTTCTATCTGTGATTTCGTAAAATTAGAGAATAAAATGTAAAAATTCTTTCATTGAACCAATTTCCATTTCTGTACTCATTGCAAAGAAATAAAATGCAGTCACAACTGAGGTTATCTTTCCCCTTGGTATAAATAGGGGTTAAGAAAGAAGTCAGTTGTTCCAAACAATATTCGCATTTATTCGGTACAGATCAATTTCTCAAGTTCTGGTTGTCGATAAAATAACAAAACATCAATAAATAAAACAACTAGTCATTAACATAAAACACTAGAAATTCTAACCATTTCCAATTATCTCACTTTTAATGGGAAAATAGAGTGTTTTGATTTCTTTTATGAATTGTCACCCAAAGGGCAGATGCTCAGTTCTTGATGTAGAAGATTATGTTCATGGTCAAATGTCAATTAAACTTAAAAACTACTGAGATTAACTTATTAAACGCCGGTTAAAGCGCTCATCATTAAATGGAAATACCTTAATGAGAATATAAGGATAAAACGTGGATATTTTTTATTTTTGTTGAGTGCCGGTATATATAAGCACACTGTGCCCAAGATCATAAAGCTAAATCTGGAGATCAGTCTCAAATCTCAAGCATCTGATTGGCTTAGTTTTATGATCTTGGGCCCTAGTCTCAGTGAAGCATTTGCGGTTACATTTTTTGTTCAATATCACTACACTATTTTTCATATTGTAAGGAGATTTGTTTCTTTAAATCACTGTACTTACGCATAATTTCTAAAGAATTACCCTGTAAGTGATTTGATTTACTAAATAAAATTTCATCCACTAAAACGGTTAATGTTTGCTAATGCGCATTTATAAATTTAATCAGTTAATTAAATTAATTTTGGAAATGCTCATTAATAAATATTAACCTATACCAGGTTTTTAATTCACGCCAAATCAGCAAAAAATTAAACCGGGAGAAGTTTGTTGATTCCATAACGAGTGTATACTGATAAATCACCAGGGCTGAAGGTTATAAAACTGAGCATGGAAACTAGTCTCAAATCTCAAGCATCTGATTGGCTGAGTCGCTATTTCAACCTGGGTACAGGCAAATTGCATCCAGGGAATATTTGCTTTTAGATAAAATACATTATATTTTTTATTCCAGTGGCAGATATTTCTTTGTTTGTCTCGAAAAGACTTTGTTCTTGTAATAAGTTGCACAAAACATGTGAACTGTCTGTAATACTGATCAATATTTTACAGAATCTCTGTCTCTGGGTCGCCATCGGCTGCTCCTTTCTCTATAGAACAGATTAAATTTAGGTTCATTGAGTGTGTTTAATTTTAACGCTCACAAAATGCTAAATTAAAACTCTTGATTAATTTGTCTTATAATATTATACATATTTTGGCGAAATTTACGCCCGCGCGAAACACGATTGTATTGGAGAACGAATTCCGTAGACTAAATCAAATTCCAAAGAAGTTATGGATTTCAAATCTTAACGTTAAGGACCGTCTTCAGCCGTCATTGCACTGTACTAGGTAAAAACGAAAAACATCGAAATCTCTGTAACGGCAAAGTGAAACTTTGCACAAATAAATGATATTAATGAATCTTTAATTTGCGTATGTTAAGATTCGTTAGAAAGTAACTAAAGAAAAATAACTTAATCTAAAAATTCCCTAAATTTCTATTTAAATCAATTCACAAAAACTAAACAACACGAAAGATCATTTTAAATGCCCGCATAAGTAATATGATCCAGACGATAATATCTTAATATCTTACGATAATATAATAACCATTTTCCATTACTGGTTAATAAGATTTATCCTAAAGAACTACAGCTTAATAAAGCGAACACTTCAGAAAAGCAAGCAAACTTTCTTGATCTAAATCTTTCCATTGAAAATGGTTACGTCACTACTAAAATATATGATAAAAGAGATGATTTTAATTTTAATATAGTAAATTTTCCGTTTTTTTTGGAGGACATGTTCCTCGTGCAACATCTTTCGGGATTTATATCTCACGGCTTGTTCGCTTTTCAAGAGCTTGCAACGATGTGAATGATTTCAATGAACGTAATCTTTGCATTACAGAAAAACTTTTAAAACAAGGTTATCGGTATCACAAATTAGGAAATATCGGTATCACAAATTAGGAAAACCTTTTGCAAGTTTTATCGCCGATACCCAGATCAAATTCATAAATACAGGTGCAGTTTAAAATCACTATTGCAACAAGGTATGTCACAGCCATTTTTTACGGAGACTGAATTTATAAACTTAAGAAGATAAAATGTAATGTTAATTTCTCCCGGTTATTCGTATAAACCATCTGTAAATTTAAAAAGAAAGGTTACCAAAAACAGTTAGAAAGTAACTGAAGAAAAATAACTTAATCTAAAATTCCCTAAATTTCTATTTACATCAATTCACAAAAACTAAACAACACGAAAGATCATTTTAAATGTCCACATAAGTAATATGATCTAGGACTGAAGGTTATAAAGCTGAGACTGGAAACCAGTCTCAAATCTCAAGGATCTGATTGGCTGAAATGGCGACTGGTCGCCATTTCAGCCAATCAGATGCTTGAGATTTCAGACTGGTTTCCAGTCTCAGCTTTATAACCTTGGGCACAGACGATAATATCTTAATATCTTACGATAATATTATATATATAAATGATTGTACTTTCATGCTTAGTTATTTTCTATTAAGCAAAACAAATTGTCCACACCCAATGTCCCTCGACGTTAAAGTAAGCATAAAAGTTGACGTTAGTATATACTTATCAGTTAAATGCTTTGAAATAAATCAACATACTGGAATATTTTGCAGTCACTTAGAATTTCTTGACAAGGTATAATATTTAGACAAGAAACTTTCATTTTTATGGATTTTTTAGTTTTATCCTATTTCCTTTCCCATAGATTAACGGCCTAGTACGTCACATAAATTTAAAGAAAATATTAAAATATGGAATAATAGAAAGGAAAAAAGAAAATTGCTGTGAAAATAAATTGAAATCTCTACAGAAAGAAGGTTGAAGAAAGAATGTACCGAATAAAAACACATATATGAAAGGGACACAAACGTGAATACTAAAGACGTGGTAAACTAAAACGCAAAATAATTGTAGACGTTAAACTTATGCAAAACCGTATTTTCCAACAATGCGGAAAAACATAGGTCGGTCATTAATTTAAAATGTCACATCAATATTTGTTTTAAACCCGTATCTAACATACGAAATATTCACATTATCCGTGTACATGATAACTTTCATTTTCTGCGCTGCGAATGATAGCGTCAAAAAGACCGAATTTAACGTAGTTTTACATGTAACGTCATGGGTCACCAGTATTTGACGTTCCGTCATAATAACCATTTTCCATCACTGGTTAATAAGATTTATCCTACAGAACTACAGCTTAATAAAGCGAACACTTCAGAAAAGCAAGCAACCTTTCTTGATCTTAATCTGTCTATTGAAAATGGTTACGTCACTACTAAAATATATGATAAAAGAGATTATTTTAATTTTAATATAGTAAATTTTCCGTTTTTTGAATGCGGTGTTCCTCGTGCAACATCTTACGGGATTTATATCTCACGGCTTGTTCGCTTTTCAAGAGCTTGCAACGATGTGAATGATTTCAATGAACGTAATCTTTCCATTACAGAAAAACTTTTAAAACAAGGTTATCGGTATCACAAATTAAGGAAAACCTTTTGTCGCCGATACCCACATCTAATTCATAAATACAGGTGCAGTTTAAAATCACTATTGCAACAAGGTATTTCACAGCCATTTTTTATGGAGATTGAATTTATAAACTTAAGAAGATAAAATGCAATGCTAATTTCTCCCGGTTATTCGTAAAAAACATCTATAAATTTAAAAAGAAAGGTTACCAACATGATATTCTACAGCGGTTTGCAGGCCTGGTGATTAACCCATCTACAGTTGATCACTATGCTTACCTCTTTCGTCGCACGACAGTGGCAGGGGTTTAATAGTTTATGATGGTTTATGGGGAAATCCTTTCTTAAAAGAACCTAGAAGCTCGATTTGTTTCTTTTATCCCTGTCATCGTGTTCTTGCTGATTTTGCTCCAGAAGCTCTGGTCTTGGTAAGATCATTCAGTACCCGCCCCTTGGCTTTGCAATGCTATTAGCTTCTAATGTTTTATATGTTTGTGTGCTTTTGCATGCAACATTGTTGAGCCGATGGGTGGGGTGGAGTTATTTCACCAAGACAACTTGTACTTTTTGCGAGAACCTGTTGAGGCAAGTGTGAGGTTGGTGCACCCTAGAACCTGGTTTAAACCCCCAATGGCAATTTGTTTTGCCACTTACCGTTCCAAGGCGGTATCCCCAAAGGTTCTCTTTTTCGTTAATTGTTTGTGGCGTCCTATTTGAATTGACATACTTGTAACAAACATGCTCTCTCTCCCTCTCTCCCTCTCTTCTTTTTCGCTGCATCGGGAGGCTGTGTTTTGCGAGAGTGGCGATCCCTGATATGCATATATTACTGTTGTGTCCTTTTGACTTCTATAATGTAAACAATAAGAGATATGTTTGTATTTGTAATTATACTCATGTGCGAATTTGAAATAATGTCTTGTGCTGTTTGTTGTTGTGTTAACTTTTCTTAAAGTATGTAAAATGAAGATACGTTAATAACGATTGTTCGCGCAAAGTTTTATTGAACTGTATTGCCGTTACAGAGATTTTGATGATTTTAGGTTTTACCGATGACAATGCAATGACCCATAAAGACGAGTGATGTGGTTTCCGACTTCACAACATGAATAGTTTTACATGAGCACCGCTTGCACAGTCTCCTTTTATTTCAAGGACAATATAAACTGCATAATCAGGGCCCAAGATCATAAAACTCAGATTTGAGACTGGTTTTCAATCTTCAGCTCAGGTGCATCAACTATGTTAGTCATGCATACTGTGAACACGAAATACCAAGTTATGTAAACGGACAGTACCCTCGCAATCGTCCTTAACAGCTGCAGCGGAAGAAATCATCTATCATTTATAACTTCAACCGATTTCAAAACTTACGGTACCATTTTCAGCTAATTATTTTCAATAAGAAACCTGGCATAGTTGACAGAGCCATTGCCACGATGACCCGCAAATCATTATCATGATGGGTTCTTATGTTTATGTATATGTACATACAGAGAAATATTGTAATTAAAACTCGACTTGAAACTTGATAAAACTTAAATAATTAGAAAAAATGCGTCGAAACTAAACGTTCTACTTACAAATTATATTTACGTGTGTGCCAAATTATTGGACAAGATAAATAATTAATCATGTAAAACTATGCAATTATACCACATAAATCAACAACTAAAATGTAATAAAATTAGTGCACGGCACAGCCCATTCGATATGCGTTACACAAATTTGCACAAAATAGAAGGAAGTAAATATTTTCATTACATAATTATTACTGTTTAGGCGTTCAGCATGCTCTTAGCTTAAAATTAATATGCATAATGTTTACGTACTGCCGCAACAAAACTATATATTGAAATGGAATTCTGTGACAATGACAACAGTGAATGCATTTTTTCACGCGGATGCAATTTCATCAAGCGGTTACGCGTCGCGTATTTTTTACATGTACACTGTACATATCAGGATCTGTGCCCAAGGTTATACAACTGAGCATTCTCAAGCATCTGATTGGCTGAAATAGCGACAAGTCGCCATTTCAGCCAATCAGATGTTTGAGATTTGAGACTGGTTTCCAATCTCAGTTTTATAACCTTCAGCCCTGTGCCCAAGATCATAAAACTAAATCTGGAGATCAGTCTCAAATCTCAAGCATCTGATTGGCTGAAATGGCGACAAGTCGCCATTTCAGCCAATCAGATCCTTGAGATTTGAGACTGATCTCAAAACTTAGTTTTATGATCTTGGGCCCTGGAGACAACACTCTGCGGGGAAAACATAATAATTCACTTCCTAGGAAGTAATTGTAAAGTAGCAGCAACCTCACAAGTGTAACAGGATAACAATAAAATCCTACTTGATCAATAGGGAAACTTTAACGCATTCTTGTTATGACCGTAATTTGATGAATCTCCCAAACAGAATATACGGATTCTCAAACGCCGATACTCAGATACTGTATTATGTATATGATTTAAATTTCTTAATTAATACCCGCGACGGATAAAACTGTCAAAACCGGCGAACGTTGTTTTTGGCGCCACTTTACAGGCTATATAAATAATAATCACGTCAATCAAATTATGATAGACAAACCGAAGTTAAAATATAAGAAACATACATGAAACAATAAATTAAGTGTTGTATTGTCGGGTTGAAAATTTTTGTTTAATAATTTAGTGTGTGTTGGGGATAGAATGTTTAGTAAAAAATCGAGGAACACGGACAAAAATAAACTGAATTAGTGCACACCCTGACCAGACCTCAAACATGTTCGGTGAATGAATATGAGTATATTTCACTTGTGCAAGCTTTGCATGCGGCAAAGTCAGGCGAGATATAACTGTTTTTGAGCCGTCACGAGGCTCTGTCGAATTACCGCCCCTAAAAATTCTAATATGCAAGAATGTTAATTTTACACTGGCCAATATGCTCTATGCTGCTACAAACCTTATTGTGGCACTTGGCAACGATAGCTTTGACAGCATCTCTATTCGTCAATTGACCATAGTTGCTCTCGCCGTAGCGTCTTCGTATAGGTCCGTTTGGGCTTCGCCAGTCACGAAAATCTCCGGTCACCACTCGGCCATTTCCGTTACCAAAGAACTTGGCGGACCATAGCACGGAGTTGACAGGGTTGTCCATTTGGGTGTCTATAGTATAGTCCCAGTATGGAAGGCTTACTGTTTTATCGATGCGTCTGAGCTCTTCCTCAAATCTAAACACAAAGAGAAGTAACATGTAGTTTATACTCTAATAAAAATAAGTCAGTTTCTATTTCCATCATTCCGATGGAACCTTAGCAAGAGCTTTGAAAAATGACAATCTTCCTCTTTTAAGTAAACGAGTAATTGATCTTTAATATATTTCAAATACAAGTAATTCAATACAGATCATGCGCGTTCTGTTGTAAGAATTGCACTTAACATTTTAGTACGGTCACAGATTTGAACGGATATCTCTTTTATTCTTTATTTTACTTACAGCTGTATATGGATGCATTTATTAAATGCGGACATATAATTCCGTGGTTTTCGGTCGTTAGACACCATTTTCGTGGATACTCAAATTCGTGAATATCAATTTTCTAAATTACCTGTAAGTTCGTGGTTGGTTTTTAATTCGTGGATCAATCTGCCGATGCAATCAACGAAAATTAAGACCCCGCGAATGTTAATGATTTTACAGTATCATTAAAGTGGTACATCAATCAAAGTTTTATTAGAATAAACATGCATTTGTCGTCAGATTCAAGCCATTGTTTATTGCATTTTGCTTATTTTCAAGCTGAAACGATTTGCTAATGCATCTTAATAAATCATAAATCATATACTATGAAATTTTGCAAAACTTGTATAACTGTATATAAATAATGAAGGTTATACCATTGTTTGGTTTAATTAATATATAGCTCTTCGACAAAAGTACATGTGCAATACCAGGATTAAGAAGAAAGTTACAATTACTTGTATAATCTCTCCTGAAAATATGCATTATCACAATAAAGGCGGCAAACATATGAAGCTGTATGTATTCGAACAATGTAAAAAAGATATTTATTAATAACCTATTTTGACAGAAACAAATTGCAGAGAAATAGAACAGTGGATGTTATATATACAATAGATTCGATTATAAGTGACTGAACATGTTTGAAAAGAATAGTGTTTCCACTTGGGTTTTAGTTAAATATTGCAGGTGTAAAAGTGCGGCTTTTATTTAATACGGATGCACTCGGCGCATGTGTCCGATCCTTACCCATTTCAGAACACATATACCAATTACCCATTAACCCTTCGTCCCCATATTTGTTCTCTCAAAATAATATATATCTCTCATTGTATACTGAAGGACAATGAAAACGTACGGTCGGGAAAATTGCATTTTAACAAGGAAAATATATTTCTTATAAACAGTGTCATAAAACCGAATGCATTGCGGTCATTTAGATACCAAAATTATGAAAATTTATTGAATAATAAAAAAGTTATTGCGTAATAAAGACAGTACCCAAAAATCAACAGTAACACTTTTGGCTAATTGTGACAATGAATTGGTTCAATATGTTTCCTGTTGTTCATTGGGGAAAAATATTTATAAGAAGTATATTTTCCTTGTTAAACAGCAATTATCCCGACCGTGCGTTTTCATTGTCCTTAAGTATATAATTATTTCAATTTTTCAAGACTTATTGTGACAGATAGTAGTTTTTGCGGTGAAAGTTGCATACCTTTGCATGGTATATTATGATAGATGATATATGTATTTGACACAATTATCAGGTGTTTGTAACTTTTATAATAAAAGTGGTATTTCAAAATATGAGAGATTAGATGCGGAAATATATAGTTATGCTGAAGAAATGTTTAATTACATACGCTGTGAGGAAAACTCGCTGGAAGCCGAGAAAAGCTGGGCTGTTTCGAACTTCTTCATACCCGCGGCCGTAAAGTTTGCCATACCGATGAATAGTTCCTTCCTGAAGAAAAAATCAGAAAAATTATTTGTTGGAAACTTTAGATACAAACACATATAAAATAACACCAAACCGGTTTGGTTCATCAGAATTAAAACCGGTTTAGACAGAATTTCATATTCAGCGAAAATCAAGTGGATCCGTGCTCTGATAAAAGATAGTGAAAGCATCGCTGGCGAGTTAAACAGCACATATAGACTGAAAATTCTGAGACAATACAGATCTACTTGCTCGAAAAAATGTGTCTCAGAACTGACCAATCACACGCTTTTGCTTCAAGACAGTGCCCAAGGTTATAAAGCTGAGCATGGAAACCTGACTGGTCGCCATTTCAGCCAATCAGATGCTTGAGATTTGAGACTGGTTTCCAATCTCAGCTTTATAACCTTCAGACCAGGTCTCAATTTTAAGTTTTATGCACAAAAGTCAGAAACCCTTTTCGCTGATTTTAAGCTATAATACCGCAAAGTTGGTATTTTACGTCACAACTTCGTATTAAATATAAACTTCAAATTCTTTTAAACATTTCAGAAGCAATGACCGGCCTCCCCGTGAAACCCTGTTTGAAATGTAAATGTCTTTCTAATGGCATTCAATATGACAACATAGTTTCTCGTCGTGTTACAAATCATCGTTTTTTGTTTTAAATAACTGATACGTACGGTAATTTATCCGTATTTTACTTTTGATGTAACATAACGTGTCGTATTGTCGTATTTCTGGGTTTACAACCAATTCTCAAAACAATGGCAATCTCGCCCCCCCCCCCCCCCCCCCCTTTATTAACGTATGTAACGAACAAGAGCGACGCGTTACCCTTTGACACCAAGTCTTCAGTCAGTCTATTTGAGGATTTTTACTAGAAGTCCAAACCTTTGAGTACAATTCCACAAAGTCTTGATTAGTTATTGACAACTTTCGGAAACGAAAGCTTTAATTAAGCTTTTAGAAACATGTATGGCAACTACTAGGGGCGGATCCAGTCGGCTGTCAGTTCGGTTTCTCAAACCCCTATTTTGGGCAGCAATATTTAATGTTCATGTTTTGGGCGGGGGGGGGGGGGGCTGAAAAGTTAGAAATTATCATGTAATAATTTTAAGACTGCCCAAAACGAACCCACTTTCTGGAAATCTTTCATCTGACCCTGACTACGTACAACTAATAACGCCTTCTTCGTTGATGTTAAATAAAGACCAATAAAGACCGGTTATGTGAATAATGATATACGCAAGTAAGTGTTAAGAAAAAGGGAAGTTCATCTGCAAACCGCAAGTTTGGTGGATTTGAGTGAATAACTGTAGTATCAATTAAGGAGCGGAAGGAGTATTTGAGTTTTTTCGCGCGGGCATGAATTCGGCGCCATGATAATATTTAGAAACAATAAGATATAAAAATGTCAAATTTTGTTTCGGGGTTTTATTTTGCGCAAGTTCGCTAATACAAAACGCGCAAAACAAAACGCGAAACATATTACGATTCCTCAGTATTTTCTAAATTGTATTTTTCAGTATGTCCCCAGCGGTTCTAAGCAACAATCGACGGCGTTTAATCACTTTACAAATACTGCATTTCCTGCCATTATTTTAGAAGAGAAATCTCAAAATTGTAATCAAATAAATATACGGAATAGTACATCTTTCTAAGAGTCGATACCTCCAATGGGAATATAAAATCTTAAAACATCTTCTACAACCATTCCCATGCTCTCTTTCAACGTGCACACCCTTCCTATTTTAACTAGAATTTTCGTTAATGTCTCGTTTATATATAAAACATCTGACTGGTTGACTTTTCAATAGAATTACATATAAACAAATCAATAACGACACTTCTGTACTCACTCAAAATCTTTTCTGCGAACACAAAACGCAAATATGGCTTAGTTGTCAGTTTTTAGCCGTCTTAAAGCAATCCACGTTCCCGGTGTGCCAAGAATTTCTAGAACAGATTGTAAATCGAAAGATCGTTCAACTTAGTAAGAAACGTACATAGAATACTGGAGATCAGTTATCCTTAGTCAAACGAATCTGGAGTAATGCGGACCGGAGATCAAATTTGCCGATTCCAACCGGTACTTAGTTGTACATAAACCCCTGAACGATCAGGCTCATGCGTTGAGATGTTGTTAGCACATCTAGCGAAACTGAGTAATTTTCATGTTCGAGTGTTTCGCGCACATGCAGATGCGTCATTAAAAACCCTCAGCGAAAATTCACGTGACATTCTTCCGGATCTTAAATAGTAGGCCCCAAATATTTTTTTGGTTTTTGGTTGAGGGGTGGGCGAGAAAGGTTGGCGTTGGCATAACCGTTATCGCTGGCGAAGTGAGAAGCGTTACACATGCAATCGACGCTGTTTCCCAAGAGCGAAGTGGACGTTACTATGTTTTATAACTATTTCCATGATTACATATTCAAATTTTATTTCCGTGTCTACAGATCTAAGTTTTTAAAAAAAACACTATATAAACACTTACATTATACAGAATTTGAAATGCTCTATGTAGTTGCTCTCTTTCGGTGTCGGTCAGTTGCCGATATTCCTTCCGCTGTCGGAACCCCGATGGCGGTGTTCTTGGGTTCTCCGTAATCCGCCGGGAAACTCTCTGGAAGTATATTTCCTCGTCGGCAGTAAGATTCAGTGGCGCAGTATAATCCCATAATAATTGTTGCAAACAGGCTTGTGTCACCGATGCCTTGGGTACGGGATGATACTGAAAATATAAACAAGTAAACGCGATATAAAAACCATGCACAGCTGCATCATATAAGTTTTCTTTTATATCTTTCACTGAAATCTTTATTTCTCAGAAAACTATTTCAAAATTCCCCTTTTAACCTTTACACCAAATGGTATACGGCTTATATCCCATAGGTGATGAGAGTAGAATGTGATACGCAAACCATGCACAGCTGCATCGCATAAATTTTCTTTTAAATGTTTACCTGAATACTTTATTTCGCAGCAAATTATTTCGAAATTTCCCTTTTACCCTGTACTCCATATGGCATACAGCTTACATCCCATGGGTGATAAGGGTAGATTCAGACGAGCCTACGCATGCGTGCATTCTGATCTAGATCTACACTGTTCACTTCTTGGTCATATATATAATCTAATAAATCTTACAAGTGAATAGTGCATATCCTGATCAGACTGCAAGAATGTTCAGGCTGATCTGGATCTACAATCTTCGTACATGTGATATAGGCCATATGTCTTGAAGTAAAGGGTTAAGCATGGCCTTGAACTCTAGCAATGAATAGCTAAGTTTAGTAAACAAATGTGACAAGTATTTTTTTTCATTTTTGAACACATTTCTGAGGTTTTTGAAGGACACTAGTTGTTTTGGATAGACCGTCGGCCTGCATGTGAACTTGACATTGAAAAGAAAAATGCGGATTTTGTTTGGTACATGACATATTTCTTCTTGAAATATTTATTTCTGTTAGTTTATAATGTCAAATCCACAGTACAGTATATGTAAGAATAAACGTACGAACTAACGCATAAACGGACGAAGCAATAACATGTCGCCTTTGACGACATCACACATTAGAACCAATTTTTATAACACAGATCTTAAATGATTCTGTAAAAGAAATCAACAACACTTCATTACCGAAACAAGACACAAATGTGCAATAATATCCAGCGCTACCATTGCCATTTATCATTCCTGTAAAATTGCGTTCATACTTCCTGGCCTGAAGGTTATAAAGCTGAGATTGGAAACCAGTCGCCATTTCAGCCAATCAGATGCTTGAGATTTGAGACTGGTTTCCATGCTCAGTTTTATAAGGCACCGATTATGAATTAACAATTTCCTGTCCAAGATCATGGTATGTATCCCAATAATCATCGCTCGGATGACAACGCCAGTCTCGATTATAAGAGCGGCTCGAGTTGCGGATGAGATTGAGAAAAGCGTAAGTATTTTTACTTTCCTCTATTACTAATGCCGATTGAATTCACGTTAGTGATTGCAATTGTTCTAGGCCAACATAAGCTATATAAGCTATAAAACTGCAATGGTTTTTGCAGACAGTCCCTACATTGTGGTGAAAATCCCCGAAGAAGGTGGAAAATTCGACCCATCGCTAAAAAATAAACAAGTTTCCATCTGTATTTAGGTGTTTGAGTGAAGAAAACATAACTATTTTATCCTTTACTGTCCCTCTGTTAATAAACAATAACAACATGGTAACACAGTTCGGTAATTCAAGTTACGGAATTATTGGAATACATACCGTGAAGATCAAAAGGCAAATCCGAATCAGTTGATTTTTTTAATCTAAACCTTTTTCAACACTGACCAGTCACAAACTAGCGTTTAGAACATACTGACTTCAGAACTTAGGTCAAGGTCTTAAGATATTCGTTAGCAAGACACTGTACCTCTGACGACATAAGACATTCCCCAGTTTTATCCGGTACACGTATACAAACATCTATCCGTCCATACACCCCTTGTGTAATAAGAAGTATCGTGAGCAATGCACCACGCCATTCCAACAGCGGAAAGCCTGCAGTGAAAACAAAACTGGTATATGTGTTGCTGTTTGTTACGTCAGGACCCAAGATCATAAACTAATATTAAAGACCAGTCTCAAATCTCATGCATCTATGCCCAAGGTTATAAAAATGAGCATGGAAACCAGTCTCAAATCTCAAGCATCTGATTGGCTGAAAATGGCGACCAGTCGCCATTTCAGCCAATCAGATGCTTGAGATTTGAGACTGGCTTCCAATCTCAGTTTTACAACCTTCAACCCTGATTGGCTGAAATGGCGACCAGTCCACTGAGAACATAGAACATGGAGTTCCACTAAATTTAGAACCCACGAAAATGTTTTCTAAAGGAAAACCACGAACTTTTAAACCTACGAATAGAGGTGTATCTACAATAGATAAATATAAAATAGTTATTTAATTGAAATTGACAGAATGAGTTAAGATTTTGTATATACTCAGTAAAAACCACTGCGTTTTAAACAGAGCGTACGATTAACAACTTACTGCATGGTCACTTTCGTTAAACAATTAAAATAACTGCGATAAAAAGTAACATTGTCCAAAGAGGTTAATTAAAAATATACTTTTGATCTAAAACAATATATCAATCACCAGCCAAGCGTTTTTCCTAAATGTTCGGACCAATATGATTTATTAAATGATTTATATCAAGACCAACACTGGTGTATTAAAAAATATTGTAAAAACGTACCCATCAGTCCGATTTTATTTTCTTGTAACAAACACAGTATCGAAATCTGAATTATAATATTCCAAAATCGACATATCAATCATAAAGGATGTGATTATGGGAAAATTTATGAGAATTTAGTGCAAGGATCAACAATTGAGTAGTTAAAGTAATAAATAAAGTGATGAATTTCACAAAAGAATATCACATCCATCACAATGAAACTTAAAAAATCGTCTTTATGATAATTTAATTAACCATTCGTTGTGGTCTTTGTCATGTGTTGACGCAGGTGTGGATCCAGACTTTCACTTAAGAGGGATCGGAGACCAGAGTGAAAGTGGACATGCTCACTTGAAGTTTTTGAAAACAAGGATATAAAATGGGTCGGGTCCTATGCCCAAGGTTATAAAACTGAGCATGGAAACCAGTCTCAACTCTCAAGGATCTGATTGGCTTGATCAGATGCTTGAGATTTGAGACTGGTTTCAAATCTCAGTTTTATAACCTTCAACCCTATCTGGGATTCTGGGATCTATTTGAAGCAGTTCATAAGAACTTGGACAAAGACAGTAAATATGCCATTCTTTCTTGTTTCTTGTTTGTAATTGTCAGCAATATTCAGATGGGGGCGTAGGCAGTGTCCCCGCCCCACCTTTTGAATCCGATTGCCCTCGATGCTCCTCCACTCCGACATTGTATCAATTTGATTTTACACTTAAGCGCTACCGTAAATTAGTATTTCACGTTGGTTTAATTTTGGTCTTTGTGGCGCTCACGTAAGTGCGCGGCGCTCACCTAAGTATGCGGCGCTCACGTAAGTGCGCAGATTGAGACAGCGCGTCTATACCGCGATTTTCTGAACTTATGCTGATGTAGTCTGGTTCCTGAAGTTCCGGCTAAGATATGTGGTAGGGGCAGATAATCCAGACTAATGCTGATAGAGAAAGTGCGCGAAAATAAGTCCCCTGTAAAATTCAATGACATAGCTGTTTAACCGTTTGTTAATGCTGTCGTTTTTAAGGCGGCATTGCCGTATTTTCGATTTAACACAAAATGTGAATACCAGATCATAAATGAACCTTAAAAATGTTTTTGTCTGTTTTGTAAATTATGCAAATGGGATGCAAAGTAGCGACGCTCCTGAATTTCAATTTCTTTTACCTCTCTTTTACTTTATTGATGGAAAACTTAGTCAAACTAATGAGGTGGGGCATTATGTGGTCGTGAACTATCACCTTTACATCTCATTGTGAAATAAAATTAATGTACTTGGTTTTGATTCACGATTAATTTACAAGCAGCGACTAATACATTATCACAAAAAAAACCACTGTCCATTTATTAAATACAGATACATGTGTACACACTTATTCACTGCTAAAATAAGATTTACTTTTTTAAATAGAATTTACACATGTCCCGGTTTATGTGCGATTTATGATGAATTTTACGGTATATTGATATTATGACTAACCTTGTTGTTGGTAGAGTAATGCACGAGTGTTGATGGTATGCAGGCGTGGGTTATTTATCGTTTTATAATGTATGGCTGCAAAAATGATGCTATGAAAAATGACATGAAATAATGATGTTTATTATCATAATTATATCTAGCTGTAGGCACCCAATAAGAACCGTCCAGTTCTTCTCGAGGTTATAAAACTAAGAATAGAGACCAATCTCAGCAATCTGATTGGTTGAGATTGAATACACACTCGGAATTAACCAATCGGAAGCTTGAGACATGGGACTGGTTTGGATTTTCAGTTTTATAACATTGGAACACACGCGAGATCATAAACCGAATTTGGAGACAAGTCTCGAAAGAAACTCTAAGTTGTGCGGGGAATAAGTCATGTTGGAAACTACTCTGTTAAAGCTGATCAGCTGCTAGAGATTTAGATCTGGTCCAAATATCACGAAAAAATATGGAGCTGGATTTTGAACTCAGTGAGAAAACTCTGAGGAAACTAGAATGTGTCTTCGGACACTGATGTCCACACTGCTACAACAACATCTGTAACAAAGGGCCACAACTCTGGTAAAATGGTCGCAGGAAAAAATCTTTTTTAAGATCATCTACACAACTTGCTTGATCACCTATGCAAGTCTGAAAGAAATCCACCTGATAGTTTATTAGGAGTCGATGCCTCAAGATTTATTTGATGTACGTACGGACGGACATACGGACGAGTGCAACTCAATATGCCTCCCACTTCGTGGGGGCATAACAAAGCGTACATGATTGATTAAGGTTGTAAGAATAAATTAATACATAAAAAATCAGTCAACTGAATTACAGAATTGTCAGTGCAGTCTATATGAACGACACAAATAAACCTAACCAAAATACATTACTCTGTTTTGAAAATGAGTAGACTCTGTTGATATGCCCAAGCTCACCACACTAAAACTGGAGACTAGTCTCAAATCTCAAGCATCTGAATGGCTAAATTGGAGATACATGGGTGAAAGTAAGGTCGGAATTCTGAACATTCTGAAATCATGAAAATTTGTCAACTTATATAGGAACAAAATAAAGAAAATCAACCATTTTTCGACACACAAAATCCAGAATTTCAGGAGTTATCTTGAAAAACTTCAACAATAGAGATAGTTTTGTGGTGATTTTAAATTTTTCAATCAGAGCTATATGCAACATCTGTGTTCACTCTATAACAGAAACTAGTTTTGTATGAAATAAAACTTCATACCTTTTTATAATAATAACAAAACATTATTACCAAATAAACTTGAGGCTTTAATATACCTATTAATGCTTGAAACCATCAAGTATTTTATCTTCTTTTTAAAGTAAAAATAATAAGGCGAAATAGCACTACATGTAAGAGACCACAAAACTTTCCCACATAAAGTTTGTCTTCGACACTTTTACACTTAAGTCTTAACATTTAAGGAAGCATGTATCAGGTGGTTGCAATTTATTAGAACTGTCACAGACTCCAAAGAAGGAATTTACCGATATGTATTGGCAAAAAAATATACGTATATTATATAGTCACATAATATTATGTGCAAAATTCTAGAAAAGGTATGTAAAGAAAGAAGGACATACAATAGTTTTGCACAATAGCAAAGAAATGTAAAATTTTATTATTAGGCCGGTGGCCAGGAACATGTTTGCTCCTCCCCCACACCCCCCCCCCTTTGGGGAATTTTGTAGACATGATTTTTCTGAAAGCCTTTTATGTCCCGGATATTTTGCAGTTTGTTTGCATTCTGGCGAGTGGGGCATAAGGGTGTTACAGAGGTTTTAATATGTTACACATAAAATTTGTTTAAAAAACATATGGATTTTAAAGCTTTAATTCTGCTCTATTCCAGCTATGATTTCATAAAACTTATATTTTTGTATAAATATGATGTATTCTCATTTGATTGATGTAGTTTTCATTTCAAAATTTTCGCTCTAACCTAACATATTTAGTGTGTAACATACATAACCCTAAAAAGATGAAATTTAAGTCAGAAACTTACCTGTAGGATTTTTGTTTGTAAGCAAACTTAGGCAATAATACATGTTTTTGAAAGCTGCGTGATCAAGCAATATGAAGCAGTGTTTTTCATAAAAATCACTCTGGCAAAAGTAAAAATTTTACCATAATCTGTTACCTTATTGCTAATTCAATCATAATATTCATGTTTTGACATGAACAAGCATAAAATATAGTGTTTAACTGAATAATTGTGCTTGATAAATGTAAGTGTTCTTGAAACTTGCATGACTTCAAATTTTCAACATACATAACATATGTACTCATTAAAATAAGGCTTATTTTCTTGGTTTTATTGTTTTTAATGGTGTTAGCTGATGTCTATTTGAAGAAATTAATTATGTGTGCTCTTTGAAATGTCCTGATGTTTGTTAGCCCTGTGTAGATTTCTAATTACATTGACAGTCGTTTTTTTAACTAATATTACTGATTGAATGAAGTATTTTCTCTAAAACTGATATTGTTGTTCAAAGAACTGAAAACATTTACAAAACTGTATCACAACTATGCAATCATTTTAGAATAAACTATAATATAATAATAGTAAGTAGTTTATAGTGTATACTTTGTTATGTTATGTGATTAAAATGTAAAAGTAAACAAATATTGCTTTGTTACAAACAAAACTAATTAAAATTAATTATATGTTACCTAATTATTTAATTAGTGTTTTAAGAAAGATGACTTAGGATAAAGAAAACAAATTTCAAAATCGTGTTATAGTTTGTATCTAGATTACCGTAGAGTCATTCATAATGTGAATATGAACTTTCTATAATCTATATTTACTAAAAACAAAGTTGAAAGCAACAGTCCTGGTCTTTTAGAGCAATAATAACTGATATTACGGTTAAATAAAACATGTCAAATAAGAAAAATAAATTGTCCTAAATGAACATTATTTTTTCCATTGTTCAAAGAAAGCTTAAGAAATTGTAAAGAATTCCTTAAGATCTTTGTAGAATGTTATTTTTCTTAAAGACAAATAATTGTTATTTTTCTTAAAGACAAATAATTGTTAAAGAGAAACATCCTAATTTGAAAGACAATCTGTGTTATATGCAGGTGATGGTAAGCTAATAAACAAACTTATGTATAATAATTTTTTAGGTAATTTTTTTTACTTGAGTTAAAAAAATTGCTATATAATGCTCATGCTGTATCAATGTTTTACAAATTCTACACTGAACCTTAGTATTTTAGATGAATAAAATTACTTTTAAAAACATTTCTAACATCAGATAATTTAGTCAGCTAATTTTTGTAAAGTTTAAATTAAGTAGCTTTTAAAATTGTTATAGATCAACTTTAACACAATATAATAGTATAAAAAGATATTTATCAAAATGTTAACTAATTGTTTGCAGTTTCTTGCTTTTCTTTTCTTATTATTTTTGCTGATTATTAAAGTAAAAATTGGTAACATATTATAATAGGACAAAAGAAATAAATAGAACAATATAATGATAAAAATTGTTAATTTTGTTTATTCTTTCTTTTCTACATTTTGATAGAACAAATCAATGTTATCTGTCTCAATCCAGAGTATCTGGACTTAGCTTTAGACTGGATGCAACAACCCATAATTAGTGTAAACCTAAGCTGTACTACAATGTTGTCACTGAGCCATATTGATAGGTTTATTGTTAATTTAAAAAAAGAATGACCATCTACATTATACACATTTATTTCAAGACATATTGAGCAGTACACAGATCATTAACCTCTAAAGTTTAACAATATTTAAATTAAAAATACATTACTGTTTAATATCACCAGCATCAATACCTTAATTTCCTTTTGTAACATATTTCTTATATATGACCTATTTTAATACAAGATACATAAAGTGCAGGAAGGTTGTTAACCTATATACTGGATTAAGATACTGGTTTATTAAAACACAACTGGCAATGATTTGTTTACTGTTTTATCACATCAACAATCATATTACCTCATCTTACTGATGGTTATAACAGTGGCTACACATCAATTACAGGTAATTTTAATGGAGATGTGTATTGCTTGTCCTTGAAAAAAATAAATAATAAAAAAAACTCAAATGATATCATGAATAAAACACATTTTTTACTTCTAATATTTTTGATAACACACTAATAGCTTATCAAACGCAAATAATTTAATAGCTTTTTATTACTAACTTGAATTTGAGAACAATTGATTAAATTTATCGCTAGAATCACTATTTCTTATGGATATAATTGTAACTTCAAACAGAAATTCATCTTAAAATGTCTCCTTGACTAACTAACTGCAGGCTGATGTGTGTTGGTTCTTAAAATACATTATTGTCGCAATTTATCATGAAAGAAGGTATGTAATTTATATCGCTATTGTGCAGTAACTAAAATTGGTTAATACTTTCATTTTGGTAACATATTTAAAAATGGTGATTTATGATTTGGTATTTATTTTTATTATGATATAAAGCTAACTAATAATTAAAACTCATGAAGAGGTGTGTTTAAACAAAAACAATTACACCAAAACTTCAAATTTATTAACCATAGTCATAAGTATATGATATAACATAATACTAAAGTCACATATAACTAAAGTTATGGATATTATTAACAATATGTTTAACAAAGTTTATCTTTTAATCAAACAATATGTCTTTCAGAGTTTATTTCTTTATAATTTATTTTATTTTTAGATAATTTCTTTGCTATCTTTGAGATGTTTTTTTTTTGCATTTTTTCAGATATTTTGGTTTTTGGAATTTCCAAATATATGTATTTATTTACATACATTGAACAAGAAGTGTGTCTCAATGTGACTTTATTACATTTAAATACTGCATTCTTATTTATATTAATAAATTTAACAAATTTAAAAATTAAAAAAAACAACATCTTCCTGGTGTAGAAAAAAATAGGTTTATTTCAGAACTTGCCAATTATTTCTTCATAGCATAAAATTTTCTCAAAGATCACATATTCAAATAGGCGTTACAGTAAAACGCCCCACTCGCCAGAAAGCAAACACATTTCAAAATGCAAAGAATGGCATAGAAAAACATACCCTTCAAAATTCCCCCAAGGGGGATTGGGGGTCTATTGGCAGCTCAAGGTCTAATACATTTATGGCCTGTTTTCCCATTTTCTTTTCTTTCGGTAACATATTTCAATATAGCCTTACGGTTTATGTCCCAATGTTTGTCACTGTATTACATTTGTCCTGAATTCCCATTAATCGTACTATATTTTACTTATAAGCACAAATTACTTGCTACTGCACGTAAGAAATGTTTTATACATCTTATTTTACTAGGTTTTTATGTTAAGTAACATAACTTAATCACTATTTTAGACCAATACCTTAGGTTACCGATGTTTTATTGCATTAGCAATGTAGATAAGAGCTTCCTGGTGTAGAAAAAATAGGTTTATTTTAGAACTTTTATAATTGTCAAATATTTCATTCTTACACAAACTTTTTTCAAAGGTAACATATTCAAACACGCGTTACAGAAAAAAACGCCCCACTCGCCAGAGTGCAAACAAATTGCAAAATGCGTAGAATGGTATAGGCTTTCAGAAAAACATACCCTTCAAAATTCCCCAAAGGGCGGGGAGGGTGGTCTATTGGCAGCTTAAGGTCTATAGAATTTAAGAAGACAGTGGCCCAGTTGCTCGTTTATAAGGTAATTTAAATTAATGTAATTTATTGTCGTTAAACATTTCAGTTGCTGATAAAATATATTCATGAACTTACCGTTAATTTAACGGAAAGTTAACGCAAAACTTAATTTTACCTACTTAGCATCGTTAGCATCAACTTAATTAAAGTTAAAAAACTAAAGATGAAAATTGCGATGATTTGCTAAAAGCTTTCAACAGAAATAATACCGACATGTTACTGTTGTAGTATCAGTTTAAATCTTGTTGAAAGTAAATAAAAAGATAACTGTACACATGTGCCAGAAATTATTTCGGACTTTCCTGTGTCTATAAATAACATTTCCTGTGTCTATAAATAACATATGAGGTGTTTTTTTTTAATTTGTTCTCTAAAAGGGCTCTTTTCACCTTGACTTTTTCTGGTTTTTCGACACTTGGTTGAGCATTTCGATTTTCATATTCAGCCATTTTGAATTTACTAAAAGAGGGAGTTGAGGATGCAAAACTTAAAATCAATGTTAACTAAAATTAATATGACTTATCAATGTTAACTTACTCTGGTGTTAATTCTTTGATCAGCAACAGGTTTTTAACAGACCGTTAGCTAACTTCAACCCTCAGCAACTTAACGTTAACTAACGTTAAACTATATCCGTTAAATTTAACGGAAAACATGAGCAACTGAGCCAATTCCTTGAGATATTTACCAATATCTCGAGATACTTTCTGTCAAACCATTGAGTTTGAATCTAATCTAAGTGTGATCTGGGACCAAGATCATAAAACTTATATTGGAGACCAGTCTCAAATCTCAATCATCTGATTACCTAATATGGAGAGATACATACTCTTTATCTTAATAGTTAAGCACATAAATGGTGCTAATAAAACAGGAATTTCATCTAAGATTCAGCTTTCCTTTTAAGGAATAGTATTAAACAAGAGGGTCAAATTCCCCCATTAATTGTACAGTTTCCCAATTAAGAAAGCCCGATTTGCTTTTGTAGCACTTGTTTGATCCGCCCTCTACGCCCAGACAAAGCTTGCCTTATAAATCAGATGACTACATAAATAACATGACTTCATTATAGGCTTCTAAAAATATAATACAGATTGTAATTAACTTTGTGATATAGTTCCTAGCATGCTGCAGAGTTCATATGTTATGATTTGTTGGCTGATGAAAATAAACTTTAAGGATAAAGAAAGGCAGTGTAAACTTCTTAAGTTAATTGTAGATTTTCCTGTTTCATGCTTTCCCTGGGTGACATTGTGATTCAATCCAATTATGCAACATTCAATATATTACTGTACCTATGTGCACTGTACCTAGAGAAGTTTGGTAAGGATAGCTCAAAACAAGTCTTAGTTTATTTTGCAAACATTCTTAGGCAAAGCCATATCATAGACCATCTACACACCAAGTTATCTCAGAACAGCTGTAACTAGGCTCAGTTTTATCGGAACAAGGAATTTCTATCCGAGTACCAGTGACCTTGACCTCACTGACCCCTTAATACAATCCTATGAAAGGTTTCAACATAGGCTAATTTCATATCAAGTTTGGTATGAATAAATGAACCTGTTCTCAAGTTATTGTCTAGGTAAGGAGTGGACATATTGACAAGAGCCTATCTATGTGCACCACATCCAGCCCTCTTTAGTAACAGTGACCCAGGAAAGGGGCAGCATAATAAAAAGACAGTCAGTATCAAGCATGTACATAAATGTCCTTTAACCCTTTTCTCCATAGACACACCTTTATTGCGAGGGCGAACAGTTTAGATCCAGATCAGCCTGCACATCCATGCTGTGTGATCAGGATCTAAACTGTTCGCTTTTTTATTCGTTAGGTTTTTTTTACCAAAATGCAACCAACATATAAATTTACGGGTGCACCTGTAAAATAGCGGTGGACCTATATAAATACACGTCCGTCGTAGAAATTTTATGCCCTCAACATATAAATTACCGATGCACCGCTAATTTACAAGTGCACCGGCAATATGAAAAAGATCAACCAATCACAACCCTTGATTCAAACAGTTGAATTCAGTGAAATATTAATTTTTAAATTGAAATAAGTTACTTTTTATTTAATGTTATATTTGTGATCTAAAAGCATTAACATACTTTTTAATATTTTCAAAAGTAAATAAACAATCCAAGCATTTTTAAATCGAGTAAACATTCACTGCAACTTTCAACATATCATCAATACTGCAAGAATTTAAAATGGCGAATGTAAGACAAATTTTGATTGGCTATCATTAGTATGGGTATAATTAGCGAATAGGTCAAAATCCAAATTTAGGTGCACCAGTAATTTACACGATGGTCTTATAAATATATACGATGGACGTTTAAAAATGTAGGTGCACCGCTATTTGAAATGGCGGTGCACATGTTTTTTATGGGTGCACCTGTAAATTTATACGTCCATCGCATAAATTTATACGTCCAGCGCATAAATTTACAGGAGCAACGGTAATTTTATATGTAGGTGCACCTTCAGTTTACTTTTGACCTTTTCGTGCACCACAGATCAGTCGGCATGGATGTGCTGGCTGATATGGATCTACACTGGTCGCACATGTGTAAAAATGCTTACATGTATATATGGAGGAAAGGGTTAAGCATGTACATGAATGTTCTTTAAGTCACTTATCTTAAATGCAATTATTTTAAATGTGATAGTGTAAGGTTGGCTAAAGACGTTCACACCTAAGATAAATACAGGTTAGTTCCTTGCGCACTGTCATTAGGAAATCCCTTAAAATATTTAATTCGTTAATTAACAGCACATCACGTTACATAAATTCAGCATAATTTACATGTTTATCTACTTTGGCCACATTAAAAGTACAAAAAAGAGTTATTATCTAACTTAAATAACCCTACCATCAACAAAAAGATATAATTATTGTGACTGAAAAATTGTATATTACAGCGTGCATGGCTTTATTAAAAGTAACTTGGTAATGGAGAACGATTTCGCTTTCATGAAAATATCAGTCAGACAACCTGCTTATAATAACAATGTTAAGGACTTTGGATCTAGACTAATACTGAAGGGTATTGCAATCATACCAATTTACCAGTTTAGATCAATTTATACCGTGCTTATTTTCAATTCTGGGAGGGTGTGAACACTCGTCGAAAGTTTTTGACGAAATTCAACAGAAATACAATTCTATCAAGTGTCCTTTCTTTAAACTGTCACATTCTAACACTTGTCCTTTCTGTCAAGTGTCGTATTCTAGATAGATAGATAGATAGATAGATAGATAGATAGATAGATAGATAGATAGATAGATAGATAGATAGATAGATAGATAGAATAGATAGAATAGATAGAATAGATAAAGAGAATCTATCATTGGTATTTGGCGAAGATCAAGGTATCTCAACCCGAGGGTAATGCTTTCCAGACGGAAACGAGGCTGTGCCGAGTTTCCGTCTGGAAAGCATTGCCCGAGGGTTGGGATACCGCGTTCTTCGCCGAATACCAATGATTGATTATTTTTCTCACTTACTTCTTAAAGATTCAAACAAAATTCTTTAAAATTAAAAAAAAAAAACGCAAGGATTTTAGAGAACTATTTCTTTCGCGTAACTTCCAGTAGGAACGGTAAATCAGCCACGAATACACATTCCTGTCAAACACCCATAACATGTAGGCATTCAACAATATCGTTAAAAATAAAAGAAAGGAAAAGAATAGTTTTTTCATTGCATGAAAACAGCTGGTTTATCCGTTAAAAACGGATAACGGATCTGCGATTTTTAAGGTTATCCGTGATTTCGTCACAATTCAAAATTCAAAAAAATTAAATTGTACATACCAGTTGAAATGTCCCGATTAAACAGCAGTATGTTTCCTATTTTATTTGCCATTCACTTTCTTTAAAGATCTTGATGTTTAACGAAGCTCGCAACAGCGGTATAAGAATGAAACACTTTATAAAAAGTAGCAATTTCAGACTCATACCACGATAAACACTTCCAAGTTCCAGCGTTAATAATTTAGCAACCTCCGAGTGTATCCTTTCCAAATGATTTTTGAACAAAATCCTGATGAAACAAATCAAGAGATTGCTCTTTTTGAAACAGTAAACATTACGTCACTTTACAAATTTAGATGACGTAGAAACAGTATCATGACGTAGTCTAAATCAATAATGAAAGTGCTCAATTAATATGGTGCGCAATAATACAAAAGTACGCGAGCACGCGGAGTGTTAGATAAGGCCATGCGAGATAAGGAAATCTCACACGGCTAAAAATAGAGATTTTTCTGTCTAGTAAGTGAGAAAGAATAGATTAGATTAGATTAGATTAGATTAGATTAGATTAGATTAGATTAGATTAGATAGATAGATAGATAGATAGATAGATAGATAGATAGATAGATAGATAGATAGATAGATAGATAGATAGATAGATAGATAGATAGATAGATAGATAGATAGATAGATAGATAGATAGATAGATAGATAGATAGATAGATAGATAGAAAGATAGATAGATAGATAGATAGATAGATAGAAGTGTCTTCGACGAATTGTTGTGCACCTGTTTTAGATGACTGCACCTAGTCATCCTGGTAACTATAAGGTCACAATAAATACATGATAAAGCTTTTCTTGGATTTCTATCTAACATGTTAAATTTTGTGGGCATAAAATTTCATTCCAGATATAAATGAATTTTTGTGCTGGCATGAATTCATGCAGTTGCATAATTCTCCTAATATGAGAACTTCAGGTGCTTGGTAGGGTTTAATTTTGTCCAATTTCCACTAATGCAAAATACGCTTTATTTAACCTTTTCCTCCATTGATATTCCTTGATTGCGTGGGCTAACAGTGTAGATCCAGATCAGCCAGCACATTTGTGCCGTCTGTTCAGGATCTAAACTGCTCGCTTTTTGATTTATAAGATTATTTCTGACCAAAATGTGACCAGTGCAGATCCTGATCAGACGGCACGGATCGCACATGCATAACAAGAGGGCCATGATGGCCCTATATCGCTCACCTGAGTACAAAAGTACTCTCTGCTTGTGGTTTCAGACAAGAAGATTTTTAAAGTTTTGCCTATACAAGTCTATGTAAAATGAAGTGACCCCTGGGGCGGGGCCAATTTTGACCCCAGGAAAATAATTTGAACAATCTTTGTAGAGTTCCAATAGAGGATGCTAAATGCCAAATATCTAAGCTCTAGGCCTTGTGGTTTCAGACAAGAAGATTTTTAAAGTTTTGCCTATACAAGTCTATACTAGAAATGTGTCCATAGGACACGGATGCCCCCGCTATGCATGTTTGTCATGGTGAACATTTATACCAAGTTATTTTAAAATCCAATAAGTAATAACAAACTCACAGCCCAGACAAGAAAAGTCTGGTTTTTGTACTCAACACAACGCCTTGTCATAGTGAACATTTGTGCCAAATTATTTTGAAACCACTCTGTTAATAACAAAGTTATAGCCAGTACAAGAAATTAATATTTTTTGTAACAGTGACCTTGACCTTGGACCTACAGGCATGGGTATTGTACACAACACATCGTCTTGATATAATGAACATTTATACCAAGTTATTTTAAAATCCAATAAGACAAAACAAAGTAACAGAGCAGACAAGATTTTTATAACACAATTCTATTGTAAGTAACAGTGACCTTGACCTCTGACCTTTCGGCATGGGTGTTGTACACGACACACCGCCTTGTCATGGTGAACATTAGTGCCAAGTTATTTTGAAATCCCTCCATTCATAAGGAAGTTACAGCCCGGACAAGAAAATTCTATTTTTAGTAACAGCGACCTTGACCTTGGAGGTACAGGCATGGGTATTATACGCGACACATCGTCTTGATATGGTGAACATTCAAACCAAGTAATTTTAAAATCCAATAAGAAATAACAAAGTTACAGAGCGGACAAGATTTTCCCAACAAAATTCTATTAATAGTAACAGTGACCTTGACCTTGAACCTACAGGCATGGGTGTTGTACGCGACACACCGCCTTGTCATGGTGAACATTTGTGCCAAGTTATTTTGAAATCCCTCCATTCATAAGGAAGTTACAGCCCGGACAAGAAAAATCTATTTTTAGTAACAGTGACCTTGACTTTGGAGGTACAGGCATGGGTATTATACGCGACACATCGTCTTGATATGGTGAACATTCAAACCAAGTAATTTTAAAATCCAATAAGAAATAACAAAGTTACAGAGCGGACAAGATTTTCGAACATACACACACACTGACACACACACACAAACAAACAAACAAACACACCCACAGCCAGGGTGAACACTATATGCCCTTCCGCCATTACATGGCGGGGGCATAATAAAATGAAGTGACCCCTGGGGCGGGGCCAATTTTGACCCCAGGGGAATAATTTGAACAATCTTTGTAGAGTTCCACTAGAGGATGCTAAATGCCAAATATCTAAGCTCAAGGCCTTGTGGTTTCAGACAAGAAGATTTTTAAAGTTTTGCCTATATAAGTCTATGTAAAATGAAGTGACCCCTGGGGCGGGGCCAATTTTGACCCCAGGGAAATAATTTGAACAAACTTTGTAGAGTTCCACTAGAGGATGCTAAATGCCAAATATCTAAGCTCTAGGCCTTGTGGTTTCAGACAAGAAGATTTTTAAAGTTTTTCCTATATAAGTCTATGTAAAATGAAGTGACCCCTGGGGCGGGGCCAATTTTGACCCCAGGGAAATAATTTGAACAAACTTTGTAGAGTTCCACTAGAGGATGCTAAATGCCAAATATCTAAGCTCTAGGCCTTGTGGTTTCAGACAAGAAGATTTTTTAAGTTTTTCCTTTCGTTGCCATGGCAACCAGAGTTCTGCATGGAATTGATTTCTTTGAACAACTTTGGAAGAGCTTCATGCAAGGAACATCCGTGGCAAGTTTCGTCAAAATTAGCCAAGACGTTTCAGAGAGGAAGTCGTTTGAAGAAAAAGTTGATGGCGGACGCACGGACGACGGACATCAGGCGATCACAAAAGCTCACCATGAGCACTTAGTGCTCAGGTGAGCTAAAAATGCGTATTTATGGAGGAAAGGATAAACTCCGTGTGAAATATCATGATACCACGGTTATGGTCTAAGCTTCCTTTAAATTTGAAAAGTCCATTCATTATTCATAGGGATGTTTTACAAAAATTTATTAATTTGGTTTATTAACTGAATAGCGAAAAGTAGACACATAGCAGACCCTGGTCCAAGATCATAAAACTGAGATTGGTGTTTAGAAGTTCTCAAAAGTCAAGTTTTTGATTGGTTCATTTGGAGACTGAGTTCAATTTTAACCAATAAGATTGCTGAGATTTGAGACAGGTCTCTGGTCTCAGTTTAATGATCTTAAGCCCTCATCAGACTGTTCGGAAACACTGATCTGGGTTTAAATTGAATGCAAATTTGACAAATACATCGCTTAACACCCAAGTTAAATCTTTACCCCATACATTTACAAATTAAACATATCCATGCAGTCTGATACAGATCTACACTGTTTGATACTTGATAATAAGAAAAATTCTATTTTTGCATTAAAGTGACAGAAGGAAGTATTTAATGAATGATGAACGTGATCTGGTTTCTAAACATCCCTTAAACAGTTTATTTTCTAAGTCAACCAGTCATCATTTCAGCAAATCAGATGCTTGGGATTTGATACTGGTTTCCAATCTCAGTTTTATAACCTTCAACTCTTGTGTCAATGTAACCAATTATTGTTATTTATTGTGCTATTGCACTATGACAAGCTAGAAATATGATTCCGACATTTGAAAAGTTCGATCTATACTCCAATAAAATAAACTTTTTATTTCCCAGAGGAACATCTTGACACAGATGGGGTTTTCTCCAAGGCCAAAGAAAATAAAACTTAAACTGAAGACTAGTCTCAAATCTCTAGCATCTGAAAAGGTTAAAAAAAATCAACAGCCAATATGAAACAGTATGCTGCTTGACTAGTTGAAAAAAGAGGTGTTCAGAAAAGTTCAAGCCTTGTTTGAGTTGACCCTTTACTCCATATATACAAATTTTAACATGTTTGCAAACAGTGTATATCCAGATCAGCTGGCACATCTGTGTCATCTGATCTGGATCTGCATCCTGATCAGAAATAACATAATGAATCAAAAAGCAAACAGTAAAGGGATGTGCTAGCTGATCTGGATCTACAATGTTTGCCCATGTGATAAATGCACATCTATGGTTAAGAAGCCATACTCCAATTTCATTCTCGGCAACAATAAATCATGTTATTTCATATACGCTGGTAAAATCTATTTGGTCATTTTAAACTGCTGTGTGTAACATTTCAGCAGCCCTAACAATGCTCATTTGTATTCTATTAAACAACTTCATCGAACATTTTGAAAAATATTAATCCATGGTGTGTGTGAATGTCATTTATTTCTATTGTATATTAAAGTTATAAACATTTTTATAATTTTTGTATGACCTTTCATATAACAAATTACCTACAATGGTTTAAGTAATGCAAAGAATTTTCAACATTAGTATTTAATTTTAGATCAGGCAGCACATCTGTGTAATCTGATCAGGTTCTACCCCATTTCCCTTAAGATTCAATAGGTTATTTCTGACTGAGAAGGGAATGATGGAGATCCTGATCAGACAGCTCGGTGTGGCTTTACAATGTTTCCATGCGAGATAAAACACATGTGGATTTAAGGGTTAACTGTTCCTTCATAGATACACATTTATTGTGTGGGCAAACAGTGTGCACAGATGTGCCGGCTGATCTGGATCTACACTGGTCACACATGCGTAAAAAGGCGTATATATGGAGGAAAGGGTTAGAAATGTCTTATCACAGATTGAGCACTAATTAATAGTCTAATATGGCAACTAAGAATAGTTGATTACTTCTGGTATTTATTAGATTATTTTATCACAAATGTTGTACATAATATATAAGTACATATTTACTAACTATTAAGTTATTAACTCTTTGCCCCATGTGACTATGGATAAAGCTGTTATCCATGGGCGAACAGTTTAGATCCAGATTAGCTGGCAAATCTGTCACAGATTTTTGCAATCTGATCAGGATTTTCATTGTTCGCTTTTTGATTCCTTTGGTTATTTCTTCTAAGAAGCAACCAGTGCAGATCCAGATCAATGTATTCCGCCAGTATTCTCTGACAGGTATTTTTCTTATTAAAACAATAATTGTATTTGTAAAACTTCTTGCAGTAAACTCTGCATTAAAACCACCCTGGGCTGAATGTTATAAAGCTGAGATTGGAAACCAGTCTCAAATCTCAACCAGTCGCCATTTCAGCCAATTAGATGCTTGAGATTTGAGACTGGTTTCCATGCTCAGTTTTATAACCTTGGGCACTGAAATTAAGACCACCTTTTCCTAGTCCTAAAAGTGGTCAGGATTTCAGTGTACTTATGAAAACATAATAAAGTCAACTATAAAGGCTTTATCAGATTATTCATCGTTGTCAGGTAAATACTTACATTACAAACAAAAATAAAAACATGCATATCAACAATACATTGTAATACATGTAATATTATTATTTTAAATCAAACAATTTAGTATATGTAAAATATTAAATATTAAATATTGGTGTAAATGATGACTTCTAAACATATAACTATAGTATGTAATAAAAATTCATTGATAAATCACGACATATTACAATTGGCTTCTAAGAAGTCCGGTTCTCAAAGAACCAAGCTACTTTACCTACCAACCACAATGGTCCTCGACTTGAATTCAGTTCCATTCAACCACAAGGTATATTTACATAAACAGATGCATGCTCTGCTCTAACCAGGAGCTGTGTAAGAGGTAGATAATCCCTTTCTATATCATGTAACCCTTTTCTCCATATGCATGTATACCTGTGTAAAGTAATAATTGCATTGTAATCATTATTGATGCCTGCATCCAAAATCACATTAAATTCTTTCTTGTATCACTAAGGTAAACTGGCAATAAACTTAAAAAGAACTGTTGTAAAGGAAGTCCCACTTGTCCCTCTGCCATCATGTCTCTGTCCTGCAAGCTTCACTTGAATTTTTATCAACATCTTTATCCAAAGTTCCAAAACTTTCCATTTCTTCTTTCACATTTATTTTGTCTGTTAAACTTGTTTCTCTTAGAAATCGCTCCCTGAAAAAAGATTTGTTAATATTAACCATTTAGTAGTGTGAAATCATTTTATTTTATGTGGGTTTGATTTCTGATGATTTCGCTTTCGGTGCAAACTCAAACCCTTGGCTACATTTAATCACCTATTTCTGTGTTGTTTTTTTAAATATTTCAATTGCGTGAATTTATCTTCGCACAAAAATATTGTTTTTTGGCAACTCTGGGAAATTTCACTTCTCCAAACTTAAGTGATACTACAGTATCTATTTATCTGTAATGAATATAGTTTTTAGTTCCAGTTATGGCCAGTGTAGATCCATATTAGTCTGCACATCTGTGCAATCTGATCTGGATCTACACTGTTCCATGATTAGAAACAATCCAATGCATCTAAAAGGACAAAGTGTAAAGATCAGACTAAATGGATGTAATGTGCCAGCTGTGCCCAAGGTTATAAAACTGAGCATGGAAACCAGTCTCAAATCTCAAGCATCTGATTGGCTGAAATGGCGACCAGTCGCCATTTCAGCCAATCAGATGCTTGAGATTTGAGACTGGTTTCCATGCTCAGCTTTATAACCTTGGGCCCTGATCTTGTTGCACAGGGAATTGTAAGCCGTATTAATGTATTACAGTGATTAAATGACAACCCTAAAAATAGTATCTATCTTTTTTTGGGGCGTTAGCTGTCTAAGCTCACTTTTGACCTAGTTTTTCGACCAATGAAATATTGTAAATAAAACTTATTATGCAGCGGGAAAATCAAATAGATTATTTTGATTGGTTATTAGTGGGTCTTGTTAATGATTACCGTAACGATTTTTATATTGTGTGTTAGTATTTACCTGGCACTTATATGTTCGGGCATTTTCGTTTTTTAAAAGCGATAATTGTATTGGAGAAAAGGATATTTACGGTATAAGTAACCAGTTAAGTCAATTGATGGCTTAAATACGATTTTATATGGAATATTCATGGGTGTCAGGTAAACACTCGAGTACAATACACAGTGTAAAACGACAGAGAAGTGCAGATATTTCTGGTTCTTACTGGTTCCTTTCTAGTTCCTTTGATACTGATTGTTAATTTCAAGACCAGAAATTCAAATCGCCTTGGTGTAGAGGTTATCACACTCGGCTCTCAAGCTGAGGCCCTGGGTTCAATACTCGGGAGGGACACTTTTTTTTAAAGTTAGTTTACGTAAAAGTTGGTAAATTTCGCTCTTGTAACAAGTTATTATTTTCATTTATTGTATTTTAATGACATTTATTCATCATTAGTACTAACTCTACAAGAGGTATTTTATTGAAACTGAATAAATGTACAGTTAATGTTAGACATTCTTCTTTAATCAACGTATTATCACCAGACGAAATTTTTGCACGCGCTTTATTTCTTTCTTTCTTATATATAAAAATCTTTTCCATCAACGCCGTTTATCTTTTTTAAAGATATTTCTTGTTCAACTATAAATTTTAGTAAATAATGTCAATTTAGTGCAAAAACAGTATTTCCTTCTTATGCATGCAGAGTGAAATACATCATGATAGAAGTGTGACATGGTTTTGTATTAAACCGTTAATGACAGAACAGTAAACCTTATTTCTCGGAGGCAAACTGCGAATTCATTTTTAACATGATAAAATGTAGGGAAACAATTGAAATGACAAAATGAATATTCTAATATTTGGCAATTTATTCTATCGATTATTAGAACACACTAGCAGAAATTCTTAACTTGCAATTTCCATGATTTTCTTATAATTCCATGTCAAATACTCTTTAAAGTCTTAGTGTTTTCGGGAAACATAAATACCTATTTCGACATGCCAAATGTTATCAGAATTGTGGGTATGATACAGCTATATTTACATCAAATTCAATAACATAATATTACTGCTGAATACAATTACTGAATAAATGATTGATGGTTTTCATTAGTGTATAATTGTTTGAACTTATTATTTATTGAAATTATATGAGAACTGCCCACAATGTTATTGATCAGGGAACTGAGCAATATTGGCAGAAGGCCGACTTTTTTCATCTTTATTTCACTTTTTTTTTTAATGTACCGACAAATAATTTTTTTGATGTCATAGTGTTAAAACCTTTCCTCCATATATATGCATTTTTACGCATGTGCGTGCCTGTCTGATCAGGATCTGCACTTGTCGCATTTCGGTCAGAAATAACCTGACACATAAAAAAGCGAACAGTTCTGATCCTGATCAGACAGCTCGGATGTGCCGGCTGATCTGGATCTACACTGTTTGCCCATGCAATACAGGTTTATCTATGGAGGAAAGGGTTAAAGGTCATTTATAGTCCTATTAAGGGGAATTTTTGATGACATGATTGACATGTGACACGCATGCTGTGTATTGTCATGCTGTGATAAGATGCAGCAACTAAGTTTCAATTACTCCCCAGTAATCACCACAAGGACTTTCATATCAGGTGTGACTTTCATCTTCAATGCATACTAGGAGATTCTCTAGGTGAATGTCTTTTCATCTACAGAATCTCCAAGTCTGCATTTCTAGATGTTTCCTGACATCTGTTTCCTGTTCGGAAATGTTCGAGGCTGAGGGTTGTTAGTTTTCAAAGGCACATAATTATTTAGAGAAACATAGGGAAGTTGGGCACTCTGCAAACTGTCTCTTTTTTCTCTTCTTTTGTTGTTGTTTTTTTTTTTTGTTATTATTAATACCATTTATTATTTATTTTATTTGTACATGTAATTGAACATATGCATATAGGTGAAAATGTCATATATTTCGGATCTTGGGGAAATTCAGGTTCCTTTTATCTTATATTGCTCACCATATCTCTTATAACATTGTTTGCATTTTCAGGAGTTCCATTTTACCCGGGATACACCATTTAACCCTTAAATTTTTTTAAAAGCCTCATTTTGACCACTGTGATTTTAGTTGAAGGGTCTTTTTTTTTCCTAAAATAAGGGGTATTTCAGCTATTAATAGGCAGAACCTCTCATAAAAATGATCAAAATGATTCCCGAGTTCCAGTAAATAGTGAAACTCCTGAACATAGAGGTTGAAATTATATTCTGTTCATTGAAATTGCAGTATTTTGTAAAACTTTGGGACATTTTAAATTTGCTGTAAATCAGTACTTACCCATTATTGAATGATTTACCCAGTAACTGCATTGATTTAATAGATATAGCTTAAACCAGTATGTCAGTAGGCATTAACCCTTTCCTCCATATATACGCCTTTTTACACGTGTGCGACCAGTGTAGATCCAGATCAGCCGGCACATCCATGCCGTCTGATCAGGATCTGCACTAGTCGCATTTGGTCAGAAATAACCTAACCAATCAAAAAGCAAACAGACAGCACGCATGTCAGAAATAAGCAAAAAAAATAAAAAAAGTGAACAGTGTAGATCCTGATCAGACACCACTGTTTGGCCATGCCATATTTAAGGAATGATTCTTATTTTGGTGCGGTTCATGCAGATTGGACGTGCACGCGAGAGCTGGCAAATCCATAAAGCGCGCTAGCGCTGTATGGTAAATTTGCCAGCTCTCGCGTGCACGTCCAATCTGCATGAACAGCACCAAAATAAGAATCATTACTTATATTTACATTTTATTCATTTTTTTCTTTAAATAAACTTAAGTCGAACGCTTTCAAAAATTAGTATTAAGTGAAAATGGTGAGTAATATGTGGGAGTTTTCAATAGTAACAGCCATGACGTTACTGACGTCATTACGGGTCATGCGATTCATGCAAAATGAACCGAATTTTTTTAAACGAAGAAATCAATAGGAATGTAAATAAAGGCTGTATGAAGAAAAGGGTTAAAGCTCAGGTGAGCAAAATTTACACCTAGAAAAAAGCTTCACATTATGAAATATGTCAGTGAACTGTTAAAAGTTCCATAGCACTTAGAAAAGGCAGTTCAAATCAAAACAATATCAGATTCCAAGAAATGTTGTTTTTTTTCTTAGAAAAAAATATTTTTACATACTATTTCTTAATGACAAAACCTTTGAAGTACCATTCTGCAATAATTAAACAAAGAAATGTCCATAAACAATGTAACACAATATTTTCCTTCTTCTGTAAAATGAATTGGATAAAAAAAATTCCAATTTATAATAACCTGAACAAAAGAACCATAGAGCAGATGCATTACGGACCCATCAGGAAAGCACCGTTTCACTGAGCATGACTTTGTGTCTGTACATGCATCCCTTAAGACGTTATAGTCACAAGGTTGATGCTGTAGGAACAAACATTGTTGAATTATTGCACGGACAAGCTCTGGTCACCCTGATTATGTCACCTTGGCTTTTGACCTAATGACCTCAACATTATTAGGTATCATCCTCACATTAAGGGCTTCCAAAGTACGAGTTTTGCAGACTGAGGGGGCAACTTCTGTTGCATAATCATGCAAATAACCTTGGAGGTTATAAAACTGAGATTGGAAACCAGTCTCAAATCTCAAGCATCTGATTGGCTGAAATGGCGACTGGTGGCCATTTCAGCCAATCAGATGCTTGAGATTTGAGACTGGTTTCCATGCTCAGTTTTATAACCTTAGGCATAAAGCTGTCTTGTCAGGTACATAACTACCTGGTCTTGAACAAGAAGGTTATTTTTTTATTTTTGGCCAACTATATATGATCTTTTTTAATGACCGTGTAGTTTATGCATCTGTGGATGTTCATTATACCTGAAACATAGCAATGTCACAGAGGAGATAGTTTTCATGGGAACATGAAAACAGTTTCATGTTAGCAACTTAGCTGTGCAGGCTGAGTGTAAATATGTCAATTAAGATTGAGTCTTATGATATGATTTATTAAAACCAACAAAATTAGTAAAACTATTCATCATATATGAAATAAATAAGATAAGGGAAAAAAAATTTCATTCAATCAAAAAAAAAGATGACTATAGATAATTTGGTGAGAAAAATGTTATCAACCATTCTTGGCTTGGATGTGAATGTGAAAATACAAATCTCATACATGTGAAAGATATTTATAATTTACACTGGTTGATGTGCCATCAAATCACGATCTACACTGTTCGCTTTTTGATTCATAAGATTTTTTCTGACCAAGATGCAACAGGTGCAGATCCGGATCAAACGGCTAGAATGTGCTTGCTGATTTGGATCTACGCTGGTCACACACGCATAAAAACATGTTTTATAAAGTAAAGGCTTAAATTGTGCACATCAAATATGTCTCCAGTTTTAAAACATGGCGACTGAAGAAATTGAAGTAAGCAGCACTATTAAGTTATAAATACTGCAAATTCATTTATTGTGAATGCATTAATTTGTGGCCATAAAATTTTGCCAGTTTACAGTAAAACCACATGTTCAAGGGTTCTTAAATTTTCTGTATTTGATTTTTTGAATTTCATTTAGGTTATGTACAATTCTGGTTTTTAATTCATTGATCTGCCCACATCTGTGCCAGCTGATCTGGATCTACACTGTTCTCCCATGCAATAAAGGTGTATCTATAGAGAAAAGGATTAAGAAATCACACATCTGGTGATGCTCTAACTAGGGTTGGGAAATCGGTTGCAAATCATAATCGATCATCGGTTGGAATCGGTTGCCCCTTCCGATGTGATTTCACGATTATAATCGGTTTCTTAATTTACGCAGTGTTAGGTTTACAAATGGTCTTAGATCAGTAGCATACATAATTACTGGATATTAATAATTTTCAACTTTCTGACCAAAAACCGAATCAAAATCATTTCTGCCCAAAAAGGTTTGTGCAACTGAACTGAACCCCTATAGATCCGCCACATGAATTCTCAAATGCAAAAATGTTGCGTTTTCCTATGAATAATATACTGATTTTAAGGGTGAAGACACAAGATAAGAGGTCTAGTTAATGCAATACATATTTATTCGAAGAATATTTACCATCGTCATATAGCTACGCAACTCAGACGCTCGACAAAATCAGCGCCATTTTGCTTTTTTGCTTGTTGCCTGTATTTTTGTACTATTTGCAACAAATTCTGCAAAGGCCTTTTGTTAGGTCTAGGGTTTTTCTGTGCGATGGAAGTTCTTCGTTAATCTTGTAGAATCTAAAGTGCTTCTGATTAATTTTTTGCCTAGGTTCTCGTAAATCCCTCGAGTCGCCATTTTAATTTTCAATTTTTCAAAGTGATTTCCCTTTATGGCCGGTGTAAAAGCCGGAACCCGTACCTTTATATTTTGTCTCTTACACTGCGCTGTTAATCGATTATGAGAGAACGACATCGATCATCGTCATCGAGACGCATTTACACGTCGCTAATCGATGTCTTCCGATCATCGGCACATCACTAGCTCTAACCCTATCCTCCATATATACACATCATTACGCATGTGCAACCTATGTAGATCCAGATTAGCCAGCACATCCATGCTGTCTGATCAGGATCTGCGCTGGTCGCATTTTGGTCAGAAATAACCTGGATCTAAACTGTTCGCCCACGCAATAAAGGTGTGTCTATAGAGAAAAGGGTTAAAGTGAGACTGATTTTATCAAAACAGATGTCTGCACTTGATGATTCACAAATTACATAATTGTGAAGTATGAGTTTTTAATGGAGATGAATGATTTTGACAATTTTTATCCATTTTTTCCATGTCTTTTTATGGAACATGACCTATAATATTATGAACTACAGTAAACTGGAAGCAGTTGCCTATAAATGACCAAACTGAGCGAATTTCACCAAAATTTCAGTACATTTTAGGGTATATGCACCCAGATATTCTGGTATTATGGATAACAGATGTAGTACAAATACCATTTAAAAAAATCCATAAGTACCCGCAGCTGATTTTAGTATTGTTATACTTTCTGACCTTATCACAAAATTAGTTTATGACACTGTACCTGTTTACACATTATTGGTAAGTTCGCTAACAGCAATGAAATCAGATCTGTCAAAACTGCATTAACACAATTTGCAGAGATAACTAATCAAGTTAAGTGGTTATTTTTTAAGATTAAAATACCATTTTGACTGTCATATCTTCGCAAAGAAAACAAGTGCAACTGATCAAATTATTTTGTTGTTGTTTTCAATTAGTATTATTTATTGTAAGATGGCAATTAATTTGATAAGATTAATTAGACATTTACAAATTACATGCAAAAACATATGATGTTTAAGCTAGCTGAAACAATTTAAAAATTCTCTTCTGAGCTGTCTTCATTTTGAAGAATAGCAAAAACAAGAGACCGTCAAAGACAGGCAATGCTCCCCAAATGGGTATTTTGTAACAAAAACAGTTAGTTATGTAACTATGAAGGTGAAATTTGTAAATGGAGTAGAGCTATAAAGTCGTCTTGAGTAATGCTATAAAGTCGTCTTAATATCACAATCATTTCTGAGGAAATATTTAAAACTGCGAAAGCAAAAAACTAAGTAAATGGTTGGACATGATTTTGCCTGACCTTAATCTTCGAGGTAGCAACCCTAATTTTGCATGTGACATGTCTTCTCCTGGTTATCATTTTTGTGAAATAATTTTAAAATCCAACTATAAATAACAAAGTTATGGACCAGACAAGATTTTGATTCAAGGTCATGCTGTGACCTTGACCATAACGGTAGCAGCCCAAATGTTGCACGAGACACATTGTCTAGATATGATGATCATTTCTGTCAAATAATTTTAAAAAGTGACTTCAAATTACAAAGTTATGGGCCATACACAAATGCCGGATGGATGGAGGTATGGATGGACAATGCCGCAACTATATACTTGCACGAATTTTCATTCAGGGAGCATAAAAAAGACAAGAGGGCCATCATGGCCCTATATCGCTCACCTGAGTACAAGTACTCTCAGCTTTACCCCATGGCCTACATTTAAATACATACCTGCTATATTTCTGGAAAGCATTCCAGGGGATTTGGTTCAAAATTCCAGGGGATTCTGATATAATTCCAGGGGATTTTTTAACGCGGCTAATCAAGTGGAATTTACTAGAAACTAAACTAAGATGCAATATTAAATATATTTAAAATATATTTATCCTCATTTATTTAAACAATATTTTTATTATGTTTTTTTTTGTAACAGGGTGTCAGCACATAATAAAACTATATAAAACAAACACTATATGAACAGACCGACAAACTCTGATGTGCATACCACAGACTAACATCAGTTAGAACAATTATTTAAGTTAACTAACATGATGTTATTAACTTGCTGCAGATGCTGAGTTCGAACGCTCAACATATAGTCTCTGCAGTCAAACCAGACCAGGAGTCAGTCTGGATCTTTCTAAGTATGCTAAGGGGGTTTGTTTAGAAAAGTCATTGTGTATTTACATTATAATTTCTATTTTCTGTTCAAAATACCCATGAAAATTAAATATTGCTGCCCAAAAATTGTGTCCGAGCAACACTACTGAAGTCCATCTGGATCCGTCCCTGAATATATCAAATGTTGCAGCTTGGCTATTATATTTTTATTCCAAGGATGCAAGAATCAGCTTGACTGGTCATTTCTTCCTACTTTGTAATTAAAAAAAATTATTTGCAAACGTGCCAAAACGTTAATTGTTGGTCAAAAGACGAATAATTTGTATCCGAAAGTGTCCCATTATCCGGATACACACATATTTTGGACATCATAAAAAAACCTTCAATCTTTAAACAAGTCCGCAAATTGTACATAAAACAGACGGTATACTTCAGATTTCATTCACACCTATGCAAACAATCAATTATCCAATAAACAATCCTGTTAGGTGTCAATTCTCACTAAATAATTGATAATCCTCTCGGTGACACTAATTAGATGAATTCGGAACGTTTTGACACAACCGTTAGGAGTCCGAGATACGTAACGGTGTATTCGGCGTTTAGACAAATGTCTGATAAGAGCGACAAAAATGCATTTTTATACCTTTTTTCTTAATTTTTGTTAATTCCGGGGGATTTTCGTCTCCCGCCGGGGGGCCAGGGGATGGCTCTAAATTATGTTTTCCTATATAAATCAATGTAAACTAAGAGAACCCTGGGGCGTGGCCAATTTTGGCCCAGGGGACATAATTTGAACAAACTTGATAGATATCCACTAGACAATGCTACATACCAAATATCTAAGCTTAAGGCATTGAGGTTTCCAGTAAGAAGATTTTTTAAAATTGCCTTTTTTACATATTAAGGGCCCCCAGGGCGGGCCAATCTTGACAAAAGGGCCAACATTTAAACAATGTTGGTAAAGGGTCTCTTCACAATAATCAACACCAAATATCTAAGGTCTAGTCCTATTAGTTTCCGAGAAAAATGATTTTTCATGTTTTCCAATATATCTATGTAAACTAAGAGAACCCTGGGGCGTCGCCAATATCGGTCCAGGGGACATAATTTGAATAAACTTGGTAGACATCCACTAGACAATGCTACATACCAAATATGTAAGCTTAAGGCATTGAGGTTTCCAGTAAGAAGATTTTTAAAGTTTTCCTTTTTTACATATTAAGGGCCCCCAGGATGGGGCCAATTTTGACCCCAGGGCCAACATTTAAACATATCTAAGGTCTAGTCCTATTAGTTTCGGAGAAAAATGATTTTTCATGTTTTCCTATATAAATCAATGTAAACTACTGGAACCCTGGGGCGTGGCCAATTTTGGCCCAGGGGACATAATTTGAAAAGATTTGGTAGACATCCACTAGACAATGCTACATACCAAATTTCTAAGCTTTAGCCAATGAGGTTTCAAGTAGAAAGATTTTTAAAGTTTGCCTTTTTCACATATTAAGGGCCCCCGGGGCGGGGACAATTTTGACCCCTGGGCCAACTTTTAAACAAAGTTGATACAGGGTCTCTACACAATACTCAGCACCAAATATCTAAGATCTAGTCCTATTAGTTTTGGAGAAAAATGATTTTTCATGTTTTTCCTATATAACCATATGTAAACCAAGAGAACCCTAGGGTGTGGCAGATTTTGGCCCAGGGGACATAATTTGAACAAATTTAGTAGACATCTAGTAGACAATGCTACTTACAAAATATCTAATCTGTACACATTGTGGTTTGTGAGAAGAAGCTTTTTAAAGATTTCCTATGTAAGTCTATGTAAAATGAAGTGACCACTGGGGCGGGGCCAATTTTGACCCCAGGGAAATAATTTGAATAATCTTTGTAGAGTTCCACTAAAGGATGCTAAATGCCAAATATCTAAGCTCTAGGCCTTGTGGTTTCAGACAAGAAGATTTTTAAAGTTTTTCCTATATAAGTCTATGTAAGATGAAGTGACCCCTGGAGCGGGGCCAATTTTGACCCCAGGGAAATAATTTGAACAATCTTTGTAGAGTTCCACTAGAGGATGCTAAACGCCAAATATCTAAGCTCTAGGCCTTGTGGTTTCAGACATGAAGATTTTTAAAGTTTTTCCTATATAAGTCTATATAAAATGAAGTGACTTCTGGGGCGGGGCCAATTTTGACCCCAGGGAAATTTGAACAATCTTTGTAGAGTTCCACTAGAGGGTGCCAAATGCCAAATATCTAAGCTCTAGGCCTTGTGGTTTCAGACAAGAAGATTTTTAAAGTTTTTCCTATATAAGTCTATGTAAAATGAAGTGACCCCTGGGGCGGGGCCAATTTTGACCCCAGGGAAATAATTTGAAACAATCTTTGTAGAGTTCCACTAGAGGATGCTAAATGCCAAATATCTAAGCTCTAGGCCTTGTGGTTTAAGACAAGAAGATTTTTAAAGTTTTTCCTATATAAGTCTATGTAAAATGAAGTGACCACTGGGGCGGGGCCAATTTTGACCCCAGGGAAATGATTTGAATAATCTTTGGAGAGTTCCACTAAAGGATGCTAAATGCCAAATATCTAAGCTCTAGGCCTTGTGGTTTCAGACAAGAAGATTTTTAAAGTTTTTCCTATACAAGTCTATGTAAATTGATGTGACCCCTGGGGCGGGGCCAATTTTGACCCCAGGGAAATAATTTGAACAATCTTTGTAGAGTTCCACTAGAGGATGCTAAATGCCAAATATCTAAGCTGTAGGCCTTGTGGTTTCAGACAAGAAGATTTTTAAAGTTTTTCCTATATAAGTCTATATAAAATGAAGTGACCCCTGGGGCGGGGCCAATTTTGACCCCAGGGAAATAATTTGAACAATCTTTGTAGAGTTACACTAGAGGGTGCTAAATGCCAAATATCTAAGCTCTAGGCCTTGTGGTTTCAGACAAGAAGATTTTTTAAGTTTTTCCTTTCGGTTGCCATGGCAACCAGAGTTCTGCATGGAATTGATTTCTTTGAACAACTTTGGAAGAGCTTCATGCAAGGAACATCCGTGGCAAGTTTCATCAACTTTGGCCCTGGGGTTTAAGAGGAGATGTTGTTTAAAGCAAAAATTGACGACGCACGACGCAAGACGCACAACAGACACAGGGCGATCCTAAAAGCTCACCATGAGCACAAGTGCTCAGGTGAGCTAAAAAGCTGAATTAATCGAACAGGCAAAAATCACAGAAAGTGTAATGGACAGATTTTGTGGTACAAAGCTACTAAAAGAAAAAAAATCAAAGAAACCCTGCTGTTAAAAACATTCCATCTCTGCATTATAATAAGAAATGTTTTCCTTGTCTCAATAATAGGCTTCTTGTAATCTCTCCCTGACCTGTCAACATTTCACAACTACAATACACTGTCAAGGATGCTGTTCTTTAGGCTGTTAAGGTGATACTTGATGGCTTAATGACACAATAAAGCTTTATCTATGGAGTAAAGGGTTAAAATTTCTGTCAAATATACCAACCAGTAAACTGGGAAAAGATCCTGAACCTCTGGCTGTGATAACTTGCCATCATCTACCTCATGTAAGGCCCACTTCACACAAGCTACACCAAGTTCCTGAAACAATCATGCTTCATTGAGACATACATTCCTACCTAGGTCAAAGATATAAACTGAGATTGGAGACCATTTTCAAATTAAAAGCATTTAATAGGCTGAAATGGAGAGCTGTCTCAAATTTAGCTCTCCATTTCAGCCTATCAGATGCTTGATAATTTAGACTGGTCTCCACTCTTGGCTGAAATTGGAAGCTTGCCTCCATTTCAGCAAATCAGATGCTTGAGATATGAGAATGGTCTCCATTCTAAGTTCTATCATCTTGGGTCCTGTATTTACTGTTCTTAAATCAAACTGATGCAAGGTCTACAGTAGTATGAACTTTGACAAATATTGTCCTTAGTAATTAAATGTTTAACAAACTATGAAGCAGAAATACCACATCTGCACCAAACATTTCATTAAAACTGCCAATATTTGAAGCAGTAACTTCTAATGACTATATTTTACTATGACCTGAATGTTTACCTCCCTTTGTAGAAGATTCCATAAGTCAACAGCAGCTCATTAATTATGCAGTAATTTAATAAGAATTCATTAATATTTCTTGAGTATTAATTTTCATGTTTTCATGGGCAGTTCAATCACTTTATTTGAAACCCCTTAAAATATAAAAATGTACTTAAATGTGATTCAATAAAATGGAAAACGACAAGTTTGAGAATCCATGAAAATAACAATTCACTGTGGATAATTTCATGCAATGTATAGATGCTTCACAATCGATAATTTTGTATTGTTAACTTCTTCAACATTCTTGTTCATGCTTTATCTCTGATACCGCAATATTATTACTATAGTATTTCTCAAAACTCTTATTCTTTGCTAATACCTTTGCATCATTATATTTTGTGCCAGTTTAATTCTTTCGTGAAATGGGTAGTGCACGAAACCAAAGGGCAGCAAAATGCAATGTTGTGAATGCCTAATATATTACAACAAAACAACTGTGAAAAATTTATGCCCATGCTAAATAGTTACTTGAGGCTTCTCAGTTCTGTGGAAAAATCAGTCTGTCCAAAATAAAACAATACAATTTTAATTAGATTATCAACTTTAAACTTAATGTATCTACTCGTATACCTCAAAGAAAAAAGCACTTGGTGAGAAACAAAAGAATGAATCTAACAGTGAAATGTGTAGATCCTGATCTGAAGGATGATCTGGATCTAAGATCAGGATCTACACTGTTTTATAATGGGATAACAGCCATTTCACATGGAGTAAATGGTTAATATAGAAGGGGCTATTATGATCACTCCTACCTTCCAGGCTTGAGTAGTTTCATGATCTAGTTTAAGCCATTTCTGTATATCACTTACTCTCCTCTCTACCTGAAAATGTAAAGTTGACAGCCATTAAGTAAATGCATAGAACTTTACTTTATCACTGAAAACAGATCTGCAAGAATCAGAGCTATACCCCTGGCACATACAACTGCATAAAATGGTTTTAAGGTTGACACAATATTAAGTTATACCTGAACAAATTATATGAAACTCATTACACTGTCACCATGGTTTCACATCATCTATCTGTGTCTGCTAGTTATAGCATCACCATGATGAAAGTTTATGTTAAGGACGGTAATCACATTCAACTCCCAGAGTTAACCATTGCCCAAGGTTATAAAACTGAGCATGGAAACCAGTCTCAAATCTCAAGCATCTGATTGGCTGAAATGGCGACCAGTCGCCATTTCAGCCAATCAGATGCTTGAGATTTGAGACTGGTTTCCAATCTCAGCTTTATAACCTTGGGACCATTTCCTCCATAGATGTGACTTTTATCACATGCACATCGGGAGGAATGCAGTCGGCAAAAGCAATAGCAACGGCCATCTTCTCTTGAAAACCTGTGCAGCGCATGACCTCCTTATCACCAACACAGTCTTCTGCTTACCTAACCATAAAAAGACGTCCTGGATGCACCCACGTAGCAAGCATTGGCATCTTATAGATTACATCATAGTCTTGGAGGCACCCACAAGGAAAAAAGGCAAACAAACGACTGAATGTCACCAAGCTGGAACAGCACTCTGTGCGCCAGAATCTCAGCGAGGACCTGGACAGCAAGCTGAGCGAACTTAACCTAGGCTCAAACGGAGTGGAAGATGACTGGACAGCCTTCAGAGACACCATTTTCAACACTGCTCTCACTCACCTTGGCCAAAACACGCGGAAACACCAGGACTGGTTCGACGAAAATGACTGGTGATCCAGAAGCTGCTCGACGAAAAGCGGCAAGCCCATAGAGACTTTCAGCAAGACACCGCGTCCGCCTCCAAAAAATCAGCCTTCACATCAATAAAAGGCAAGGTACAGACAAAGCTCAGAGAGATGCAGGACTCTTGGCTTAGCAACAAGGCAGACGAGATACAGAAATACGCTGACAGCAACAACTACAAGCGCTTCTACGATGCCCTTAAGGCCATTTACGGGCCTCAGTCCTCAGGAACTTCCCCATTGCTCAACACAGACAGGACCACATTGCTCAGAGAAAAGTGCAATCTTAGAGAGATGGGCAGAGCATTTCAACAATGTGTTGAACATGCCTTCCTCCATCAATGACGAAACCATCGCTCGCATGCCACATGTAGACTTCAACACATCCCTGGCAGAGCCCCCAACACAGTCAGAAGTACAGAAAGCCATCAAGTTTCTTTCCAATGGCAAGGCCCAAGGTTCTGACGCTATTCCAGCTGAGATTTATCAAATTGGGGGGCAAGTCCTGGTACAGAAGCTAACAGAGCTCTTTCAAACCATGTGGCAACAGGAAGTTATTCCGCAGGAGCTCAAGGACGCCTCCATTGTCCACCTGTGCAAAAGGAAAGGAAACAGGCAGTCCTGTGATAACCACCATGGAATCTCACTCCTCGTCACTGCGGGCAAGATCCTCGCGAGAGTCCTTATCAACCGCCTCATTCAGCACCTGGAAGTTGGACACCTGCCAGAGAGTCAGTGTGGCTTTAGAAAAGGTCGTGGAACAGTTGACATGATATTTGCCGCCCGTCAACTTCAGGAGAAGTGCCAGGAACAGCACACTGACCTCTACACGATTCTTGTCGACCTGACCAAAGCCTTTGACACCGTCAGTCGCGAAGGGCTCTGGAAGATCATGAGAAAGTTTGGCTGTCCTGACAAGTTCATCAGCATGGTTCGTCAGTTCCACAATGACATGTTGGCTCGAGTACTGGATGATGGAGACTCCTCCGAAGCATTCCCTGTCACAAACGGTGTCAAGCAAGGCTGCGTACTTGCACCCACTCTGTTCAGCATGATGTTCACCTGGCAGGATAAAGTTCCCGACACAGAGGTTCTTTCTAGAGCTGATCTTCCCAGCATCTACGCCTTGCTGAAGAAAGCCCAAGTCAGATGGGCAGGTCATCTTGTTCGGATGCCAGATACTCGCCTACCCAAGAGACTCTTTTATGGTGAACTGACGGAAGGCAAGCGCTCTCGGGTGGACAAAGGAAGCGCTACAAAGATACCCTCAAAGCCTCTCTCAAGAGTTTTCGATAAACGCTGACACCTGGGAGACAGCAGCGCTAATCGACCAACCTGGCGACGCCATATTAGACAAGGTGCCTCCTTCTACGAACAGAACAGGATTGCTGAGGCCCAAAGAAAACTTGAGATGCAAAAATCCAGATTCAACTCCGTGCCTTCAGCTCCGGCAGACCACATGTGCCCGACCTGCGGCAGAGCCTTCTGAAGGCGCATCGTACTGATCAGCCACAGCCGGACACATCGTACCCCATCTACCATTTAAACAGTGTGATGTCCCTTGGTCATCGTCGACAACGACAGACAACCATCATCATCACATGGACAAAGAGTGTAGTTCCAGATCAGCTGGTATATCCATGCTTTCTGATAAGGATCTACACTGTTCACTTTTAGACTCAAGGAGTGAACAGTGTAGATTCTAATCAGATGGCATGGATGTGCTATCTGATCACGATCTACAGATCTACACTGTGTGCACATGCGATAAAACCTTTATATAAGGAGTAAAGGCTTTAATACATTAATATCCATCATATTTCAGATAGATCAGTAAGTGAATTCTATATATTAGATAAATGCAACTAACTAGATGGGTGTTCAGATGAACACTGTGTTGCCCCTCATGTCTTTGTCAGAAACAATGTTTAGTTATAGTGACAAAATCCAAGCACAACATGGGGCATAACTCTGTCAATGTGACCTTGATCTAAAGATGGTTACTTCATCATGACCCTGTTGTCATAAGCAATATAATTTGTTAGTTTGATTAAGAAATATTAGGGAATGGCAGTTATTGCCAATGTTAAGTCTCCTTGACCAATAGATGGACAAAGCAATCCCTATGTATTGCATTTTCTTCTAAAGGTAGACACAAAAACACCATAAAGACCAAAAAGTTATGATACAGTGTAAACATGCTATGATAGTGAGGCAGCATATGCAACATGTATATTGAAAAAAGGATAAAATGAGAATCTTTTAAAGAAAAAATTACAACATGCAATACTTGACATGAGTAACTTGGTAGGTTTGTAAAACCATAACATAGTTTTCTATAAAATTTTACAGAGGCCAAGAATATAGGCTACAAAAAGAGAATCTTAGATTTTCTTGGTTTTCTTGAATGTTTGCAAAGTTGATAAGGAACAAAGTATTATATTCACAATGACATATCTCGGGCCATTATCTTTAATAGTGTAAATCTTGCCCACAAGTCCGAAATATGCTGAAAATCAACAATTTAGTATTTATAAGTTTTACAACCTACCTGTGTGAGGGACCTAGAGAGTGAGTATCTTTCTGGATTCTGTGTTGACTGGTGAACGGCCATTTTCACTTTTTCTCTAATAGCTCTACACATGATATACCTGTAACCAGATAACCAGAATTACATTAACCCTTTACTTCATAAAATCACCTTTATTGCATGGGTGAACATTGTAGATCCAGATCAGCTGTCACATCCATTCCATCTGATCAGGATCCGCACTGTTCGCTTTTTGATTTGTAAGGTTATTTCTGAGCAAAATGTGACCAGTGCATATCCAGATCCGATTGCACAAATGTATCGGCTAATCTAAATCTACACTTTTCGCCCCTGCTATAAAAGCTGTATAAATGGCGGTAAGTGTAGAGCAGTGGAAGCCAATAACTTGGTCTCCATTTTTTTAACCTTTACACTGTTAAGCTAAGAAAGATGGTTGAAGCAGTGTTTTATACAGAAATCTGAAACAGGTAACTGTATAACTTCTTCTTGGGCTCAAGATCTTAAAACTGAGATTGGAGACCAGTCTCAAATCTCAAGCATTTGATTGGCTAAAATGGTGACTGTTTGTCATTTCAGCCAATCAGATGCTTGAGATTGGAGACAGTTCTCCAGTTAACGTTTTATCATCTTGGGCCCTGGTTTTAAAGACAGGCCATTCCCTGAACTGGATTTAATATTTGCTGCCCTAGTGAGACAACAACTTGCATGTTATTGAAAAGGACCAATATGCAAAAGCACAAATGCAGTTATACTTGCACGTTCAACTCACTATTATTTGCAGATTGTCCGAAACTGATCATTACTGTGAATTGAAGTTTGGGTGTCTAGAATATCAAGGCCCTAAAATGAAATCCCTTTCACTGTCGTTTGCATTGGAGGCATAATCCTCCTCAAAGAAAACAAGTTAAAATTAAGTCATGTTAAAATTAGTCTGTCAGTATAGGACAAATTAATACTGGGTGTTTAAGACAAGTGGTTGGTGAATGCAGGTGGAAACTAAGGCTTATTATTACTGTAAACTGGCCAAACATGGGATAAAGCCATAACAATTTGGTCCAAAGATCATAAAACTAAGATTGGAGACCAGTCTCAAATCTCAAGCATCAGACTGGCTGAAATGGTGACCAGTTGTTGAACCATGAATATAAATATTGAATTATCTACAGCATGTTCTAAGTGTTGACTATACATTAGTGAATATCGTTCAGAGGAAACCAATGTGTGTATCCTGAGATTTCTTTAGTATGCGTATCCCTTAGGATATTTATATCACAGTTGTGTTATTCTTATGACACCTTAACCAATATAAACCGCAGAAATTTTTCCTTCCTGGGAACCGAAAGGCAGAAATAAAAAAGGCAGAAATTTGTGCATCCATTTTTATGGGCAGAAATTTATCATTTATAATTAACCCGCTATACAGTATTTCTGTCATGACTGTGTAAGTTTAGTAGTTAAAACCCAGTTCTAGTGTTAACCCTTTACTCCATAACTAGGCCTTTTAACATGCGCGACCGGTGTAGATCCAGATCTGCAAATCTGTGCTTTCTGATCTAGATCTACATTGGTCAGAAATAATAAACCTTAAAAACTGTATAGATACTGATCAATGGCATGAATGTGCCAGCTAATCTAGATCTACACAGTTTGTCCATGCCATAAATGGTATATCTACATAAAGGATTAAACCATATTGTCCCATATAATTTTCCAAAGAAGCCTCATAGAAATCATTTAGCTTTCAACTGTTTATATTAGAGTGAGGCCAGGTCACAAGGTTAATAAACTGAGAATGGAAACCAGTTTCAAATCTCAAGCATCTGATTGGCTGAAATGGCGACCAGTTGCCATTTCAGCCAATCAGATGCTTGAGATTTGAGACTGGTTTCAAATTTCAGTTTTACAATCTTCAGCTCAGTATTTATGATCATAAGTAACACTATTACATTAAATGAATTCCAAGCTGAAACACTAAAACAGGGTTACACATTCCAACACATTTCTATCAATTCCCTAAAGAGTGTAATCAGACATGGTTAGTTATCAGTAACAAAAAACGTTCTGTTGTTTGTTTTATTGTAGTGTCTTGAATATGTTATGGATGCCACCTTTTTTTTACCTTTGGAATTAATATTTTTATAACTGATGAAATGAATTAATCACACCTATCAGATGTCTGTGCAAGAAATTACAAAAATTAAAAACACCATAAAAAAATAATGACCCTATATAATAATAATAGTACTGTGAAATTAATAAATTTGTCTTGGATAATTTTCGTTTCTTTTACTGTGAGCCAGATCTCAATGAAAATGAAATGATCACCTCAATATGCTAAATTAAATGTTGGTATTTTTTCATTCAAAATCCAAAAAAAAAAGTCTTCTTTTTAAAAAAGAAAACAAAGTAAAATTAAATGTCCACGAAAAATAAAAGACATTACAACTCTGATGAAGGTTATAAAACTGAGATTGGAAACAGTCTCAAATCTCAAGTATCTGATTGGCTGAAATGGCGACCAGTCGCCATTTCAGCCAATCAGATGCTTGAGATTTTAGACTGGTTTCCATTCTCAGTTTTATAACCTTGGGAACAAAAATTACCAAGTAGTTTTCTTCTTCAGCAAGCCAATCACCTGGTTGTCTTTGTCTAAAAAGTACAGCACCTTTCCTTCTGTATCAAAACCTCCTCTTATCTGTAAGACAACAAACAATGTTGGAAAACATGATATTGAAATACATTTTACACTGATTGAAATAGTGTCCAAACTGAGACAGTCATATTTGCTGACTGACAAGTCACCTTGCACACTTAGGGACATACTTTGATTCAAGTTAAAAGATTTTTACTCGCATAATAATGATTAACAATTAATACTGTTCCAGTGTTATGTTAACAATTAACAGTCAGATAGCAGAGAGCATATTTTAATTTAAGTCTGTCGTGGCCATGACCTCTACCCTAGACTGCAGGTTTAAAGCCCACCAGGGTTGAGATACATCTGCAGTTCCCAAATCCACATTCCGCGCGAGTACTGGCTGGAAACCCAGTAAGCAGTCATTGAGCATGATTAATATAAGTTGGAATAACATGTTTTACAACTGATTTAAAATAAACTAAGTTTAACCCTTTCCACCATATATATGCATGTGCGACCAGTGTAGATCCAGATCAGCTTGCACATCCGTGCCGTCTGATCAGGATCTGCACTGGTCGCATTTTGGTCAGAAATAACCCAATGAATCAAAAAGCGAACAGTTTTGATCCTGATCAGATGGCATGGATGTGCCGGCTGATCTGGATCTAAACTGTTCGCCCACACATTAAAGGTGTGTCTATGGGGGAAAGGGATAAACTAAACCGGAGTGGTCTATGTTCATGACAACAGAATCCTTGATCACTTACCTGGTGTATGTATTCATCAAGATCTTTCATCTTAACTTCTTCATATGTCACTGGGTCTAATTTAAGGCACTTGGCAATCTGAAAGACCAAAAGTTAGCCATTAACAAAAATCATGTGTGATGTTCGAGAAATTTTGCAAATTGGAACTGCTTTTGGTTGGTTAATTGGGTAACAGTCCGAACGGTTAATATCCCAAGGTGAAAGGGATTACTTGTGACAGACAGGCTAAGGGAAACAGTTCAAGAAGTCATTCACAACACAAGACAACAGTTTTGACTGTTACCCTAAAAGAACAAAAAAAAACTCTTTTATTACTTGATCAAATGTTCATAAACCAACCATTAAGAGTGGCAAGCAGTTTACTCTTGAGACTTTCTTACATAATGCAACATACACATTAACATAATAAGAGAAATACACTATCAAACAAATGAGAACAGGATTAAATATTAATGATATGCAGGTAATAAGTTAAATTCATCATTGATTCATGTACAATAGAAAAAAATCATAGGCATTTGTATGTTAAAGGTATCAGGTATCAATATCTATAAAAATACTGAAAATATCTAGTATTTTGAAACCCAAACTCCCAAAAATAGAATATTTAGCATGATAAATTTACTGTGAAAAAATAAACGGCTTGAATCCAAAAATTCAATTCCTATAACTGTAAATCTTCTGCCACCATTTTAGAAGATACTTTTTTTGACTGAGAATACTGTCCTTAAAATAATTGAAAAAAAAAATTATTATATGATTTAAGTGAAATTAAAGCTTTAATTAACTTCAGTTTGTTCTACAAGAAATTCATGCAAGTTTCCTATAATATTACATGTACTATTTCTGTAGTTCTTTCCCACTTACTTCTATACCGACATTTGGTGGAACAACATTTAAGTGGTGTAGCTTCTCGGAAGAGTCTAATTCACACTTTGTCCATGTTATAAACTTTAATGCTGGCCTGAAATCACAAGAAGCATATCAATTTGGAACATTTAAAAAGACAACTTATTTCTACTGACTTATATTCTGAACATTTTTATTATTTAAATTCCCTGTTTACATTTGTACCATTGATTATATTACTGTAGAACAATTGGAATCCAAAATTCATGGCAAGTGGCCTTTGTCAGGATAGTAATTAATGGACAAACTAAAATTCAAGCTCCACATAGCAGTAAGTTCCCCTGAGAGTTACCACTACCATCACAAGAGACCACATAACAATGAAATTTGAAAAATATCATGTTACATCTGCAAATATGATAGCTATATTCAGAAGTTTAACATTGGCAACTAATCAGTGACACTGCCATTGGTGACAACGACATGACAATGGTATGTATGTTTGCACATGGAAACAAGCATTGGCTGCCATTGAAGACCAGAGCCAGAGTAGAACACCATTCCCCAAATCAAGATGGTATCTGCGAGTCAACAAACGAATTTAAGCTTTCCTGATTGTCAATGGAATAGATGAGACAGATTCGTTTGGCTGTTGATCTCTTCTATCAATTAATCAGTGTCTGTCAGCAATAACAGTATACCTGTTTCTTCAACACCAGCAACAAAGCCTTTTCAATTCTGGTAAAATTTAGTCAAAATGACCTAGACTTGACATTCACTTGGTAATTCAAACTTAATTAATGTTCATTTGAACACTTTTAGCCATTGTGTAGTTTGTAAGAATTTAAAAAAAGTCTGACTGACAGACAAAGTAATTTCTATGAACATATACTTCCTTTTTTTAAATGATTTTATTCAAAGTAGGAATTCAATCAAATAGAAATCTTGTGTTTCATTCCAGAAGGAATCATATAAATATGCAGCATAGTTTCCTTACTCAACAACAGTGCACTGTTGTAGACTCTCACACACTAAACCATGTATATTATTCTTCAACTAACTCAAGTGCAAGTCTGTACAAACAGGCAAATTGTCCCTAACTTCCTTAATGCTTTATAAGTTTTATTGGATAAGCAACCAGTGTAGATCCAGATCAGCCATCACATCTATTATCTGATAAGTCTTGATTTTCCCTGGTTGCTTCTTGGTCAGAACTGAACTTGAAAGCAATCAGTGTAGATCCTGATCAGATGGCACAGATATGCCGAATGATCTGGATTTACACTGTTTGCCCATGTGATAAAAGTAGTACCTATGGATTTAAGAGTTAAATAACATTAATGGAGTTAGTATTAACCGTGTGGATTCAGAGCAGCTATGAATCTTACAAGGATCTACACTGTTCACTTTTTGATTTATTACGTTATTTCTGACCAAAATACAGCAAGTGCAGATCCACATTAGATGGCACAGATGTGACGGCTGGTTTGGATCTATACTGGTCCCACATGCATAAAAATGTGCATATATGGAGAGAAGGGTTAACTATAAACTGTTCAAGCAGGTATTTCTGCCTGGTTCATTAATACTTACTTTTTTAAATAAGACAGATTAACAACATGTTGATGTTCAGGTGCCAAAATCTCAAACACTGCAGTATATCTACTTTCAACCAGAAAATCCATTAATCTGTAAAAAATAAATACATGTACATATAATTTATATATATATGTATAAATATATATATTTATATACATAACGTTTATCATATACCTACTATTCTAGAAAAACTTTATTAAGGTTTAAAGTTCATCATGACGTGCAAGCCCAAAACAAATGAGATTATCTACTGAGCCTTACCGATCCAATACCAAGATTAACTGTCAGCTATTGGTTGATAACCTCAGAAGTTAACCCTTTCCTGTATAGATACATCTTTATTGCTGGGGCAAACAGTTTAGATCCAGATCAGCCGGCACATCCGTGCCGTCTGATCAGGATCTAAACTGTTTGCTTTTGATTCATTAGGTTATTTCTGACCAAAATGTGACCATTGCAGATCCTGATCAGATGGCATGGATGTGCCGGCTGATCTGGATCTACACTGGTTGCACATGCGTATAAATGTGTATATATCAAGGAAAGGGTTAACAAACAATGAACAAAGAAAATGTCATTTTAACCCTATTCTATTGTTTAAAACAAGATCACCTGGAACATACATGCTGTCTGATAAAGATATACACTGTGAGCTTTTAGATTCATCAGGTTAATTCTGACCAAGAAGTGAGCGTTGTAGATTCAGATCAGAGAACATGGATGTGCCAGCTGATCTTGATCTGTGCTGACCACACATGTGATGAAACCCATGAATATGGAGTAAAGGATAATACATATGATTTTCAAAAGTCATACAAAATACATTCTTGGTATGCACAGAAAATAGATTCTTCATACCTTTGTTGATCTTTCGGAGACATTTGGTCTAACACATCCATCACAGTGTGACACACTTCTGAGGCAATTTTGTATCTCGGTCCTGTATATTTATTGATATCATCTGCAATAACAAAATACAAACAACCTTAGACAAGTTGTTTTGGTGTGTTTTTTATCAAAAGGTTAGTTTGTTCTTTAAAGTGTTTTGAGTAAAGAGGGATGAGGTTAAAACGAGGTTGAAAACTATCAAATGATACGGTTACGTGTATCTTCAGCTTCTTCTAGAATATGGACTGCACTTTATTTGACCCAACGAAGAGAAATATAGAATAAAAATCGGCATATTTTACATTTACTACTTATGAGAGATATTTGAGAATTTTGGAAATACAATTTTAACTCCTTGTAAGTTCTTTTTCAGTTGGAATCAGTCGGCACACTTCTTTTGATTTTACTCTTGTGTTAAATTCACAGAAAGGGCAAAACTTCTTCTGCGTCTAGAAGTCACATAAAATGGTTTGGAGAGGGACTTCTCATCTCATAATTATTCCTAGGGGTGGACGATATACCCCAGTATATATCCCGGGGTACACTTGTTATTGCAGCACATTTGCCGACGAAATGATATCACAATGTGATTTTCAAATAATGGTACACTGGTTATTGCAGTACATTTGCCGAAAACACAATATCGCAATGTGATTTTCAAGTACCAGTATTTGTTACTTAAAATGAAACCGACTTGAAACAATGCAATTTAAACATTAACAAGCTGTAATATGTGAATTTATTAGAATCCTTGCAATCAATTTTATTGATAAGTATCAGGTACATAAGCAGACTGTTTTCTGCTTATTTTCCATCTCATCTTGCACAGTATGGAAACTGCCAGTGTTAATCACTGTTATTGACAAAAAAGTCAACCTAGTACAATGTTTTGCATTTTATTTTATCAATAATAAATTATTGCAATATATTGTAATTATTGCAATATATTGTAATTATTGCAATATATTGTAATATATTGCAATATGTAAGTAAAATATCTCAATATATGGCAATATCATTTTTTCTGGCAGTACCCATCCCTAATTATTCCATCATGGCAAAATAAATAGGCTAAAACAAATCCCCTTCACATCAGCAGATAAACAAGAGCTGTCTGAGGAGACAATGTGCTCGACTATTTGAATCTTTAAAAAAAATGCAATTTGAAGATTAAAACAATAACAACTATGGCCAAACATTCATGTGCAATCAGGAAAAGTATTAACAAGTGAATGGGAGAAAGTAATTTCAAATAACAGAAATAATTCCATAATGTTCCATAAATATTGAACTAAAAGGGGAATAACAGTGAAATATTTTTGGAAGAGTTAAAAAAACTTTTTAGTAATTTATGATTGGAGAAATTTACTTTAAGTTCAATATCAATTACTTCAGTAATGTTACAGAAAAAGAACTGAAATGAAAAAAAGCATTACCTAGATATCATCGAGATATACTTTCTGACCAAGCTTGAAGAAGATCCAACCAAAATTAACACCTCTAGAGTGCAGACAAGCTTTTTCTTTCATTTGACCTACTAAACATTCTGACCAAGTTTAAAGAAGATTGCACCAAAATAAAGACCGCTGGAGTGCGTAGACGTTTTTCTATAATTTGAACTAGTGACCTAGATTTCAAGGTCACCCGACCCAAGTTCAAACTTGATGAAATGAAAAAAAGCATTACTTTAACAAGTGGACCAATTGGCCCTAAATCGCTCACCTGTCAAATTTGACCTAGATATCATTGAGATAAACATTCTGACCAAGTTTGAAGAAGATCCAACCAAAAATAAGACCGCTAGAGTGCGGACAAGCTTTTTCTATAATTTGACCTAGTGTCCTAGTTTTTAAGGTCACATAACCCAGTTTCAAACTTGAGCTAGATATCATTGAGATAAACATTCTGACAAAGTTTCAGAAAGATTGGACCAAAATTAAGACCTCTAATGCAGACAAGCTTTTTCTTTAATTTGACCTACTGACCTAGTTTTAAGGGTCACATGACCCAGGTACGAACTTGATCTAGATATCATTGAGATAAACATTCTGAACATGTTTAAAGAAGATCACACCAAAATTGAGACTGCTAGAGTGCGGACAAGCTTTTTCTATAATTTGACCTAGTGACCTAGATTTCAAGGTCACATGACCCAGTTTCGAACTTGATCTAGATATCATTGAGATAAACATTCTGACCAAGTTTGAAGAAGATTGGATAAAAATTATGACCGCTAGAGTGCGGACAACAATTGTGAACGGACGAACGGACGCCGGACGAAGGGTGATCACAAAAGCTCACCCTGTCACTATGTGACAGGTGAGCTAAAAAGCATACAGTAGGTCAAGTGAAAGTGATCTAGATTATGATGGTTAAATTTTTTTTCAAGTTTGAAGTTGATATCTGTATTAGTTTCAAAGTTATGGGCCAAGTGCATAAAAACTTGAAAACAAAATCTATTTTAAAAAGGACATAAATTAAAAAAAAATTGTAGCAGAGTTTTGGGTCTTGGTGGTTATGATAAAGATTATCATAGTGACTATACTTGTATATTCTAAGTTTGAAGTTCATATCTCATGTTGTTTCAAAGTTATGGATCAAGCGCATATTTCGGCTAATGCAAAATCTAAGTTCAAAAGGGGCATAACTTACAGAAATATTTCCGGTAGAGTTATGGGTCTTCTTGATAATGATTGAGAAACTGATGTCAAACATATATTTCAAGTTTTAAAGTAATATCTCCAGTTGTTTAAAAGTTATGAGAATATTGCATAAGTGAAAAGGGGCATAACTTGCGAAATATTGGTAGCAGAGTTATGGGTCTTTTTGAAAATGACATAGATTTTGATGATGAATATAAATTCTAAGTTTCAAGGTTATATCTCAAGTAGTTGTGAAGTTATATGCCAAGTGCATATTTTGCTTAACACAAAATTTAAGTGAAAAAGGGGCATGACTTGAAAAATATTGGAAGCAGGGTTATGAGTCTTGTTGGTTATAATGTAGATTTTGATAGTGAATATATATTTCAAGTTTCAAGGCAATATCTCAAGTAGTTCCAAAGTTATGAGCCAAGTGCATATTTTGCTCAACGCAAAATGTAAGTGAAAAAGGGGGGTAACTTAAAAAATATTGGTAGCAGAGTTATGGGTTTTGTTGGAAATGATGTAGAATTTGATGGTGAATATATATTCCAAGTTTCAAAGTGCATATTTTGCTTAACACAAAATTTAAGTGAAAAAGGGGAATAACTTGAAAAATATTGGAAGCAGGGTTATGGGTCTTGTTGGTTATAATGTAGATTTAGATAGTGAATATATATTTCAAGTTTCAAGGCAATATCTCAAGTAGTTCCAAAGTTATGAGCCAAGTGCATATTTTGCTCAACGCAAAATGTAAGTGAAAAAGGGGGGTAACTTAAAAAATATTGGTAGCAGAGTTATGGGTTTTGTTGGAAATGATGTAGAATTTGATGGTGAATATATATTCCAAGTTTCAAGTTGATATCTCAAGTAGTTTTTAAGTTAGGGACTAAAGTGCATATTTTGCTGAACGCAAAATGTAAGTGAAAACGGGGGATAACCTTTAAAAATATTGGTAGCAGAGTTATAAAGTTATGGGTCTTATTGGTAATGATGTAGAATTTGATAGTGAATATATATTCCAAGTTTCAAGTTGATATCTCAAGTAGTTTATAAGATATGGACCATAGTGCATATTTTCCTTAACACAAAATGTAAGTGAAAAAGGGTCATAATTTGAAAAATATTGGAATTATTGGTTATTGGTCTTGTTGGTTATAGTGTAGATTTTGATGGTGAAAATATATTTCAAGTTTTAAGGCAATATCTCAAGTAGTTTTTAAGTTATGGGCAAAATGCATATTTTGCTTCACACAAAATATAAGAAAAAGGGGCATAACTTGAAATATATTGACAGCAGAGTTATGGGTCTTCCTTAACGCAAAATTTAAGTGAAAAGGGGCATAACTTGAAAAATTATTATAGCAGAGATATGGGTGCTGTTGGTAATGATGTAGAATTTGATGGTGAATATATATTCCAAGTTTCAAGTTGATATCATTAGTTTTCAAGTTATGGACCAAAGTGCATTTTTTGTTTAACGGACGCCGACGATGATGCCGACGCCGACACCGGGGCGAGTAGGTCGAGCTAAAAATTGTTTGAATAGTTTAAACCAATTATTTTATTTACATCCTGAAGTATCCATTCAATCCGTAACTTAACTCCATGGGATATGGCTGTCATATCTCATTGTGATAAATGTAGATCCAGACTGACTGGCACATCTGTGCTGTTTGATAAGGATCTACATTGTTTACTTTTAGGTTTATTAAGTTATTTCTGACCAAGAAGCAATAAATGTAGATAAATGTAGATCTAGATCAGATGGCATGGGTGTGCCAGCTTATCTGGATCTATACTGGTTGCACTTATAATAAAACTAGTATATTTGAAAAGTGCCAAGTTCACCAGGAACAATATGTCTTTACAACAAGATACAGATTTCATATTTTCATGGGTGGCAAACCCACAAATGAAAATACATAATTCATGAGTTTACAAGTGAAACATACATGTATTTCTATCTTCCAAATGAAAAAAAAAAACAAACAAATTGTTTAGTTTGTTTTATAATTTTAATGCAGAATTTTGACAAAATAATTGCACAACATAATTGCAGAAACTGTTAGCTAATGATGTAAACTGTTAGCTAATGATGTTAAGTCATGACATCATATTCTCAAACTGAGCACTAGAAAAACATTTCATCAGAAATATTATGAAAGTATGGGTACAAACCTAATGTGAAATAAAAGCAGTGAAAAGTATTATCTAAAGTTTTAAAAAAGTGGAACATCACTTTTATTTCACAATGAATTCAGTAATTTGGTGGATAGCATAAAAAAGATTGTAAACTAAGCCTGTTTATTAAACTAGTATAGGAACTATATCATGGTTGATAGAGAGAGGAATAACCATTTGATTCAAACATACAATGTGCACAATCCTGAAACATGACTTGACAGCATCCTTACCTTGATTTCTGAACAACAGATGCACATTTTTAGACCCCCCACACCATATATTCATGCCATCTATGTTTACGCAACTGAGATGTGCAGCCTCTCCATTAGCTTTGTTTGTTGCTATGACTAGTTTTGTTTCCTCTATCCGCTGAAAACAACAGAACAATGGCTGATTAAGTTTTATGTCGTGTTCAAAGAACTTTCAATTCTACATAGTCCATAGTTTTTCTACGAAAGTATTGAAAGAAAATAAGCATCTCTAATGTGAACATTTCAAGTAACTACAATGAATGGCTGCATTTGCAAATAAATGAGGTAAAAAAATTTAGTGGAGATCATCAAATAAAAAACGCAGCCAATATGTTTAATGTGATAATGAGGCTTTTTTCTACTTTCAGCAGTATTTTTGTATCTGTCTCAAGTGGTACCAAATCTACCTCATAGATCAGGAAAACTAGCCAAGCACCATTTTGGCATGATTCATAGTTAACAATAAATAACTTAACCCTTTGCTCCATATATACACATTTGTATACATGTGTGACCAGTGTAGATCCAGATCAGCTGGCATATCTGTGCCGTCTGATCAGGATCTGCAATGGTCGCATTTTGGTGAGAAATAACCTAACAAACCTAATAACCTAACCATGGCACAAATGTGCAGGCTGATCTGGATCTACACTGTAAGCCCATGCCATAAAGGTGTGTCTATGGAGGAAAGGGTTAACAAAAGCACTTAAACTAGGCACAATCACACATATTTTACACACATCACAATCTGAATATCAATTTTGAGTTGTGGTTCTACAAAATTATTTTGTCTCTAATCTCATGCACTCCAGTACCAGCAAGAGTGTGTATACACTGTAATATGCTGGTTTATCCCTTTACTCCATGAGGTATGGCTCTTTCCAACGGCAAACAGTGTAGATCCAGATCAGCTTGAACATTTGTGCTGTCTGAATAAGATGTACACATCTAACTTTTTGTTTCATGAGGTTATTTCAGACCAAGAGGCATCCAGTGTAGATCTAGATCAGATGGTACAATAAACCATAATATATTTAGTAAAGGTTTTCACTAAATGAGTAATCAATTAATTTGTAAACCCCAATTTCGAACACAAGTACTCATTTTTATTTCATAAAATTACACCTGTGCAAAACATATCATAAATACTAGTATAATCATTTCAACAAATACAGAAAAATACTGGTTTAAACCTAAAAAGCTTTAAATTTAAGTAGGTAAACCTTAGTGAAATATTTCTGCCAGATCAAGGTGTCCCCTGATTCTCTATCGTCATCGTCACCAAGTCCGCCTGTGAATTTTTTCATTGCCTGAAGCACACAAAGTGTTTGCTTCTGCTTCTTTGTTAGTTCCAGAAAACTGTTTCCCCTGGCAATCTTTAAAACAAGCATACATAATATATAATCAAGGGATTACAGGTGTTTGAGACTATTCTGCCAAATATTGTATCAAATCAATAACAACTTGTAGAACTTGCAAACAAAAGTAAGACTAACTAATGTAAAAACCTATGGGTCTAACTTAAGTACACAGGTTTTAAAAATTTTAGCTTTCTGTTAGCTTTTGGTACCTTGGCAAATTCAGAATGTTAAGACTATGTTTTGTTCTAATAGTACATCTGATGTTTTGATGAATTATATAGGGATTAAATGGAACCATTATAACCTTAATAATTTACATCAAATAATCATAGATTTTTTAAAATCAAATTATCATTATATTCTTGATATAAACCTGATAAAATTCAAGTTGCTGACTAGAAATGTGTCCATAGGACACGGATGCCCCCGCTATGCATCGTTTTCAGATACTAAAGTGAAATGATGGGATTAATAGCATTTCAAAGACAGTGATGTTCGAGTAATTATAAGAATATGCATAAACTTGATGATCAAGTAAATTCTTTGTATTTGTGGCACTGTTGTCTTCTCATTACGGAAATGTCTGTAAAGAAGTTGGTGGTAATGCAATGCAATGTCTAAGTGAACATTTATGCCACGTTATTTTGAAATCCCTTCATTCATAAAGAAGTTATAGCCCGAACAAGTAAATTCAAGTTTTAGTAACTGTGACCTTGAACTTGGACTTACAGGCATGGGTAATGTACGCAACACACCGCCTTGTCATGGTGAACATTTGTGCCAAGTTATTTTGAAAACCCTCCATTCAAAACAAAGTTATAGCCTGGACAAGAAAATTCTATTTTTAGTAACAGTGACCTTGACCTTGGACCTACAGGCATGGACATGGTACACGACTCACCACCTTGTCATGGTGAACATTTCTGCCAAGTTATTCTGAAATTACTCTATTCCTAACGTAGTTACAACCCTGACAAGAAAATTCTATTTTAGTAACAGTGACCTTGACCTTTGACCTACAGGCATGGGCATGGTACATGACACATCACCCTGTCATGGTGAACATTTGTGCCAAGTTATTTTGAAATCCCTCCATTCATAACAAAGTAACAGCCCGGACAAGAAAATTCTATTTTTAGTAACAGTGACCTTGACCTTCGACCTAAAGGCTTGGGCATGTACGTGACATACCGTCTTTATATGGTGAACAATTATACCAAGTTATTTAAAAATCCAATAAGAAATAATAGTTACAGAGCGGACAAGATTTTGCAAGAAAATTCTATTTTTAGTAACAGTGACCTTGACCCTGGACCTACAGGCATGGGTATTGTCCAACACACCGCCTTGTTATGGTGAACATTTGTGCCAAGTTATTTTGAAATCCCTCCATTCCAAACGAAGTTAAGGGCAAAGTGTATATTTTTCTTAACACAAAATATAAGTGAAAAAGGGGCATAATTTGAAAAATATTGGAAGCAGGGTTATGGGTCTTGTTGGTTATGACGTAGATATTGATGGTGAAAATATATTTAAAGTTTCAAGGCAGTATCTCAAGTAGTTTTAAAGTTATGGGCAAAATGCATATTTTGCTTACCACAAAATATAAGAAACAAGATACATTCCTATTAAAACTAATGTAAATGGAAGTATCAAAGGGCAATAACTTCTGAATGGAACATGTAAGAGCAAAACCCAACCTGTATACACAACAACATATCAGGCCAAGCAGTGTGGTAAAGTTTCATCAAATTCCCAGCAGAGGTGTAGGAGGAGTTGCGTTCACAAGATTTATTCCTATCAAAACTAATGTAAATGGAATTATCAAAGGGCCATAACTTCTGAATGGAACATGTAAGAGCAAAACCCAACCTTTATGCACAACAACATATCAGGCCAAGCATTGTGGTCAAGTTTCATTAAATGGGGGCCTACCGATATACACAGTTACCTCCCATTAAGAGTGGCTTCCCTTGCTGATTGGGTAGTTCCGGTTTAGAAGCGGTAATAAGCGCAGCATTAGAAGTGTAGATATAAATTCTAAGTGAAGTTCATTGTGAAGTTAAAAATCATTCTCTTTAGCAAAAAAGTGAAACAGGCCTATCAGGAATAACCATCATCTTTGTAAATGATTTTGAGTTAACAACTAAATGCAACTTTACCTATTTACGTAACTTTATCCTTTCTGAAAATTTAATTTATTCGCTGTCATGGAAATTATAGCTTTTTATGTTTTCAGTCAATCAATATTAAGTCATGCAAACAATGCTATTAAAGAAAAGGGCCTGGTGTTTTATGACCATGTTACGTAATCTTTTTAGCAAGACAGGGTCTTACTAGCTGGAGGTGTGATAAAGGTCTTTTGAAGTTTAATAAGTTGTAGATTTGTAAGAGGTCGAAAAAGTTGCTTGTCGGGAGGGGGGGGGGGGGGGGGGGGGGGGGGGAAACGTGTTATTTTAAGAAACTGACTAGGGATTAAATATTCTAATTAATTGTCACATTGTTGTTTGAGACACGAGAATTGTTTATTCGATTTTGGCAACTTTAAGTGCACCGAACCGAACGAAATAAAATAGCCCTCGGAAAAGTATAACACAAAAGTATATTTATTTAATGTGTTAAAATGCATTGTAAAACTAAATAAACTAAATCGAAATAAAAACAAGAGCCAGTCGGAAACGACTGCAAGCTCGACTATTCGAAGTCAGACATATTTAAGCACATTTTAAACTGGGCTTCATTTAAACTGGGAAGTAATTCAGGAGTTTATGACACCCAACACACACACATGAACAAAGTTTCTTAATCTAAGTTAGGAAATCAATAAATTACACTTAATTTATTATTGTAGTTTTTTAAGAGTGTTTACACAACCCAGCCCATACACCCCTGATCCCACACCCATCAACCCACTATCCCTGCCCACCTAAAGTGATGTGGTGAGGTGTGGTGTAGTATAGTATGGTATGGTATGCTGGTTGCTGTTGTTGGTGGTGTTGGTGTAGTTGCTGTTGTTGGTATTGTTGTTGGTGTTGGTAGTGGTGGTGTTGTTGGTGGTGGTGGTGTTGTTATGTTGGTGTTGTTGTTAGTGTTGTTAGTTGTTGGTGTTGTTGATAATATTGTTGGTGTTGATGTTGGTGGTGGTGTTGTTGTTGGTGATGTTCGTGTTGTTGGTGATGGTGTTGTTGGTGGTGGTGTTTTTGTTTGTGGTGTTGTTTACGGTATAGTTGGTGGTGGTGTTGATGGTGGTTTTGTTGTTGTTCTTTGAGTTATTGTTGGTTGTCTTGTTGGTGTTGTTGTTGTTGGTGGTGGTAATGGTGTTGTTGTTGTTGGTGGTGGTGGTGGTGGGGGTGTTGTTGGTGGTGTTGTTGACAGGGTTGTTGGTAGAGTTGTTGTTGTTATTTGTGTTATTGTTGCTTCTGTTGTTTGTGTTGTTGTTGGTGGTGGTGGTGGTGGTGGTGGTGGTGGTGTTGTTGCTTTTGGTGGTGTTGTTGTTTGTGGTGTTGTTGTTGGTGGTGTTGTTATTGGTGATGGTGTTGTTGGTGGTGGTGGTGGTATTGTTGTTGTTAGTGGTGGTGGTGGTATGTGGTGGTGTGGAGGTGGTGGTGTGGTGGTGGTGTTGTTTGTAGTGGTGGTATGTGGTGGTGGTGGGGGTGATGGTAGTGTGGTGTGGTGGTGGTGTGGTGGTGGTGGTTGGGGGTGGTGTGGTGTGCTGGGGGTGGTGTGGTATGTGGTTGTGTTGTGTTGTGTTGTGTTGTGGTGTGGTGTGGTGTGGTGTGGTGTGGTGTGGTGTGGTGTGGTGTGGTGTGGTGTGGTTTGGTTTGGTATGGTATGGTATGGTATGGTATGGTATGGTATGGTATGGTATGGTATGGTATGGTATGGTATGGTATGGTATGGTATGGTATGGTATGGTAATGATATGGTATGGTATGGTATGGTATGGTATGGTATGGTATGGTATGGTATGGTATGGTATGGTATAGTATAGTATAGTATAGTATAGTATAGTGTAGTATAGTATAGTATAGTATAACCACTCAACACTTTCATCCACAGTATGTAAAGTAAATCTGTTTTAAACCTTTTCTATAGCATTACCTATGAAAAACACTAACACTGAAACTTTAACCATAATTTCTAAGTCTTAATTCTAATTTCAAAGTGAAAAAGGGCAAAAATTAAATAAAAAAAGCAAGGATGAGTTATGGGCCTTTGAACATCAACCTGATGTGTGATAAAATAAACGTATACAAAGTTTAAAAGTTGTGGTTTTAATAGAATGAAAGTTATGAGGTTTCACCATCTTGCACGTAAAATTAAACCTTAATTTCTAATTCTAAAAGGCGCAATAATTTGATAAAAATCAAAGAAAGAGTTATGGTTCTTGGCAAACATAGTCAGGGTCATGATAAAGAACAAATTTCAAAGTTGTAGTACAAAGAAGTATGAAAGTAACTAGCTTGCACGCAAACTTTAACCTTAAATTCTAAGTGAAAAGGGGCAATAATTTGATAAAAATCAAAGAAAGAGTTATGGTTCTTGGCATACATAGTCAGGGTCATGATGGTGAACAAGTGTCTTTAGTTTCAAAGCTATAGTACAAGAAGAATGAAAGTAACTAGCTTGCATGCAAACTTTAACCAGAAATTTTAAGTTGAAAAAGGGCTATAATTTGATTAAAAATTAAAGAAAGAGTTATGGTTCTTGGAATACATAGTCGGGGTCATGATGGTAAACAAGTGTTGAAAGTTTCAAAGCTATAGTACAAGAAGTATTAAAGAAACTAGCTTGCACGCAAACTTTAACCTAAAATTCTAAGTCACAAAGGGCCATAATTTGATCAAAATGAAAGTAAGAGTTATGGTTCTTGGCATATCCACTCGGGATATGATAATGAACAAGTGCTGAAAGTTTCAAAGCTGTAGTATAAGTAGTATTGAAGTTATGTGTTTGTACAGTAGCTTGCACGCAAACTTTAACCTGAAATTCTAAGTCGAAAAAGGGCCATAATTTGAAAAAAATAGAAGTAAGAGTAATGGTTCTTGGCATATCCACTCAGGATATGATAATGACCAAGTGCTGAAAGTTTCAAAGCTGTAGTATAAAGAGTATGGAAGTTATGTGTTTGTACAGTAGCTTGCACGCAACTTTAACCTAGAATTCTAAGTCGAAAAAGGGCCATAATTTGATCAAAATGAAAGTTAGAGTTATGGTTCTTGGCACACACACTCGGGACATGATGATGAACAAGTGTGCCAAGTTTTAAAGCTGTAGTATAAGTAGTATTGAAGTTATGAGTTTGTACAGTAGCTTGCACGCAAACTTTAACCTGAAATTCTAAGTCGAAAAAGGGCCATAATTTGATCAAAATGAAAGTTAGAGTTATGGTTCTTGGCACACACACTCGGGACATGATGATGAACAAGTGTGCCAAGTTTCAAAGCTGTAGCTATAGTAGTTTGTAAGATATGGGTATGTTGCACGCAAACTTTAACCAAAGCGGGACGGCGACGCGGACGCCGACACCGACGCCAACACCTAAGTGAGTAGAATAGCTCGACATATTCTTCGAATAGTCGAGCTAAAAATGACGAGAAAAAAAATCGAGAAAGTTATGAAACCTTGTTTGAATATGTTTTAAATGGTAGAAGAATAAGAAAGAACTTATTTGACAAAAAAGCAGTATAATGAAAAATACGTCAATACGAACATGGCAAAAATCTGTAAACCAAATGTGAAGAATTCAATTTGTAGAAAAGGGCTCTGTTATTTAAAAACAATATTAAATTCCTTCAAAAATGTTTCATGGGCACGAAAGAACACGCATAAAAGGGAACGGGCGTTTTATATGCGGGCGTCAAACATTACCTTATATCATGTGTTATAAATTTGACTACATTACTATGTTTTTTTTCTAACTTTTGCCTTTTCTCAAATCTGCCATTTTTGAGCATAAAAATGCGTATTTTCACTTTTTATTAGTTACAGAAGGGGTCGAACATAACGATGTTAAACACAAACCTATCCAACGTTTTAAAACGGTTAGAAGAGAAATATTATGCGCTGCTATATACAAGCTAAATATTTTCCCATTCAGTATGTAAAAATCAAAAGTTTTTATGCATAATGCTGATCTCTGACCGATTATACCCTATTAAAATGTATTTGAAAGGTCCACGGATGACTACTGCATGTCTGTTTTAATTGTCAATCTCAAACCGGAATAACCCAGTAACAGGTGCGCGGTGCAAAGGGAGGTAACTTAGGACAGAATATTGAGATAACTCTGTATATCGGTAGGCCCCCATTCCCACCAGAAGTGTAGGAGGAGATGCGTTCACGAGATATACTCCTATTAAAACTAATGTAAATGGAAGTATCAAAGGGCCATAACTTCTGAACGGAACATGTAAGAGCGAAACCCCACCTTTATGCACAACAACATATCAGGCCAAGCATTGTGATCAAGTTTTATTAAATTCCCACCAGTAGTGTAGGAGGAGTTGCGTTCACAAGAATATCGGACGGACGGACGGACAGACGGACAATTGGAAGGACAGGAGCAACTCTTAATGCCCTTCGCCATTTCATGGCGGGGGCATAATAACAAAAAGCTGAGCAGGAACAAACTTTATTTTAAATCTTTTACTAATAAAATGTAAATGTTTTTTACCCTCTCTCTGATGTTTTTATTGTTGTCATATACTGAATCATCAGGCCCATGTTTGACAAATACCCGTACATCATGAAGCCTTCCTTCATAACCATCTGGGAGGATCGGATCAGGAATATCAACCGTTATATCTTTTAAGTTTCCTTCCATTCGGACCCATTGCAGGAATCTAAATGAACAGTACATTTACATGTTACATAATAAAATTAACACGCTTTAATTAAGTTTAGATGTTCACCATGCCTTACAAATCAAGAAACTTAGCCATAGCATTAGCCAAAATAAGAAAATTAAATTGCCAGTGTTTCAATTTCCATTAAATGCTTTTAGCTGATATTTTGACATCAAATGTAATTATAAATAGGAATATCTGAGAAGAACACTAATTCTGCAAAGAATAAATCTCCTGCTTGGTTTAACATTTCCAGTTCCTTAAGTATGATTTATCACTCATTCGGAGTCCATTTTGGGATAGCTGGAGGCAGAAATTGGGACACCAAGCATGTTGAAAAATCTTGTGGTCTGTCAGAAAGTGGAGGAAAGTGGTTAACCCTTTACTCCGTAGGATATGGCTGTTATCCATGGTGCAGATCTATGCCCAAGGTTATAAAACTGAGCATGGAAACCAGTCTCAAATCTCAAGCATCTGATTGGCTGAAATGGCGACTGGTCGCCATTTCAGCCAATCAGATGCTTGAGATTTGAGACTGGTTTCCATGCTCAGCTTTATAATCTCCAGACCAAGTCAGCACATCAATGCAGTCTCGTCAGAATCTATATTGATTGCTGTTGGTTATTTCTGACCAAAATGCAACCAGTATAGTTCCATCTGATCTGGATCTTCACTGGTCACACAAATCTTCACTGTGCCATCTGATCTGGATCTACACAGGCCACACATGATTGAATCTGTGTATATGGCATAAAAGGATAAGAGAATGAAAGTAAATGAGGGACAAAACCTTTATAGCCATTATCATTATATTACCTGCGATGCTATAGCCAAACCCCTACTAATTGTGCGCAACAAGGTCTTTTCTATACATACAAAGGCCACCCTAAAGTTTTCTTCTCTGTCCATATGCCAGCAATCAGAATCTGTGACAACAACTTTGACAGGTTCAACAGTTTTTAAACCAAATTTATCTTTAAAAAAATAACACACCTGAAAAGCTCATTCCAAAATAATATAATCAATATATATAATTCTTAAGAAGAAACTTGTATGTTTTTATACAAAACAGTTATAAACTCTACACGTCAATATTTTGTTTACACGGCTAAAACACTACCCGACTTTAGTGTATTGTCTGATAAAAGGGAATATTTTCAAAGGTTAACTGGATATCATGTTGAAATGGCATGTACCATAGAAGGTTTTACAAGTTTTATGTGTGGAATATTTGTCATATTATTGATACTGTAGTAGATTTCGAACCAGCGCAGGGTTGGCAAAATGCCGGCAAATATGAGTATTGTCCAGGTTTTACAAGTTTTATGTGTGGAATATTTGTCATATTATTGATACTGTAGTAGATTTCGAACCAGCGCAGGGTTGGCAAAATGCCGGCAAATATGAGTATTGTCCACCCGGGGTGGTATTTACCACCCAACCCTGAACCAGCGGCCTCAGTATCTTAATTGGTAGAGCGTCGGCACGGTAAGCCGGAGGTCCAAGGTTAGAATCCTGGTCGAGGCTACACTTTCTGAGACCCAAATCTGCCACACTGGGGTTGTGGACAGGGAAAATACAGGGCTGAGGCATAATGAGACAGGGCTGAGACATAATGGATTCAGTATGTTAAATGAGTCTAGATGAATTTAGAAATATAGAGACTTCTGTAGCCTCTGCCTAGAAGCTGGGTTATCACTCACAAATTCAAAACCTATGTTTTAAAGTATCATGAACTCTTAATTGGTTGAATTGCTTTTAATTTGAATAAAATATAAACTGTCTTTAAAAATTCTAAGTAACCATTATCTGCATCTTCAATCTTGTAAAATATCGACGCAATCATCGCGAAATCTAATAATACCGTTAATTAAACACCTTTCTGCCGATTCCGAATGTCGTATTTCATCAAAATCTTTAGGTATATCATTTAGGTGGTCTTTGATTACTTCGAAGTATTCATTCCCATCGAGTCTTGACAAAATCTCGTTAAATATTCCGGCAGACGATTCTATGGAGGACGCCATATTGGTGGTGAAACGTCAACTGGTACCCGGGTAGGGATTTGGGGAACCAGATTACCTTGGAGATGATTCCCACAAAACAATATTTATAGGCTGAAGAATTTTCGATTTTATCATCAGAATATGTTTTCCAATTTCATATTTTGATCACAATATATTCTGGGCTGTTTAAACTAACGTTTGTTTGGTTAAAATACCATTAATTCCATTTCTTGTACAGATTTTTTCAGTCCCATCTATATAGGCCATACATCTTGTCCCTGGTTTGAATCACACCGCATGCCTTAAGATACATGTACTCTATACCATTCTTCTAAATTACAATAAAACATTTTGTTTGAAAGACATGGTGAGTCCCCCTTGGGAATAGAAACTCGGCAATAGTTGTCAATAGTTGCAGTTTTAAACAATAGTTGTCAAAGTTGCTGGATAGAACCATGGAAGTAGGCCTATTGTCAACAAGGTAGGCCTGTGGGTCATGATAAGGCAGTAAGGGTAGGCCTATCCTTCAATATTTTTTCTTAAATTTATTAAGACAGGCCTACTGGTACACTAACTCAGCAGCAAACATTCAAGATTTAGAGAACCTGTCCCGACTCCTACATTTTAGAAACAGTGCATCTGCATTCTCTTTTCAAACAACTCCCTGGTTTTGTTCATGGTGCTAATACAAATACAAACACTGAAACTGTACTTCCAAGGAATTAATGAACCGCTAAGCAGGCTAACTGCGTCAGCAATTTCCAAGGTCTGGATGTTTGGATTTCAAAATCCTGGCGCCTGTGTTTAATCCCAGGCCCATCTGTGTAACCATATTAAGATCTCGTGGTTTTCGGCCTTGTTATATCCCCTAAATTAGTCAATAATGTTAACCATAGTTTACTATAAGTCCCTTCTTTGAATCCATGTAAGTCCAATTAGATGAAGAAATTTTAAGCAAAATCATGATCAGACTGCTCAAATGTGATCTTTAACTACGCGAATTAGCGACCAGTGTAAAAAAATTTACTTGCAGCTTCTGAGTTTTTCTATTACGGTAGAACAATATCCTATTTGGTGGCCGTTTTCGAGGTGGAATATCCGCCGGCACTGCTTTCGAGTTGGTTAATTGATTACAATTATGAAATAATAAATCGTCGTTGGCGATGCTGTTTTCGAGTTAATCCTCGGTTACAAACTGTGAAAAAATAAATAGTCGTCGGCGCTGTTTTCGAGTTTATCACCGGTTACAAATTGTGAAAAAAATAAATAGGCGTCGGCGATGTTTTTGTAGTTAATCCACGGTTACAAATCGTGAAAAAATAAATAGTCGCCGGCGATGTTTTCTATGAAATTATTAATAGTCGCCGGCGCTGTTTTCGAGTTCATCACCGGTTAAAATAATGAAAAATTTTAATAAATAGCCACGGTGCTGTTTTAAAGCTAATCTCCCGTTACAAATCCAGGTTACTATTATGAAATAATAAATAGACGCTGATGACTTTTTCTATTTGATCCCGGTTACAATTATGAAATATTAAATAGCCGCGAGTGCCATTTTCAAGAACTTAACAATAATAAATAGCAACCGGTGATGCAACGCCAGCAGGCCTGCCAAAATATCCGGAGAATTTGTCTAAATATGTCAATGAAAACCCGACGACGATAACGCTGATGTTGTTTGTTGTTGTTGATTTAATGTCTTGTTGCTACTGTTAAGGCATCGCCACACTCCTCCCAATTCTATTCAACGATAAAATAAAAATCATCAAATCTCAGTAATGACAAAATGCCATTCAATGAAACTTTGCACAAATGAAGGTTACTAATGTATCTTTATTTTGCATACAGAAAGACAACTTAGAAAAGTAAAGAAACAAAGCTAGACCTAAAAATTCCTTGAATTCTATTTACATAAATTCACAAAAACTAGGCGATGCAGAACATAACTTTAAATTCCCTCGTGAGCGCAATGATACTGACAAGAAAATGTTGTGTACTTTGTAAAAAACGTTCAACTATTAAAAGAGAAATCAGTGATTGTCATCAGTTTACGCGACCAGGAAATTGAAGGTCAAACACACTTTTACTAATATCTCGTAAAGTTTACATAAGTAAATCATGAGGACACAATAAATTGTTGTCAGTATCATAATACTCATGTGGGCATTTAAAATGATGTTTTGCGTTCTTTAGTTTTTGTGAATTTATGTAAATAGAAGTTGAGGGAATTTTTAGATCCTGCTATTTTTCTTTACTTTTCTAATATGTCTTACCATCTGTAAAATAAAGATACATTAATAACATACACTTGAGCAAAGTGTCATTTAACAGCATTTTGCCGTTATTGAGATTTTGATAATTTTCTTTTTATCGACGAATAGAATTGGGAGGAGTGTGGAAGGCCCTTAACTTTGACTGTGACTAAAAAAAATAATAATGCTGTTGTTGTTGTTTTAATTTTTATTATGCTGTTAACTATGATTGTGATTAAACAAAAATGATGATGATTGAGATAATGATGATGATGATGATGACAATGACGACGACGACGACGACGACGAAGAAGAAGAAGAAGATGATGATATTTTTCTCATAATCTTTATAATTGTATTCTTCAAAGAATTGTTTAAATGTATTTTGCCGATTTTGGTTAAAAAAAAACTTGTTTAATCAAGACTTTTAAATCGTTTTTTATTTCATTTTAAACTTTCTGTTAAACCTGTACGCCTGTTTTGACAATATTAGAATGAACATGCAATAAAAATAGATGAAGGCAGGTGTAACATCGAGGCCCTTGTTTAGATTATGACACGTGGTTATTGTATAGTTGTGCCAGAGGCAATGTGGCAGCATGTCACTGACCAAGTCCTCGTTATCTCGTAATAAACAGGAAATGTGCGACTAAGCTATTAAGTACAATGCATAACTTTGAATTAGGTTAACTTAATCCTTTTTTTGCAATTTATAGAAATCCGGAGATTTTGAGTGAAATCCGGAGATCCGGAGAAGTAACTTAAAATCCGGAGATTTCGGACAAAGTCCGGAGATTTGGCAGGCCTGCGCCAGATTTTTCATTGGGCGGGATTCAGAATATATAAAGAGGGGCGTATCCCGGAGTGATCTAAACGACGCCTCATGATAAATCCTGCAAACTATCACCCACCGCTATCTGTTCAATTTCAACACAAATGTTCATCATACAACATTAAAACTGTTTGCTCTCAAAATCCACAAAAGCATATCATCTGTCTGATGAGACATAAATTAAATATTACCTCATTGCATCACCCAATCCAATTATTTAGAATGTTTACTTCGTAACTTCTGCAATTCATAGTTTTAAAGTGCCCAGAAAGTCATTATGAGGCTACATGATCATTTCCATCTATCTGGCCAAAAACCCCACGGAAAAATAATTTCCAAATTTCTGGCCAAAATCCAGTTGAAAACATGATAATTTCCAACTTTCTGACCAAAATCTCCATGAACATTAAATATTGCGTCTGTTTTAGCAATTCCACTGAACCCTCTCTGGATCTGCCCATGTAATAAATTGACAGAGCACTACCTCCAAACAAAATAAATGGTCATTAATTTCTAAGCGATCATCAGATCATCAACAAAGCATCAAAAAATGTTTATGATCTGTTTTTAAACCAGGACACAGACATTATTTATCAAGAGGTTCTTTGGTATATCTCTCAAATTAAATTTTATAATAACTCATAAGGTAAATATTTGAAGTAAGTTGACGAGTATGCCAACTATGTATGCTTAAATTTTTAAACTTAAAAAAACTATTGTTCTTTTGTAAATTATGTTTTCTTGTTCTTCAAAAGTGCTAAACTTGTGATGTTTGATATCCTTTGCATTCCAGGGAATTAGCCATATTGGTAAATTTTATTTTTATAAAACACTTAATATTTGAAGTTTATAAACAAGTACCGGATCATGTATGTAACAAAAACTTGATTCTTTACTCTATGGATACAGTGTAAATACTATGCAGGACCATTGTAGAATAAGATCCAGGCCAACCTGCACAACTGCAGTCTGAGCATTCAATTTATATATTGTAATCATTAAATTATATCTTGAACAGATCAGATCCCGATCAGATTGTATTTACACGTGCATGCTGATATAGATCTACACTGGTCAAGATAGGGACAAGATAGGAATCCAGGGACAAAATTAATTTCCAGGGACAAGATTTATTTCCGAAAACAATGCAAAATGGTCTCCACCTGCATGGCTTGTGTGCATTCTGAACTTCCTTTTCTAGATCTAAATCACACAGAATTTTATCTTAAAATCGAAAGATGCAAAACCACAATAAAAATAGTTAACTTGTTATACATTTTTAATTTTTTTCTATGATTCATATTTACACAGTATAATAAAAATGTGAATTCTTAACTTCAAAGACAAATAACATTTATTACTTCAATTACATAGCGAAACTTAAACCAATTTTGGGTAACACAATTTAAAACAAAATCATTAAACAGCTATTTATTTAATGATATTGCAACTAAATACCATAATATCTTAACAGTAGGTAAAAAAATACTGTAAATGCTTTGGACAAAAGTTTATAAGATGAATGATTAACATGCAATTTCACTCATTAAGTAACAAACATATCCAGATGCATTTTAACGTCCAATGAAGTTTCAATTATTGGTTTAAAAAAATGGACTAAATAATTTCCTTTTCATCCTTATTGGTACAATCTTTTTTTTCCACAGAATGAAGGCTTTGTGTCAACAGCCACTTGCAAAATTGTGCAAAACATAAATAACATCTCTCTTTTATGCTTAATCTTAATCAAAACCGAAATTTTCAAGTATTTTCAAGAGATAAGCCCAATTTTGACTTGTTGTTTTGCTATAATTCATCAAGTCCTTCTTATTAAGCCTTCAAAATAGATTTATTGCTATATGATTGCAGTTTGTTTAGCAATTGATTTGGAATGTTCCCTTTACATAAACAGGATTAAAAACACTTTTGGATATACCTGTTACCCTCAGCTTGGATGTAGATTATCACTTGTATACCTTTTATTTTTACAAATATTGTAAAAAAAATTCTGTTTAAGTATGAAGCAGATTCGAATTTGTTTGACCAGTGGAGTACCTGTTTCAAAATTAATCACAACAAAAAAATAATGAAAAATGAATGTCAAGTACTTTAATTTTGGAACAAGAATCCTCTTGGGTCACTAAACTAAAAATCAACATATACACAAATTGACATGGCATGGTTGAAATGACCGCTTTGTGTACTAATTAAAACACAAAACGCAAGCACACACCCATTTACGCAGCACATATATTTCTCCTCTCACAGACATATCACATGTGACCTGAGACTAAGCAAAATAATTTCAGATCAATTGACTCTCCACGCCCCAAGTTTTGCAGTAACTTCAGCAATTTCCTAGCACAAAAATAACTAAAACATTGTAAGAATTCCATGTTTTTTGACATCATCACTAAATGAACACTTAATTCTTGTCATAAATACTTAATGAACTGTTTAAAAACAACAACTTGTGTTATTTTACTGAATTACTTTAATCATTGAAAATTATCAACAAGGGTAAATCTTTTTTTTTTATATTTTTCCACTACTGGTGTAAAATATGGTTTACATTCAATAATTATTTTTTGTTAAAACTGAACAATTTTTGATGTTTCTCCTCCAAAAAAACAATTTCCTTGAGTAGAGACTATCCACTGTATATACAATGATAAAATGATAAATGTCAAAATGGTGTTATGCCTTCGCAGTTTTGTTTTGCACAGGTAAATATAGCTTGAATTCTGCTGGTAATTCGTCTTCTGAATATAATCTATCTGAGAAATACACACGTCGGATTCGGCAGTTTGCATGGATCTGAAAACAGACAATTATCATAGTTAATACAACTGCATTTTACGGTAAGTGATAACAACAATTATAAGAACAGAAATAATTGCACAAATGTATTAAATGTAAAGATTTCAAAACAGCAACCCAAAAAATTTGTTAAAGAATTATACCATTTTCTACCAAAGTATAAATTATTTTCTAAAACCATTAACTATAGCAAAAATTATCTTTTCCTTCATAAAACATTATTTGACATTCAAAGATTTTACTTTAGTTTACCCTTTGAGCCACATTCCACTATTATCCTTTACCGTGTCACATCATGATACACCATACTATACAAGTTAACTCCTTTAACATTGCCACAAAAAATTTTAACATCTGCTGCTGCAAGTTTTAATATCCATGTGTGAATAATATATACCTGTACACGGAGTGTTTCAATGTAGTTTGTTCCATAGGCTCTTCTAGTAAAGTCTGACAAGTTGAACTGAATCTGATTCCAGCCATCATCCAATCTCATTGGCATAGTACAGATAAATGGCTTAACTCTCGTTGTACTCTGGTAGTTGCTAGCTCGGAACCGTCTTCTAACATTCTTATCATCTAGTACCTATAGAGAACAGAGACTTTTAGAACCACAAAAAATTGCTTGAATTATCTGGGTTGGGCCAATAAATATTACAGTTGATATATTGAATCAAACTGTCAGTTTCAAAGTAAAAAGCCTTCATCTACTGTCCTGAAATATGTTTCAAGTTCACACTTAATCTGAATGATTTTTCAAATATATGCATATAGAATGTATCCTTTTAAAGAACAACTTTGCCAAAACAATAATGTAGGTAAACAAATTGTCACAAAACAACTCAAAGCAGTCATTGCTGTCAACCAAAGAGAGAAATCTTTATGATTAATATATATAATATTTGCTAAAAGCTTAATAGTGTAAGATAAATCTCATTTTTACCTGGACTTCAAATGTGAAGTATTTCTTTAAGTTCTTGATGATCATCACCAAGAATGGCAGTTTGATACCGAGTGTTTTCTTTGGATCTGCTGGACATGTGATATATGTGGTACTGAAAACAGACATAAACCATCAAGATACAGAAGTTGCCACAGAGTAAATTGATGACATATATTATATTACTTGTATCAATAAATTTATTGTTTTTAGATTTTAAAGGATCAGATAAGTTGGTGCTGGTTCATAAATGCCATTAAATCAATGCTTATAAATAACCTGGCAAACACATAATAATATGTCATGGTTGATAACTTTAAAATCCAAGTTCAGCAAAAAATATATCATAACATATTCATCCTTATTTGATACTTGTGAGCTTCTTTATTTAAAAGAACATTTAATCAACAATAGTAATTCTGAAATATCTTACCTGACATTTGTTCCAACAATTTCTAAAACTAGTGACTGGATGTCATTGTCTGTGATACGTTTTATGTGACCATTTCGGACCTGAAGATAAACAAACGATTTTTAAGTACAATTTTTTTTAATGTTAGTTAATTTCTATTACCATAATAATTTGCACTATGTTAAGTCAGTATACATTGCTGGGCTTTAACAGTTCAGTTGTCAACCCCACCCCAACACCCTACACCTGCAATAAACTTCACTTTGTTTGTGACATAGTAACTGAGTAGATCTGTTACCATGGAAACTTAATTACTTAAATAGCATAGTTTCGAAGAACTCGTGCATTTAAAGTTACAACTCTGCGAAAAACTTAACAATAAACTAATGATCTGTCGAAATTGTCAACATATATGCACATTACAACAGTTACATGTATATGAATATAAGTACCAAAGTAAAAAGTCTTTTATTTTGTTGTTGTTTTTAAACACAGACAATACTTATTTGCATAATTTCTGGTGTTTTAATGCTGAATGATACATGTAATTGTACCCTAGCAACCAAAGATGCAGCCAGTTGCTTCAATGAATTTCTGCTTTCTACTCATCTATTATTTAGGTAACTATCGTTTGAAATCAATTTTATGGTTTAATGATATGTTTTTAAGGAATCATTATTCATTCATGCCTCACTTCACGTTCCCCAGTTAATCAACATGCCATGGCAATTAACATACGGTATCAATGATAAACTGAATAACTTGCATCGAACTGGGTCAAAAATTACTAGTTTACATGCAACAGGATTTATATTAATTTATTACAGAACTGCTACCATGTTAGTATCAGTTAACATTGATTCCTGGACAAATCGCATGATGCAAAACAAACCAATACACAAAGAAGAGTCACTTCCGCTTTTGACACCCTGTATAAAACGCATGATTTTTACTAACTTAATAATGTCGGAACAAAATGACATTAACATCTTCCTAAAGTTCAATAATTAATTGACAAAATGGCTAAATGTGGCTTTAAACTACTCTTTAATTACACGGTAACACTTAAGGATGCAATGACACATGCATCTTTCCGGTTGCCAGCCATATCACTATGGCGATCGGTGAAGCTACACGAACAAGATAATGTTAAATTTCATACCTTTTTATCCCATATTTGTAAAGGTTTGCTTCCAATACTGTATAGTATTGACAAGAACCCACTCTGGAATGTGTTTTTAAACATTTTATAATTTACAAGTCTCTATTAACACATACAAAAAAATAATTCTTAAGAGCTTTTAACACACGTCTTGCCCCTGTTGATTCAAGTCGTCAAGTGAATGCACTGTCCTACTCTGGGTTGTCAAGGGGAAGTTAATCGTTCCGCGCAACAACACAAGTTGCTACGAGTGATATACGAACTATATTGGAAATAATTAATGTTTCTAAAATATTTTAAAGAAAAAAGTTCCAATTTAACATTTTGGGGGATTTTTAACATTTTTAAAATTGATATAATTTTATTTTATATTTTAAGACACGAAAACGCCTTACTACTTTTCTCGGATTTACTTCCGGTAAAGGTTAACTGCCTACGCTTCACAGAGTTATCGTTCTTTGATAAACAAAGCATGTTTGTACTTTCGGTTTATTATGTCATAGTGTATTGCCTTCCAGCACAACACACAATAAGTTAACGACCAAAACACGAGAAGATTAATTCAATTAGGGTTCAGTCTCTGAAGATTCTTTCTCTCTTCCATAAACCTTTAGTTAATATATTTTCTTAGTGCAAATAATAAAAAAACAACATAAGAGTAGATCTAGCGTATTATGATTGACATTAAAGGACAGTAAATAAAATAATGGATCTACGCATGCAAGTCGTTTCGATTTCAAATTACCACTAAAGAATTTAAAATAGACAAAGGGTAATTGTCAGAACAATAAATCTTGAAATATCACTGTGTACAATCCCAAGTAACAAAAAAAAAAACGGCCAAAAACGGACAAACCACGTTCTTTCATTTCAGTGTTGTGTGCTATTTAAGTTTCACTTTCAGCATCATCAGCATCCTTTAATAACTTTAATAATTAATAGTGTATGACAAGCAGTTTGCGCAATTGATCCGAGAACCCTAATTCCCGACTGAAAATTATGAACGACGGTCACCATCCGAAAACCAGTTCTCGATGAAAATCCTGGTTCTAGCCCAAGAAAAATTGTTTTCAGCAAAAAGTTTTAAACAAATGCACAAAAATGCCGAAAACTCGGATTCTCGGTCGGGAACCACAGCCGAGAATTATGGTTATCAGTAGGAAACTACAGTTTGCGACGAGAACCATTTAGGTTTCTGCCGAATCCTAAGAGAGCTTTATTAGTTTTTATAATATGTTTAAAAGCAGGGACATCTTATTCGTAAAAGTGCCAATAGAGAGCCTCAATAATGTATTTTCACATATTATTGTGTAATAATGTTTTTGTTAATAAATAACTATATTTAAGATATTGGTACTGAAAATAAGTGAAAACGGCGAATTTTACCATTCTTGGATTTCCAGAGATTATTCGAAATTATGTCATACGGAATAAAAATCTTTCATTAGAAATAAAAAAAAATAACGCTGATAATGTTAAGTTTATTAATTATAATACTAATCTCAGCCCATATTGAAAGATGCTTTTGAAAGGGAATGTAAATAGTACTATAATGTAATTAATTACGAAAGTTTTATAACTCTGCCTGAACTTCATTTTGACCCTTCTGTAAGCTGACCATGATTAATGCAGCGGACTATAAATTATATTGTTCCGCAAACAAATAATTCAGGAAATAAAATTGAAAATTGTTCAGATAACGTTAAACAATGCAATTATTGTGTCAAAAACTTTCTTGTTATATTTTATAAACAATATTAAATAAAAGTTTGTTTTAAATCACCCTAAGTAACTTTCAAATAATGTAAAAGCAAACAAACTATCACATAAAAACCTAAATAAATACGTAACAAATCCTTATGCTCATCATGTGCTAAACGGTTTCATTTTTTTATCTGCATAATTATAAAAATATGATCTGTTTGTGAAATATTTACTGAAATATATAAATAATGGAAATTATATGCCGAATGATTACAAAATGGGATTACTTGTCACATGGGGCCTGAAACGGACATGTTTTTCTTACCGAGACGAGAACTAGCGTTCTCTGAATAATTGTGCAAACCATAATACTAGCAGTTACACTTTGTCATCATCATCGTCATCGTCGTCGTTGATCGGTACCTTTATTGAAAACTTCGCTATGCCATGTATTTCTTCGAAGAACAGTCATTCAGCATGAGAAAATACTTGCTTAAATCAACAAAGCAATGGCAATCAATGTGAGTTCTGAAAAAAAACTACTGGTCAAAGTTTAATATTTTCCTTCCGGATAGCACACCGTTCATCCCGATAAGGTGAATGCCGTGGGTAAGCCGACGGCAGTTGCTTGTGTACATGAACGTTTTTCGGCGAAACTGAGTATTTGCCTGATTTTTACATTTTCCCGCAATATCTTAGCAGACAAAAATATACATATTACTTCCCTGTTTGTTAAGGACTCTACTGACGAAATCTCGACGCACACAGGATATTATTTAAAAAGAAATTGCAGAAAACGTGTGCAATTTTGCGACAAAATATGTCACTTGACGAATCGCCCGCAAATATCTTTTTTTATTACCAAATCTGAAATATTTGAAATATTCCATGATAAAGTTCAATTATTTCCCTGTAATTATTTGAAACCACAGCTTCCAATTCGCTTTCTCTAGAAAGATATTTCCTTTTAAACTTGGTACGTTGTGGAGATTTTGTAAAAATCAGGCCAATACTCAGTTTCGCCGAAAAACGTTCATGTACACAAGCAATTGCCGTCGGCTTACCCACGGCATTCACCTTATCGGGTTGAACGGTGTGGATAGTGAACCTGAAAACCACTGATCTGTTTTAAGGGTTGGGGGTGGGCGGGGATTTGATGTGCTACGGGTGACCGAAAAAGACACCATAAGAATGTTATATTATAATCCTGGAAGTCAACAGAGCTTCATAGCTTTTAATGTCGGCGAAGACGGTCGACGGTTCCCAGTTTCCCAACGATTTCCAGCTTAAAATGACTGCACATATTATTATTGTTAAAAAATACACCTTTAGACAGTTCAAACCAGTAAACGTTACTTGTACAAGAAAATGGTTTATAAATATATGGAAGTTGGGACTAAATTTCTCATCACGAAACACCAAGTCATTGTAATTGTCAACTCCCAACTACATATGTACTGAAACTGAGTGCAAATTTTCGGGGGTGGGGGCGGGTATGGGAGATGGGAGGGGGCGTGAAAGAAGTGAGGCTCTGTTTGTATGGTAAATATGCTTCTCTTTCGTTTGGGGAAGTAAAAAGATGAACAAGATAATCTCTGCCACCGACGAGAACCCTTTTCCAGGAGTATTTTTCAGCATAAACATGATTGAAATTGAAGCTGAGTCCACGTATCATGTAAGTATTTGACTGCATAACAGTGCCCAAGATCATAAAACTAAATCTGGAGATCAGTCTCAAATCTCAAGGATCTGATTGGCTGAAATGGCGACCAGTCGCCATTTCAGCCAGTCAGATCCTTGAGATTTGAGACTGATCTCAAAACTTAGTTTTATGATCTTGGGCACTGTTATGATAAAATCAGAGCGGGGCTTTCTTATTTCCTAATGGACGGTTCATTCACTGACAAACACGCAAAAAAAGTGTAGTTTTTTTTTAAATTTATTTTGTGATCATGGTCTGTCGTGTTTGAATTTATGTATTAATGTACGCAAATTTGGGGCGGGCTCGGGGAGAGATTTAACGCTATTTCATCATTAATGATCAAGGGAAAACAACGATGGCGGGTCGATATTATTTCGTGTATTATTTGAGTGGGGTGCCAAAAGCATAAAAAACGGATGTACTAAAAGTGGTGGGGCGGACGCGCACGCGTCTTCTCCAAAAGTTAATGAACATCTATACCAATATGTTTTTAGAGAAATGAAAGTTTTAGTATCTCCTTAAGGCCACCCATTGCGACGGTCAGTGCGTTATATTAAAACCGATCAGAATTCGGAGATCTGAGACAGGTCTCAAGTTTAGCTTTATAACATCTGGATCTAGCCAATTCCAGCTAACTCTTAACATTCATGTTTAGAAATTGCTAGCGTTCTCATATCTGAAAACGACCATTTATTGTTGATATTTTTTAAAATTAATTTCAATCGTTTTTAAGAATCTTACCTGGCCTGTTAAAAAAGTCGATAATAATAATAATAATAATTATTATTATTTATTTACTTACTTCAATCATCATCGCCTGAGTAAGCACATTGAATTCCCTCCCTTGACGAACTAAGTTAGCAAACTGAATTACCTCCCTTGAAAAACGAACAGTCAAAGACTTCCCAAGTTCTCAGAGATGACCATGCAGTTCTGTGACGTCTGATTAGGATCTTGACTGTTCGCTTATAGATTCATTAAGTTACGTCTTACCAAGAAAAAACATTATAGATCCAGATACCACTGTGCCAGCTGATCTGGATCTACACTAGCCAAACACACATTAAAACCATGTATATGGAGTGAAGGATTAAGTATAATCACATACTATATTTTAGTAAAATAACAACAAATCAGTGCGTTCACATACAGTTTTATTTTAAATAAATATATCAGGTAAATTGTGTGATAAAATAGCACATAATTTCTTGTGTAAATCCACTGCAGTAAAATATATATCACTTATATCAAAACTTAATGAGAGATTCTTTGTGAAGAGATGCTCAGAGGATCCGTGTTACAATAAAATGAAGAACTTCTTAAGTTATTTTATCAATATCTGAGTGCCTAAATTTTAACTGATATTTAAAATGATTTAAATCTAGTTTAAGACCAAATCTTCTTGAATTTGGATTAAGTGGGGGTGTTTCATTTCGTATGCCTTTCCTTAACAGAGTAAAAGGTTAATACAGTAATTCAGTCCAATAAGCAGGATTTGTCTCAAGTGGTTGACAGACAAAACAAGTGTGCAGCAAGAAAGTGTTCCCTCAACCAAATGAGCAAATCCAGCTAGCTTGCTGGATTGAAAAAATGGGTCCAAGATTTAAAAAAAATCTGAGTTTGTAGACCTGTTCCCTCAGCCAAATGAGCAAATCTAGCTAGCTTGCTGGATTGAAAAAAATGTGTCCAAGATAAAAAAAATCTGAGTTTGGAGACCAGTCTCAGAAAATTATTTAAGACAATCAGATGCTTGAGATTTGAGACTGGTCTACACTTTTATTTTATGATCCTGGGTCCTGTATTAACATAGAACTCCATGAATATGCATTTTGTTTTATTTCCATCAAGGTAAGAAAATCCTTACAAATATGGTTCAATGCATTGTTAAGTTATTGCTTGTATAAAAAAATTTTTTATATGACACATGAGACTTTCCGCTTATTAGGTCAAGATCACTCTGCACAGGGCAGATCACATCAGATGTGTAACTGTTGAGTTATTGAGTTTAAATATATAAATACAAGCTGCAGTTTTATAAGGTATATAATTAAACCTTTTGTTGCTGCCTTCCAATCATTTTATCCAGTTTTATCCCCAAAACAGTTCACCAATATTCAAAAATTGTTACAAACTGTTCTGTTGTTGTATAAAAATAATTTAGTGTTTCGAAATAAAAACATGAATTTATTAAGGTACAAAAATATCAAACTATGCAGAGGTGATTTCTCCTTATAATGCCAGTATCAACTGCTATCGCTAACTGGTTACATCCATATACCATGCAAGACATCCTATGGGACAAATTAATGGGTTTGAATGAAGACGCCAAACGTCATTATGCAAAAACTTATATTTTTACTTTTACCGTCTAATGGCAAAAAAAAATCCAGATAAGTCTGCACATCCAAGCAATCAGATCCAGATCTAAACTGTTCAATTCTTTGTCTGAAATAACCTAACAACTCTAAAAGTAAAGTAAGTAGATCTTGATCTGACTGCATGAAAGTGCAGGTGGATCTGGATCTACTCTGGTTGCTAATGGGATTAGGCATATCTGTGGAGTAAGGGGGTAATCACACTTTATAATTGCAGTAAGTTAACCCTTTACTCCATAGACACCTTTATTGCTTGGACAGATAGTGTAGATCCAGATCAGCTGGCACACTTGTGGCATCTGATCAGGTTCTACCATATTTACTTTTAGATCCATTAGGTTATTTGTGACCATGATGCTAGCAGTGGAGATCTGGATCTACTAACATGGTTGCACCCACGTTTAAATGGAGTATATATGCAGTGAAGGGTTAACTTGCACATGGTGGAAGGGGAGATAACTGCATTTGAAGTTAGCAAACTAACATGTAAGAATGTATGAACATAAATGATATACAATGCATTCACCTAATAAATCTAAATGTGAATACCAATAAATCAAAACAATACATGGCAAGGAGTGACTAAACATATAAATGCTGCATTTAATACTATAATTTTTCTGATTACAATCACATAAAAAACAACAATTCCATCCCAATACAGACAGGTTTTAAATTGCACACATATTATAATGTTAATATTTCTCCTTCATTCGATAAATCAAACTATGTACAAATACAACATAATTTAAACTGCTTAATATACACTCTTCAAATACACAATTTACAACACTTCATTTTATGTATCCTTTTACAACCTCACCTGAGTGCAAAAACGATATAAGGTGACAATATGCACAACATTGTATCTCGAAATGCTGCCTGATAGAACAGTTTTTGGGCTGTAACATGGTCCTGAAACAGTCCCGGAATTATTCATGAAATAAAACCAGTATTTCACAGAAACAACAAACACACAATTTCTTGTGGTTCAGCAACATAAAAACATATTTTCTGTGTGTTTAAGCATTTCATGCTTTTGATACCTTGTAATGGTGAATGTGCTTGAGAACTCAAATATCAAATGCTCACATTATATAATCACATATAAATTAGCATAAGTAATAGCATTGTGATGATACTGTGAATTTTATAAATAGAAATGATGTGAAAAGGTGAAAATATAATACAATTACAGTCTATACATATCACAGGGTAATAATTGATGGACGCCTTGCCCACACCAGTGGCAGACATCAATTTGAGGGGTGATAAATGTAAACATTGCTGGGTGGACAAAATGAGCATTGATGAAAGATAACACTTATGAGAGAAAAAGGCACAAGATCATAACACTAAGATTGCAGACCAGTCTAAAATCTCAAGCATCTGATAGGCTGAACTGGTGACTAGTTGCCATTTCAACCAATCAAATGCTTAAGATTTGAGACTGGTCTCCAGATTAAGTTTTATGATTTTGGACAAAGAAGAACTGACCTTGTCAGAACTTCAAAATCATCATTTCAAGGTCAGAAATAAAAATGAACTCCATTAGTCTATTACTCTAAACAAAGCGAATTGGAAGCTGTGGTTTCAAATAATTACAGGGAAATAATTGAACTTTATCATGGAATATTTAAAATATTTCAGATTTGGTAATAAAAAAGGATATTTGCGACCGATTCGTCAAATGACATATTTTGTCGCAAAATATGAGATAATAATGAGATTTTTTGTTTTCATCTGGAGAACAAATGCATATGCTAACTTAAGAGAAAGTATCATTTTATCCAGATTTTTCTATAACATAAATGTTGCTTATTTTAACTAAATCTTAGTTCCTAACAGGATGCAAACTGCCCCATTCTGACTCATTAGTTTGAACTTTTGTACTCAACTCTTTATTCCATAGATATCTTATATTCCATGAGCAAACAGTGTAGAATTAGGTCAACTTGAACACCAGTCACACATGGAATATCAGCAAAATCCTTAGGGTAAAGGATTAACAGTGATTGTAAAACAAGGTCTTCATCTTACATTAGTTTCACTTGGTGGTCACTTTCTGGGTAAACCATTTACTACAAGGGATATGTCTGTTATCTCATGTATGAACAATGTATATCCAGATCAGCAAGCACGTTAGTTCTGTCTGATCAAAATCTACACTCTGTCACTGTTTGCTTTTGATTCATTAGTTTTTTATTCAGTTCACTGGTTATTTATGACCAAGAAGTGAACAGTGTAGATCCTGATCTGACTGCATGGATGTGCAGGCTTATTAGGGTCTACACTGGTCACACATGAGATATAAGCTGTATTCATTGACTAGCCATATATAAGGAAAAAAGGGTTAAACCAGCTGTGTGTAGATAGAACAAATGGCATAACAATCTCATCCCTGGTGGGATTCGAACCTTCAATCTAAGCAGTCTGTGCCAGAGGTTATAAAACTGAGCATGTAAACCAGTCTCAAATATCAAGCATCTGATTTGCTGAAATGGTGACTGGGCGCCATTTCAGCCAATCAGATGCTTGAGATTTGAGACTGGTTTCCATGCTCAGTTTTATAACCTTCAGCCCTGATGCTCTACTCCTAGACCACAATTCCTCCAATATGCTCTATTACTCCTATTGATCACTATCATAAAGTACAGCAGAAGCGTTATTATCTCCCTTGAAGGCATGCCCACTGGTTCCCAGCATGGACTTCTTCAGCTGATTGTAGCTCCAGTTCAATTGTTCTACTTCATGCTGATGTCTCTTCCGAGTCTCGTCCAGTTCTTTCAGCAGATGGTCATTAGTCTGCACCAAGGATCTAAGAAAAAAAACAACATTTGAGTCATGTCCGAAAAAGGAAAATATCAGTTTTCAGTTGTAGTTAATTTTGGAACGAACTTACATTTTATAATCATTCTCTAGTTTTGCTACAAATTTTGACTACAATACTGTTGTATAATTTTTATTCGCATGAATGTTTTAGCGCAGCCAATAGTAATATCCTCATATGATAATCTATTTATGGTTTTGTTTCATGTGGACTTGATTTCACACATTCTCTCTAGTGAAAAATATGCCCAAAGTAAACCTGAGTGAAAAATTATGATACCAAAGTATTTTTTTTTACAGAGAAACCATAATTAATCAATGTCTTGCTCCATTATAAGACATCATTTTAAGAATAAATCTTACTTCCAAAAAGATTTTAAGAACATAAGTTTGTATGGTGTTATTTATGTTTTCTAAGACCATTCTTAAAAATATGATCCTTAAGTCATTCAACTAACTAAAACTGTTAAGGAAGCAGTTGAGACCACAATCAGTGAGTGGTATGCACATTTCTGGTCCTAAACTGCTAGCAGTAGTCAGTAGTGCTAGACTGCTAGCAGTTGTCAGTGTACACCATTGCAGAAGATTCATGTCATAATTTTATTTAAAATTTGACCTAACAGGTCGCTAGATCTTTTAACTGAGATTGAAGACCAGTCTCCAATCTCAAGCATATGACAGGCTTTAATGGAGACATGTTATCAAGTTACAGCCCAAAACATGTACAACAATGTGGTGGGTAGAAGTAACTTCGCAATGCTACCAAATGTCGTAATGCCGAGTACATTAACCAGAACTGAATGGCAGAACTATGCATTGTAGCACATACTTGTGGCTTTCCTGGAGCATTCCTGAGATCTCTTGTAGCTGTTTGAGCTGTTTAAGCTGGATGTTTTGTTTTTCTATCTCCTTTCTCAACTGTTCATTTTGCTGCTGTATTCCATCTGCAAACATCAAGAAACTTTTTACAAAAGCTCTATAAGCATGAAAGCATTGCTATGTATCAATGTTTGTCCTAAGTTACAGAACTGTTGAGATGCCCATTATTAGAAATGCAAAAAGATGATTTAAGGTGCAGAAAAAAAAACACATGGTCTGATCAGGATCTATGCTGTCCACTTTTAGACTAATTAGGTTATTTCTTACCAAGAAAATTGAAGAAATGAACAGTGTACATCCAGATCAGACTGATGCATCGATCAGAGACTACTGTGGTGGCCCATATGTATAAGACAATGAACTGAATAGTGAGTTGGGCAGACTCTGATCAGACTCTGCAGTTGAGCTGCCTAATGTGGTCATACTTTGAAGGTTAAAGGCTAAATCAAACTAGGTATAGGTTTCTTGCATGAATTTCAAGATTTAATATAATACATGTAATACAATTAAAATAATAAGCCACTGGTCTCAATCCTGAAATGACTAAGAATTATTAACATATAAAACTTGAAAAAAATTATTTCACAATGGAAAACAAAGTCGTTTAAATTGTAACAGATCTTACCAAGCTGTGTTTGATTGATACTTGGTGAAGAGTACGACTCTTGCTGTTGTAACTTCTGTTGTAACCTCTTGTTTTCATTGGCGTATGACTGGACCTTGTCTTTGAGCATTTCCTAAATAAAAGAATAAGAGTAATTGATTAAATTAAAACACATACATGTAATAAAATTATTAGTGGTAAATATAACAATTAATTAAATATAGAAACCCCTAAGGAGTAAGTGATAAAATGAAACCACTTAATACTAGGGTTGTCACGATATGCCTGAAGTGTACCACGGGTATACTGCTTTACGGTAGCACTGTATTGCGATACATACCACAAGATGTTGCTTTATAAAAAAAAAGTATGACTGCATATTCATTCTGATTTCATACCTTTTAATTCAACTTCTAACTCTTCCATTATGTGAACACACAACAAGTTATATAGTTATCAATCTGATTAAAATCATCTCCTGAAAACCGCTACGCTATCAGGATCTGACGACGAGTAACTTAAACGTGCTTTTATTACTAACCCATTGAACCAATCAGATTGTCGCCTACAAAATCGCAAAAGTGAAAGTAAACTTAGTATTTTAAACCATGGTAAAGTGTTTACAGCCTGCTTAAGACGTATTTAACTGAAGATATATGTGTTTATGTAGTATTGCATTAATTGTAATGTAATGACATCTTCAGATCATTTTGCGAACGTTATAGATCATGCTTCCTGTGTTGACAATTTCTAAAAATAGTATCAGGGAAAACCGCTATAGCTTATGTACGGTGTCTGAGGGCCGTCATCAGATCTAACAGTTTGTTATATCTGACTTTAGTGAGATTGTATAGTTATTAATATCAATGATATTTTTGACTAGTTGTATCACATGTATACTGGATTTTACTCTAGCCCAACTAGAATGATGACGTTCTTGATGTGTTTTCAAGATTGTTGTTCTACCACTATTTTTGTTTACAGTTAAATTGCACAGAATCTAGACAAATTTGAGTCCAAAATGATTTGGGTACAGTTTTACACTATTTTGGACTGCAGAATAAAGACTACCTCATTAATATTACCTCTCATTCTTAGACCTAAAGGTGGTCTAAATAGTGAGGTTTCATTTGAAGATTTTAAAGCTCAAACTCAGACATTAATAGCTAATAATTAGGGATTGGACCGAATACCAAAATCACTATTCGAATATTCGTCAGACATATTCGAATATATTCGAACATTCGAATTTATTCGACTTTTTCCGAGTACATCTCCAAAATTTCATACTATCCGAATTATGTTACATTTGAAAATTATATTATCAAATCAGTGTTTGCTGGTTATTCATTTCTGTTAATTTTTTGTGTATGTACGAATTGAGAAAGTTAGTTTAAACCAGTTTTGTTTGTTGTTATTTACGGATTTCATACTACACTGAATAATTGACTTAGACCCTGACAGTCCGAATTGCAATCTATTTATAGAACAGCACAAATGCTTAAGAAGGCTCTAGCGACATAGCATCTGTTTGTGATGGTTTGAAAAATTAATGGCGATTGTTAACAATGTAAATGATATGGATGTTAACAATGTAAATGATATCGAAGGAAGGACTGTTAAAAAAGGTATTTATTTGCTCAGACCGAAAACCACATTAAACAGACATTAAAACACTTGTTTGAATATTTCAATAAACTGTCAGCATGCCAATTAGCGTCGTGGGTGACAATATACAGGCAATAATCCGTGGCATGAGTAAGCAATTAGTTCAATAATTAGGGATGATATAACACCACCTGTGTGACACTTTGTTTGTATTGCCACAATTTTATACCTATGTCATCTTGAATTGGTATGGATGCGATAATGAGGCAGACAATTAGACATTTATTCACGGCTCAACCTTGAGAACAATAAATCAAATAATGTTCATGTAATATTTTTGAAAGAATGTAAAACCTACTTTTAATAGGCCTTTTAAGACACATTTTATTATGTACAACTCAGGTAATTTTAATGCAAAAGTATTTTGAAAGAGATAATACATGCATATATTTTAAAGAAAAATCTCAAATATTCGAATACCAAAATCTTATTCGAATATTCGTCGTCAAATCGAATATTCAAATGTTCGAATATTCGATCCCATCCCTACTAATAATTTTAACTATGTTAATTTGTCACACTTTTTAATACACAAAGTTTTCACAGTATACTTTGGACATTTTACAATAAAATATACAAGAAACTCACCACATCGGTAAAAGCTTTCTGTAAGGAGGCCTTCAGATGTGCTTCCGAAGCCATATTGTCCTCCAGGCTGGACTTGGTCAGCTCATCATTGCGTCGGAGTCTCTGGTTTTCTCTACGTAATTCAGTCATTTCATCTTTCAGTTGTTGTTGTTCAAGCCGATGTGAATCATCAACGCTGGTTCGCAGGTAATCATCTATTGCTCCATAGGCTAACCCTGCGAGGGAAAAAAGGCAGTCTAGTTTAGTGCTATATTTATCACTACTTTGTGCTCCATTGGTTAACCTGGCAGAGAAAAATCTCTACCTGATCAAAAGTCATAATTGTTCCCTCTTAAAATGCATTAGATTTTAATTGCTTTAGAAATCTTTCAACAGCAAAATCACTGAATTCAATTTTTCAAATCTGACAAAGGATGTAAAATAATAATATAGTAGTTTCCAACATAGTGGTGCATAACAGAATTCAAATTCCCAGGGTAGTTGTTTCACTTTTTCCAAAATCAGGAGGCAAAAATAGTTCATTATACATCTATTTATGTATAATTTCTTGATGAGTTTTTCAGACGTCCGAAACAATGAACTGGTATACAAGATTATACTAATATTCTGGAACAGAGATCACTGTATTCGAGTTTGAACATATAATCTCTTAAAAATATATATGACTGAAAAATAATGTTTGGAAAACAGTATAAGTACCATCCAAAAAAGAAAGAGTTATCCAGTTCTTTCACTGAGGTGACCATGAATTTAATGTACCTTTGAACTTGTTGTTCTTATGTAGAGATTTTGAACCATTCCAGTAACGGTCAACAAGATCCAGAATCTGGAAAAGGAAGAGCCTTGATTCCGGTGTCTCTGACCGGAAAGACTTGGGGCTTTTACCAGCCGGGAGATCTTCTGTAGTCTTGGCTTGTACTGGCTTTTCATTGTCAGAATACTTTTCTGCTCTTGGTTTATCATAACTATCATTCTGTAAAAACATAAATTAGCCACATTATGGGAAATTGTGATATTTTTAGCAAATAGATATCATTTTGAACAAAATATTTGCCCAAGGTTATAAAACTGAGCATGGAAACCAGTCTCAAATCTCAAGCATCTGATTGGCTTGACTGGTCGCCATTTCAGCCAATCAGATGCTTGAGATTTGAGACTGCTTTCCAATCTTAGCTTTATAACCTTCAGCCATTGCCTAATTATGGAAATTGTGTCTTTGGTGATATTAAGTGTTTTCAGTATTGAATATTTCCAGAAAGAATACACATTTCTACCTCGTTTTTTTGTTAACCCTTCACTCAATATACAAAACAGGTTTCATTTTTTGCATTCAAATCAAGATCACCTCTGTCTGCATCTGATTTATTAGGTTATTTGTTGACCAAGAAGTAAACATGTAGATCCTGATCAAATGGCATGGATGTGCCGGCTGATCTGTATCTACACTTTATATATGCTACCCGTTTTGACTGCAATAATTTTTTCCTATGAATGGTATAATAATCAATGTTGCCTGCCAAACTCTTTAATTTTGTTTTGCAGTAACACATTTTTACATGAGGCAGTCAAATATTAGTTTGGTTTCAACTACTTATTATAAAAGGTTTCAGAAAAAGTAATGACCGGCTGTTGTCATATAAAATATAAATTCATTTTATTCTGTCTATGGCGTAAAGAGCAGTGGTCTGCTTTCAAAGTAGAAGGGTGATTAATGAAAACAGACAACAGGGGGATTCTGAGCCCAAAACACACAAAGAAGCAGGTATTTCCAAGACTTGTGGTCAACATTGCAGGAGAAAAACCTTGCCTACTGTCTTCTTTTTAGACGACTAAAGAGTCATGTCTTTACCAGTAGTTTATCAGCAGGTACACTGTATGAGCGTCTGTGACCAGCGCTCTGATTGGTATCCAGGTCTTCATCTGGGTCGGCACCCTGCGTCCTCTCCAATACAACCCGGGAGGGAGGTGGTGGGTACGAATCTCTCTCAGCCCTCACAAAACTGCCACTGGTATCCTCTCCATCACCTGGAAGTAAAGATAAGCAACTTAAATATATACTCAAAGTCTACCATCATAACTGTGTGGGGAGAGGAGAGGGATGGTTGTGGAGAGAAAGTAAATGATCTGTTTTTCTTGGTTAGAGAAAAAACAGTATATTGGTGTTTTTTTGTATTTTTACATGATATCCCACAATACATGCCCTCAATAAGATCACCTGGTATGAAGACCAATATTTCATTATTCCTTCTTTACAGTTTTGGTACTAAATTTTATCAGAAACAAACACCAAGCAACTACCCCACAGTAGGCAAGATCAAATTTGCCTGTTCTATGAATGTAAAATATACACTGTATTCACCATCAAAAAGTATTTGTTCCAGGCCTTCAAACCATCTATAGATCTATAAATAATAATAAGAACTACAAATCTGTTATAACTATAGTTTAACCCTTTACTCCATATATACCTGTGTTTATGCATGTGCGACCAATGTAGATCCTGATCAGCCAGCAAATCCATGCTGTCTGATTTGGTTCTGCACTGGTCGCATCTTTGTCAGAAATAACCTAATGAATCTAAAAGCAAACAGAGTAGATCCCGATCAGTCGGCACAGATGAGCTGTTGGCCCAGCAATAAAGGTGTATATTTGGAGTAAAGAGTTAATAATGAATAACTATATTTTATTATCTTTGGTACCTAACTAACCATGAGACAAGGCATGCTCCATTTCTTACTTGTCATAAGGTAGACAACTCTGGTTTACTAAATAATATCACATCTACTTTCTTCAAAAACAAACCCAATTCTGACAGATTTTTTCCATTTCATGAAAATGGTATTAACTAGACTGTGTCCACAGGACACTGATGCCCCCACTGCTGCAATAACATTTGTTACAAAATTTTGTACCAGGTATTAACAACATGTGGTGATCATGATTAGTAAATGAGGAGTAAGTGCCACAAAATTTAATAACTAACATAAACAAAAGGCCATAACTGTGGTGAAAATTGTTGCAAGACAATGTCCTTTACAACAATCTCCACATCATGTCTAATCATCTGTGCAAGTTTGAAAGAAATCAGCCAATTAGAAAATGTGAAGTTGATGCCACAAAATTTTGTAAGTGAAATAAACAAAGGGCCATAACTGTGGTAAAAATGGCAGCAGAAAAAAATCTTTTTTTATGATCATCTACCCAGCCATCTTGATCATGTGTGCAAGTAAGAAAGAAATCTGTCCAAAAGTAAATGAGAAGTTGATGCCACAAGATATTATTACTGAAAAAAACAAAGGGCCATAACTCTGGTAAAAATAGTCGCAGGAAAAAATCCTTTCTTCACGATCATCTACACATCCTGCTTCATCATCTGTGCATGTTTGCAAGGAATCTGCCCTGTAGTTTAGGAGGAGTTGATACCACAAGATTTAATTGCTGAAATTAACAAAGGGCCATAACTCTGGTAAAAATGGTCGCAGGAAAAAATACTTTCTTTACGATCATCTACACATCCTGCTTCATCATCTGTGCAAGTTCGCAAGAAATCTGCCTTATAGTTTTGGAGGAGTTGACGCCACAAGATTTAATTAATGAATATAACAAAGGGCCATAACTCTGGTAAAAATGGTCGCAGGAAGAAATCCTTTCTTCACGATTATCTACACATCCTGCTTCATCATCTGTGCAAGTTCGCAAGAAATCAGCCTTATAGTTTTGGAGGAGTTGACGCCACAAGATTTAATTAATGAATATAACAAAGGGCCATAACTCTGGTAAAAATGGTCGCAGGAAGAAATCCTTTCTTCACGATTATCTACACATCCTGCTTGATCATCTGTGCAAGTTTGCAAGAAATCTGCCTTGTAGTTTAGGAGGAGTTGACGCCACAAGATTTTATAACTGAAATTAACAAAGGGCCATAACTCTGGTAAAAATGGTCGCAGGAAAAAATCCTTTCTTTACGATCATCTACACATCCTGCTTGATCATCTGTGCAAGTTTGAAAGAAATCCGCCTTATAGTTTAGGAGGAGTTGATGCCACAAGATTTGGGGACGTACGGACATACGGACGTACGGACGGACGAGTGCAACTCTATATGCCTCCCACTTTGTGGGGGCATTTTCAGAAAAAACTTCCTAAATAATCAAAGTTTTATGAATTATTTCAAAATTATTTCTCATGGATAAAAATGATATAAGGTAGACAACTCTGGATTTTTTTATTAATTATATCTTTAAGAGTCCTGATTATCCTACCTGAGGCTGGATTTGGAGTGAAATAACCATGACTTTTAAACTTGTTATAAGCGTCAGCTTCGTCGTCAAACTCCAGGTTAGGGTCACGTGACCTGGGCTGCGAGTGGACATCATGTGTATTCTGTGAGATAATCACATCAGGAATGTTGGGATATTTTTTCTTGTAAACTTCCATCATTTCATCAAGCTCTGACGATACTGGGTTCTTCTTTGGTTGTGGCTGAAAGCAGATGTAAACAGTTCACATTTGAATTATACCTAAACATGACTTTTTACACTGTAAACTTTAGTAAATAAATTCAAAATGTTATTTATCATGATACACAGTAACAAAGTTTGTTAGTCCTGTGCTATTTATCTCTATACGAGGGGCATTTATAAAGTATTTATCAGTGTGGCGCTTTAGTTGTATACGTAATATTTCTGCTTAAATTTTTAGATCAACCCTTTGAAGTATTCCCCTTTGACTTGTATGCACTTTTCCAAGCGTTTAATCCAATCAGAAAATGCTTTTCGGAATGCTTCTTTGGGTATAGTGTTAAGACACTGGAAAAGCGCGCTGCCGACGCGTACGCCGGTACAGGGACGGTCTGCAGTATAGTGGCATACAACAGCAGCAAGTACCGAATCTCGGTAAAATGTTCCCGTAACACTTCTACCTTCTGGTACAGGAATTCGAGCCACCATTCCCTGGCAATCAAAAAATAATGCATACATAATGCGTTTTGAGGTGCGAGCTCTACGGGCAATTTGGGGCTGTCCATCATTTTCACCGACCCACACCTTATTTTTTTGTTTACTGTCAGGCTCATAAAAATATACCCACGTTTCATCGCCAGTCACAATTCCATTCATGCGTTTTTGGTCAGCATTCTTGTATGTATCAAGCAGCTGGGACGCTATTCGCACGCGCTCGCGCTTTTGATCATCAGTGAGGAGGTGGGGTATCCACCTGGCGCTAACCTTGCGTAGCTTTAATGCGCGCGTCAATATTTAAAAAACCGATGACGAATTAATGCCACATAAATCACTTATCTCCTCGACTGTACAACGGGCATCATCTTCCACAGCTTTTTTAACAGCGGCAATATTTTCGTCAGTCATTGTGGTCACTGGACGGCCAGGACAGGCCTCATCTTTTATATCCTCCCTACCAGAGTTAAAAAGACGAACCCACCTTCTAACTGTGGAATACGAGAGAGCACAGTCCCCATAAACCTTGTCTAAGTCTGCTTTAATATCAGGTGCAGCAACGCCGAGCAATGCGCATACTTTACAATAAGCTCTTTGCTCATCTTGAAATTTGTTCTCTTTGTCTGCCATTTTAACTGCAGTGTATCTGACCTTGGTCGATTCAAGTGAAGATTTCAATCACTGTAACGATTTTACCCGGTTTCCTCGTGCACGTAACTGTAGAGGAGAGTCTAAGCTTTCCATACATGTATAACATGTAGAAATTTCTTTCGGATTAACGTGAAACAATCACACTGATTAATACTTTATTAATGCCCCTCGTACAATGTTGTACAGTAAACCTGTCTTTAAAGAATACCTGGGAAAAAACACAAAATTGGTCTTTGAAGGTTAATGGTCGTTGTTCACATGTGTATTTGTTCTATGAATCAGTCCATGGGACAAATACAGTGTGTCTTCTTCATACAAAGCACAGTTTTGACAGTTTAGCATTAAAAGGTGCAAAAACTTGTAACTGTTAATCATGATTTTGGGGAATGTAGGCAATTTATCTTTTACTCCATGGAGCAATTATTACACTAAGGTTGACCAGAGAAGATCCAGATCAGTCTGTACATCTGTGCAGTCTGATCAGGATTTACAATGTTCCCTTTTAGATTCATTAGGTTATGTCTTAACAGTAAGAAAACTGATAGGATCCTGACCAGACTGCAGGGATAAAATCTGGGCTGAATGTTATAAAGCTGAGATTGGAAACCAGTCTCAAATCTCAAGCATCTGATTGGCCGAAATGGCGACTGGTCAGATGCTTGAGATTTGAGACTTGTTTCCATGCTCAGTTTTATAACCTGTGCACAGGTTCTACACCGGATGCCATGTAGGACAATACAAGCCATATCCCATGGAGTAAATGGTTAGTAATGTGTCTTACCCAAGAACTATTTTCTGAAGTTCTTGTAACTACCCGTAAATGTACTAATATTTCCAAATACATGATTTACTAATAGGAATTATTGATGAATCACCACAAACCTGGAAATCGTTTTATGCACAGACAACATGTACATACCCTTATTTCTGGACCATCATCCGGCTGCTTTGCTAGTTTTTTCAACCCTAAAAAATAAATATATAAAATTAAATAACTGGAGTTTCATACTGTTTCTTAATTAGAAATTGATATTGCCAGGAAAAATGATATTTCAATATTTTGTAAAAATTTACTTACATATTCAATAATTTGTTACTGAAAAATAACAGAACTCTGAACTAGCAGGAGTTTATTGTCAAAAAATAGTAATTACCACAGCAGTTTGCAAACTGTGAAAGATTAGATGAAAAAGAATCAGAAAACAGTTGCTTATGTACCTGGAATGTATCGATAAAATTGTAAACAAATTTGATTGCAAGGATTCTCATAAATTCACAAATTATACCTTGTTTATGTTCAAACTGCATTGTTTCCACTAGGTTTATTTAATTTAACAAACATCAGTATTTGAAAATCACATTGCAATATGGTTTATAAATATACCGCAATAACCACTGTATATTGCACACCCCTATTCTTAAACATGGCACTCTCTATGGAAGTGGTTTCACACCTCCCCACCACTAACATTTATTCCAGAGGTTTGATGGCTTTCTTATATGCTTAACACAGAATACAATTAAATTCATTATTAATGTCATTCATTTACTGCATAAAAACAATTTTTATCGCATGAGCAAACACTGTAGATCCTGATCAGCTGTCACAGGTGTGCTGGCTGATCTGAATTGACACTTATTTCCCATGCAATAAAAGATATATATTAAGTTCAAATTATTAAAAAAATACATTAAAATCAAATATTATTGTTTTCAATTTTCTAAAAATGTTTTGGTGACCAGCCTAAAATTCAAAAAGAAAAAGTAAACAGAAGATATTTTTAGATTGCTTGTTAACCCTTTCCTGTATAGATACAGCTTTATTGCTAGGGCGAACAGTTTAGATCCAGATCAGCTGGCACATCAGTGCCGTCTGATCAGGATCTAAACTGTTCGCTGTTTGATTCATTTAGGTTATTCCTGACCAAAATGCAACCAGTGCAGATCCTGATCAGACAGCACAGATGTGCCGGCTGATCTGGATCTACACTGGTCGCACATGTGTAAAAATGCGTATATATCAAGGAAAGGGTTAAAACAAGGAAATTTCACACTATAATGCTAATGATAAAGACAGACCTAGTATGGAATAATCTTCGGACATTGGTTCTTTAATATTGGATCCAGTCAGTGGGCGTGCTTTGCTGAGATCTCCACCAGTCCTGGCTATAAGGTCTAGTATCTCTACGTCATCATCATCCAACACTGAAATAAATTCATAAATCAAACTTGTTTTCACCCATTTCTCCATAAAGACAAGTTTTATTGCATTTGCAACCAGTGCATTTGAACTGGATCTATACTGGTTTCTTCTTGGTTAGAAATAAATCAATCAATTTGAAAACAGTGTAGATCCTGATCAGATGGCACAAATGTGGCAACAGATCTGGATCTACACTGTTCGCACATGGATAACATCTTTATCCCATGGAGGAAAAGGTTAATTAAAATGCCAAATATTAGTAATTTTGAACTGAAGAGACAATTTTAACAGCAAAGCTCCTTTTATGCAAGATTTATGAACAAAAAAAAAATCAAAGGCCAACTGTAGACAAGGTTTCTGCATACCACTTGATTTTTAGTTTGATAGGTCAGTAAGATTTTTTTGCTGAGAACACACAACACAGGTTATTAAAAAAATGAATCTGGCCAAAATTGATTGCTTACAATTTATTATGGCTATAATATGTATTTCAAATATTTATGTTTGCAACTTCTATATAATTATTACTGATAAAACCATATTATATTTATGGGTGTATGTACACTTACTGCATAGTAAAGCTTAGGTCAGGTGGTTATTGTCCAAATATCAAAGACAATGAAAAGGGCTACTTTACGAAAGTGTCTGTTCACAAAGTTAAAATGTTTGTATGTCCTTAAAAAGTAAGTAATAATATATTATTTCTCTGGGTTTCATGGCTTTTTTTACATAATAGGAAAATGTTTCCCTATCTAAATACCCACTCCAAAATTCTGGATAGGGCAACTGTAAACTAGCAATTTCAGGATGGCCTTAAATCCATACCATTTTCTGTTTCACATCATATTACGTCAGTTCATTATTTTTTGTTATAATACTTAAGCTATGTTTTTTTTGTTCCTAAATATTTCTTCAGTATTTTTGTATTATTTGTATTGTTTATCTTCTATGTATAGATTTTTTATATAAAGAGGGCCCCTAAGGGAAGAATTGCCATTTGGATCACCCTATATAAATAAATCTTCAATTTAATTAAATTGAATTCGATACCTCTGCCGCTACCCATATTCTTCACATGTTCTGCTCGAGGGTTAGGCTGTCTGGCGGGCGGTTCCTCATGTCGGGGATGATGTGTCATCTCTGTCGCCTGGCTAGAGCTGTAATGTATCAACGCCCCCTGCCGTTCTCTGTCCCTAACACTCCTGTCATCTGAATAAAACAGCCAATGTTATGCCTTCTGTATACTGTAAAATGCTTTAATTTTGCTAGGTCTACATTTTGCGATTTTTGTCAAAAATTAGCTAATTATTTTATTTGAGTATTTATGAATTCGCGACATTATTTTTCTGATATTATTTTTTCGGATATATATGGAAAATCATTATGTATTCGCGGTATTTATAAATTCACGAGGTAAGCAATTTGTGAATATTAGCGAAAATAAAACTAGGGCAAATGAAACCAGTTTTACAGTAGTTTGTATTAACTCTGTATTAAACCATTACTCAATGGGGTATGACTGTTATCCCATGAGCAAACAGTGTGGATCCAGAGCAGCCAGCATATTCGTGCCATGTGATCAGGATCTACATTGTTTGCTTGTAAATTTATTGGGTTATTTCTAACCATGAACCTACCAGTGTAGATCCAGATCTGATGGCACAGATGTGTCAGCTAATCTGGATCTTCACTGATTGTACATGTGATCCAACTCATTTATATATAGTGAAATTGCGATAACTTGAAACGTGATAACTCAAAATGACAGTTTAACTCGTAGTCCGCCACCGGTCCCGTCAATTTCACTAATATATTTAACTGAAAAAAGTTGCGATAACTTGAAATGCAATAACTCGAAATTTTCAATATCTCGAACATATGAATAAGTCCCTTGAATAAGAAATAAGCACAAGTTGATCACCATAACTCAAAGTACTTGTATTGACACGATTTTTCACACTTCACACGCGAATGTTTAGAGTCCTTTGTTTATCGCCAACTTGTAAAATAGTTGTTAGTGGCATGTCATTGTAATGATATGTTTGTGAAGCAAACAATTACAGTGATTTGCCTCAAATTAGTGTCAAACAAACATTTGGAGTTGTTTATTTTCCTTTCTATAAAACAACTTTTCATTAATGTATCAATGAGCAAACAACAGTTCACATATGACATAACGAACAATAATAAAATAATTAATATCATTTTTCCGAGAAATCTAGTGAATGACCTGGGTAACTGGGAGGATACCTGGATCAGACAACAACATTTTCTATTCTGACAAACATTTGCTATGTATGTCCCGTTTGGTACCGCAATAATTGCACATCGTTTGTTTCTTAAACTCGAATGGTATTACGGAAAAGTCAGTCGCGACAACTATAAGTTCGCCATAGTTCAAAGTAAATCGCCGGTCCCTTGGGGCTTCGAGTTATCGCAATTCAATTTATTACAGTGTCACTCCTCTTAAAAGACTCTCAGGCTTATGAGACACCCTTTTTCATGAACAACTTCCTGAATTCATTCCTATGTGCCAGGAACCTGGCAGCCATTACTTTTAACCATTCTTTAACTAGCTGGTAGTTCAACAACCAGCAACCTAAGACGGCCATAGTGGGGCTCAAACCTTTAGCATCCCCCTCCTATAAAAGCACATCAAAATTTATTGAACAGCTGCTATCCGTGTAGACCCAGATCTCACCGCATATCAGTAGCTTATTAGGGTCTACACAGTTTACTTAACAACAAAACACTCATATGAATAATGAAAAGATTGGGACAAATTTGTAAAATGACCAGTCCATTTCATTAATGCAGCGAGTTAACCCTTCCCTCCATATATAAGCATGTGCAACCAGTGTAGATCCAGATCAGCCGGCACATTCATGTCGTCTGATCACGATCTGCACTGGTTGCATTTTGGTCAGAAATAACCTAACAAATCAAAAAGCGAACAGTTAAGATCCTGATAAGATTGCACGGATGTGCCGGCTGATCTGGATCTAAACTGTTCGCCCATGCAATAAAGGTGTGTCTATGGAGGAAAGGTTAACCTATTATTCTATGAGATATGGCTCTTATCCGATGAATGAACAGTGTAGATCTGTGCCATCTGATCAGGATCTACACCATTCACTTTAAAATTCATTAGATTATTTCTGACTGTGAAGCAAACAGTGTAGATTCATATCAGATGTGCCAGATAATCTAGATCTACACTGGCCACACATGTGATAAATCCTGTATATGTGGAGTAAAATGTTAAGAGAGAAAAAAGCACCTACCTAATTTCTGCAGATTGGGTAACATGTGTATCAGGTAGAGCCTGTAGTCAGTCTCCGTCCTGGTGACTGGGTTTAACCTCAGGTCCAGTTCCTTGAGGTTGGGATTATGTTTGAGTCTTTTTAACTCATCTAGGGTCTCTATGTTGTTGTAATAGCTAGTATCTATGTCAAGGAAATTTGTAGCTTACAATCAAAACCTATGTTAAATCTCTACTCCGTGGGATATGACTTTCATGGTGAACGGATCTGGATCAGCTTGCACATCTGTGATACATGAATCTGATCAGGGCCCAAGATCATAAAACTAAGATTTGAGATCAGTCTCAAATCTCAAGGATCTGATTGGCTGAAATGGCGACTGGTCGCCATTTCAGCCAATCAGATGCTTGAGATTTGAGACTGATCTCCATATTTAGCTCTGTCTGAATCAGATTTTATAATCATGTCAATGTTAGGAATTTAAATCATGAAATTTTATCTTTCCAAGATAAACATTCTAAACAAGATAAAAATGGTTATTTTAAAACCTGCAAATCGGTAAAGTAAAAAATGTAGCAAGTCTGTGAAAATCGTTACCTTATTGGTTGTTCTTATCCGTAGGCAAATTTCAACAAAGGATACAGGTTTAATTTCTCCAGTAATTTCAAGTGTTCCAAACCCTGAAAAATAGAAAGCAAGTTCTAAGTAAACCACAATTATTTAGATCTGTGAAAACAACATACTTAATACATGTACAGTTTTTTCATTGCATTTATGCATATTTTTATGATTTATGATCCTTGGGGTATAGGCATCATACATGTAAATTGCATCTTGGATTAAATTTCCTTTGGAAACATACTGGATTTCTAGGGTCTATTCACTGGATGAGTAAATTCTTTAGAATAAAACACAAATTGAAACTAGATGGGTGTTCAGTTGAACACTTGTGTCGCCCTCTGGTGCTATGTTGGAATAAAAATGCAAGTACAAAAAGGGGCATAACTCCATCAAAGAATTTGGCATCATCATGAGCGTGTTGTCATAAGCAATATAATTTGAAAGTTTGATGTAAAAATATTAACAAATGACAAAGTTAAAGCCAACGTTAAGTTTTCATGTAAAAATCCAAGTACAAAAAGGGGCATAATGTGACCTTGACCTTGAGAATTTGGCATCATCTCGAGCGTGTTGTCATAAGCAATATAATTTGAAAGTTATAGCCAACGTTAAGTTTTCGTGTAAAAATCCAAGTACAAAAAGGGGCATAACTCCTTCAAATGTGACCTTGACCTTGAGAATTTGGCATCATTTTGAGCGTGTTGTCATAAGCAATATAATTTGAAAGTTTGATGAAAAAATATTAAGAAATGACAAAATTATAGCCAACGTTAAGTTTTCGTGTAAAAATCCAAGTACAAAAAGGGGCATAACTCTATTAAATGTGACCTTGACCTTGAGAATTTGGCATCATCTCGAGCGTGTTGTCATGAGCAATATAATTTGCAAGTTTGATAAAGAAACATTAAGAAATGGCAAAGTTATTGTGACGGACCGACGGACAGAGGGACAAAGCGGTCCCTATGTATCGCCATTTCTTTGAAAGGGCAACACAAAAACTATAGTATGAAGGACTTTATGCTCACCTACATGAAAACATTGATGAGATGATAATTGAAATGTTAACATCAGGTTTTGATCAAAATTGTGACAAATAGGGTGTTGTTTTAATGCTGACAAAAATTTCAAACAATTTCTTCACATTATCAGTGGCTAGTTACACTGGTAGAGCTTATAAGCAGTCTAAATTGCACATCTTAAGAATTCTGTACCAAATATAATAAAAGCAACAGAATTAAAGAAACATTAAAACTAAAACTGACTAAACCATATAACTGACCTGCAAACTCCCAATGTTGTTTCTAGACAGATCCAAATGTTTGATTCTTGAGAACTTGCGGAGAGAGGATCCAAGACTAACCACTTTCTCATGGTAGGTTCCAGGCAAAGCCAGTGATTTGACATCCTCTGGAAAAAGGAAAAAAAAGACTTCTGTTTTAAGCACCTTATATTTTGTAACTTTAATTGTTACTTTATTAAAGTATCCCCCATATTTTACGGGCCAGACTTTTCAGCTTAAGATACAATCAAAAGGGCTTAATGCTGCCCTAAGCCCTTCCTATTTTCACAAATTAACCTAACCCATCTTCTGCATTTATAGTGTAACTCACAAGCTGTTCATCATTTCAGGCCTGCCAAAACTTCTTCATTAAAAAGCCGGAGATTTTGTCTGAACATGTCAATGATGATGACAAAGTTGATGTTGTTGTTGTTTTAATGTCTTGTTGCTGCTTGATGATGATGAAGATGACGCTGATGATGATATTTTTCTCTTATTCTTTTTTTATAAATGAATTTTGTTGATTTTGTTAAAAATTGTTAAAGAATTTGTTGTGTTTTTTCTATTTTTATCATTCATTTTTAAACATTCTGTTAAGACCTGTTTTTAACAATATAAGAATGAACATGCAAGGAAAATAGATAAAGCAGGTGTAACATAGAGGCCCTTGTTTAGTTTATGACACGCGGTTATTGTATAGTTGCGCCAGAGGCACAAAGGCAGCATGTCACTGACCACGTCCTCGTTATCTCATTTTCTCGTAATAAACAGGAAATATGCGACTGCAGTAGAATAACTAATACGTTCATTGCACAACTTTAAATTAGGGTTAATTAATCTATATTTTTTTGCAATTTCATAGAAATCCGGAGATTTTGACTATAAATCCGGAGATCCAGAGAAGTAACTTAAAATCCTGAGATTTCGGATATAATCCGGAGATTTGGCAGGCCTGTCATTTATATTTTTGACCTATCAATATTTTATTTGTTACTTACTACACTTGCCATGAAAGTTAGATACTGGCAAGATGCTAAACTGTATTAAAAATAAAGCAATTATTCTAACAATCACAATCCTGTTATAAATGACCATCACAAACTTTTGGCATTAATTAAGTATGTTTTTTTTATTTCTCTAATATGTTGAAAAAGATAGTCTTTTATAAAACAGAATAAGAACACTACCAAGAAATGTAAATGCAGAAGCTATTGCAATACAAAACTTTATAAACCAGCAATATAACCAAATATTACTAAACTGTATTTTTATGTGTGACTGTTAACTGGGCTACTGTAGTGCAGGGTGGACCCAAAGTATTTAAGATCAAATAACGGTAGTTGACATTTTAAACCTCTATCCGGTCATTATCACTCTAAGTATATACTTATTGACAGGTTTTAACTTAATAAGTTTGCACATAAATATTTATGGCTCTTTATCTGGATTATGGATTGTCAATAGAGACAATGAACTATGCAGATCCTTAGCAACATGCTGAGACATGCTTCAAATTTTCATCAACATCATTTTTGCTCAATACTGACACACATCCAAAGATGGCAATGTATTTTGCGTTTAATTCTATAGTAAATAAAACAAAGTTAAATTCTGAACTAGAATTACGAATGCGCCGAGCAATAAAAATAGAAAAATATTCACAGCTGCAAATTTATGTCGCGAAAACCTATTACTTTCATGTTATTTTGATGCATCACTAATTCTGCGACATTCACATATATATGATATAAAACTATAGTATACCAAGGTTGTCATGCTGCAAACCAACACGATTTCTAATTAAATCCTCTGTAAGTGTCAGAGCCATTTGGCCTTCTGCAACGAAATTTGTTTACAGGTGTCACACTACTATCTGTTTTCCGGCTGATCGACTAAAATCCGGTATTCCATGGAAACCGGTCCGTTACTGAAAATGCAAATATCTGTTAGGAAGTAGCTATAGTACCAGTCAATCAAGTAAATATTTATTTTAAGCCTGGTTGAGAAGACCGGGTGTCTCTAAATACGGGTACAGAAATACATTAGTACATGTATTGTCTATATCCATATGTTGATCAATAGCTATGCCTAGCTGATATCTACGTCCCTGTGAGGGGATTTACCTCAAAATACGATAGATAGATGTAAATAGTCTCATAGTCTAAATAATTCGACAGCAAGCGCAGACTATTATCATACTGACTTTTTACAGATGTCTGTCCTTTACGTCTCAAGCAGTTACGATCAAAACTGTGGTGGAAATCGACCCGATTTAATTTCTGTTATTTATCGATAAACGTGAGTCAGGTAAACTTTAAGCGCCGAAATCGAAATTTGTTGACATGGGTGGAGGTTTAAAAGAGTTTTGCATAAAAAACGAAACCGTTATTTATACAGGATTACATATATTGATTCTACTTGAATGTGGCTTTTCAGGTATGTAAATTTTTTAAAGATACATATGGTTTAAGATGCTTTTTGGAGCCGCCAAAGTTGCGATTCAAATTCCGATCGGCGGCATATAGAAATAGAAGAAAACTTTTCCGCATTGATTTGAATAGTAACTGGGTTGTGCGCGAAGGACGATCATCACATATATAAAAAGTAATAGAGGTCTTTCACATTGTTGTGCGCATGCGTCGTAGGCCACGTTAGGTGCGGAAAATATTGGTTTTATCCTAAACCGACAAGTGAGGGGGCATTTAACTGTGTCATTGCTAACAGAATGAACAGACATGATCACGGTGTCGTCTTAAAGCTAATAATAATAAATTATAATAATAATTATGATAAAGCATAATAAATTCGAGTTTTAGAATTTCCGAATATAATAGGCTTAGAACGTCTGGTCGGTAAGATTTGACTGTGAAAAGCGTAAAACAATCAAAGACGTGGTTGCCATTTTGAATCGGGAAGTCTTATATGAAAACAAATACATTGTGGATTACACGTTACTGTATATTTTCCACAGACACATATATAAGCGTATCGAGTTTTTCTGACAAAATGCGTTTACTTCAAGAAATATATTTTATGTTACATGATCTCTCTAAATTGTAGGTAAACGGATGAATTCAGCAATGTATCGTCGTTGTATTCAACGCCCGTTAGGCTTATTAAGTTATTCATGTTATTATAAACATCATTTTTTTTATATAAAATCGTCAGCCATAGTCAATAGACATTAGTTTAAGTCGCATTTCATGAATATCTACGTGTTACGGGAATGATGTAGAAAGAAGATAAAATGTCCGCAGACCTCCAAAATCTCAGGATTTTATCTGAAATCTCCGGAACGTAAGGTTCTTCTCCGGATCTAAGGATTTTCAGGCAAAATCTCAGGATTTAAAAATATTGAAAAGGATAATTAATGAAACATAAATTTAACTGAATTTAGAATGGGTTTTACAATTATACTAATTAATATTAAGAAACTTGGTCTTGGTCACGGCTCCAAAATTTCCTGTTTATTGAGAGATTACGTGATAGTGACACGCTGCCTCGGGCACACGTGTCATAAAACTAAACTCGGACCTGAATATCGCAGTCCCGTTCATTTGTTTTGGTCCATAGTCATTTTGATTTTAAACAGAAATTAAAATATTATATTTCAAAACCTTCAGCGACAACAATTATGAACTTCAACATCAAAATAGTTTTTATTTAAAAAAACAACAAAACTCTCTGGATTTTTTTAAATAGGTTTTGGTTGGCCTGCCGTCCGGCAATATTCGTTTGGTTCAATCAATTTAACGATTTCTCGGGTTGTAGCTGGAATCATCCTATTATGTAAATACGTAATATTTTTTCTCAAAAGCAAAACGCGCAAAACACATATCAACCTAGTCGCCGACGAGCTACGTAAGAATATAATTATATGTCTCATTCCACTATAAATTGTAGCGTTACAAAAAAATGCCGTAAAACGGTAAAATGTCCGATAATGTTCGTCTGAATTGTCAATTATACAGATTTATTTTTAGTAAACACAATTCACGTGTGTATTTTTATAAAAACCCCAAACAAATCCGTTGGATACTCGCGTCCTGAAAATACCGCGATAAACAATATTTAAAATGCGCATAAACTTTCTTGATGTGCTTGTAAATGATCATAACGTTTTGTTTTTTTTATTCTTCGTTGTTTGACTGAACTTACTTATTTATAAATTTGAAGTGATTAATCAACATTTTCTTAATTTTATAATCACTTAGTCATATTAACAATAGTAAATGATGCCCCCTCGCGTGCATTTATCGACTTAATATGCTCTTCAATTTTAGAGAGCGCTAAGGGGAGGTAACAATGTGAAAGAACTCTATTGTCGCGCACAAATAGTTGTGCTAATAGTCTACCTGCAATACCTACATTATATAGACACCATTCTTTTGACGAAGGGACGAATTACGGACGACAAGGCCCATTGCTGACACGACCCGGATTGGTAGACGTTACGACGTGCGGACTATACGGCCCAGCTTTGAGATCATATGGCCCTGATATATTTAGCAAGTTCCAGACATGAAACGACTTGGCCTACATTTCAAAGCAGATATTTAAAATTAGTTTTTCTTTCAAAATAAACCCACTTTTTCTATGTTTTATATTGGATTGTATATCTGTCAACAGAAAAAAATAAAAAAAATTTTTTCGTTCGTCTTTTTATGAATTTCAAAGTAAATGTATATAAAAGAATTTGTTGATTATTAAACATTTTTTTGTTTCATCGTTAATGTATTTTACATTCATTTGTTGTTTTCAATAAATAAAGGCATTGTTGTCTTTGTATTTACTTATTGATCAAAGATCAGGTGCCGAGCACTGGTCGTTTGTTCTAAGTGCGTGTGAAAAGAGGTGTGAAAGACGAATCTGAAATGGTTAATTTGAAAGTCAAGTTTAATAAACAATAATTGTCATAAGTAACTGTAATAACTATCTAGCGTAAACTAGGTGATCTAAAACTAAAAATTTAAAATACTAGTTTCTTTTGTCTGTATTTAAAGTGATCAAATTGAAAAAAAAATAATATAAAAAAGCATGCATGGCTTTATACAAAGCTGAAAAATCAATGAGAAACACTTTAAGGAGATATCAAAGAGCTGAAGTTGGTTAAGTGTGGGTAATCATGACTTCATAAATTCATTTGTTTTCAGACCTGTCAACTTCTTGAGCCTTCGCATATCTTTTATCGCCGTTACCCAGATTAAATTCAAAAATACAGGTGCATTTTAAAATCACTACTGCAACAAGGTGTTTTACAGCCAGTTTTTTATGGGGGTTTAATTTATAAACTTAAGAAAACAACAGGCAATATTAATTTTCCCCGGTTATTTGTAAAACACATCTTTAAATTCAAAAAGAAAGGTTACCAACACGATATTCTACAGCGCTCTGCAGGCCTTGTGATTAACCTATCTACAGTTGATCACTATGCTTACCGCTTTGATTGCACAACGGTGGCAGGGGTTTGAGAGTTTATGAAGGCTTATGGGAAAATCTTTTCTTTAAAGAATCTAGAAGTTCGATTTTTTATCCCTGTCGTCATGTTCTAGCTAATTTGACTCCAGAGGCTCTGGTCTCGGTAAGATAATCGAGTACTCGCCCATTTGGCTTTGCAATGCTATTAGCTTCTAATGGTTTATATGTTTGTGTGCTTTTGCATGCAACATTGTTAAGCCGATGGGTGAGTTGGAGTCATTTCACCGAGACAACTTGTTTGTTGATATGAGAACCTGCTGGGGCAAGTGTGAGGTTGGTGCACCGTAGTCTCAATAATTCGACTGCAAACACTGACCCATTATCATACTGAGTTTTTCTAGATGTCTGTCCTTTACGCGATGGGCGGACATCGTATATATTGAAAAGCCCTTGTTGCGCACAATTAGTTGGGCTGGGTGCACCATAGAACCTGGTTTAAACCCCAGTGGCAACTTGTTTTGCCACTAACCGTTCCAAGGCGGCAACCCCTCGGGTTTTCACTTTCGTTAATTGTTTGTGACGTCCATTTTGAAACTAATTATTGTAATACCATGCTCTCTTTTCCTCTCTACTTTTTGGCTGTGTGGGGAGGCTGTGTCTGCTGGATGTGGGCATTCCTGATATGCATATTTCACTTTTTATAAAGCATATGAGTGTGTAATTTCATGCAAAAACAAAATAAAAGTGACATTTGTAGTGAATTTTTACCTTGAAAACAGACCTCATTTAGGAGTCCAAACTTCCTACACTTCCACTTTTTTCAACAATTACTGCCGCTAACGGAGTCAAATTTCTTGCATTTCCCTGTTAGTCCGAAAAGGGCGGTTTTTAATGCCACCATTTCATAACAAAAATGGCGTCGATCTGACGCAAACTGCACGCTCAAGAAAATACAGACCGAAATATCTGTAATAGTTGGTTAATTTCACTAGGAAAAGCGTACATTAACTTTCTGTAAGTATTGACAATCTATTTCGTCTCTTGTCATATATACTCACGTTTAAGTTAGGACGAAATGTCACTTTGTTTCATTTTGGAAAGAAATTATCTCCCTTTGCATTGGCCTAATTATCAGGTCTAGGAAACGGCTGTTTTTACGGACTGTCTGTAAATTTATAGACTGTCTGTTTATTTATAGATAAATGTGTCTGTAAATTTACGGACAAGGGAGGTTACAAAAGTTGTCAAAAGTGTAAATCTTGGTTCTACACCACATTGGGATAAAAATGAATGAAAATCTACAAATAAATTAGTATTAAATATTGTAAATCAACATAACTTTTTTTAAAAGATCATTATTATGTTCAGATGATTGTGTGAAATGTTGTTAGATCATTGATGACCATGTTGGAGAAGAAATAGCAGTGTAAACAAACTTCTGTTCTTTTTGTTTATGCCCTATGTCATGCTCTTTGCTATCAGAATTAACAAAAATGCTTTAGGTTTGTGAATTTCTAAAATGTGTTAACTTTTGTATCAACCCTTGTCCATAAATTTACGGACACATTTATCTATAAATAAACTGACAGTCTGTAAATTTACAGACAGTCCGTAAAAACAGCCGTTTCCTAGACCTGATTATCGTGGATTTAGACAATAGGTGTTTTCAGCATGCAAGGTATGTAATATGACGGTGTGTTAGATGATTATATGCCACCTGGAGATCAGACCAATTAAATTTTCCCTTGGAACCTGAACTTCCATTTACCAAACATTCAAATAAATATCACACTGTGACACAACAATCGACATAAACACTGATAAACAAATTCCATGTCCAAGATTTTGGAAGTTTTTATGAAAATTCAGCTTCAAGTTCCTGTTGCAAATAAAATTGGTCTAGAACCCAGGTGTCAAATACACCAGAATGACAACACATGCTGTATCAACATATGAAGGTTTGTGATTAAGTAGTTTATATAAATGGCTGATTGCAAAGTTGTTATTACTAGCCACAGAAATCTCTGTAAATTAAACAAGTAAGCAAATAAGGTTTTTGGTGTATGTATTGTACATATTCCCTATTACGTTAATACAGCCAGCAATCATTTTCCAGTATAGGAATCAAGTGAAAGGACAGGGGAGGTAACAAAAAATTCATTGAATTATTTGAAAGGCGTATAAATTATAATAGGACTAAGGGCTTGCTACTGAGTAAAAGCGCCAAGTTCAAAAGGGACAGGGGGCTCCACCCTGCTATCACACTACACAAACATCACTACCTTTCAGGCTATGTGAAACTTTGAATGCAAAGGGTTAATAAATATTTTGTCAAACATATCTTGATACACAAGACTAGAAATGGGAATCCAGTAGTAAACAACTGACAGGATGGGTTTCTGAACATTAGCTAGGTCAAATGATCACGTAACGAGATAAAGAACATTTCCTCTTCTTATTTTGAATAGGCAAGAACCGGAGTTTCACATCGTTAGAAAATATGGAAATGCAAGATTCTGAAGAAACCGGCACATCCATAGGTAACTGAGAAATTTTGTCTTGCTTTAAATGGTGCTGCAGATAATTTTGTTGAGTCTCAGTACTATACTAATAAATATGAAAGGAAATTATTAACCACCTGTTAGTTTCAGTAATAAAAAAACACTGTTTAAAACTTTTTTTGGAGAATTATACACAAAATAAAGATGAACACTAAGTCTTGCACATCAAGGAATGTGTGGATTAACTGAATTTCTATTGCAACTAGACTTCCGCTAATTTTTTGGTACTATTTTATATTGATTTCATTCATTATTTGACATCATATTTTGTTTAAGAATACTGTTAAAGTTGTTAATTGATTACTCGGTTCATTTGCAGGGCTTTTTCAGGGGCTTTTGGAAAAAAGGCCCCTGCCCAAATTGGGAATTTTTGACGCGGTAAATAGTCAAATTTGGGAAAAAAAGTATCAACAAATCAAACCAAATTGGGAAATTTCAACATTCATTTATCTGCAATATAGCTTGATTTGCCTTGCTTTAGCGTCCCTGGAAATGTTACAAATCTCTTCCAAAGTTTGTTCTGACAGCTTTACAAATGTATCACTTATACAGTAGAATGGCCATCATCTGATCCTTAGAAACTTGGCAAGCTTCAACTGACTGGGAAAGAACTTTTGAAACATTTTATGTTTTCTTCCACAGAGAGTTTAGTTTTGGAGTGCCCTTGGCATCTTTTTTTCGCGGCCTTTTTGCATAGTTTTTACTATTATAGTATACGACATTTTAAAATTTTCGTCACTAGTTTTCGCAGGTCAGTATAAAAGCCGGTACTGCACATACAATTTTTGATTCATCCTTTCTGTTTTGTACGCAGTCGAACGATTATTGCGAAAAAATCATTTGTTAACGAAATAAAAATATAATTTCTGTTATATATTCAAACCATAATTTGACCATAATATAAGTTATCTGGAATCATGGGCGCCGCGCTCCATCTTCAACTTGGGTTACGGTAAACACCGGTTTTTACACCAGTACATACATTTTTCACAGAAAGAAGTCTTCACAGATCGCCGATAAACAAACAATTCGCGCTTGAAAAGTCTCGATATTATAGTTTCTCGTTTATCATTTTTTAAGGCAATCGGTTCAAAGGGGGAATAAATTTACAAGATTGGGATTTTTTTTCTTGAAATTGGGAAAAATGGTCGCTGTTTTGCATTGGGAAAGGGGCCGAACATCGGCCCCGTGAGATAGGCTGAAAAAGCCCTGGTTTGATATTTGAAAAATAAGTACATCTCAGATATTTCTCTGTACTGTTGGAAAAGTTAATTGAGGATGTATTCTGCATATGTATGGAGCACTGTTTTAATACAGCTATAAGACCAGTATAATATTTTAATTGTCTTGACATTGAATTTATGAACAACTTAGATTTTCCGGTAGCCACCTAGGGTCAAACATAACACATTTGTCAAAGGATAACTTATTACATGTTTAAATTTTTGATATCAAGATGAATTTAAATGTAAACTATTCAGGTGATGATTCTGGGATTGTCATGTCACAAAACTACACCACAAAACTGGATGGTAGTATCGTAGACCTGGTGTCAAGTGAAGATAGTGTTGATTTGATACCTACAGATGCCAACATACCAGAAGATGGCACCGAGCTGGGAGATGTTGAATTAACATTTGAAGAAGACTGTGTAAATATTGAAGGGGAGATGATTGAGGATACAGACATAGCAGGGGAGGTAATCGAGGGCAGAGATATTGCAGGGGATGTAATAGAGGCTGATGATGTAGTAGGGGAGGTAATTGAAGGTGAAGCTTTGGAAGGGGAGATAATTGAAGAGGTGATAGAGCAACCATTAATGGAGGAGGAACCTTTGACCCCTGGCACTGATGCCTCTGGTACTACAAAGAGTCTTACAGATTCAGGTGAGAGTCGTTTACCTTAAAATATTTATATTATGAACCCTTCCCCACCGAAAGGTGTGTTGTTAAGAGGTATTAAAAGCACTGAAATCTACTAACTGATATAACTCATATGCTTGTCCACTTTCCATTTAGTCATAGGTTTTAGTAAACAGTATGTCTTAAAAAATCATGTTTGTGAAAATTTATGTTATATCTAGTTATACGTTATTATTCTAGTTAAAATAAACTCAGCTTAATGAATGTTAATGTCTGCCTCATCATTTAAGATTGTTCACATTTATTGTAAAATAATTGTTGTTGCCAGTGCCCCAGGAGACTTTTTTTAAATACGTTTAACAAAACAACAGATGATTTAAACTTATTTTATTGCCATTTCTTATGTAATGTGATAACATACATATTTGCAATTGGTTTGGGCCACAAGTGCAGAGCTCACAACAGATAATATTATGGTCATGTTTAACTCACTGCTATTTTTCAGTGAAGAAGACTAGTGTATTTTGCACTAATTCAGTTTTAGACATGATACTTAATCAATACCCATTATTTATAAATGGAAGATTTTTGGTATAAAAGAGTTGTGTGTTGTTGTTGTTTACATCATTACATGAAGGGAAGGAGGTTGGTAACTTATTCTTTTAGTTATTTTGTGTTAAATTTCAGGCAGGGTAACTCCATTGAGTCAATGTGCAGACTCGGTCACATTTTCAAGCTCAGAAAAAAGTACACCCATCAGAAAGCCCAGGAGTTCCGAGCCCCGTAGTCGCAAAATTGACTATGATAGCATGTCATCATCGTCTGGGTCTGTGAAGGGCGGACAGTTCCCTCAAAGACACGGAATCCACTGGAGAAAGGGAGAGAAACTCGAGGCCATGGACTACCTTAATTGTTGGTATGTAGATTTTTTATAGTCACCTTAGTGCAAAACTGGTACAATTACTATTCAAATGTGAAGGAGATATACTGTTTTTAAATTAACCTGGATCATCATTTTGCACTTCATATCCATTCACTGCAAATTGCGGAACTGAAGTTATTTCTTTATTTTTAACCCTTTACTCCATGGAAATACTACAGTAGAATTTGGTTATTTGTGTAGTCTATTTGTCAGGATCCTTGATTCAATTAACCAGAGTATTATATTACACGGAGATAACAAATGCTAAGTTTCGTCAGTGGTGGTTGGGGTAATGCGCTCAGTTATATCTGTATCATCATGTTAAAATAAAATCCGGTTTTGTAAATAACCTATACTCTGTAAATGCGCTGTGAATATGTTTGATTCTTTTGACATCCTAAATTTAGATTTGTTTGCAAGATCTAATTAACATTCTAATTTTCAAGCAAGTATGATATAGTTAATTTGTTATTTTCATACATGTTTCGAAATAAAAGAACAGCTTTTGTTTTACGATTATTCTATTTTTATCCGGGAATTTCCCGGTGATCATCTTACAAAGTAAGATGTATGCACGTAACAAATCAAAATTCTCAATGCGGGGAAACCCGTTTTTTGTGGCATCATGATCATTGCTATAAATGCATACTGAAAACGTGCGTGCCACTGAACGGAAGTCATTATGTAACACAGATGATAATTCACAGGTGATAAACAATGACAGATTGATCGAGTTTACTGATAATGTACATCGTCTTGGGGCAGAAACGTGTGATTTTCAAGTAGGATTAGCGTCGAAATGCGTTATAAGGTGGGAAAATGCTATTCAAATAAACGAAATGCATGCTCGAGTCTATTCAAATAAAGAGAGTATTTAGCATAGAAATATATGGAAATGGTTTTGTGTTTTAATATTCTATTATAATAAGCGAAATATTCAAATAACCGCTATTCAAATAAGTGGAATGTACTGTATTATCACATGGACAACTAGTGTAGATGCAGATCAGTGACACATTCTTCTTAGTCAGAAATAACTTAATAATAAGCTGGCATGGATGTGTAGGCAAATCTTGATCTACACTAGTCACCCATGTGACAAAATTCATAAGTGAAATGTTTTATTCATTCATAAAATCTGCAAAATAAAAATATTTTTCAAAAGTCATGGTCATACTAAGGGTTTGAATGTAATTTTGCATAAAATTGAGTGTCTAGAGAAAAAAAAACTTCGAAATAATGAAGGAACTTGAGCAGATTGCACAAAAATGTTCACTTCAATGAGACATCAGTTTCATTTCTAAATGAAGGTAAATAGATCAAATTTTGTTTTAACCCTTTCCTCAATAGACACATCTTTATTGCATGGTCAAACAGTTTAGATCCAGATCTAAACTCTCGCTTTGTAATTCTTTAGTTATTTCTGACCAAACGTGACCAGTGCAGATCTAGGATGCTCTGGATCTACACTGGTCGCGCCTGCGTGAAAATGCATTTATATGGAGGAAAGGGTTAAATTCTTGTTTAGGTACCATTACTTTGCAACTGATGGAATCTTCTTGAGTATGTAAAATGTGATTCTTTTACAGGTTTCCTGCTAAAATAAGAGCCATAAATGAAGAGGAAATGCAGGTTCTTATCCATTTTGACGGTTGGAATCAAAGATACGATGAATGGATAGATATGATGTCCGACAAAATTCGGCCACTAGTCAGGCATTCTGGGAGAAAAGAGAGAAAAAAGCCAGCTAAAGGAGTACGTGGTCGTCGTCCTGGGGGACATTCCTCAAAAGCCTCAACCATTCCCCTGAATATTCCATATCTGAATGTAAGCAAAAGAAGGGAAAGTCATTAAAAAAAATCATATTACAAAACTGTTTGAAAAATGGTTGTTTGTAGTCGTGGCATAGATGTTTGTCTGTAAACCTTCTGGTTTCCAGTCAGTAACAGTTACTCAAGAATTATGACCAAACTCTGTACATAAATCGGTATTTGAGAGTGGATGACCTCTGGGTCCAGGTCAGTGTCAGAGGCTTTTAAATTGGTTTCCGATCATTAGCTGAAAAAATGGTTTGACCTTCTGTTTCTAAACTTGGTATAATGATTGCTTATATTAAGTAAAGATGACCTCTATTGATTTTGGGATAAGTAAGTAAAAGATCAATGTCAGATCGAAAAATGATTTCTGATCAATACTTAAAGATTGGTGTGACCTACATGTACAGTCATGATCCTGTTTCCAAGATCATAAAACTAAATCTGGAGATCAGTCTCAAATCTCAAGCATCTGATTGGCTGAAATGGCGACCAGTCTCAAATCTTAGTTTTATGATCTTGCGCCCTGTTGATTTAAGATTCAGAAGGATAAACTCAAAGGTATAGCTCTGAGTTACCTTTGAGTATTTAGTCAGTGGTAAATGTTGCATGGTCCTTTACTTGTAAATTAGTTCATAAACAGTAACTTAATAACTTTGTGACCTACAGTCACCAAACTTGGTATAAATATTGAAAATTGGTACTAGTTTTTTAACTCAGGGCTTTTTTCACTGCCAGGGGAAGAGGCCAATGCCCTATGATTTTTGGGGAAAATAGAGTGATTTTTTTCTCTGATGGGGAATGAAAAAACTTAATGTAAAGTAACTTTTTGGAGAAAACTGCATGATTTTAAAGAATTTTTCTTAGGGAAAGGCACCTATAAACGGCCCCTACTTAAGAAGAAAATAAGCCCTGTAACTTGAGTATGGTGTGAACTACAGTCACCCTATTTTGAATATTGATTACTTATTGTCACTAGATGTGGCAACAGGCATTTTGTCTTGGTCAGTAGTTAGCCTAGATTCTGTTTGCATAACAGGCATATATGCCACGCTCTGCAGTAATCTTATTTTTAGGTGCATGTTTGTTGCAAAACTGGTATCTGTGATATCCATATAATGTATCAGTTTTGTTGCCAGTGCAAAGCATGCACAAATAGATTTTTCGTTGTCAGTTTTGTTATTATTTTCTTCATGTATTCAGTGGGAATGTTCGGCATTAATCTTTTCTTTTAATTCTACATTTTTTAAGTGTTTTGTTAACAAATTTTGTTTGTATTCTTACATTGTATGTGTATATTGCTCAATGTTTTCCCAGTGCGGTGCTGGGTTTGGAATTTCTGTAGTCTGTTAGGAATATGTAATTTTACCAGACAGTTACTGTAAATTCATAAACACTTTACTCCATGTCAATTTACCAAAATATTCATGCCAAGTCTTAGTTTCATCTTCTGGGCATTGTTTAAGTTTAGTAAATATTTCTGTATCAAATAACTCTGTGTGCCTAGCATTCATAGGTAGATTTAGAGGTGTAGAATACTGTGCATGCCCCAAGTTGACAAGCATATAAAGATAATGTAAAAAGAAAAAAGTAATGAAAGACTTACATTTAAGATTAAAGTCTCTTTACCTAAACATAATTGCTTCAAAAAGAAACAGATTACTACATATTGCTCATGCTTTCAAAATGCTCTTGGGAAGCATTCCCTGTTACCCCCACCCCCTAGCTTCCAAGCCATCTAAAGTGAAGTCCTCGATCTGCCACTGGTATTGTTTGTCTCTTTCACCATTTTTCTCACTTTGATTTGTTTTGTACTTCAGCAAAAAAAGATCAAAAACGTAACCCATGCACCCAGGATAATAAGTGCTTTATTGCATAGAAAATGGCTGTTATCTATGGGCAAACAGTGTAGATCCAGATCTCCTGGCACATCCATATATCTGGATCTACACTGTTTGCTAATTGATTTATTGGGGTATTTCTACCCAAAAAGCAAAAAGTTTAGATCCTGATCAGATGACAGATATATCAGCTGATCTGGATCTACACTGTAAGCACATGTGATTGAACTTGTATTTATGGAGTAAAGAGTTAAAAGGTTAATCAAGACCAGACTTAGACTGGGAAATATAAACAGATAGATTCATATAAAACACATTCATCCCACTCCATTAAAATATTGCTCCACTGAAACAAAATTAAATGCCATGCTTACAGATAAACATACCAGTACCCAGTGAGATTTATGAATCTGTCTGAATATCAACACAAGAATTTAATTTCAAATTCTACTTGAAACTTCCTCTAATTATAAAATAGTAAAAATTGCTTCAGTTGTATATCTATGTTAAGAACAAAGGCTACATTAAAGGTTTGATAAGAAAATTTGGAGATCACCAAAGAATTTCAAATTGATAATTTAGACTTCCAGTTACAAATTTCATTTAAGGTAGTCTAACTGTAATGCTTTCCCGCGCATAAATTTGCGACGTCGTCAAACATCGGCTCGCTTTCGGTGACTTCCGACGCTACTCGTCAGAGCCGATAGTAACCGAAGCGACATCGATTATTGTCGACTGTTAGTGACAGTTAACCGAGTATTCCCGACATTCGATAAAAAAGCGCGGGAAATCATTACAGTTAGACTACCTTAACCCTTTACTCCATATGATATTTGCATTTTTACGTCTATACGACCAGTGTAGATTCAGACCAGCTGACACATCCATGCTATCTACACTGGTTGCTTTGTGGTCAGAAATAATCGAATGAATCAAAAAGTGTAGATCCTGATCAAATGGCAGAGATGTTCTGGCTGGTCTGGATCTAAATTGATTGGGCATAGTGAAAGGTGTATGTATGGAGTATAGAGTTAATATAATCTTAATTCAACTTAATTCATCTTTAAATATTGACAGTCTTTAAATTGTCTGATTTGTAGTTTGAATGCTATTATACATGAATTGACATTTTCCTGTTATTTCAGGATCTAAAGGTCGGTGATGCTGTTTATGCGAAGTGGACAGACTGTAAAATGTACCCTGCTAAAATCACCAATATCTTGCCAACAGGTAATGGTCTCTTTTTTTGAACCAGGTTTTCTTTGGAAAACCCTTGTCATTAGATTGGGGTATGTTGTTGGGTGGGCAGGCTGGCGGGCGTCAACATATGGTTAAGTTTTTTGTTTAAGAGCACTTTTTCTCAGTAACCATTATTGGTAGAGCTTTGAAATTTAACATAGTTGTCTGACATCACATTAGCAATTTTCTGGACTTTTATGGAAAAACAGTTTCATCTCAGTAGACTTAGAAAGTGACGACTTTAGGGAGGTATTTTTCCGAAGTCTCTGTTGTCCATTCTAACATGGAACAGAGTAATGAAAAGTGAGTAGTGTTGCTGTTAGGTTGTATTGAGCAACAGTTACTGTCAAACATCCCTGCCCTCACCTCATTGCACACACATTGTCTGTGAAGCCTCTAAGCTCTGTTTATTGTCAAACAAGTTATATGAATAAGAAAATTCTAAAATATGTTGCAGAGCATTTTCCCATATCTTTGAGAATAAAGCTGTATCTCAAAATGGGAATATTATTTACAATTTTATTGAAAATTAGGAAAACAAAATTCCAGTAATTACAATTTCCAGTAATTACGATTTCTTTTACATTGAATACAAACTGTATCAGACTGACATGTTGGAGCATTATTCTGAGTGAGTGGTTTAAAAATTGGCAGTTTAAATAACCTTTTTCAAAATTTTGAATTGGGAAGTTTATTACTTAAATTGTGGGTGTGGCCATTGGGGGGAAGTGGGGAAAGATACTTTGTGATTCATAATAAAGTCCATTACTAGTTATAATATCATGAAAGTTTAACACTGTGTTATTTTTGTTTTTAGGAAGCTATGAGGTGATATTCTACGATGGTTTTAAGAAACTTGTCCAGCCCATAAACATACGACCAATGCCAAGCGAATACAAGGTATTGTATATTGAAAAAATACTATACTAATAACAGAACTAGACACTGGTATCTATTATATGGATTGTTATCATTCTCACACCATTTGTTTTGTTACATCTATGGATGCTTGCATTAACACTTTAAGGAAGAAATTATCAAGGTTTTCAGCTTATTTTATGAAATATATAGTGAAAACTGCCATGACTTAATCAGGGTTCAGCCTAGGTTGTCACATAGGGAGAAGTTATTAGTTTTCAACTTATTATATAAATTAATATTGAGTGAATTTTAGAGTGATTCACTTTATCATTTAAATAACTTTTGATGGGAAATTGTAAACAAATATTAAATGTTTATTATTTTATTTAGTTGAAAACACAGTTCTCATTATCCAGTTTAACACAATCAAATATTGGTTATACAATTACATGTGGCCAGAAAAGTGCACCTCTGCAGAATTGAACGTATTTATAATCTTTATCCCTTTATTCCATACAATCGTACATCTTTATTGTTTGAAGGAACAGTGCAGATCCTGATCAGCCTGCACATCTGTGTCATCTGATCAGGATATACACTGTTTTCTTTTAGATTCATTAGGTTATTTTTTACCAAGATGAAACCTGCATAGATCAAGATCATGATGTTCCAGCTAATCTGGATTTACACTGGCCTCCCATGATAAAATGCATATGTATGGAGGAAAGGGTTTTATAGCTTTGGTAACCGGGGTTACTTGTAGTGGTGTAACGATTATCGATTAAAATTGCTGAATCGTCTATAAATGCCTTTTCGATTTGATAATCGATGTCATTCCCTCATAATCGATTTGTATTGATGTTTACCAATGTCTGTTAAGTGCAGCATAATAAGGTATATTGTAGTCATTTATTTGTACAAGTCATAATTTAAATAAATTTTGTTGACCTTGTATTTTTTTTTCCATTTACAACCTGTTTTGGGGGTTGCAGGGATTCAAATAGGTGCAGATTTTTGCATTTTGATGCAAACAAATTTGAAATGTTCCACTTTTGACTGGATATATTTTTTGCAAAGCATTGTTCTTTCATCCTTTTTTCATTCAATGTTTAGTACATTAAAAAAATAATTGAAAGATGTTATATTTTATCTTTAAAACTCCAAATTTTATGTTAAAAGTGGCACAATAGTAAGGGGTAATTTTGTAAGCTACTACCATCTTGTGAATGATACATTAAGCTGTTTCATAAACTGGTTCTTATCAATGAAGTCACATTGGAAGTGGCAAATGATTCCAACCAATCATTGTTCATTATTTGCAACCAATATCCCATTACTATGATTGTGTCTGAAATTGTTAGCAAATAAAGGTTCAAGTTAAAGGGTGTAGTTGTCTCTTTAATAGTGATTATTTAAAATACTTTACTACCAAATGGGATTACATCTGTATGTGATGCTATCATAATTTACTTATGCATTAACAATTGAACATGTTCAATCATCAATCCAAGATCATGTTGATGCACTTTCATTCTGAATTGTATTAGAATTCTGCTTCAACTTTGAAACAAAACTAGCATGGAAATTTTACCAGCAGAATTTTAAGTACTTAGTTTATGTATTGTTGTTCTTGATTTCTCGCAGAAAAAAAGCACTGTATTATTTTGCTCAGACTCTTCAGTGCCTTTGTAATTGCAGCTTGCTGCTTAAGGTCACAGTGTATTTGTAGTCTTTTACATAATTAGTTTTTGAGAAAACTAACCCCAAAAATAGGGCAAAGCATTCATGTCACACAACATAGCACCCAGACTAACCTTCTGTAGGTTTTTAAGTTAACATTATATAATGACTGTATAGTGTTTAATTGAATTAATTCTCTCAATTGTCTTATTTATTTTTTATATTAAAGTAGCTAGTTTATAGAACATAATTAAACATTAAAGGTGCATAGCAAAACACAGGCATTAACCATCAAAGCCTGTGTCAAAGTTTTCGATTATTTTCTGATTTAAATCGATTTCTTCTAGGAATTTCGATTCGATAATCGATTATGATATTTGTCCGATTCTGCAACACTAGTTACTTGTTACTTTTTGTGTTTCTATCCAGTTACTGAAATGGAAGTCCTCTCTTGTTGCAAATCCAGTGCCCAAGGTTATAAAACTGAGCATGGAAACCAGTCTCAAATCAGATGCTTGAGATTTGAGACTGGTTTCCAATCTCAGCTTTATAACCTTCAGGCCAGACAGCTGTATCTGTTGTATCGACAAAATAATAAATGTCCAAAGTTAAGAAAATCAGCTATTTTATGTTGACAGCACCAGACGAGTAAACATACGTTGGCAGGCTGAAAAAAGTGTCAAAAATATAGAAAGACATTGCTTAAATGATGGGTAATAAAATAATCAGTAAGCTTCTTTGATGTGAGAACCCTAACTTTAATAATTAAGATTGACATGTATCAATCAAAGTCTGTAAAGTTGAAGGTTTTAAAATGCAATTTTTATCTTAATGACAATTTAGATTTATTTACACATAATATCATTTATGAATTAGATTTTTTTTCTTCAAGATTTAAGTTACAAAATAAATTGAAAAAAAAAAGAAAAGAATTACAAACCAAAAACAAGTAACAAAATAAGGGAAATTTATAGCATTATTATACCATCTTACCTAAAACATTAGTTCAAATTTCTTAATGTTACGCTTCATAAAATTCTCTGGGTCTGAGTTTACAAACAAAAAAGTAAGAAAATTAAGAAATGCATAACATTATTATACAGTCCTACATAGTGTTATGCAAATTTTTCATAATATTATGCATGATCTCACTACATAATAAAATGTATACAGAAGAACTACTTAACGGAAGTGTAATTAATAACATTTAATCCTCTAGACTACCTAAGCCAAAATGTATTGAGGAAAAGTTTATTGCTTTTGGGAACTTATTTCTATCTCTAGGCTATCATTTTGTCTTTAGCATATGACTATTGATTTATTTCTTTTTAAACTTTGCCCATACACTCTATATTGTAAATAATTTTATAGGGGCAAGTTGTGCTAGGAGTATTTTACTAATGCACCTGTTGAAACTGAAAGTAGGAAAACTCTTTGGTGAACTTTGTATTGAATAAAAGAATAGAAGATTCTAGGATAATGAATAGAATGGTAAAAAAAATTCTTTCCTAAAAATGATTTTAGTTAACAGCTGGGAAGACATTTTTAAATAATAAAATAATTAAATAAATAATACAATTTTGTGATACAGAAAGGGGAAGAAAAACATTTTCCTTGGACTGTTAAACTGCTGTAAGTTGTCAATATGATAATGTTTTTCGTTTATTGCTTATAAGGAAAGTACTAAGGTAAGTTCCTTTGTGCCCCTTTCTATGGATGTGCAAGGCTGTCTCTTATTTTGGAGTTGTTTTTCTGGCTAATGTGGGTGGGGGTGGAGCTCTTCAAGTAACATTGGTATGTTTTTCAAAAATCTTTGCCAAATAAAGACGGGGTTTCCCTGCTTTTGATAAAGTACTTGCAAAAATCCAGTATTCATCACAAAAATGAGATAGATTTTTTAAGGTTCTTTTTTCTTAAGAAATTGGGAAAAAAGCCTTTTTAAATGATTGCAGTAGTTTCTGATTTCACAACATTATGAATGTTATATGAGCACGGTTTGCATATTTTATGTCCTTTTTAGTATTGTTTATTTCAAGGAAATGTAAAATGTGCAATTTATAGAACTTCCTTTAAACACAATTTTTCATATTTATGATTTTTAAACCTCAAATCTGAGAGTAAATGGTTAATAACTGTGCAAGCATAGTTGGGAAGTACTATTATCCAAAGTTATTTCCAAAAAATTATTTTGGATCAGTCAATATAAATGTTATCTTCAGTTGTAACACCAAGTAAAGTGCATCAGGAATAGTTAAGTAATTATAAACAAGCCCATAACCATGCTTTTTTGATACCAGTTTATGTTGTAATTTGTCAGGGGTTCCAGTAGCTGTTTAATCTCAAGTGTCATTTTGATCATTTTTACAAATTATTGGCAAAATTCTACAAATTATTAGCAAAAATATCCCAAATTTAAGGGAAGAAATGACCCTATAACTAAAATCCTAAGGATTCAAAATGAGGCTTTTTGGAAATTTCAAGAGTCGAAGGGTCATCTTCCGGGTCAAATGGAACTCCTGTTTGTGCCTCCAACCAATCAGAAATTCAAAAATTCCATTTATGGAACCAGACGTTTGATATATGATGGATGCTGATAGAATTCTGTGTCCAAGGTTATAAAACTGAACATGGAAACTAGTCTCAAATTTCAAGCATCTGATTGGCTGAAATGGCGACCAGTCGCCATTTCAGCCAATCAGATCCTTGAGATTTGAGACTGGTTTCCATGCTCAGCTTTATAACCTGCTGCAGCCCAGATCTGCAAAGTAGTTATCTCACTCTTTAAAAGCACATGCATGAAAATTTATATTAGCCCTCAAATAATACATAGTTTCTTGATGGAATTTTTTTCACATTTGATGTACTGACATCCTATTATGTTAAGTGCACTATTATTTCAAATAAGGAACGTATCAAAATTAATGATATAAAAAGTTTTTCAAATACAGCCTAGTCCTGTCATAGTACAGCTAGTTGAAGTTTACTGATTAACCCCTGACTTCATAAAGAAGACCAGTGAATGATAAGTGCTGTAGAGCTCAAAAATACTAAATTCATACTGACAATTTTAATCACGTCTTATCTGCTATTGAATTTGAAAAAAAAAACAGTTCTATAAATAAAATATTATTAAAATGATAAAATTTACTATTACAATTCATGCCATCTGATGGATCTACACTGTCCGCTTCTTGGTCAAAAATAACCTAATCAATCTAAAGGGAACAGTATAGATCCTGATCAGATGGTACAAACATGCCTTCTGATCAGGATCTACACAGTTAGCCCATGGGATAGCATCCATATCCCATGAAATATATATATATAATATAATTAATTAGTTAATATAATGCTCAATACATTGTTGTTGCTTGTTTCAGTCATTTGAGATAGAGCCTGTGCCGGAAGTTGTGCTGAAGAAAGCCAAGATGAAGCTGGACCATACTGAAACTTCAAGTAAGGCAATTGTTTCAACTAGATGGGTGTTCAGTTGAACACTTGTGCCGCCCTCGGCTATTTATAAGAATAAAAAATTTAAGTACAAAAAAGGACATAACTCCATCAAATGTAACCTTGACCTAAAGAATTTGACATTGCGTCATCACCTTGTTGTCATAAGCAACATAATTTTGAAAGTTTGATGAAGAAGTTAGGGATGGGAACAAGTTATCGAGTACCCAGGTACTCGATTAACGTCGGAGTACCCGAGTTGCTCATAAAGTATTCGAGTACCTGATTAAAAATGTAAACAAAAAATAAACCAATTTGTCTTTATGGAATCTTGCAAATCGCCTACTGACATTTAATTGTCAACACCTCGCACCTCGCAGCTGGTTTCGAATAAACAAGATGACACTTAGGGGAACAAATATCCGATAATTGGTGCCTAATTGACGTTATTGATTGATATCTTAACACAGACAATTTGCAATCATGAATATTAGCACCTGAATATTTTAAGCACAATGCTTCTCTTGTCGGTGTTTTATTTGATTTTGTTTATTGAGTTATTATATTCAAATGCGATTGTTGATTGTAAGTTTGCAAAACTGAAGTAAAATCTGGAAAACATTTTCACATATTTGTACATTTTACACGGGCTAACTAATGGTTGTTGAGTTAAAAGTTTTCAACGTTGATAATCAAAAGCATTAGATATAATTACATATCATTAAGGTATTTTTGTGTTTTTAAAATGTGTTCTGTATCTTCTTGAGTGATCGAAAATCACATGCAGTCTGGCATGATCATACCCGGTAAGATCATTAAAACTTATGGAAGATGATATTTCCTCTTACGTTATAGAAAGGTTTCAAGTTCTCGATCGGAACAAGATCCGAGTACCCAAGTACAGATTTTGCTACTCATTCCCATCCCTAGAAGAAATACTAAGAAATGGCAAAGTAAGAGCAAACGTTAAGGACGGACAGATGGACAAAGCGATCCCTATGTATCACCATTTCTTTCAAAGGGTGACACTTAAATACTGTACAAGGAGTACTAGTTTAGCCAGAAAAAATTAAATAATTTTATTGAAATGGGGAGATCTTTTGCACACAAAAATCAGTTTCTGTAATAAAAGATAAAGTGTTAAATGAAGTTGGAAATCAAGTGTTATTTTAAAGTGTTTAATGAACATTGTTATTTTAAGAACAAGTTGGTACTCATCACTCATACTTAGGTATCAGAAGTCAGACTAATAAATGATCCAAACACACTGACTATTGATTTTGTCTGACACTAAATATTGTTATAACGATAATAACTATAAAAAATCCATAAATTATTCTATTAATATACTACTCAAAATTTGATAGGAATCGCTTTCCGTTTTATCTCGAATTATTGCCGTTATTAAGTTTCAACCGCTGTTCCGCTTCAACAGTTTATCGGATTATTCCTTCTTTGGCACAAAGCTGATGTCAAATGAACAGTTTTTAGAATAACATCAACTATCTTATCGTTTCAATCTTATGTAATTAATTAACACAATCTTTTAAGTGATCCTTATCAAATTTTGAGTAGTATATATATGTATTATTAGTATTAAAGACTTTCTTGTACAGAAACATAGATGATATATTATATTATATTAAGTAAACTTTTGGCAAAGTAATACTTCTGTTTTATCAAAAAAAAGCAGCATTTGCACACTTGTAACTAAGAAATTAACATTAACTTACTATCACAGTGATGATTTCAAGTTGAATAGTATATTTATAGATTAACTTGTAAGCCCTTATTTCAAACACAATTTGTAACACAATAGTAACTGGGAAAAAAAGGAACTACACATTGTTTACAGTGACCATTGGAGAAGATTCAATGTCACAAGAGAGGGCAAGGTCAGAGATCAAGAGAGACTCTTCTGCCGAGAAGGAGCAAAAGGTCAAAACAACCAAGAAAAGAAAACTTGTCGTACCCACGCTGTTTGCTGATCAAGCCATTGTGGGTCTAGGGGAGGCAGTGGTGCCACCAGAGGGTGATATCAAGTTGGAGCCTGTGGCTACACAGACTGAATATACAGAAAACAAGGTATACAAGTAGTTTGCAAAAGAAGTAATTCATTTCCTTTGGAATTCAGTAGTATCAAGATTTTATGTACCAGAGGGTTTGCTACATATAGCGATTGCCTTTTCCACTCATCACAGGTCTGGTTTTTGGAGCATATATTAGCAATACCTGAAGGGATTTCAACCTAACTTCAAATTTGAATTAATAATGAGTAGTGTAGGGACCAAGAACTATGGCCCTGATTCACTGACCAAGATCAAAATGGTCAAGATATTTGAGAAAAAAAAATTCGAGCATAATTTTGCAACTTTTTGATCAAGTTTTAGAAAAATGTTAATCTAAATGTAATAATGTTATGTGATGGTTTTTGTCTGGAATATAATCACAAGCATCTGATTGACTAAAAAGGAGTCTAGCCACTAGTAACTAGCCAATCACATGCTTGAGATTTGAGACTGGTTTCCAATTTCAGTTTAATGACCTTGGGCCCTGGTAGACCGGTCTGCTGGTCTTTTAGTCAGTTATAATTTAGTACATATTACAATATATTGCTACATTTACTATTTTTATCTTAGACAGAGGAGTTACCTTGTGAAATCAAGGAGGAACCAGGCATCAGTACAGCTACAGTCCCACCAGTGGCTGGTACCCCAAGTCAGAGTAAGATAGTTTGCTCATTGTTCTAGGTGAACAAGTTGTCAACTTTGTTTCCAGTGGTCACTTAATTCTTAGCACTCCAGTATTTACATTCATAATATTGCTCTTTGATGTGATGAAAGTATTTCTTGATAATGTTTTTGTTTTTTAATGAAAAACATTTGCTCCTGGTAGTGGATAGAAAATAAGTACACACAAACTAACAGACGGGGCCAGTTTTAAACAGGAAGTTCAGAAACTGCAAACACACAATTTCTTAAGAATAACCTAACTGTGAAATCCATGAGAGTTAATCCTCTTAAGTTTACTATCCCATGGAATGCTAAAGAAAGGGCGTAGTACTCTTTACAGTAAATTAAATATGCAGATTTTATTTTATTCCGCGAAAGTTTTAATTTTATGTGAATTAGGATTAGATAACTGCAGAATCAAATTCTAGCAAAACTGAACAATATAAAAGTTTCATTTAATTTTATAATACAATTCACAACATTGATGCCAGTGCTAAAGTTAAATGTCTTTTTAGCTCACCTGTCACGTAGTGACAGGGTGAGCTTTTGTGAGTGGGGTTCGTCCGTCGTCCGTCCACAATTGTTGTCCGCACTCTAGCGGACGGAATTTTGGTCCAATCTTCTTCAAACTTGGTCAGAATGTTTATCTCAATGATATCTAGGTCAAGTTCGAAACTGGGTCATGTGACCTTGAAATCTAGGTCACTGGGTCAAATTGTAGAAAAAGCTTGTCCGCACTCTAGCAGCCTTAATTATGGTGCGATCTTCTTAAAACTTGAACAGAATGTTTATCTTAATGATTTCTAGGTCAAGTTCATTACTGGGTCATGTGACACTTAAAACTAGGTCACTAGGTCAAATTAAAGAAAAAGCTTGTCCGCACTCTAGTGTTCGTAATTTTGGTCCGATCTTCTTCAAACTTGGTCAGAATGTTTATCCCAATGATATCTAGGTCAAGTTTGAAACTGGGTCATGTGACCTTGAAATCTAGGTCACTAGGTCAAATTATAGAAAAAGCTTGTCCGCACTCTAGTGTTCATAATTTTGGTCAGATCTTCTTCAAACTTGGTCAGGATGTTTATCCCAATAATATCTAGGTCATGTTCGAAACTGGGTCATGTAACCTTGAAATTTAGGTCACAAGGTCAAATTATAGAAAAAGCTTGTCCGCATTCTTGCGGTCTTAATTTTGATGCGATCTTCTTCAAACTTGGTCAGAATGTTTATCTCAATGATATCTAGGTCAAGTTCGAAACTGGGTCATATGACCTTGAAATCTAGGTCACTGGGTCAAATTGTAGAAAAAGCTTGTCCACACTCTAGCAGTCTTAATTATAGTGCAATCTTCTTTAAACTTGAACAGAATGTTTATCTTAATGATATCTAGGTCATGTTCATAACTGGGTCATGTGACCTTGAAATCTAGGTCACTAGGTCAAATTAAAGAAAAAGCTTGTCTGCACTCTAGCGGTTGTAATTTTGGTATGTTCTTCTTTAAACTTGGTCAGAATGTTTATCCCAATGATATCTAGGTCTAGTTCGAAACTGGGTCATGTGACCTTGAAATCTAGGTCACTAGGTCAAATTATAGAAAAAGCTTGTCCGCACTCTAGTGTTCGTAATTTTGGTCCGATCTTCTTCAAACTTGGTCAGAATGTTTATCCCAATGATATCTAGGTCAAGTTCGAAACTGGGTCATGTGACCTTGAAATCTAGGTCACTAGGTCAAATTATAGAAAAAGCTTGTCCGCACTCTAGTGATTGTTATTTTGGTCAGATCTTCTTCAAACTTGGTCAGAATGTTTATCCCAATTATATCTAGGTTATGTTCAAACTGGGTCATGTAGCCTTGAAATTTAGGTCACTAGGTCAAATTATAGAAAAAGCTTGTCCGCACTCTAGTGTTCGTAATTTTGGTCCGATCTTCTTCAAACTTGGTCAGAATGTTTATCCCAATGATATCTAGGTCAAGTTCGAAACTGGGTCATGTGACCTTGAAATCTAGGTCACTAGGTCAAATTTTAGAAAAAGCTTGTCCGCACTCTAGTGGTCTTAATTTTTGTCCGAACCATTGAACAGATGTTAGCAGGTGAGCAACCCAGGGTCCCATGGACCCTCTTGTTTGACTTATGCGCAAAATTTTATACTGAAGCCACAGTTTTCTTGTCACTTGATTATTAATATCATTCCTTCTTGATTGAATAGCTCCAGTATCTGGACCACTTCCACCAAAAGCGTTTGTAGTTGAATCTGACCACAATCAGTATAAATGTCCCTACGAGGGCTGTCCGAAGGGATTTAGGAAAGAGCATTTACTGGACTATCACATCAAATACTATCACATCAATGGGGGAGGTCCCCCTCCACCACCAGCAAAGAGGCGCAGAAAAACCACAAGTACCTGTAAGTAAACTTATTCTTTCAATCTTTTACACGATGGAAATGGCTTTTATTCAATTTGCAGCAAGTGCAAATTCAGATAAGCTTGCACATATGTACATTCTAATAAGGATTGACTCTGCTAGGGTAAATTAGCAAATTTAAACCGCAGGTAAGTTAAACCATGTAATAATACGTCTTAGTAGAAAAATAAATTTGCACGAATTTTTCCCCTTGCACGTATCTATTTTGTGGCTTTTGCGTGAAATTTCATCCATGTGAAATTAAATAATACCACAGTAAGTTATTTCTGACCAAGAAGCAATCTATGTTAATCCTGATCTAGACTGCACTAGCTTATCTGGATCTAAACTGTTAATCCATGAGATATAAGCCATATCCCATAGGGTAAAGGAGTAGCACAGCTTGCCTTTGTTAGTGTATTTGATCTAAAGTTTTTCATTCTTCTGAATTGATCTTTCTGTTAACCTGGTACACAAATCGCAAAGAACCACTGAAAGCTAACTGAAAACTCTTCATGGCCCAACAGTTAGGGCTTTGTTAAGTGCCCTAAGGATTTGAGTCCTTTTAAGTAAGAATCATTCGAAAAAAGAAGTTTTTCATCTTGCTTGCAGTTGAGATAAGGCAAAGTTTTGTATACATATTAAAGAGGAAAATTCATTTATTTAAATAAGATATTCTTTCAGGTTCAACTGAGTCAGAAAGCATTGGTGGTTCACGAAAGTCGAAGAAAAATCGTAACTTGTCTGCAGAAGGTGGGATATACCCTGTTGACATCAAACTGGAATATCCTGACACCCCACAGAGTTATAGTATGATATTTGTGACACCATGATGCTTATTGACTTTGTAATTAGTGTAGATCTTGGTCAAATGCAGGTTTAAAATGAATCTTAAATTGTTTCCTAGATGCATCAAGAATGCTTCTCTGAAGTAATGGCAAATAGTGTAGACCCCGATCAAAATGCATCGAAGCACAGTGCCCAAGGTTATAAAACTGAGCATGGAAATCAGTCTCAAATCTCAAGCATCTGATTGGCTGAAATGGCGACTGGTCGCCATTTCAGCAAATCAGATGCTTGAGATTTGAGACTGGTTTCTAATCTCAGTTTTATAATCTTGGCACCAGGCTGATCTTGGTCTACACTGGCTGCATAGGTCATTAACCCCAATTTGTTGTGGTATGTAACATATCTGTCAACCTTTGTTGGATTTTGTTTTATTAAGTGAATTGTTCAAAAGTCAGCCTAATAGTGCTTGTCAGGGGTCAAAGTTAAAATAATGATTTTAAACTTCATATTAAGCTGGGGAATATTTGGTGAGGGTCAATTTAAAATAGATAACTTGGTTGCTCATCTGAGTTTTGAAAACACCCCCGACAAGCTGATATAGGTGAAAATATTTTGATTTATTACAAATAGCCATACATTAATTTTATTCTTTAAACACGATCTTAAGATTGTAAAGGATTTTAGCCCTATGTGTGATTATGAAAAGATAAGTCACCTGTAAAATTCGACAGAAAATTAAGGTAAAATTGGTGGAGTTAAATAGTACTCTATACAAGGGAGTCTGTACTCGATATACTTCAATAAAAGGGAATGTTACTGAATTTTTTGCAAATATTTTCAACCAAAAAATTTGTTTCCAAGGTGATACTGCTTTATTGAAAATGATAATAAATATTTTATGAGACATTGTTTTATAACATTATCTGACTCTTCCATAAGTAAGTGAAACATGCCAACTGCATATTTTCTGTGTCTGTTTCAATATTGCATTTTAAATATTGAAATGTTTATTATTTCTTTAAAGTATACATATCACAATTTGATACCCCTTTAATAACAGATCTTATGTGTAATGCTGATTAAATTATATTTTAAGTATTCTTCTTTTCTTTATGTACATGTATTTTAAATCTGATTTAATTTTACAATTATGGTACCCTCTATAATAATATATGTTATGTTTAATGTTGATTAACACTAATTAATACTGGTTAACAAAATTGAATCATTCATGATAATAAAAAAACTTGATATATTGGTAATAATTTGATTTGTGCAATTATGCAGTTCTTGAATGACCTTTCTTGGTTTTTATCTGTCCAGCTGAAACTGGCGAGATATCAACCCAGACTGCTGTAGATATTGGAGAAGATTCGAACCTTGATGTGCTTAAACAAGACAGTGTGGAAGAGTCGAGTGTCACGGACGCGGAGGAATTTTTGAAACCCGACGAGCTGGTGAACTGTATCTGTGACTTCCAGGAAGAAAATGGACTTATGATTCAGGTGATTAATATTATCCTTTATTCAATGGGAAACACGTTAAAAGTGTAGATCCTGAACATCACATTTGTGCAGTCCAGTCACGACCCTACGTTCAGGTGGTAATTTGAATCTTTTACTCAATAGGAAATGGGGAAACAAGAGTAAATCTAGATCAGTGCCCAAGGTTATAAAACTGAGCATGGAAACCAGTCTCAAATCTCAAGCATCTGATTGGCTGAAATGGCAACCAGTCGCCATTTCAGCCAATCAGATGCTTGAGATTTGAGACTGGTTTCCTTGCTCAGCTTTATTTAACATATTAACAGAATTTCACCATACACTACCAATATATTCACCAATGTATAACAAACATAAAATAAAAAAGAAAAATTTAGGTTACCATGTTAATTTGTTCGAAATGGCAATTTCAAAAAAAAGGGGGGGGGGGGGTAATAATGTATAAGCAAAAAGACTTAAATGTATATAGTGTACATCGTTAATTTTTACTGTGGTATCATTTTATTTAGCGATGGATTAATTTTCGCGTATTTCGCGCTCGGACCAGTGCGCGAATTAAAAACCTATGCCAAAATTTAACCAATAATCCACATACGTATCTGAAACGAGCTATGTCCGAATAAGTCATGTCTTGGACCGTGAACTGTGTTTTATACATTGATAAAACCCAGATTGGACCGTGAACTGTGTTTTATACATTGCATTTAGACGGTGGTACAGTAGTTTAATACTCGTTGAAAAAAACTGTAGCGACTGCCTTTAAGAGAACTTACAATTGCAAACTGTTTAACTTTTATTCACAGAACGTCTAATATGTATTCAAACACACAGAATAGTAATGTGATAAAAGTAATATAAAACAATGCTAAGGTCAACTGTCATTGGATTGTGCAAAGCACCATTTATGTGTATATATGCTTTTTGCAGGTTAGTAACAAGCATAACAAAATGACTGTCAAAGTTCAGGTTTAGCCACATCATTTTTGAACCCAATGTTCCTATGATTATTTAAGACAGTGCAGCTTGACAACTGAAGAGTGATGTAGATAACCAATAGAGGATGACTGGAGCTTGATCTTCTTTTCACTTCATCCTATAATAAAAATAATATTAAAGATTGTTTTCACATAAATGAAAATTTAAAAAAGCAACAATACATATTATAATAAATATTAGAATCATAAAACAACCTGAAAAAGTAATGGTCTAACCATTAATATATAGTTTGTAATGGATTCCAGGAAAAGAAAACTAAAAACAAATCTGACTTCAATTCAGTACAATCTACCTGCACTTCAACCAATGGTCTTTCAGGATATTAACCCTTTACTCCATGGACATCCTTTTTGTTACATGGATGACCAATGTGGACCTGGATCTACACTTTTCGCTTCTTAATCAGAAATAACCTAATGAATCTAAAAGAAAACAATGTAAACTCTGATCAGACAGCACAGATGTGCTGCCTGATCTGGATCTAAACTGTTCGCCATGCAATAAAAGGTGTATAAAAGAGGGTAAAAGGAGTCGGCCATTCTATATCAAAGGCTATTTTTCCAATGTGATACTTGATGATATAAATAGTCTTTCTAATACCTTGCCTCCGTTATGTTCTTGAAAGTCATTACTTGTCTAAAGTGTTTGTTATTTACCTAAAGTGATCTTTCTTTTCATCTTTCCTGCCACAACTTTTCCAACTCCCATCCAGTAATCATACATGTGTCAACAAACTGTTAGTGTACGAGCACTGCAAAAAATAAGAATATTTCACTTCAATCACAATTTCTGCCATTATATTACAGTTGATTTTTGTTTGGCTGGTAACATCATCCTACTCTACCTTTTTTAGAGCATCAACTGTACTACCTAAAATGTAAGCTACCAATAAAAGTTTTAAATGACTCCAGAACGTTATAGAATAATACAGTCAAACTTGTTTTTAGCAGCCACAAAACAAAGTGACAAAAAGTGGCTGCTCTACACAGGTGGTTGTTAAAGACAGGTTAAAACGAGAACAAAATGTCAGTTTTGGATATATTCAAACTGGCTCTTTAAGACTGGTGGTTGCTATTCCCGGATGGCTGCTAAGGCAGGTTTAATTATTATTCAGGGAGGGCTGTCATTAATGTTGTAAGAACTTGTTGTCTGACCCATTTACTAATTGTTTTGTTTTTGTAATCGTACTTTTGCTGTGTTTGTAATTGATTGTATATGCAATAAAATATGTTTAAACCTAAAACCTAAGGCAGGTTTAACTGTACTGTATCTTGGTTGAAAGAAAAATGGAAACTAGTTGGCTAGTTTCATATACATATCATTTTGTTTTGCTCTTTCTGGTATTGACCAGATTTTAAGTAATATCTCTAATATTGTCATACCTTTTCAATTAATATGAATCAATTACAAAACAGCAACATTATTTTAAATGTTAATTTGGACTTTAATACTTTTATTTCTTTAGAAAGAAAATAAATTGGATTTCAATATTCAAGAAATAATTTGCCCCTAGAGTTCATAGCTCTAGATGCCTCAGTAACACCATTCATTATTTTTTAAATTATTTTCAAATTATTTTTAATCAAGTGTCCTAAACAGCAAGTTTTAATCTGAATAATAAGGAAACTCATTGGTTCTAGTGTTCCCAGTGTAAAAACAGTCTGGTACAGACATGGGGCAAATTAAATTTTAATGCTAATGCATTAATAATGCATTACTTTTTGTCAGTAATGCAAGGTAATGATTAATGCAACAGATTAAGCATTATTTTAATGCTAATTTAATGCATTACCTATATCAAAATGCTGTAATGCTTAACATTATTTGGCATTAATTGGATTGTATTTACATGTACTATTGGATTTTGTTGATCCAGTTTATTAATTAATATTTATATACTAACAGTAACTTTTTAACATTATCTTATGTATAGCAAGAGAAAAGAGACTCTGGTATACATGGCAAGTTTTGCATCACCAAAACAAACAAACAAATGTATCTTAATAATAGATACTCACTAGAAGTAAGGGAGGTCTCTCTAAATATCTTCTGTGTTAGGGAATGTCTTCATGTACATTTGACATTGTACACCTAAATGTAAATTATTAGCATAATAAGTATTTTTTTAATTGTACAGACAATTAATCATTTTCTGCATTCAATCAGTATGAGTTCCGGAACATATTCAAAATCTTGATTTAAAAAACGAAAATTGGTCTAGAAATCATTGTGTGTTCTAGCAACATCACTCCAAATAAGAGAAATGCTGCAAGAACACCATTTCTTAACACATTTTTTATTTATAACTCAAATGTGCGGGAACTTAATGAACTGATTGAATGTCGTTACTGAATAACTGACTGTATTTGAACCAGTCTGTGACAAAATGACCCTTTTACATTCTTTAAATTGTCTGGTGCCAAGTCCCACTTACCTGAACTTTCATTAAAAAACTTATTGATTTTAAATGGAAAGATGATTTGTCACAGAGACTCATGGCTCATTTTTAATGTATACATTAGAACACTCTTACATCAGCTTAAAGTTAGATGCTATTTCTTTCATAAACATCCTTTATTTTAGTATCAGATGGAAACAATATTCACTTGTCTATATGTTAAAAGACATTTGAATTATCAAAGAAACAGAGAATAAAATGGAAAATTAAAATATTATTTATTTAACAATTTTAAAACACAATTTCTAAACCTAAACATGAAAAAGAAAAAATATATGTTATATTATTTCAAAGTTAATGTGTATACTAACCGAGTATCTTCGTAAACAGCAGCAGATACCAAAATCTTTCCTTTTGGTCAGCATTGTTGCCATTACAAATCAGTTTAATTTGCATCAGATCCTATTACAATAGAAAAAAATAGTCTTTTAAATTTTAAATCAAAGTGTTTTTCTACCATAATCTTTATCAGATATGCACAAACTTTGTGGATCTAGTGAAAATGAAAGCCATTTCACTTGCTAATGAAGCTATGTTTGTACGAACTATAAGTTGTTATTATTTATAGTCCATACTGCTTATATATATTAAATATAAAATTAATTATTTTGAATAAAGCCATTTATGTTGGACAACATTTATACGTTAAATTCAATTTTATTCAATGTTTAATTAAAATTCAAGAAACTGCGTTTGATCCGGAATAGACCGAGATCCGGAACCCTCGCGTTGAGTTGTCGCACATATTAGATCAAAAAAGCAGCTAAGGTAGCTTTTTCTTTCTCCGCTCGCTTTTTCCAACCTCCTTGATCTTTAAAATTCACGCAAAAATTGAAAGTTGCTGATGAAACCATCGAGGACTTTGTTAACATCGCGAAAACTGAAAATTTGTGAAATATTTTTTATGCTCTAATCCAGTAAGCCCTGAGTTCAGGCTGTCTAGGTTAAATATTATTTGTCTTGAAAGAAAACCATATATTCTTATACTAACCTTGTACATTTAGCTGTAAACGACACATATTTTTGTTATGCCCGGTAGCGTTGTGTTGACAGCTCTGACGTCATCATCGTCTAAAAATCGCGTGCAACCGTTCCAGGCTAACCTTCAGCCCAGGATCCTACACTGCTTCTTGGTCAGAAATAACCTAATGAATCTAAAAGCACCTAGTGTAGATTATTATCAGACTGCACAAATGTGGAGGCAAGACTTCTTGAAAGTTAAAAAAGTGTCAGTGAAACAAATTCTGTGTGACCAAACCATGTTAAAAAAAAATTAGTAGTTCAAATTTTTGTCTGACATTCGGTCTGATAACATACCAAGTGACGTCTGACTGACTCAAATTTTACCGGACAGGTCCGTCGGTCTAACAAGTTTTGGGAAGTCTGGGAGGCTGATCTGAATCTAACCACTTCAACTGTTGGATAAAAGTTGTATCCATGGATTAACATATAACCCTTTTCTGCATGGATATGCCTCTTTACTACATGGATGACCAGTGTAGATCCGGATCACCAGCATATTTCTGGTGTCTCAATCTATATTGCTTTTTGGTCAGAAATAACTTAATGAAACAAAAGCTGATGGTGTAGATCTTAATCAGACAGCATGGATGTGCAATCTGATCTGGATCTATTCTGTTCCCAAATGTGATAAAATGTGTATCCATGGAAAGCAGAGGGTAAAATCAGTAAATCAAAAAATTGATAAAAGGTATTGTAGACATGGTTAAAAAAAACAGGTTTCTTTTGTGCCACAGTTGTTATGGGCACAGTTTTTGTGTCACCCTTTTGAAGAAAAGGGGATACATAATGACGGTTCTTCTGTCTATCCACCACAAACACTTAACATTGACTATGATTTTGCTGTTCTTTAATATTTCTTTATCAAAATTAAAATTATATGACTATGGGGTTGTGGTGAAGTCACTCATGTACCTTTTGCCATCCCTAGTAATAATAAGTTCAATGCATTTGTAGTTATAAGCAAAAGAATTAATGGTTTTTGGTTAAATGGTATCTGAGAAACTTCTTAAATTTGTTGTTTTCAATTCTCAAAACCCTGTTTCCCTACCTATAATAGTAGTAAGATAAAAAAATATTAGTAGATTCCTAGTATTTGCTATATGATGCTTAACCCTTTTCTCCATAGACACACCTTTATTGCGTGGGCGAACAGTGTAGATACAGATCAGCCAGCACATCTGTGCAGTCTGATCAGGATCTGCACTGTTCGCTTTTTGATTTGTTAAGTTATTGCTAACCAAAACCAGTGCAGATCCTGATCAGGTGTCACAAATGTGCTGGCTGATCTGGATCTTCACTGGTAGCACATTAATAAAAATGCATATATGTGGAGGAAAGGGTTTGGAGAAACTGTAAGTGTGATATAAATAGCAATTAATTTACAATATATTAATAAAAATCAATGAGTGTTATATGTAGGGATGGCATTTTCCACTTATTTTACCATTCGAATGTTCGAATTAGTTTGCATTCGAACATTCGAACATTCAAATTATTAACAAACAATCACATAAACCAAGAAACGACCTGTTTTCATCGGAAAACCCTCACAGTATCCCCGAAACTACGAAATTGTCATTCAAATAAATTTTGCCGGTATTATCCAAGTATTCCAAAATCTTAATAGTGAGTTTATTTATCGGAGAATGAGACTGTCTACGGATCTACCTCTAAAATGTCAGATGAAACTGAAGCTGGCATAATTGCGAGTGAAAAGCTACTAAGATGTATAGGGTAGAAGAGTTTTGTGAAAATATGATTTCTTCGATGTGAAATTTTAAAAAAAATATAGTAAAGGTCAGGTATTGTCATAGTGTGTTGACAAATTGACAGTTCCCTGGTACCCAAGAATTCTGTCTCAAAACGGGACCTGTGTAGCTCATACAGGTGTTAAATGACACGTGTTAAGTAAACATTGTGCCTTAACTTGGACTAAATCTGATGTTTCGCGTGTCAAAGATTTTCACAGTATATTCTCTAACTGACATTACAATAGGTGTGAAGAATTCAATTTCTATTACTGAATGGCTCTATTGATTTACTAAATTAATCATTGTTACAATATGCAGTAAATAATACAATATTTTTAATTACCAGATCTTATCAATATTTTATTACATTCGTATTTTAGTAGATCTATTATGCACTATCTTTCATTATGCGCGTGCACACAGTTTGGTGTGATCCGCACTTTATATTTTAGCCGTATGTTACAAAAGAACGCGCGTGCGCAGAAATCAATATACAGACATGTTATTTTCTACATTTATTTTGTAAACGGAAAGTGATTTATCTTGATGGTATTTGTGTCAAATTAATACCAAACCTTCTTGATTGTCGTTCATAATCGAATTTTCACGAACGTTCGAATGCTTCAAATGCATTCGAATGTTAAAAACGTTACCCGAACGTTCGAATGTTCGTTTACATCCCTAGTTATATGTATTTCAGTGTGAGGTCTGCATGTGTTGGCAGCATGCTGCATGCTTTGGGATCACGGAGAATACACTGCCCAAGACCTATGTATGTTTTGTTTGTGAAAATCCACCAGGTGAGTGCTCTAAGATGACTTCTCCCTAATTCCAAGATCATAAACTGGGATTGGAGATCAGTCTTGAATCTAGCTAGTCTCTATTTTAACCCTTTACTCCATATATATCAAATGGGTGACCAGATGAGATTCCAATCAGCCAGCACATCTGTGCCATCTGATTGGGATCTATAATGTTGGCCTTCTGGTCATAAATAACCTAATGATTTTGAAAGCCAACAGTGTAGATCCTGATCATATGGAACGGATGTGCCAGCTGATCTGGATATAAACTGTTTGCCCATGCAATAAAAGCTTTATCTATGGAGGTAATTGTTTACCAATCAGATGCACAAGGTTTGAGGCTGGTCTCCAGTTTTAGTTTTATGATCTATGGCCCTGAATTTTTTATTTGTAAATTAAAAAGCTTTTGTTTGTTTTGTATCTATCAGAAGCTTGTCTATTGTAACTAAATGAATGTCTTGTACATCATCATGATTTTGCAACCAGTTTTAATGGTGATTGACCTTAGTTTTGATCCAATTTCGTTTCTTGATTACTCTCACCCTTTTTTTTATGCATATCTTTTTTATCATACAGGCATTCATGCAACCATTTTAGATCCAGATTAGCTGGCATATGCATATTGTCTGATCTAGGTCTAAACTGATTCTTGGTTAGAAATTACCTAATACCTTGATTAATCTATAAGCAAACAGTGCAGATCCAGATCATCTGGTTGATCTATATCTGCACGGTTTGCCTATGACATAAAAGTTGTAGATATGGTGTAAAAGTTAATGAGAAATATTGCCAGTTTCAAAGAATTAGTCACATTAGACAAATCAAGGAATATCTGTTATAGTCCTACATATTTCATCCTTTACTCCATAATATATGGCTTTTATCAAATGTGCGAACAGTGTAGATCCAGATAAACAATACTTCCTTGCCATCAGATCAGGATCTGCACAGTTAGCTTCTTAATCAGAAATAACTTATTATTAAAAAACAAAATGTGTAGATCCTGATCTGATGACATATATGTGTGGCTAATCTGGGCTGAAGGTTATAAAACTGAGTTTGGAAACCAGTCTCAAATCTCAAGCATCTGATTGGCTGAAATGGCGACTGGTCGCCATTTCAGCCAATCAGATGCTTGAGATTTGAGACTGGTTTCCATGCTCAGTTTTATAACCTTGGACACTGGATCTGCATTGTTTGCCCATTGATAACAGCCATATAGTACAGTAAGGAATTCAGTGTAGCAAATTCCCCAAGGTCAACTTCTATTAACTATAAACTATGCTTAAACTGTTTTCTGTAGGTGTTCGAGAAAGTGCTCGTTACATTCATGAACAGGACTGGTTCAAGACGGGAGAGATACCATCATTCAGTTTCTTACCCCTGCCGCCAATGTCTGAGGAGAAGTGTAACACTGTAAAATCTACACACACCCTTGTAACTGAGATACACCAGCTGAATTCTGTACTGCACAGTCTTAAACTGCAACTGAAGATTCTAAGGTTTGAATTTCTAGCTAATATTACACTTTTTGTGAATGTTTCATGGTTTATAGTTTTATACTTACCAAAATTAATTTTTATACCGATAAAAATCCAAGTATTTTAATGGTATGTTGGCAGTTTAATGATTGATATAATATTGTAAATTCATAAGTTCACCAAGTTTTCTGTGGAAATGAATATCCTGATTAATAATTGTGACATCAACATTTTTATTAGATTGTGGTATATTGTTGGGTGGGAATCTACATTTCACTAAGATTTTATGCCCCCACAAAGTTGCACTCGTCCGTCCTTACCTGCATCGGTCTGTCCATACGTTTGTACGTCCCCAAATATTGTGGCATCAACTCCTCCTAAACTATCAGGTGGATTTCTTTCAAACTTGCACAGATGAACAAGCAGGATGTGTAGATGATCGTAAAGAAAGGCCCTTTGTTATTACAAATTTTGTTGCAGCAGTGGGTGCATCAGTGTCCAAGGACACACTCTAGTTTGTTTAAGTTCACTTCTTCTCCCTAACCATTCAAGGTAGAGCTTTGAAACTCAACATAGTTGTCAGACTTATCATTAGCAATGATCAGAACAAGTGTCTTAACTTATAAATCTATTTTGTCATACCTATGTCACTTTATCACTTAAAACTGAAGGAAAAGACCAGGTTTCTCCACATTGTGGCATTTTCATGTATTCATTTCTAATTCCCAGGGACAGTTGACAGATATTTGGTACCATTTGCACCAATTATCGGGGGTTTCACTAGCTGCTGAATCTCGGTGGTCATTTTGGTAACTTTTGAGTGGATTTTTGCAATTAATAGCCAAATTACCCATATTTTAAGGAAAACATGACCCTTCAGCTAAAAACATGGGGGTCAAAATGAGGGTTTTTGAAAATTTCAAGAGTCAAAGGGTCATTTCCTGGGTGAAATGGAACCCCTGTTATTACTTTAAATTAGTGCAAAAGTCCAAAAACAAGGGCTGCCTCAACAGGTGGCTGACACTTGTCTTTTTAGTAAATAAATGAGCATTCAGTTGACTAGATTAACCCTTTCCTCCATAGATACACCCTTATTGCGAGGGCGAACAGTTTCTGACCAAAATGCGACCAGTGCAGATCCAGATCAGACAGCATGGTTGTGCCGGCTGATCTGGATCTACAGTGGTCGCACATGCGAAAAAATGTGTATATATGGATGAAAGGGTTAAAGATTTACACTCAAAATATATTGTTGTTGCAGGAACAGAGATGAGGCAAAGTTAAAACAGTGGCGAGTGGATTGGGATGCAATGGAGGCAGATACTTTAGAAACTTGCCCAGTCAGGGATGACATAAATGAGAAAGAGATTAAACCTGAGGTAGGCGAACTTAAACCAGAGTTGGGAGAATATAAGCCACAGTTAGGGAATCTGGAAGTGAAATCAGAGCCGTTAGAAAGCGAAACAGATATCACGATAGAAGAAACTGGTGAGAAAGAGAATGTGTTACATGGCATAAAGCAGGAGCAGAAATCTGAAGAAATGGATCAAAACACAGACATTAAGCCAATAGATCTGACAGCAAATCAAGACATAAGTAATCAAAACCAACGAGATGCAGGTGTTCTTAATAAAGACAACAAGGAAACATCAAATGAGGATTCCTCTTCTGCATCAAAGTCAAAAGCAGATGATGGGGATAAGATCATTGAAATCAAAATGGAACTGGACACAGATGATGACAAAATCGCTGAAGGTAAAGAAAGTGAAAAGAACATGTTAAAGGGGCCCAGTGAAGAGATGGGTGAAGGGTCTCAAGGGCCAATAAAGCAAAATGGGGACATGGAGCAAGCTGACATGGTTTCGTCTTTGGGGCAGGGGTTAACTGATGTAAAAGACGAAAAGATGGATGTTAAACTTGTAAGTATTATTCAAAGACATGAACAAATACTTGAATTGCTCCAACAGTAAAACAGTGTGTTTAGTTATGCCATGTAATGTCATATGGCAAATTTTATGACCCATGACTAAAATTTAATTGAAATAGAGAAGTTGTACATCATTACAAACTCTCATTTAATAGACTTGTTTTCTATAATAGAAAGATGAATAAAAGAAAGAATGATAGACAAATGTACTGTGGTATAATTATATTTCTGGTGGTTTAATTTCTGTGTAATTCAAGCAAGAAGTGTATGAAATCAAAACCTAGTTAATCCAAATCTCCCATGTGATTAAAGGTGTATCCATGGAGTTAAGGGTATTCGTTATTCATAAAATACAAAAAGATATTTTTCTATAGAAAAATATGAAAGTTTGTTTATAAAAATAAATGATTTTACAATTACAAGTATTTTATTGCAGGATCTCCATGGTGATGAAGAAAACCACTCGGACAGTACAGAAAGTGTTGTGGAGGATTCCATTGAAGTGTGCGAGAGGAACTTACTGAATTACATAGTGAGAGTGCAAGGGGAAATCAGTGATCGATTTGATAAAATTGAAGAACAAATAGAAAGTTAGTACCATGGTTTTAATTTGATAACCCACTACTCTATGCAATATGGCTGTTATCCAGGTGCGAACTGTGTAGATTCAGATCAGCCAGTACATCCATGCTGTCTGATTTGGATCTACACTGTTCGCTTTTAGAGTCATTAGGTTTTTTCTGACTTAGAAACGGTGAAGATCCCGATCAGATGGCACAGATGTGCCTGCTAATGTGGATCTACACTGTTCACACATGTGATAAAACCTGTCTATATGGAAGAAATGGTTCAGTTCCAAAAATATTTAAGGTGAAAAACTTGTTGATAACTTACAATTCTTATTCGGCAAATTTCTGCAGTTTCAATGGTAGAAAATAGTACCACATTGGAAAATGTTCATGATGTTATATACTCTTAGGCTACAATGGGTAAACTCTTGACATTTATAACAGTATTTATAATAACATTTTATTGTAATAAAAAATAATTACATGATTACATGAAAAAATTATGTTTTTCTGGGTTTAGTGTAAACTCTGACTTAAAGTTTCAAACACAAATACGGATAAACCAACATTTTTAGACTATATTCTGAAATTCAGTTTGTGTTGTTCAGTTTGTTAAAAAATGCATTAATCCAAGAACATCTTAAATTTAATCCTGTATTGTAATATAGACAACAGCTTTTCTTAATAAAGTTCTGTATTGCGATGTTTTTTTTCTGAATGAATGCATTTGCTGGGATAAAGGGATTAATTTATTGATTGAAAAATTAATTGAATTTAACTGATTGATGAATTGTGTCAGGATTTTAGATGTTGTTCTGTTATTTCAGTGTTAGAAGCAATGGAGGCCATGCAGAGCAGGCGTGAACAACCAACATCAGAGAATGTGTTAAATGACATGCCGCAACTAAAACGCTCCATCAGAAATATGCAGGATGATCTGTTTAAAGTGAAAAAGATGTCGGTGTTTCATTGAGAAATCTAAACATTTGATCAATGTTCAGTGATTCGACATATCACTGATATTCTTCAACTGCAAGGCACAGAGGTAGAAATGTTCAGAAAATGCTGCATTTTGATCCATGGATAACATTTTAGATGATCTTTTGAAAGCAAGGAAGACATCAATGCTAAAGAAATCTATATTATGTTATGTAGGAGAAATCAGTAAAATGTAGTGGCACTATTTGAATAATTGACACCAAGGTACATGACTACAAGTGTGAAATATCTGTTGGACAGAAACTGGAATTGTCTGTTACAGCTAAACACTTCACTCAATGGGATTTGCTTTTCTCCCATTTGAACAGTGTAGATCCAGATCAGCCAGCACCTCCATGCGCTTTTAGATTCATTGAGTTATTTCTTACCAAGAGTGTTGATCAAGAGTAGAGTGAGTGAATATAATAAAAGACAAGATTTTTGCCTTTGAGTTTGTACTAAAATTACCCAATATACCACATCTGGGTCTGTTTGAAACTTGCAGGATTGCTTGCTGAAGTGAAATATTTGTAAGTGTTTAACTACAACAAAATGTAGAAATACTGGCCATGAGATACAAGCAAAACATGTCAGTATGTCAGAAATTGTAATATATGGTCATGTTTCACACACAAATTGACACTTTAGAGTTGTACTATTATTATACAAATAAATACTAATGTTGAGGTCGATATGTAGTTTTGCGGACCTGGGTAGTGTGATATCGACCGAGGACGAAGTCCGAGGTCGATATCACACTACCCAGGTCCGCAAAACTACATATCGACCTCAACATTAGTATTTACTTGTTATATCATATACCCTATGAATTTAAAGCATTCTGATGATGATGATGATGATGCTGCTGCTGCTGATGATGATGATTGTAAAGGTAGTTATTAATTCCCGGGGTAGTTATCACTTTTTTCGGACTTGCGAGTACGGAGCTCTCGACCAATCAGAATGCTTTAAATTCATAGGGTATATGATATTACGCAATATACCACATCTTAGTCTGTTTCAACATGCGGAATGACATGCAGGAGTGAAATATTTGTGTTTAACTAAAAATTCTGATGGCTTGAGAAAATGTGTTCATTTATACGCAAAAACTTGCCTGCATATCAAAAATTGAGAATTCGATGGTAAACTTTCATTCCAAGAGTTCAGAAATTGAAAACATGTACTGTGGTATAATAAAACCTTAGCAAAGACAAACCATTGAATATCTAAATGTAATCTTGTGGGAATAAAAAGTATGTGGATTTATGCCTTCCACAATGTCACATATGTCTTTAGCACGGACTTTTATTCCCACCAAATTTAAAGAAACTACAATATTGTACATTATTATCTTTAAAACCTGGGGTACTGAAAACTTGTCTCCATGTGTAAAATTAAAATGATAAACCGTTTAGTCTTCATTACATGGACCAGTAAATCATTTTTGTCATGTTGTTAATCTAAAATAAAAGATAAAATGCATTGTTTTGTTTCTTGGTTGTTACTGAAAAAAGTGTTAATATCACAGGTGTATTGTCTTACAAGCCTGAAATGACTTGGCAGTTCTGACCTGTCCTTGCCTATAATTGAGTAGACCCCATATAACCCTTTACTCGGTGTATACACATGATGCTATAAAGTGTAGATTGAGATCAACCAGCACATCTCAGCTGTTTAATTGAGATCTTCTCTGCTCGCCTTGGTCTGAACTAACTCGAAGAATATTAAAGGGAACAGTATAGATTGTCGTCAGACTGCAGGAATGTGCTGGGTCCAAGATCATAAAACTAAAGCTGGAGACCAGACTCCAATATCAATCATCTGATTGGTTGAAATGGCAACTGGTCGCCATTTCAGCCAATCCGATGCTTGAGATTTGAGTCTGGTCTCCAATCTCAGTTTTATGATCTTGGAACCCAGGCTTATCTTGATCTACTGTGTTTGCCTACACAATAAATGTGTATCTATGGAGTAAAGGGTTAATTCCTATATTCACCACTTTATGTACAGTGTTGTAAACTTTTTCACCATTCACAGAACCTGCATTTGCAAGGAAATTGTAAATGCAATGTAGTCATGGGCTGCTGTGCCAGTCTTTGAATTTCTGTCAGTAATGTATAATGCATAATTACATAATATTTACCAGAGTAATGGCCCTATGTTAATACAAATTTTGTTGCAGCAGTGGGGTCATCAGTGTCCAAGGACACATTCTAGTTTCTCATGTATGTCATACCAATATCTTGCCCGGTCAGGTCATTTATGGGAGCTATACCAATGACATTTCAGGAGTTGAAGCATGAGGTTAGTCCCGAACAATCCTTTCAAAAATCTCTGTTGCTCTGTGCATGAATTATTGGTGGTGGGGTGGACTTCTAATAAGTTTTAAACAGAATTAAAACCGAGGATATAAGTATTTATTTAAATACATGCCTCATTCGGAAGAAACCATTACAAACATTGTGTTCACTAGATATAACCGTTTTACCATGGGTGGAGTTTAACTTTGCTACTGATCAGGGACCTAAACAACATGTACAAAAATGTTCACCTCCGTTGGACAGAGGTTCACATTAAATACTGTGACCTTCACCTCTCACAGCCAAGTGAGTCGAAAGGTCAGTATCAGTAAAGTCAGTAGGTAAAGTTAATGGGGTCATTTTTTGACCATCCATCTTTGCATATTTTTATGCCCCCACAAAGTGAGAGGCATAAAGAGTTGCACTCGTCCGTCCGTCCGTACGTACGTCCCCAAATCTTGTGGCATCAACTCCTAAACTATAAGGCGGATTTCTTTCAAACTTGCACAGATGATCAAGCAATATGTGTAGATGATCGTAAAGAAAGGATTTTTTCCTGCGACCATTTTTACCAGAGTTATGGCCTTTGTTAAGGATAAAAATTATGTTGCAGCAGTGGGGGCATCAGGGTCCAAGGACACATTCTAATTTTAACCTGTCTCTCAGTGTATATTTTGGATTGAAATGAAATTAGTCTTTGACATGTAAACGAGACATTGGTCATACTTTGTTGACATGCCTCTTGTTTCCAGAGATTTTCTAAGCATGACATCCCAATGAAATCCTAATTAGTGCGGTCTCGGAGTGAAGGAAAAAAATCTCAAGCTTAGACTTATTATTTTGTCATCCTGTACTATTTTCAGCGGCGTATGGTCCCCAGATAAAAGAATGGGGTTGCCCTTAACGAGAAAAACAATAGGCGGAACTGAACAGCCATTTCAATAATGACACATTTTTAAAAGACTAACGCTTTAAGCGTTGTGGCGCGCACATACACTACTGTGATCGTCGCGCACTTGGTCCATATGCATTACAGTGAACAGGTTAAATACTAGTACATGACTGTATTACTGTGTGTGCTCGTGAACATGAATAAAATATGAGTATACATTTGTAAGTGTTTAATGTACAAAGAATTCGTCTAAATGGTTTCATTTTACTGTTAATTTTAATATAAATTCCATGTAATATTAATTATTAGAACAGAAAACATGACATTTCTGTATTTTGCTTATGGAAGTAATTTGTTGAGACAGCGTTTGCATATGGACAACCCCAGCGCTAAATTTGTCGATGTGGCCGAACTCAAAGTAAGTAACTAATGTTGTTCAAATTAAGTTTGTTAGCTAAACCTATATCCTGGCACAAATGCAACAGATAAAGGCGATGCAAAATAATAATTTTGTATCGGCTACTTTCGCTTTCATTTTTATGTTCGTTAAGAATATTACCGAATCGAGATTATAGGGCTTGAAAAGTACACCACATATTAAGTTGAATGTATTTTTAATCGTTTTAAGTTAGAGTGAAACATGTTGTGCAAAGATTTATTACAGATTGAAGAGGGGTTTTCTAATCATAAATTGTACAAAATAAATCGTCCTTACACTGAGTAACTTTTGACCACTATCTGTCTTTCCGCTCAATAAATTCATCTTCATTAGGCCAGAGAAAAAAATATTTTAGATTCTCATCCACGCCCGCCCCTCTCCAAAACCACCCGCCCCAAAAAATTTATTGGTAAAAAAATCAAAACATATTCTGTTCCGGACAGAACGGGTTTTAGACCATCCCGAAATACCTTCTTCTGGACCTTCTTCTGGTATAGTATTTTGGTAATAAAAAATAAAAATTAACAAGTGCCCACCCGCTCCTTTTTTCACCAAAATCCGGATGAGAATCTAATAATTTATTTTCTCTGGCCTTAATGCACATTCACCGGCCACCCGTGCTTACAAGTCATATTTAAAAAAGCGTGTTAATAAAGAAAAAAGCAAAACCCCAATCCTGTTCGCTCACGATGTCTGAGCCTTAAAACAATATCCTTATTATTGAGAATCATTAAACAGTTGAGGCAAAATTTTAAAAAGCTGTATTTATAAACATTACAGATTACATGTTTCTCGGCTTGAATATTTATTTAGAAGACTTTTTTTTTAATTTTCATTACTTCATTGTATTTTTATTGACAGCAAATTCCACCTTTCTTTTTCATTAGGATCATACACTGAAATTCAACAGTTTGGGTAGGAGACCAGAGACGCTGCGATGGAGGGGTGGGGCCGCCACAGTAATAGAGGGCCCGGGAGACTCGGTTTGGGGCTGTGTTTGGAGGTTAGCAAACGAACATATGCCGACTCTAGACAGGTTTGTCATATACTTGACAAACTCAACTTATATTTAATTGATATCCAAACCCTTTGAAGGAAATGTTGTTTTTCTACCTGTTTTACTCAAGATATTTCTTATTGGTAGTTATATATTTCGGGATCGTGAGTTCGAAAGTATTCATATAGCCACAAATTATAAAATTGAGAAAGAAAACCAGTCTCGGACCCCTTGATTATCAAGCTTATTAACAACTTAACTTTAGCATCAACATTTAATGGCTTCGTTTCTTTTCATTTTATAAAATAAAACATTGTAAACTGAAAATATGACATAATTGCTCTCAATAACAACTGTGAAACAGATAGTTATTTCTTATTTATAAAGACTGTTAATGTTCTAGACATTTTGATGTTGAGCAAAGAATTGAGTAACGCAATAACAAAGTATTATAATCACGAAGCCTGGATCTCAATTTTCTGAGTCACCTCAATTTCAATAGGATTGCTGCGATCTGAGATTGCCGTTTGGAATCGCAGCTGAGATTGCCGCTTGGACTCCGTTCTCGGTTTTATTAGCTTGGGAAAAGACGTCTTGTCACTTCGGACCAGGGCCCAAGATCATAAGACTAAGATTGTAGACCAGTCTCAAATCGCAAGCAACTGATTGGCTAATTTGGCGAGTGGTTGCCATTTCAACCAATCAGATGCTTGAGATTCGAGACTGGACTCCAATCTTAGTAGTTTTATGATCTTGGGCCCAGTAATTGTTCTCGTACAAGTGCCTATAAACTGTTGAAGAATCGACTTAGAAAATCACCGTGAAACTTTTTTTATTTTATTCCAGACAGGAGTCGGTTTACGATGCGAAAGACGTCACAGTGTCCTCTGATCAGGGTAAAGAATACACCTGCCGTACCTATCAGCTTCCGGATAGATATTTTGTTAACAATGGATTTGATCAGAGACCATCGCCGATGTACCTAGACGTGATAGTGAAAGGCGCGATACAGAACTGTTTGCCTGGACATTACATTAAGTTTTTAGAATCTGTAGAAACTAACGGATTCAAAGACAACAGTCTAAAGATATATCAAGACATTTTAAAACAAATGGAGATGAATAACGAAGATTTGTGATTTCAGCGAAAATTTGTTTTTGACCATTTGAGCAAAGGTTGTATGCGTAGCAGAGACAAATTCCTAAAAAAACTTGTAATATCGTAAACATTTTAAATGTGTACATATAGCTCTGCTGCTGGTCTACCTTATTTGCAGCAGTGTACGGTTTGAGTGTTGTGTCATTGTTATGTCTTTGCTTTGTTAAGTTAAATATTTCAGCATTTTAACATTTTATGATATGTTTAGATTTTATGATTCCGAAAAAAATGCAGACTAAGCATCGTCCGTTTGTACCGCTTTTCTTGTCCGCGCAATGTCTAGATGCACTTATTGTATTGATTTCTATGAAATTTCACTAACTTCAGGAGATAAGCTTGTTGCGCAAGTTGCGGTTTGATGTTTTTACAGAGCTTTTGGGTGTTGGCCTCGTGATTTATGTATAGTATGATATAGTACTATTATTTTCACGATGTCATCCGTTTGATTAACATGTTTCAGAGGTGATGCAAGAGCCATTTATCAGAATCTCTGTGTTGATCAGTTTTTACACAATGGAATTCTTACTTTACTGTTGGAAGAAATTTATTAATTTACTTTCATGTTCAAGTAAAACATGTTAAGTTCAGTAGATACGACAACTATGATATGATTGTAATGTCATTTTGATGTCCTTGTCAGAATAAACATCTGCAATATTGTGTGTGATGTTAATGCAGTTTTGAATACTTATCCATTTCCGAAGATGATAATAAAATAATTATGAAAAGTACATGTACGTGATTAAGAAACTGGTATATCAGTAAAAATATTTGCAAGATTTGTTGATCTTCCTGACTGTTTACTCCATGGATACTTCTTTTTTTCACATGGGCAACAATTGAAAATCTAGATCAGTGCCCAAGGTTATCAAACTGTGCATGGAAACCAGTCTCAAATCTCAAGCATCTGATTGGCCGAAATGGCGACAAGTCGCAATTTCAGCCAACTAGATGCTTGAGGTTTGAGACTGGTTTCCGTGCTCAGTTTTATCCCCTTCTTCCGTGCTCAGTTTTCCCATTTAGCCCAGCCTATTACACGTCCGTGCAGTATGATCTAAATCTACAGTCTGATTCTCGGTAAAAAAAAACCAACATATTCTATAATGTGAATTTGTCCTTGTCACTGTGCTTGCCTCTTCACTGACCAATGACCATAATTCATGTTTATCCATAAATGCATTTTATATCTCTGACTATTCAAAATGAAGTCACTGTCATCGAAATAACTGGAAATATTCCACATTGTGGACAATTTATTGTCTCGAATGATAATAGTATTTTAGAATGGGGTACAGCAAATTGAATAGACTAAGCATTAGGTGATTTCACTGCATAACATCTAGAAGTCAGGTGTGGTCAATAATGCAATAGAAATACTAGGGGTTCTTTTAGTGTTTAAAGAAAAATACAAATGTTTATCGGATTTATTGACATACGAAAAAAGTTTAACATCTTTCCCTTGAACCAGCTGAGGGAAAAGTCGATGGCATTTAGAAATTTTCCATAAGGACTATCCACAGCATCCTGTGTCAACGTTATTATAACATAACATCATTATGGCAGTTTCAGTATCATTCCTAACACTATATTGCCCAATGTTATAAAACTGAGCATGGAAACCAGTCTCAAATCTCAAGCATCTGATTGGCTGAAATGTCGACTGATCTTCAGCCTATATCTTCTGTGTTATCTACAGTTTTAATCATTTACCTTTGCATATTACCGTCACATTTACCTTTGACTAACAATAATACATGTACTACCAACACTGATAATTGATTATCAACGTTGACATAACATTACCGCCAAAGATGAATTTGAAAGGTGAAATTTTGTTGCTTTTACTTCCTCTACACGCCCGGTAAACATTGCCTCCTTCACCAAAAAGTGATGTTAAGAAACTGAGGCATGTTCACTTCCGTGCTGGAGGCATCGTGATATTTTTGTCAACAAAGGTGAGTACAATATTTTTTAATTACATTTTCTTTAGAAAACATTAGTTGTTTAAAAAATCTAAGAATGTCATTCCATGTAAATATAATTGAACCTCATGTTCGACATCATTTTTTCGTCAGATATTACAAACTGGCTTGTCTACAACTTTTACAATGCGAAAGAAACTTGCATATTTTAATATAGCCTATCAAAATGTTTGATTCTGGGTCCTGTTAGTATTGATAACGACATTTTTTCGTGGATATATAATAAATGTAGTCCCCAAATGGTCTCTGAACAAAACAGATATGGCTAAAGGTCACATTTAGCGAACTAAGCCCATTTTATAGGAAGTGCTGGAAGCATAGGGATGGTGCAGGCGGAATCGGCGATGTGCTGGAGCCAAAGCCATCATGGATTTTACAATTGAAGTACGCTTTTACGCGAAAGCAATATAGATATGGTTCATACAATATTAATTATAAATGAAAGAAGCTTAGACCGGGACGAACTGCAACGGTAACCACATACATCCGATTATTCTACTTTAACTGGGACTTTAGTGTCCTTATTATGAATTTATTATATTCCATTTTATTTAGGCAATAAAGACTATTTGCATTTTCGACCAAATTGATGCCAAAATGCCAAAGAGTTGACTTACAAAAACTTACGCCAATTATTACATTATTTAAGAATCGATTCGTGTACTGTTTACATTTAAAGCGTAAATATCGAAGCTGAGGATCAATTCATGTATTGCTTACATTTGAACAGGAATCTAGACCTGGTAGTCTAGATTCCTGATTTAAAGCGTACATAGTGAGAAGCTGGTGATCAATTTTGTCTTGATTACATCTAAGCGTCCATGAAACGTAACTGATGATCAATTGTTTGCATTTCAATGCCAAGTCGTTCTACGATCCAATTGATAATGTGTTGATTTTATTGTTCATTATTTTAACAAATTTATAGAATATATTTTTATTTTTATATTCAGCAGCCACCTCTTCAACACACAGGCAAAAGCTCAAGTTTACAAAAGGAGAAAAAACTGTATAAACCTTAGCACAGCATCGGGAGAACTACAGGGAGAACAACCCAGAAGTCAATTTGGGTATAAAATAAACGGGCCATGGTTATTGCACTCGACAAGACTCAGTTTTGCAAAGGCATTATACCAGTGATACATAAATACATTTATAAACTTTTGGCAAGCAGAGTAGATTCAATCTGGACAGTGTTTTCCTTTTCTTTCTAGGGAATCCTGAATGGAAATAAACGTGTAAAGATTTATTTTATGTATTTATTTCCTTTTGAAACTGAGATCATCAGAAAACATGAGTATTTGTTGGTCTACATGTTAACAACAATGTCAAACTAAAATAATACCTAACAAAGTAATACTAAACTTACATCGTACTTGATTAAGAACTAATGAAATCCTCTGGTTTTTCTACAGTCTCATATTGTAATTTAGTTACAAAAGCAGGCAAAATGCAAAAACAGACAAACACTCTGCCACAATTAAATGTATTTTGAATCATCCAAACAAACTTTTTGGTCATAAAGCGTAAAGAACTACTCTCAATCCAGAGCTCTGATATTTAATTTAGATTTATTTACTTTAAATATAGTTTTTAAAACAAAGAAAGCATATAAATTCATTGTAATAAAATGACAGCGACCTATAAATATGAATACTATAATTTTGTTTTGAAGTCTGACATTATAAAAAAATTATAAACAACATTTAGCTTATTAGCAGTATTTGGTGAAATAATTGTATGTAAGAGTTCACAAACACGAATCATTGATGTTGACTGTTTTCTGAAGTATACTGTTTAAGTCAGGGGAACACAAATCACACTGAAAAGTTTTCTTCATCGACATACCACTACTCAACTTGTGCATTTCATAATTTCTGTGGTAAACAAACGTACTATTACAATTTTCAAATTGATATTTAACACGACCATGTTCCTTTTAAAGATAATCATGTAAACATCTGATATTGTTTAATTTTTTCTCACAGATTGTACAGTTGTGTCGTTTAGCTTGCACGTGAACCCTTTGAGTATAGTTCTTCAGTGCGCTAGTGGAGGCAAACCGTCTTAGGCAGATAGAATACACTGTATTGACTGCAGCCTTCTGGTGCAGTTTTTAACATGAAAGCTTCTTCTCCAATTTGAACTATTCAGAATCCGCAGATTTCTCAAGAAAATCGTTTTTCTTGTACCAGAATTCATGGCAAATCTGAAATGGATTTTACAATAAATAAGAAACTGTTGAATGATTATAAAATACTAAGCATGTAAAATGTGCATTATTTAATGCTACTTAAATTTTAAAATTCCTTAGAAGTAGCGGTATCTGAGAGTCATAAACATTCTCAAACGAAACTTAAAATATTTAATACTTGTCGTGTTCAGTGGCTTTCAAGTTTCCGTTTCTCATCTATTCTATTAAAAAATGAATATACATGTATTTAAGTAACTTTCGAAAGTCTGATATTGTAAAGTTATAATGGAATTCTTACGTAAAATTATACATGATTTAGAATTGTAATAGAAAAAAAGGAGACGTTAAAAAAATTGCTCTGGCTCCAGCACCTCGTCGATGCCGCCTGCACCACCCCTATGCCTCCAGCACTTCATTTAAAATGAGCTAAGTACGCTTAATGTGACCGTTAGTCATATCTGTTTTGTTCAGAGACCATTTGGAGACCATGTGTATTATATATTCACCGATAAAATGTCTGTAGCAGAAAATTACAGGCCCCAGAATCAAACGTTTTGATGGAAGGTACTTAATGTGCAAGTTTCTTTCACATTGTAAAAGTTGTAGACAAGCCAGTTTGTAATATCTGATGGAAAAAAATGGTGTCGAACATGAAGTTTAATCTTATTTACAAGGAATGACATTCTCCGATTTTTGAAACAAGTAATGTTTTTCAAAATAATTGTAATAAAAACACATTGTACTCACCTTTGTTGACAAAAAATATCACGATGCCTCCAGCACGGAAGTGAACATGGCTCCGTTTCTTAACATCACTTTTTGGTGAAGGAGGCAGTGTTTACCGGGCGTGAGCTAGATGCTTCAGAAAGCTTTCTAATGGAGGATTTGCTCACAAAGAATGCAGCAACAACAGCTGTACTAGCTGGATCCATCGATCAGGCTTCCGGCAGTTTGAATGACAGATATTTACAAGATTTAATCAGTATAATTGCTGACGAAAAGGCTGCAAGACATCAACTGGAAAACATGGTCACAACATTAAAAGAAGAAGTAAATCAAATGGCTGATAAAATCAGTCTAATGGAAAGATTCCATGTTGAAGTAGAAAAGGAGCTCCGTATGGAAAGAAACAAGAGTGAGAAACTGGAAAATGATATTGCATATCTGAAAAGTGAAGTAGCAATGCTCAGTCAGAAATGTCTTAATCCTTGTATGAGTAATGTGTCACAGGTAGAATCATCAGTAAACAATCAGAATACCTTGATGATGGCCAACTTATCAAAACATCTCGGTGACTTGCAGGAGGGTTTACAAAGAAACATTTCAGTTCTAACAATGTCAGCCATACATGAGAATACTGTTATGGTGGACAACATTTCCAAACATTTTAGCAGATTGGAGGAAGATTTGAAAAAGAACATTTCCTATCAAATGACATCAGCAATAGTTGTGATAGCCAACTTAACGAAAAATGTCGGTGACTTAACGGAGAGTTACATCGTTCTTGAGAATCGAACTAACTATCAGCTACAGCATTTACCATTCGATGCTGAGAGAAACCGTAAGTACTCTGAAACATAGTCTTAAGACATTTAGTAGGAAAAAATCTAGTAGGTTAAGAGTTAAGATCTGGAACAGCAAGCGAAGGACATTTAATTTCGATGTATGAATATAATTTCGCATACTGTATATTTATTATTATTAAAATTTTGTAAGAACTAACTACAACTCAAATATTAACCAGGAAAATACCAAAACATGTGTCTTACTGATGGTGTTCATTTGAATCTAATCTCGAATAACACATTATATATGATGATAAAAGATTACATATAATGTATCATAAGTTTATAACATATATACATGTATATAGCAAACAGTGCCCGGAAGAGAGGCGTTTTAGCAATTCAAAGACTTTGGTTTATATTGCATTTGTTTAAGCTTAAATGTTCCATGTATCACAATTGTATCACTACAGGCCTACTACATGTATACATCTTCTTCTAGGTTCAACACCAATCATTGCCTTTGAGGCTCAAGGGGTCAGCAAGACTCGACCATCAGCCGGAGAAAGACTGGTTTTCAACAATGTAGTTCTGAACCATGGATTAACCTACAACAACACTTTAGGCATATTTACTGCTCCAGTCTCCGGTTTATATCTTTTTCATTTACAAATATGTTTATTACAAGAAATGTACTTTTGAGTGAAAATTAAATCAGATTCCAAATCGTTGATGGAAAGTTGTTTTGCCGATGATATAGCAAATTCAATAGCTGGATGTACATCAACCAGTGCCTTTGGAGTGCTAAAAATGTCGGAACGTGTCTGGATAGAGGGTTCTAATATGTCACCTGAAAAAGAATTATGGGATACGAGCGAAGCTTGGAATAGTTTTGCAGGTGCGCTTATAGTTCAGCTTTAACACTGTTACGTGTGATTTGTTGGAAAACTCTGATACAAGGGCCCAAGATAATAAAACTAAGTTTTGAGATCAGTCTCAAATCTCAAGGATCTGAATGGCTGAAATGGCGACTGGTCTCCATTTCAGCCAATCAGATGCTTGAGATTTGAGACTGATCTCCAGATTTAGTTTTATGATCTTAGGCAAAGTTTTTTTTTCATAAATATAAGTCTTAATTGATTGGTTGTATTTGTTTGATATCTGATTATATACGTTTAAAAGAATACGACGTAGTAGATTGCAATGGTGCACATTCATGTCAAGTTGCGGTACCATGCAAAAAGTAAGTAGTTTTTGTTATTTCTGAAAATGGTTTCATTATGTTCAAAAGACAACGATGCCTTTTATCAACTCAGAAACAGTTATAATTCTAATACATGTTAACAATGTCAGCCAAGAAACCTCTTCCTGTGATGTGGTTCATACCTGCATAAATAGGGTCGGATATAAGATTTTAAGAAAGGTGGTTCGTTTGGGGCATTCTTATGACAGTTACATGATAATATCCAAAGTTTTGGCAAAACATTCTCTTGAAAATTAAATTATGCTGCTCTAAAAAGGGAGTTCTATGCCCAAGGTTATAAAACTGAGCATGGAAACCAGTCTCAAATCTCAAGCATCTTAAAATTAATCAATGAAAATTGAGAATACAACAATCATTAGATGTGAGGTTGGTGCATCCTAGAACCTGGTTTAAACCCCCCAGTGGCAAATTGTTTTGCCACTGACCATACCAAGTCAGTAACCCCAAAGGTTCTCTCTTTCGTTAATACTGAGTTTTGTGATGTCTTATTGCAATTGATCATTTTATACACCCACGCTCTCTTTTCCTCTCAGCCTCTCTAGTACATGTGGCTGCGTGGGAGGCTGTGTTTTCAGGTCTCAAGGTTATAAACCTGAGCATGGAAACTAGTCTCAAATCTCAAGCATCTGATTGGCTGAAATGGCGACTGGTCGCCATTTCAGCCAATCAGATGCTTGAGATTTGAGACTGGTTTCCTTGCTCAGCTTTATAACCTCAACCCCTGGATGTATAATTCATTATATGCATATTTTATTTTTAATGCAAATTGCACGCATCAGTGTGTCATCTGTAGCTTGAATTGTCAGCATTGTATCACTAAGAAGGACTAATGTTTAGTCATATACGAGGGTTATCCGGAAAGTTCATTTATTTTTCGCTCTTAAGCAATCCCTAGATGTAACAAATTCTGCCAGCAAATACATACACGTGCATTTAACAAACTTTCGGAAAACTATTGAGCTTTGATGAACATTAACATAATCAAGGGGTCTAACCTAAAGTAAGAAGATCGATGCTTTAAGACGGCCATTTCATGGAGAGTGGTGTCAATTGGTGATAAAACAGCATTGTTTTGTTTACATCGACCACTAATTCAGTAAAGTAAGTAAATTTTCTTGTATTATAGGTATTGCGTATGAGATAACCACCTAGCCGCTTGTTTCAGACATCTGCTTTTGGTCCGTTTTGTCTGTCCATGCAGTGGTTGAAGCGTGAAAGAAGGGATAGCGACATAGGGGTCCAAACTCTGCAATGTCTGCAGACTGATTTTGGGAGCTTTAGAGAATTAGATTTCGCCTTGCTGTGTTTGCGGGGTGCGGCATACATTATTTAACACTTTAGAACGTTTCCTGTGCTAATAGGAGCCTCTGTGTTCATTTTTTTTTACATTTAAGACGATTTCATGGAGAACTGTCTCACTTTAGGACAATTTCATGGAGAGCTATAAATTTTGGAGAGGTTAGACACTGATTAGTTTATAATGAACAGAAGTATATCTGTAATTTTTATTGTAATTGTACCATGTATTGAACATGATTATATTGGCAAGTCAAGAACTGCACCCATTAAATGCAATGAGCACAATTAAGACCAGTATATCATTGCTTGTTAGGTATCCATGACTGTACTATACTTTAGTGCTTAAAACGGATTACGCGACACAATTTCACCTTAAGACATCCCATTTTAACGTATGCACCAGTCGAAAAGTCATATGAATCCACTCTCCCACCCCCACCCCCTTGCCGGAAGTACGGGCGGGAAAAGCCATGTTTAACCATTCGGATGTCTCGGCACTGCGAGGCAAGTGTGATGGTTTTGATTTAGCGTCAAAGTGTCCTTGATTTTTATTATTTACACTAGTCAAAAGTTCTAAGTGCACACTTGATAAATGTTAATTTTTCCAATAATTTGATTGAATCTTTCAAAATAGTGTAAATTACAATGAAGAAGAATCAATATTTTATTAAAGCACACCAAAAAATTTAAGTCTGCTTAACCAGATTAAAAAATAATAATATTTTAGCTCACTTGTTCTCAGAAAGCAATTCTCAAGTTAATTATCATTGCATCGGCTATCATTTGTGATCGTTTTCTCATCTCTGTATAATTTAAATTTCATGCAGATTTAAAGGAAATACTGTAGTTTGCCATTCCATTGCACTGAAATAGCTTTCTGTAGCTTTGTAATGGTCTGCTGGGCACGATGAGCCAACACACTCAACTTTATTTTATCCATAACGTTTTTACAGGATTTCAAGGAGAAAATTCCATTTTTCACACAATGTTTCGTGCCAAAAGTTTTTGAATTGTCTAGCAGTTTGGGATGATACAATTTTCTATTATAGATGTGTAACAGCCTTTCCAAACGAAAAAAATGTATTCATTTCGATAAAATTGACCAGTTTTCGGATACGCCTTTTGACCGAATAAGCGTCATTTTCGAATAATTCGATTTTGAAGTTTATTGAATTTCTATAAATTTTAGTTTTAAATTTTATTTATTGGACACTTATCCAACAAATGTTACACTAATTTTTTCGAGTTTACGTTGTTTTACGTAAATATTTAATGACGTAATTGAGTAACATCAGCGTTCAACGTAAGCAACGTAATCAATCTAGAAAATAATATCGTTTGATTTTCTTCTTAAATTAATAAAATATGCAAAAATAAGGTATTTCTTTTGCATTTACGAAAACCGTCAATATTTGTTTACAACAAATTTGAAGTTGTGCCTGTGAAAAGAATTTTGACGGCAATGTCGTTGTCTGCTGATGTCAACCGTTTCATGGTTACAATTTGTTGGTGTGTTTTTCGTGTTTGTCTTGAGTCGGTGAACATGTGAAAAACAAAAACGATTGTAAAAAGATAAATTTCGCTTGCCGCACGGGGATAATGCATAAAAAGTGTATGCCGACGTGGATGACGTAAAACGTAAAACATATGCACAGTTTTCAAAAAATTATTGTTGTTTGATCATTATTAACATTAAGTCAAACTTTCATTCAATTTGAATAAGTTTACTTTAAGATATTAAAAATTGAAAAGTGTGCACTTAGAACTTTTAACCAGTGTATTTAGCGGTAATTTTACCATCAGGCTGTTCCCACATGGTGGGTATTTTACAAGGTATCTGCTTGGGCCAAAAGCAAAGTGTCTGCTAGTCTGCAGGGTTACGATCCCCTGCCTTTAATACCATCTTCAGATATAATCAAGTTCTGATTAAAGTCAATTTAATCAGATATTTTTAATAGGTGCACTTAATCCCTACTGTTCCCAGTGTTATTGCCTTTTTTGCTGAAACTTTCAAAGTTTATATAATTTCCAATCGACCAGTATTTCGACATTATGTTAAATTGACTACATGCAAAACATATTTATTATGATGATTTTAGTACACGCATTTGTTCTCCTCACCTTTTTTATTTTTATGTGGATGTATTCTTTTTAGGGATGGCAACGAATAGCAAAATTGTCATTAGAATATTTTGATGTACAAGTATTGTAATATTCGATAGTTATTTGTATTTGCGATCTCTTTGCTGGAGTATGCCGTATGTGTCTGTCAAACAACACTTCCGGCTTAATAAAGACTTTCCAATTATAATAACGTTTCACATCAGGTCATGTAAAGTAAGATCAAATCTCGATTTCTAACATTTAATGATCATGTGCTGTCCGCTTACTGATAAATAACATTAAGTTACTATAAAAGAAGTCAGTGTACTTTCGTCGTCTTTTGTACGTGCATTTACGGGACATAGTAATTTTATGGTGATACCGTTGTCGTCACGGCAGTTACGCATGTTGAATTGAGACGATAACTGCATTAAACTTTTAAGTTTCTAACTATTGGAGGAAGCAGAATGAAATCCAAGTGTTGTTAGCATATTTAGCATTTCACTTGTTTGAGTTTGCACGTGACTGCAATACCGATCGGGATTGGATGCGCGTGATACTGATTATGCAAATTATCTTTATTATGACAATCATTTGATAGGGCTTTTTACCTTTTTAGCTTTACCCAATGGTAAAGTTTTGAATTAAAACATACACCGGCATTAGTGAATTCACACCTCATGGCAAAACTCTTTATTAAACACCGGTCCGTATTGTTATCAAGAAGCCCTGATAATTGATATTAATGGTCACTCAAACTGCCAATCACTGTTAATTGGTGGAAGTATATTGACTATGACACTTCTTATAATAACACCAGGTGTTTCTGTTCATTGTACATCGAATTTAGTGGAAAATTAAATGTCCTGACCAGAAATAATTTACATTTATTCGCTTTTCTTTGTATTTCGTTTAACAAAAATTAATATTCGAACACTTAAAAGTATTAGAATGTCTCGTTTCACAGATGTTGATCTAGGTGATAATAATTTCAGCGGTGATGGAGACGTAAGACGTATTTTTTTCTTTGTCGTCTTCAGTGGTGAGGAGATATGGGATAATTTTCTTTTTCTTTCGGTTTCCTTCCATTTTCTTCTTAGATTCAACACGGGTTTTCTTTTTCTCATGTTTGGAACTAGACCTAAAAAATGAAAAAAAGAGTTGGTGTTAAATCCATTAACAATGGCTTTCTTATGTAAGTCTCCATGAAATTGTCCTAAAGTAAGGCGGTTCTCCATGAAATTGTCCTAGTTCTCCATGAAATCGTCTTAAATGTAAAAAAAAATGAACACAGAGGCTCCTATTTGAACAGAAAAACGTTCTAAAGTGTTAAATAATGTATGCCGCACCCCGCAAACACAGCAAGGCGAAATCTAATTCTCTAAAGCTCCCAAAATCAGTCTGCAGACATTGCAGAGTTTGGACCCCTATGCCGCTATCCCTTCTTTCACGCTTCAACCACTGCATGGACAGACAAAAACGGACCAGAAGCAGATGTCTGAAACAAGCGGCTAGGTGGTTATCTCATACACAATACCTATAATACAAGAAAATGTACTTACTTTACTGAATTAGTGGTCGATGTAAACAAAACAATGCTGTTTTATCACCAATTGACACCACCCTCCATGAAATGGCCGTCTTAAAGCATCGATCTTCTTACTTTAGGTTAGACCCCTTGATAATAACAGTCTTTACATACAACATAAATATATATATTGTCACGGAGCACTTTGTCACGATGTCATAAGCGTCAAATGCACCGTCGATACCGCCTTCTCGAAATAGTACCAAAGCGATGTCCATGAGTTGCTGATGTCGTAGTATGAGTTGTTATGGTAAAACAGACTTTAATTAATTATGCTGTCTGACACTTTTCTAGTAAAAACTTCCAGTGTTGCTATGCTCAGCATGATTGTCAGTGGTTCCAGTTTGTAATATCTGCAATGGCAGCAATAATCATGATTGACAAATATTATCCAGAAAACTATTATTTTAATTGTCCCTGAAAAGTATAATGTACATATCTTTCATAACTTTTTAACACTTGGGGAGGACCTAGACCTTGCACGTCAAGCTGTAACAAATGTTGGTACGAGGTGAGCAGGATTAGAGTTTAGGGCCCAAGATCATAAAACTGCGGCGACACGAAACAATTGGATCTACCTGACTTCATTAGTTCCATTTGACCCTTTTCTCCATGGGATACACTGTATATAAACCGATTCTATCATATGCCGGATATAGCAAGCTGATTGCATGGCTGCGATATTTACAATTCGTAAATAATACATTGAAAACGGAATTAATAGGATCATTTTAAGTACATTCAACAAAAACAAGTACGTTATATTTTGTATAGTCATTGTTGGTTGTAATACCATTTGTTTTGCGCATATATAGGGATAAAATCTTGCAAAATTGCATTTAATCACAAGAAGGTCTTGCAAATGACCCACGTGATTGTATAAAAATACTGTTATTCACTACAAATAAATGCTCTGATGCACGAATACATATGCCTTTTTCTCATGAATCCGTGGCTTCTCATAGAATTCGTGGCTCTAGAAATCTCGTTTAAAAGAGCTTATTACGTGTTACCGCGTGTCCGAGTTCTACGCTAGTTCTAGTGTTGACCAAACTCAAGCTTACTGTGCACAAACAATGCGGAAGAAACAGGTATTCGGCTAACAAATTACTCTTAAACATCATAAACTACCTTTTTTACGATAAAATCCCGTTTTTGCACGTGCTTTTCTTCCAGATATTAACTAAAACTTCAACAATTTCATGAAAATATCCTACGGCGTCCATTTGCAATACGTCACGTGACTTTCATCAGTATTGGGAAGAGCTCGATTTTGTATAGTTCACATAAAAAATAAAGCGTGTTCACCCAATTAAAATCCAATTAAACTTCCTATTTTTATTACCCAGTTAGTTTCAATTATGCAAACCCCCAAACCCCAATATATGTTTAATGTTGGTTAAACCAAGGAAGCATGAGAAAAGGTACAGGAACTATCCTGCAGAGATTAAGCTAAAGGCTTATGAGGCTTGTTAAAACTTGTGTGCCAGTTCAAAGGTCTTCCAAACAGTTTGGTATCCATATGCAAACTTTAAGGGACCGAGTTAAGGGATATGTGGACCCTAATTATTACAACTCTGGAGGGGATCAAAGGTGGCCAATATGCAAATATAAATGCAATAATTAAAACAAAACTGTAAACATGTTTTAAACAGTTATTTTAATCTTTTACAGTTGTCAATATGTGTTTACAAAAACTCTGTCATTATGATCCAGTTTCATCTGGAATTCTGCTTGACTGTTGGAGGTGTTCACAGACACAAGTTTTTGTGTTCAAACTGTGAATAGCAGGCCAGTTTATACCTGTATCTATAACAGCAAACCTGCAAAATACTAATATACAAATATATTAAACATATTGAAATAAATTTAAATGTTAATCAGATTTCATATTAGAATATGAAACTTTGCCATTAGCAGTTACGTTGACTCTGAGTTAAATTTTGTTAATGAGCACCCTCAAACAAACAGTTTTAAAACCAGTCCTCTGCATAAATTTATACACACTACAAACTTTTTGTGTGCAGTATAGTTAACAGTTGGAAAATCCCACGGAAATTTTGTCCTCTCTGACCTATATAAGTGCAACAATTCAGCCAATCAGGAGCCACGGATTCTATGAGAAAGCGTCTACATGATTTAGACTACCAAGGTCAACAGTTTAAGGTCGGATATTTTTGAAAATTGACCTAGTTATTGTTTTTCTTTATTACGAGTGTTTTCTGGAAAGATTGTTTGTTTATTTACAATTATACTTTTTTAAAATGTACAAAAATCTACTGCGCATGCGCAAAAATAGAATTTAAGAACCACGAATACCCGAGAAAAGAGGATACTAGTTTTATAACTCTTCATGACATTAATATAACGATTATTACATTAGAATATTGCTTTAAATGTATAGATAGCGTAAATTATTAAAATGTTTGAAGGGTGTGTGTCGTAATGACTGTATCATCTATAGCATTATAATACTATCATTTATAGCAAACACACCTATTTGTGTTGTATCATTTAGTGCGATCTTCGTTGAATGATTTTCCAATAATCTGTATCACTTACGGCTGATTTTATCAAGTTTATGCTTTTAGGTAAGATGGAGGAGTTCGTCTACATATATTGCCTCTACAAATCGGGTATATTTGGAGAAACAATAAATCATGGCGTACAAAAACACGAAGAAAAAAACAACTTTAAAATAATAAAACAGAATGATACAACAATAGTGACTATAGGTTATTGTTAGTTTGGAGGCTTGTATAAAAATTAAACTGTCAGGCCCAACGCAGCTGGGCGACCGTTTCATTTTTCATACAAACCTCGAAATAAACTATAAACTGTTTTTGTAACTGATAAATTGGCATACACATAGTTTACACAAATCAGTTGTCAAAACAGTATTTTAATGGCTAGTATAAATGTATTATGAGAATATGTTAGAAAGCGAATTCGTTAATTTCTTTAACTGAAATCAGCATGGGAACATACCTGACTCTCAAGGGAAGACCGTTGTGATAGTCAATCCTTGGGCGGAAAACAAGACATTGTTTCCTTTGCCAAAGTTCCATTTGAGCCTTTACTCCATGGATATGGAGTACGGTGTTTTTGCTGTACACTGTTTGCTAATACATTTATTAGAATATTTCTGAAAACAAGTGACCATTGTATATTCCGATCAAATGACATGGATGTTTCAGCTGACGATGATCTACATTGGTCGTACATAGAGTAAAGGATTTATCATCAGCTTAATATATCAGTATTAAAATAACTTGCTTTGCCTCATAATTTGTATGTTACGCCTACCTGCGTATGTATTTATAATCGTAAGTTTTGAAACTATTACTTAAAAAAAACTTAGACTATGTTTATCAAATCCAAAACATTTTGGGACGACATTAATTATCGCTTGTTGTAAATTGTAGTTCTCAGAACGGCCTGGGTGTTATCTAATAAAGTCAGGTAGATCCAATTGTTTCGTGTCGCCGCAGTATAGAAAGGCACCGAGGCCCTTATATTTCATAACCTATGATATTTCTGTATGAAGCACTTTTAAAACATGTTTTCAAATCAAGCCGTTGTTTTTAAATCCGAATAAATATACTAAAATCATCTTTAAAAAAATCACCATAACTGAGATTACTAGAAACATACAAATGATTGAGTTAACATGTTCAATAAATGATACAGTCTGGGTCGAAGCTATGTGCATGTTTGGTCTAATGTTTTGATGTTTAATTGGTCAGCTATGGTGTTATTATAATTGTAAGAATAAAAATGATATGTTTTATCATGGCTAGCATGAGAATACCTCTCAATACCTGTTAAAACATAAACATTTACGCTGATTTTATAACATTACACAGTGCAAACGGTACTTTGTGTGAGTGATTTAAGCGATTTTTTAAAGTATATTGCATAAAAAAGGTAACAACGTCTTTCATGACAAGTGCTTCGAGGATCTCCTGTTGAACATGTATTTGTCGATTGGATTTCGCATTACAATACATACAAAATCTTCTCATTTTTGAACTGTTTACTATGTTTTTGTGACAATCAGTGCGCTTTATCCGGTAGATGATACAATTGGTTTATATAAATTGGGATATGTAGTACGTTGTTTTTGCTGTACAGTGTTTGCTATTACATTTATTAGAATATTTCTGAAAACAAGTGACCATTGTATATTTCGATCAAATGACATGGATGTTCCGGCTGACGATGATCTACATTGGTCGTACATTGAGTAAAGGATTTATCATCAGCTTAAATATCAGTATTTAAATAACTTGCTTTGCCTCAGAATTAGTGTGTCACGCCTACCTGCGTATGTATTTATAATCATTAACCTTCAGTTTCATAACTATTACTTTTAAAAAACCTCAGACTATGTTTATCAAATCCAAAACATTTTGGGACGACACTAATTATCGCTTGTTTTGAATTGTAGTTCTCAGAGCGACCTGTGTGTTAACTAATGAAGTCAGGTAGATCCAATTGTTTCGTGTTGCCGCAGTATATAAAGGCACCGAGGCCCTTATATTTTATAACGTATCACATATCTCTGTACGAAGCACTTTTAATACATGTTTTAACATCAAGCCGTTGTTCTTAAATCCGAAAAATATACTAAAATCATCTTTAAAAATTCGCAATAACTGATACACATAGATCACTAGAAACATACAAATGATTGAGTTAACATGTTCAATAAATGATACAGTCTGGGTCGATGCATGTTTGGTCTAATGTTTTGATGTTTAATTGGTCAGCTATGGTGTTATTATAATTATAAGAATAAAAATGATATGTTTTGTCATGGCTAGCATGAGAATACCTCTCAATACCTGTTAAAACATAAACATTTACGCTGATTTTATAACATTACACAGTGCAAACGGTACTTTGTGTGAGTGAATTAAGCGATTTTTAAAAAGTATATTGCATAAAAAAGGTAATAACGTCTTTCATGACAAGTGCTACGGGAATCGCCTGTTGAACATGTATTTGTCAATTGGATATCTCATTACAATACATACAAAATATCTTCATTTTTGAACTGTTTACTATGTTTTTGTGACAATCAGTGCGCTATATCCGGTAGATGATACAATCGGTTTATATACAGTGTAACTTTGCACAAATCATTGTTGTAAATGTATCAGTATAGATAATTGCTTGCGATTTGAGACTGGTCTACATACTAAGTTTTATCCCGCATGTCTTGAGGTATTTTCTGAAGCAGTTTTATGGGGGGGGGTCTCATAGATGACACAATTTTACGATCGTTTGAGACATCTGAAAGAGATTTTATTAGCTGTGTTTCTGTGTTTTATAAAAATGTTCTCTGGATTAACCAGATTTTTGTCGGCGAACGTAAAATAATTCTATTCGTGGAAATTCGAAAATCACGTTCACAGCGGATCTGACTACACAAAAATTTAATCCGGGATTGCAAGGAATTTACATTAGTGTTTTGTGATTAGGTTTGGCATAAGTAACGTTAGGCGATTTTAAGACAGTTTTTTTAAAGGGACTTCACTGCCCCGCATATAAAACGGTTGTTAGTACGAGTTAATTCCCTTATGTTCGGCACAGGTAACGTAAGGCGATTTTAAAACTGTTTTAAGAAGGTTAAGAGAGTTAATTGTTCCGCATATATACGGTTATCAATACGAGTTAACTCGCTTTGGCGATTTTACCTAATACATCAGTCTTGAATATATTCCTTGTGCGATATCCGACCATTAGGCTATTTCTACAAACATGCAAAATTGAAACTACTGAAAAAGATTTCCGAAATGCAAAATGCAATTCTATGGAAATGTGTACAACTAATCGTTATTAATGTACATGTATCTTAATTTATATGCGTTAAGAAAAGGTAAGATCAGTAGGCCTAAAGAAAATAGCTAGATCTAAAACTCCCTAAATTTGTATTTACATAAACTCACAAAAACTAAACAACACAAAACATTATTTTAAAAGCCCATATAAGTAAAATGATCATTATATTTTGTTTCCTCTTTAAAGGACATGCAAATATGAAGAAAAAAAATCAACGTTTGTCACAAATTTACGCGATTAGGAAGCGACCAGGAATTTCAAGATCAAGCACAATTTTTCAAATAATTCATATTGTTTACATATGTATGCAAAGAGGACACAACATAGTGTTGTCGGTATTATATATAGTAATGTGGGTATTTAAAATATAAATAAACTAAAGTGAATTAATGATTGAATAACGTCATGTCGTTCACTTTTGAGAAAAGTTTCGTTAATTTATTAAACATAACGTGTTCTTATTCTAAATGATCTGTATTTGTATACATATTATGTTGAATATGTTGGCTCCGGTTATATTATTGTATTATTATTCAATATCAGTAGAATTGTGTAGATAATCAGGTCCAAAGGTTATAAAACTGAGCATGGAAACCAGTCTCAAATCTCAAGCATCTGATTGGCTGAAATGGCGACCTGTCGTCATTTCAGCCAATCAGATGCTTGAGATTTGAGACTCGCCATTTCAGCCAATCAGATGCTTGAGATTTGAGACTGGTTTCCATGTCCAGTTTTTTAACCTTGGGCATAGATCAAATTCCACCTACACCCGACCTTTTTCCACTTCCGCTTTTCATATTTAAACATACACGTATGTTGTAAACAATAAAACAGTAATTTGATGATAATATTGGTATATTTTTGAAGGCATAATTCCTAACATCTAAGTGCGCATGAACAATTGATTAGAGTTCTCATTTCCAATCTATGGAAGCATATTTGTGCCACAACTTAACCACATAAAATAACGTGAAAATAATGGAGGAATTCGCAAAAAAAGTTTTTTTTTTCGCGAAAACATCCATATTTTCACGATTAAAAAAAGTTATGTTAACACGAATTTATTTCTGTTAGTGCTCTAAACTGCTACAACATAAAGATAAAGTTTTCATGTTAATAATGGAGGATTTCACGAAAACTCATAACTTTTCACGAAACCTTAAAAATTTCACGAAAGATATTTTTGCATGAAAATAATGGAAGATTTCACGATCAGATTTCGTGAAACGAAAAACAGAAAACTTTTCATGAAAGCGTAACAAATTCACGAAAGATGCCAGTTATCTAACAATTATGGAAGCATATTTGTGCCACAACTTAACCACATAAAATAACGTGAAAATTATGGATGTTTTCGCGAAAAAAAGTTATTTGTTTTCGAGAAAAAAATCTGTTTTCGTGAAATCCTCCATTATTTTCATGGATACTTTATCTTTATGTTGAGGCAGTTTAGAGCATTATCAGGAATAAATTCGTGTTAATTTCTTTCGTGTGTAATTTATCTGTTTTCGCGAAAAAAAACTTTTTTTGCGAAATCCTCCTTTTTTTCACGTAAATTTATATCGTTTAGTTGTGGCGCAAATATGCTTCCATACCAATCATTTTACTTCCTGTGCAATTTCTTTGAAAAAAGGAATGCAAATGCAAGCAAGGAGTCATTACTATTTAGCATATAAAATTTCGGAATCAAATGGAATCTGGACATTTCGAGATCGTGAGGTTGCTTGGTGAAGGTGGATTTGGAAAAGTGTATCTTATTCAAGATGAAAAAGATGCAAATATAAAAGTAGGTTTTAGTTTAAAATAATCTAAATACCGGTAATCTAGTTTCTGTTTATGGTTATCAATACAGGAAGTTAATTGTACTTCAGGATTTACAATAAACTTATTTCTTCGGTTGAAATACTGTTGTTAGATTTTTTTGAATTTTCTGAAATAAGTTTACGACTATATCAATAATTCAATATACAAGAAAAAACATTTAAATTTATAAAATGATTCGTGCCTAAATCATAACTCAATTCCTTGAATTTGAAAAAAAAAAAAAAACAACTAAAGTTAATCGCTCTGCTTACCTCTTTGTTTGCCCGAGTTGTGACATTGGTTTAAAAGTCAATTAAGGTTTTTAGTGAAATACTGAAACAGGAAGAAGTTTGTTTGTTTTATATCTGCCATATTCTTGCTGATTTAACTCGTGAAATGAATTTTTTTTTTAAACTGATATTAGCAACCAGTCTCAAATCTTAAGCAACTGATTGGCTGAAATGGCGACTGGTCGCCATTTCAGCCAATCAGATACTTAAGATTTGAGACTGGTTTCCATTCTCAGTTTTATAATCTTGGGCCAGGTGCTTAAAGCCCCAGCCCTAAGAATATACTATTGAAAAATCATATTTGTCCATATAGACTCCAATATATAAACTCTCTAACAGAACACAAAAGGTCCGATCGAATTCTTTCTTATAGACGGGATTTTCAATGATATTGTTAAATTATCGTTAACGAACTTTTAATAGTGGAGGTATATTGAGCACCGATTTTTGACGAAGAGACCACTTCATGCGCGATCTCGATTTCTGTGACGTTTCGGAAATCCTACTTTCGCTTTTAGTCGCGCGGACCAAATTTATTTTAGTAAATTAAAATTATATTAGCCCGAACTAATGCTGCAAATTTGTGCTTATAATTCCAAATACATGTAATTTTTCATACAAGAGCGGGTTAAATTGAAGTAATGCCGCTTAAAGTCTTAATTACAAGTAATGCTTAATTTCGTTTGCAGCATGCTATGAAAGTGATGCAGATTAGTAAAATGGACGATGTAGATTTAAATTTAGCTCTCCAAGAAATCAAGCTTCTCTCAACACTAGATCACAAGTACCTGCTCTCCTACGTCACCTGCTTTCAACAAGATGGTTACATATCCATAGTGACAGAGTTCTGCCCAAACGGTGATTTATCAGGTATTTGTTTGTAAATATGTTATTGAAATGACCGAACTGATCATCTGATCAAAGCCGCTATGCTCGCATTTTTGTTTGATCGGACCTCACGGAGATTGTGAAAGGACTACATTATTATCTATCATAATCGTTTACTTAAAATCTACACAGTACACGTAAATTTGTGACAATGGAATATTTTCACGGTGCCTATCCATATCGGCTGTTTCTTTGCGAAATTCGCTATATCGGCTGTTTTTTTTTTGCTTCGGCAACGGCTATTCTTTGCTAATAACAATGGATGGAGAGCATATGTCAGAGATTCCAGACGCAAATGTTTCAGATATTAGGTTTATTGTACAAAAAGGTTGTGCACGGAACATTAGAATGTCTAAACTATGCATTGTAGTGTTTACTTTTTAAATATCGGCGATTGTGGCAGAAATCTCGATGAAACTAGTTGACGATACACAGACGTAGAGCACAGATCCAGCTTTTCTGCAGTCTATAACGAGTGTTTGCTATGATATCTAACGTATCAAGCGATATATTATATTCATTTCTTCAATATTCTTCCAAAAAATACTTACAAATAGGTAGAAATATTAATAGATTTATCCAAAACCCTTTACTTTCGGTTTAATTGGGCACCGGCGGCCTCTCTGCTCATCGGTTTTTGATGCACAGGCTGACTCTCTGCATTGCGCAAAGGAAGGCTCAATGATAATGACTACTTAGGCACCTGTTTACTCACTGTATTGTGGACAATTTAGAATTTTGCCACTGCATTCTCCTTATTAGAATGTAAATTAACGTTACATGAGCAGGGGACTTCGAAGTTGAACGAGAAACCTTAAGGTTTATTGCAACTGTGTTAGTATCCTTTTTATGTAAGGTTAATGCATACATTGCTAAATGTTTATGAAAAAACTAATAGATATGTTTAACAATAATAAAGCTTTTCAAAACATTAACAAGGCTA